>JALAZF010000820.1:0-1200000 GCA_022829125.1 Lathyrus tuberosus | reverse complement strand
TAAAAACTACCTGGGAATCCTTCAACATTCAGGGCTGTCCTATGTTTGTTTTTTCTAAGAAGCTTCAATGGTTACGAGCAAAACTAAGAAGGTGGAATAGAAGTGTCTTTGGTTGGGTAGATTGTAATATAGAAGAGAATGCGAAGACCTTAAATAGAGTAGAAGAGGTGATAGCAGAATCTGATGACAAATTTCCGGAGGACATGTTAAAGAATCGTGCCCAGGCTGAAGATGAGATGTGGAAGATGCTTAGAATCAAAGAAAGTTTGCTTCACCAGAAGGCCAAAACTAGATGGATTGAGGATGGGGATAGGAACACTTCCTATTTTCACTCTGTCATTCGCCATAGAAACTTGTTGAGCACAATTTCTGAGATCAAAATAGATGATTCTATTGTATACGATGTGGCTGGTGTGAAAGATGGTATAGCCAAACATTTTGAGAAGAGATTTAGGGCAACTCAAACACCTCTAATCCATATGACACCAGAGTATTTTAAGACCTTATCTGCGTCTGATAGTCGTGAGCTTGAGGAGAATTTTGAAGATAGAGAAATTAAAGATGCAGTGTTCCATTGTAAGGGTGATAGAAGCCCAGGCCCCGATGGATTCAACTTGGCGTTTATTCAGAAATGTTGGTCTGTAGTTGGAGAGGATTTTATTAATTGTATCAAGGAATTCTTTAGGACTGCAAATCTCCCTAAAGTCTTGTCCTCTTCCTTCTTGGCCCTAATACCTAAAATAGAAGATCCAGACAATTTGGATGACTATCGCCCTATTTGCTTAGTAGGATGTGTATACTAGGTGAAGGTTTAGCTAAAGTTATGAAACGGGCAGAGGAGGTGGCATTATTCAAAGGAATACAGATTAATCACAAGGATACAACATCGTTACTTCAATATGCGGACGACACAGTCATGTTGGGTGAAGCTAACTGGAATAATATCTGGGGTATTAAAGCGATTCTGAGATGCTTCCAGTTGATGTCGGGTCTAGAGATAAATTTTAACAAGAGCAGGTTGGTGGGTTTCGGAGTATCATCAATTTTCCTCAAGGCTGCAGAGAGATTTTTAGCATGCAAGAGCCAACAATGTCCTTTTAAATTTCTTGGTATTCAAATAGGAGGCAATCATCGTCTAACTTCTTTTTGGCAACCGGTAATTGACAAAGTTAAGGCTCGACTGTCATCTTGGAAGGGAAGATTAATGTCTATCGGAGGTAGAGTAACTCTTATAAAATCTGTGCTTACGAATATACCAATTCATTATTTGTCGTTTTACAAAATGCCGAGGAAAGTCATCCAAACGTTAACAACGATTCAACGAAGATTCTTATGGAATGGTTCTCCTACTAGAGAAGGGTTGTCTTGGATTGGGTGGGACACTGTCTGCAAATCGCAGGATGCTGGAGGTCTTGGTATAATGAACATTCAGTGCCTGAATGAAACATTATTAGCTAAGTGGATTTGGAAGATTATGACCAACCGGAGTTTTCTTTGGAGAGACATCCTTAGTGCCAGATATGGCTCTCTGTTAAAGTCCTTGTGTGGAGAATATTCTCAGCCAGTTGCAGTTAGGCAATCGATGTGGTGGAGGGACATTTCATTGCTGTTTCGATCATTTGACAATGCACCATTCCTTAGGTTCTGTCGTTCTGATGTTGGAAATGGGGAGAAAACTTTATTTTGGAAGTCCATTTGGTGTGGAGATGTATCATTTGAAATACTATTTCCTGATCTATTTAGTGCTGTTGAAAATCCTGATAGTTTGGTCTGTGAAAATAGAACTTGGTCTGATAACCATTGGAGCTGGAAGATTGATATGGCAGAACCATGTACGAATCAACAGGCCTATGAGCAGAAGGAAAACATGTTGGGGGTTGATCTCGAGAGTGGAATTGTGTAACGGTACATGTGATGTTAGTTGCTGGAGTCCTTGTAATGATTTGGAATTCACTGTTAATTCTGCTTTTCAAATTCTATCCAAAGCAAATATTCCAGCAGATTGGATTCCTGCTAATTCACTGGCTGCTTTGAAATTAGTTTGGAAAGCTTTTTCTCCGCTCAAAGTGCTGATTTTCGGTTGGCGTCTTATTTTTAACCGCCTTCCAACTAGAGATAATTTGTATAAACGTCGGATCATCTTCTCCCCTCACGACCGAGTATGCCCTTTTTGTTTCCAGTGTGATGAGTCTGCTTTTCATCACATTTTTAGCTGCTCCAAATCTGTTACTATATGGGAAAAAATCATTGAATGGCTAGGGGTGGAGGTTTTTCTAGATGGAACGGTCGTCGACCATTTGAGATGCTGGACGTCTGCATTACTCTCTGCTGGTGTTGCCATTAAATATGCTGTTGGTTTTTGGCTTGTGATATGTTGGTGTCTTTGGAGTGAAAGGAACAAAATTATGTTTGCTGATGAATTGTGGAATGTCGATACCATAGTTTCTAAGATTTTGCTACTAATGTGGGAATGGATTGGAAAACGATCTAACATTACTTGTTACTATTATAGTTGGCTTAAATCACCATTAGATTTTTTGTAAGGTGATTTAATCGTTTTTGTAGTTGGGTTTTGGGTACCCCTTAGTACCCTAATTGAATATATTTTGCTTATCAAAAAAAAAATATCATTGTGTTGAAGCATTCTTGACAGCCACCTTTCTCGTAAATAACACCAGAATCCAATTTTGAAAATGAGATAGCATATTGTCCTGAACCCCAACTTCCACACCCAGCCAACGCCCAACCTCCTTCCAAACTGCCAAGCTTTTCCGACAGCCAAATATAAGGTGAAAAGCGTTTTCAATATGATCACGCACCCAATCATTATAGGGTCTCTGGTTCTATTCTAGACAGTTGCAACTTTTGGCCATTTATATTGTTAATTTAACCATTATTATTTATCAATTTAATATTTTAGAAATTTCTCCAACCATTTGTTTATTACTTGTAGCTTAACTTTCACTAAGTGGTATTAGATCTTTAAGTTTTTGGGTTTTTACACGGTGCTTTCTAGGGAGCTTAGAATTCTTGTTGAGTTTTTTTGTATCTTTAGGATCTAATGGTACGTAAAAATAGGTTTTGGCTATGATTTGGCTTGTTGTGTTTTATGGACCATTTGGTCGGGTTGTAATGATGAGTTATTTTTTAATTCGTCAACAAATGTGAAAGAGATAGAAGAGAACAATTTTTTTTTTTGAAATTGGTTTCTAAGCATGTCATCAATAAACTCAAGTTCATTCTTCGATTTGCAAAATAATATGTTAATAATAAAAAAAGTTGAAACCATCAAAATACAGATAATTTCAAAGCACAAAGAGCACTCAGAGAACTACTAAGAATACAAATAAATAAACATCTCACCAAAACATAACCACATACAAAAATAAAAGGCGGAGAAAAAACCAAAAGAACTACAAACTAACCACTTCAGAATTAGGCTAGAGTTCATATCATCAGAACTACCATCAATGGATCAGACTCTAACATAACCACAAGTCAGAACTTACTTTAGAACTAAGGCAAACATTTATCCTCTATTGATTAAGGTAGAAAGTAGGGTTCTGAAGTCAATCCAAATACATGTACGAGTTTACCGCTAATATGCCTCAAAAGTATTTTTTGACAAAAAAACATACACCTTTTTAATGTTTATCACGTTCAATGTTGTACATGATAGAAAATATAATATTAGTAATAGTATAGCAATAGGAGGCATAGTAAAATAGTTAGCATGCCACTACTTTTGTTTTTAACTATTCAGCATTGACATTCCTTTCTATAAGGGATTGCACTTTTAGGGGGATCGTATCATTTACATTTCTTTGCATTTTGGTACCTTGGACTGGTCATATTATCATGAGGTAAATATATAACTTCTGTTAAATATATGATTCCCATGCAAATATTTCCATAAGCATTCAACATAAAGAATGTAAAGACGTTGACAGCAGTTGTCTGAAAAGCGACTGCTTCATATTTTTCATGTGACCTGTCTAAATCTAAATACAATTCACTTCACATTATGTGCAGTGGAAAATTTCTACTAAATCACAGTTCATATATATCCGATAATAATCAAAATATTGATGCTGATTTATATTCGGTGAAATATAACTGAGTACTTTAAAACTTTGTTTTAGAGTTAGGAATCCATCACTTTGTTTAATAGAGGTTTTGAAGAAGGTGGAGGAACAAGGGGCTGGGAGTGGTGAGATGTGATGGGATGAAATCTAAACTATTATAAAAATGAATAGGTTTGTTACTCAATATTCACATAGAAGAAGCTATCAAGTTCCTACAAAAGCATCCAGCATTCAAGTAATTATATGACTGAATACCGGAAGCCTTTGAGGGAACATGAAGAGTTCCTCAACCAATCTCAGTTGACTTATAAATAAATATTAAGTTGTGCTTATATTTATAGACATGCATGGTTGTCCCTTGCCATAAGATAGGGTTGTCCCTTGCAATTAGATAGAGGTGAAAAGAATATTGGGTCATATCATATTTCTTCCAACATTATTCTGTTCTCTTTGTCTAGATTTGCTTTAATTTTCCTTTCTTTGCTGTCTGATACGTTTTTGTGACACTGTATACCAGAAAGAGTTGAAATATATATAGAGAGATGAAGGAATATATACAAAGATGCCAAATCTTTTTTGTTACTATTGCTTGATAAGGATTGAATTTTAATTAGAGTAGTTTTGCTTACGGCTTGGCTGTGTTGCTTTGGAGAGAGTAAATAGGGACATAGATAAGAATATATGCAATATAAAGCAGCCTTATCTTTTGAAATCAAACACACCCTTCACCATGGTTTTAAATTGCAGTTGCGACTGCAGATACGGTTGCGATTGCAATTTTTGCGGTTGTTGAAATGCTGATTACAGTCGTTGCAGCATGAATTTATATTTATACATATAAAATATTATATTTTATTATTTATTTTGGATTTCACATGTCATTCATTTCCTCTCTAAATTTTCATATATATCTAATTAAGAATTTGCAATCATTTTAAATATCACTAATTATTTTAAAACATACCTTAAACCTATGATATAAATAGAAAGGAAGGCAGACCAAATAATTTTTGCAAGCCTTGCATAATCTCTTGCGGTCTGATACGGCAGTTGTGGTGTTATGATGCGGTCCTTGCGGCATTATGATGCGGTTTTTATTGTGATTTGCAATCACACCGCAATTGTGGCCTGATGCGGATGCAGACACAACCGCAACCACAATATTACGACTGCATCAGGTGATAGGTGATATGGACCACAATTTAAAACCATACACTTAACATTTCAAACATAACAAATTTTTAACGGGAAAAAACACGATGTTAGATTATAATAAATATTTTATTATATATTTTAAATTAATTCTCTTATAATCAAATTTGACATTAGTTATAATTACAATATTTTAACATGTGATTCGTCAATGAACATAGATGTGAATCGAAACAACTAAGTTCGATTCTTAAGAAAAAAATTGAATCCGACTTGATGCTTGAAGACTGCCTGCCGCCTAGTCTTGATTTGTGACACACCCTGAACTATCGAAGTTGCCATTATGGCTCCACCAAAGTTGTCAGCAACTTCCTGGCCGACGCCACCGCGATTTTGATGTCCTTTGTCGATTGTTTACTGCTTTTTACCTTTTGGAAAATTGGTTTCTAACACTCTCAAAGACATTCTCAAGTGACCCCCTTCGTTAAATAGGAAGGAAACCCGCAGACTCGGACAGTCTCAATACCCTTTGGATTTCCCGTTTCCTCAAAGAGAAGGAAATATCCCTGATCCTCAAATCAAATCCCTGAGTACAGTGTTGCTCATATAAGAACTGATTTTCTCTTTTAAAATCAGTATATTGGATCTGTCACTCAACTGAAACAAACCTTTAACCTCCATCTCAGGCTTCGTACGAGATACAAAAACACTCTGTTGTTGAGTATCAAAGACTCTCTTGTTGAGTCAAACTTTTAGCCTCTATCTCGGGCTTCGTACGAGACACAAAGACTCCCTCGTAGAGTCAAACAAACAATAGCCTCTATCTCGGGCTTCGTACGAGACACAAAGACTCTATCGTCGGGTCAAAAACTTTTAGCCTCTCTCTCGGGCTTTGTACGAGACACAAAATAGCCTCCTCTTAGGCTTTGTATAATGATTTTCCTAGCAGAAATTAGCCTCCTCTTAGGCTTTGTATAAGAAAACCACTGGTTGATCCAATCAACCTTTTAGCATCAAAGTTGTGCCTCGTTCACAGTACACAAACATCAACAACTCCTTTCCTTTCATCTAATCGCTGTAAGCGGCAATCCTCTGGATCATCTATATCCATGCCACTGTCCCTCTTTTAGTATGAGAAATTCCTAAGGAAAGATGGCATTGCTCTACACTGAGTTAAAGTTTTCTCCTTCAGGTTAAAACCCTTTCTTCGAAAATTATGGCATTGCTCGGATCCGCGTATCCCAATTAAAGTAATTCTCCTTCCCCCTCTTTAGAGATGACAAATTCTCTCTAAAGTCGAGGTCTTTCAGCTTCACGTCTTGGGCTTTGAACAAGACACAAATAGACCTTTCAGCTTCACATCTTGGGCTTTGAACAAGATACAAACCACCTTGCGCTTCACGTCTTGGGCTTTGAACAAGACACCAAAACAACCATTTCCTCCCATAGAATAGGAGGAACTACGAGCGCTCTAATTTCCCTGTTTCAGTAAACGGGAATACGTAGGCATAAGATCGAAAGAAAAAATCTTAGCGAGCGCAATCAACAAAAAACCCAAATCTCATATCTCCATCAATTAAAAGCAGTAATTCAAAAGCATCAGTCCTAACATCCTAATCCTTGTTCCCCGCCAGAAACCTTCTGCCCAGGTAAAAAAGAAAGAAAACAGTATTGGCGAAAATACAAATAACCAGTACAAAGGTCCCCCACATTCATAGCATCCGTAACCTAACAGACCGCTGTTTAAACTCAGTATGCAAAGCAGGGTTAATTGGAGACATCTATTTCCCTTCCTTATTCAGCTCACAATAGGATAAAAAATGAATCGACCTGTAGTCAAAGCTCAAACCGCAGAGAGCGACCAGCGCTTAAGAACCGCGTCCAAAATCACTCGCTACACATTTTCATTGAAATGTGTAAATAAATTGTTCAACTAATTAAATAATAGATTGATCGGAGTACTAGATGTATGAATGCATAACACCGATGCCTAACTCAAGATGCTTAAAAATTTGTTCCATGTCCTCTTTTGCAATTATTTCGGAATGTGGAAAACCAAAAACACCTTTGTCCATGTCTATTTGACGAATAGCACCATCCATCAAATCTGATGTTGCCACAAGTGTTTCAAGACACATCCGAAAGCGAGGTGCAAGAGCTCTTTTTGGCAGCCCGGTCTTTGTAGGAGCTCTTTTCTTGCTGGCTTGTTGTGAAACTTGAGCAGGAACCTAAAAATCATATAAGTTAGGTAAAGTAGAAAATCATAAAGCTTTTGAATTCGGATCATAGAATAACACTTTCAATGTACCTCTTTTTGTGATGTAACAGACTCGATGTGCGGCAAAATCCCTTTATCCTTAGATGCAGGTTTTGTAGGACTCTAAGATTACAATGTAAAAATAGTCAGAATGCTTTTCATAATGGTTCAGAATTGACTTTGGATTACTAAAACATTCATAATGGTTTTCAACATACCTCCTCATCTATGAAAATGAGGTCTGCCAGCCATGCAACAAACGATCCTATTGCATCTCGCGACAACGTTGTCTCTGAAACAACGTCAGGTATCGGTAGCAATGCATCAAGCTCTAATGCAATATCCACGGATACTTTAAGATGTCCATCAGGGAGTGGTTTATGGTGAAGTAAATCTCCCAAAGTGTTATGCATTTTTCCCTTGCTCACTATGCGATAAGTCGGTAGCGATAAAAATAGCTGACAAGATGAAATGCCCTAAAGCAATAATAAATATGTAACTGTTAATGTGTATATATGTCAATTAAAATAAACGTGTTAATTTAATTAAAATAAATATATGTCAATTAAAATAAACGTGCTTACTACCTCGGGAAATTTCTTTTGACAATTGATACTAGCTTTGTCACTAGTATCTTTCAACCCTGAACCACGCTTTTTCGCCTCATATCTCTCTTTATCCTTTTGCAGTTCACGGACCTGCGCTTTTAACTCCTCCAACGATTGCATCACTTCTTGATTGCTAGGATTTTTTCTCTTTGGTTACTTAAACAAGGAAGATGGAGTCACACCAAATCCTTTACCCCTCACCCGACCGGAATACTCAGGAACATTTAGTACTCGACTAAGTATGCTCCTGCAATCCTCCTCGCCTGTGGTTAAGGATTGAGATAGAGTCTCCTGAAATTCATTGACATATCGAAAATTATTAGTGGGGATTAAAAATTAATTATATTTTAATAAAATTTCGATTAACTTAAAGACATAATGTTATACTTACACATTCGTGATAAACATGCTGAACATCTTCCCTAACAACTCCATCCTTGCCCACACGAGCTTCCTTCCACAAAACATGTTCCGGAAGTGATGTTTCTTCACTTTTCGTCTCTTCTAACTACGCATTGAGATAAATAATAAGATCATCAATTATAACACAATAAGACAATTAATAAAATCATAGCATTTATAAATACTTACCAATTTTTGTTGTAAGCGTGCATATCCTGTTCGACCTTTTCTGTACGGATACGCGAGTTTTGATGCTCTTTGGCGATTAACGGCACTCAATTCCTGGATAAACAAGTTTAAGTCATTTCAGAACAAACTAATGCAACAAGTATATAATACAATTAATAGACATGACAAATTAACATTACATTGAATTTTTCGTTTTTTCGTTTGGCTACAAAAGTGCTCCATTGTTCGGGTGCAATCACGTCCGCATACAACTGTGGAAGTTCTGCTTCAACAAATTTTTTTTCCGCATCCCTAAGATATTTGTTTGATAACATAGCTCGAAAACCTCTGTGTCTTTTTCCGGCCAATTGAAGACAATACTTTTTCTGGCTTTCATCAATATTAAAGGACCTCTACGAAAAAACATACACATAGAATGTGTTAGTATAAGTAAATTAAAGACTTAATCGTCAACAAAAATCTAATAACATCAATCATATTTGATAAGTACCTGTATCTCAGTCCATATTTTATCTTTATCGGCTTTCAACAATGGATTCCTCCAATTATCACTGGTGATAGGAATGTGCTGACGGACAAGGGAACCTATGTAACTAGTCAACATTGAATCGTTTGGCTCAATCAGCTGGTTTTCATCACTCCAATGTACATCAAATTTGAACCCTTTATCTCTTGCACGGATGATTGACTTCATAATTGTTATTCCTCTTTTAATTTCACTTTCTACATTCTCAGGTCTTTCATTTGTATCATGTGTCTCGTGTGACTCTTCCTGGTTACTAGCCATCTGACCTGTAAGAAAGAAAAAAAAAATTAAATGACAAATATAAAAATCCATAATCCATAATCCATTGAATATATATAACATGATAGCTATTTAATATTATTGAATGATATAAGCTATAATTTTATAACTAGTACCTTTTTCACTAACGTCTCTTTCTTTTCTTGGTTGGAATATGTTCTACCCGTCTCTTAACAACACGGACGGTTGGATTGATCCAAATACCCTCATTATGATCATTTCTAGTATATGATTCATTCGCTATATTATTTTCATCTTGATCATTTCTAGTAAATGATTCAATATCAACATCAATATCACCTTGATCTCCAATGTTTTCATCAATTACTTTGTTAGATGAAAGCACTATAGACCATTTTGTACTTGTCGGATCAGTGACATAGAACACTTGTTTAGCTTGAGAGGCTAGAATAAAAGGCTCATCTTTGTACCCCACCCTATTAAGATCCACTTGCAAAAATCCTGACTTATCCATTCGTATGCCATTATTATTTTCAACCCACTTGCAACGAAATATAGGAATCTGAAACTTCTCATAATCAAACACCCAAATGCACTCGATAACCCCAAAATATGACAGATTTGCAAATTTGGGGTTTAAGTCCTTCACACTAGAAATGTGCATTGCTTCAGCTACCACGGTGACACCACTATTTTGCATAGTACTTTTATCATCTTATTCTTTGGTATAAAATGTGTATCCATTAATTGCGTATGCGCTATAAGAAAACACAACCAAACTTAGACCATATGCTAAACATCTCAACCTTTCTGTTATTGAAGCGGGATTTGAATAATACTCTGAATAAATATGATCCTTAAACCAATGTATGAAACTTCGATTGTGCTCTCGTACTATCCAATTCTCATTTCTATTCAGATTTAAACCATGGAGAACATCCTTATGCATTTCAACATACGGCTCAACCTCATTCTCATTGTGCAGAACATACAAATGCACTTGATCCCGTTCGACCCTTGATACTGTCACAACTTCATTTCTAATTAACTTTTTTTCCTTCTTTTTTTTCGACAATATGAGATTTGGGGAGTCCAATTGATTGTACATTAGACAGATATTCAGTACAAAACTCAATCGCTTCTTCAACAATCTATCGTTCAGAAATACAACCCTCTGGTCGACTTCGGTTTTTCACATATCCTTTGAATATTTTCATATAACGTTTAGCAGGGTACATCCATCTCATATAAGTCGGTCCACACAATTGTGTCTCTTTCACCAGATGAACAACTAGACGAACCATTATGTCAAAAAACGAGGGAGGAAAATACATTTCAAGATCACACAAAGTAATAACTATTTCTTTTTGCAATGTTGGTAAGATCGCAGGATCGATCACCTTACTGCAAATTGACTTGAAGAAAAAACACAATTTAGTTATTGCGCTTCTTACTATTGGTAGAAAATGTTCCATTATAACATGGCAGTCATGCGTCTTTAAACTCTTTAACTTGAGGTCTTTCATAGACACAAGTCTTCTAATATCTGAAGAGTATCCTTCTGGAGCTTTAACTTCACTTAGAAACTTACACAATACTTTTTTCTTCTTTCTAGATAGAGTATACGCAGCAGGTGGTAGATATGTTTGTTTTCCTTTCTTCAAGGGTCCTAATTCAATTCTTATCCCCATCGCTATCAAGTCCTTTCTTGCTTTAAGGCCATCCTTAGACTTTCCTTGTATATTGAGTAACGTACCAATAACACTGTCAAATATGTTTTTTTCAATATGCATAACACCGAGAAAATGTCTTACATACAACGACTTCTAATATGGCAGTTCAAAAAAAATTGACCTCTTCTTCCACCCTCTCTTGACAAGTGTATGTGCAAAAGGCTTGCCAAACTGAGTACTCACATCTTTCACCTTTTCAAAAATTTGATCACCTGTCAATATAGGTGGAGCTCTACCTTGTTCTGGCTCTCCATTGAATGCCTTTCTCCACCCACAGTAGTGATGATTAAAATTTAAGAATCTACGATGACCGAGAAATACATTCTTCTGACCAAACTCCAATCGCGTTGAATCTGTTTTATCTTCACAAATAGGACACGCTTATTGACCTTTTATGCTGTACCCTGATAGATTTCCGTATGCTGGAAAATCATTAATTGTGCCAAACAACATCGCCCTCAAGTTGAAACTTTTTTTCCTATACCCATCAGAAACCTCCACACCGTTCTCCCACAAACACTTTAAATCTTCGATTAAGGGTGCCAAGTATACGTCTATGTCATTCCCTGGTTGTCTAGGACCAGAAATTAACATAGATAACATCATGTACTTACGCTTCATACATAGCCATGGAGGTAGGTTATAAATCATAATGATCACAGGCCAAGTGCTATGTGAGATACTTTGAATACCGTGTGGGTTCATTCCATCAGTAGATAATGCCAAGCGAAGGTTTCTTACTTCTTTTCCAAATTTAGGATAATCATCATCAATTTTCATCCACTGTGGTGAATCTGCCGGATGTCGAAACTTTCCATCAATAATTCTTTCATCTGCATGCCAAGTCAAGTGTCTTGAATCGGTCTCACTACGAAACATGCGTCTAAATCTCGGAATTATAGAAAAATACCATAAGACTTTTGCTGGAGACAACCTTTTCTTATATCGAGAGACACCGCATTTAGGACACTCATTTAACGATGCATACTCATTTCGAAACAAAACGCAATCGTTTGGACATGCATGTATCTTATCATAGCTCATGCCAATAGAGCACAACATCTTTTTGGCCTCATATGTTCGATTAGGAAGAACATTATCCTCTGGAAGCATATCTTGCATAAGGGCCAATAACTCTGTGAAACTTTTATCCGACCATCCATTTCCCGCCTTTAAGTTGTACAACTTTAATACCGCAGACAATCTTGTGAATTTAGTGCAACCATTATACAACGGTTTCTCTGCATCGCTTACCAACCTCTCAAACATTTTGGGATAATCCTTAAGATCTTCTTCAAGAGCTTCTGCAATATATTCGACTCGGTCGTAATCGTATGTATCTGTGCCATCGTCGTTTGAAGCATAGGTCGTATTATCCCCCGGTTCAACATTCCCGTTAATTTTCTCACCATGCAAATTCCAATATGTATAACTTCTATCAATTCCACGCCTCATTAAATGAGATGCCAACTGAGCCGCATCAACCCGACTCCCAAAACAGCAACCCAAGCAAGGACATATCATTCGAATGAGGTCTTCGGCGTGCGCAACAACAAACTTAACGAATTCTGATACCCCATTCTCGTACTCTTTCGACAATTGACTTGAAGACATCCATTTCTTATCCAGAGTTATACTAATTAAGCTAAAAAAAAACAAAATAAAAAATACTTACCTGTTGGGAAACGATCCGACTTTCACACTTTGATCACAAGTAACCCCTATATATAGCAAATTCAATAAGTTAGTTCTCAATCATTGCAAGCAATGATCATCCATCATAGCAGTTCATTCAAAGTGTTTTACTAATTAAGCTAAACGAAAATGTTAATTATTCACGCAACTATAGCAAAAGAACAACTAATTACATGTAGAGAAGTAATCAAGTTTTGGACCCACACAATGTAAGATTCCTCCAACGATCAGACTTTCACTCTGCACCTGTAAAACAATCATACTCTCAATATCAATCCAAAAGAAAGGAAAGTTAATCAAGTAATTGCAGCAACATCCAAAACTAGATTTTTTAATTAGAAATGAAAATAATGGATCTATGTTGTACAACTGAAAAGAAAATTTTGAGAGAATTTAGGTTTTCTACATCTACAAATTCAAACATTGAAGATAACTAGAGTCTTTAGGTATAATACTAGTTTCCTTCTAAAAGTCAATGTTTCAATATGACTGCCAATATACATAATTGTATTAATTGAATACTAATTCATTGTATGCATATACAATTGTGTACTGTAAGTGTAGTAGTTAAATTTATGTTACCATATTCATGTTAGAATCCGCTATAGTTATGACAGTTGTAAATCGTATAGCTGTCAATTGGCTCCGCAATTAGTCATTTTAGTACTCAATGCACTCATAGTATACAACAATAACATCTTTGCCCACTACATGAATCAAACGATGTCATAATATCTAATTATTTGTCCTTCCTAATGACAGACAATCTAAATTTAAGGCTTTCATAATGATTTGGCAGCCTATAACGTTTCATGATATCTCTACCTTTATCTTTTTTGACACAAGAGACACAGATTAATAACGATGAATATATGTTGCATCATAGATTATTGATGTCTTCGTAAACCAAGATTATTAATATGAATGCCTCTGTAACAGCTTTTGATTCCTATTAGATTACTAGCCTCTAAAAATTGCAGCAACATATCAATAAGAAAATAATAACATATTTATATTCGTCTTTTATTCTAAACATTCACGAACTTAAACTCATTCAAAAGGTAAAACACTAACAGGGCACTATCACCGTCATCCAGCATTCAAAAGGTAAAACTCTAACATGATAGCTTCACAATGCCATTCAAGAACCAACATTTAACATTCAAGAACTCTAACATTCAATAAAAACCTAAAACGGTCGGAGAAGAATGCGTACCTGCACGATAACGGTCGGAGAAGAATGCAGAATGCCTCTTCTGCTTCTACTTCTTCGAATAAAAAATGCAGTGATTGAAGAAAACCTAAAACGGTCGGAGAATAACAGATAAAATGGGAGAAAGCTGGAGGACGAACAGAAGGCTGGTGGTCGGAGAAATCGCGAGAGAGAAAGGCTGGTGGTCTTGAGTAAGAAAGAAAGAAACAATGAATAGGGATCTGAATATTTAGTGTTATTTTATTTTTAATAATAACTGACCTAAGGGAACGCTTTTCCTAATAAAGTGCTTTCTTTTAATATACCTTTAGCAGCGCTTTTAAAAAATGCTTTCTAATGTTATCTTTTAATCGCCCTATAGCAACGCTTTCTAAGGATACCATATAGCAGCGCTTTTTAAAAGCGCTTTCTAAGGTTATATCTTTAGCAGCGCTTTTTCAAAAGCGCTGTCTAATGTAGGGACTATTTACGACCTTTAGCAGCGCTTTTAGAAAGCGCTGTCTAAAGGTATCCTTTGCCAGCGCTTTTTTTTTAGCGAATTTTTTTAATTCTTTTTAGCAGTGCTTTGTGATCAAAGCGCTGTCTTTTTAGTGCTGTCTATTCCTATTTTTGGCGTAGTGTATTAATTTTAATTTTCATCTATTCAATATGACTTTCTATAATTTCTAATACATTCTTATTAATTTAAATGTAGTTGATTTTTGAGTTTACGAATGATGATAAGAACTTAAAAAAGATGGGTAACTCATGTTGGTACGCGTTAGAGGATCTTTAAGTCGCGACTCACGCGTGACTACATTAGGGAGCCTAAGATTGGTCTTGAGCCACTACTACAAAATACACATTCAGTAACATAATATTACTACGGTCATGCCTTCCACCGTTGTAATATCTTAAATTGGATGTGCCTAATGCTTATTTATTTTTTTGAAAGTTATTTATTCACGGTTGATAGAAACAATCGTGGTGATAAAGTGAGTGGTACAAGGTTCGAATCCTGACAACTACATTTTTTCTATTTTTCCTATTACAAAAAGCGTGTGTCACTTAAGTTCATAAATAAATAAAAAATTGAAGATTATTTAATCACAGATTTAATATGCAACCGTTGTAATATTATTTGTACAACCTTTGCTCTTTCCAAAAGAGAAAAACGCTCTTCCCAACTATAATGATGATTGAAAATTTTCTTCATTTTTCAATACAGTCAGAATGTCATTCAAGAATATCAACCATTGGAAGTAATCATTGCAAGCATTAAATCATCAGATGTTTCATCTTTAACCTCTTCTAGAAAGGCTTAGTTTCATATAATTAATTTTCATTTCTTCAAAACTATTCTTCTAAACTTCACATAGCAACATGAGTTCTCCATCTGAGAATGCTAGCAGAAATATCTCAACTGAAGTCACCACAGTACAACACCATGATTAGCAGTCAACTAAGGAGGTCCAACCATCTGGATCGCCTGCGGTTAGGGATACACTAAGGGTTAGGTAGGCCGAGAAAAAGAAGAAGAAGCTGAAGAAGAAGAAGAAGAAGAAAAAGGTGTCCATGAAGATTTGTTACTATGATTCTGACGAGGGTAGTAAGGAGAGAGTCATAAATTATGAAGATTCCTTTATTGATAGGGGATATCGTTCCGACATTGACAAAATTTGTAATTAAATTATTTACGTACTCTTCCCTTTTGGCCCTCTTAATGAAATTATTTATTATTGTTTTATATACTCTTTCATTTATACACTATTATTGTTTTACAAAAAAATCGTACAAGCCAACAAAAATAACAACAACAATCGCAACAGTAATGAAAAATAAAAATAACAATAGTTAATAACTCTCTCACCATTGGGTTCATAAATAAATGAAAAATTGAAAGTCATTTAACCACGGTTTTACTAAAGAACCGTTGTAAAAGTTTAAATTGAATCAAGGATTTTCTTTCTAACCATGATGAAAAGTGATATAGTATATCACGGTTTTTTTTTCTAACCATGATAAAAAGTGATATTTTTAATTATATAAGCAAAAGTATCTATCTTTCATTACATAACAGTCGTTTCTCTCAAATGAAAACCCTAACATATTTCACTATTATCTCCCATAACCTAACCCTAACATCCATGTCACTCTTTAAACTTTCTTAAACCTTCAGATTCGTCTTCATCAATCTCTATGATATTCTTTAATCATATTTCAGTTTCGTTCATTAAACTTATGCTTCGATTTCGTTTACATTTGTTGTTAAAAATGGGTTCTCATTTTTTTATTTGGTAAATGTTCTCATTCTTTCAGATTCGTCTTCACCACTTTAACAAAGCGTATACTTTGGTTATGATACATATGGTTTGTGTAACTATGAAGAAAAATACAAGAAGTATGAAGCTATTGTGTTAACTTCATTCACCTTGTACTTCTTCTTCATAGCTTCGTAAACTAGATGAAAATCATAATTTGTTCCAGATCCACGATTAGTTTAAAAAAAGGTGCGTTCTTTAAACATTACATAATAACTTGTGTTGTTGTATGTTGTTGTTATTGTTGTTGTATGTTACTATTTTTGTTCTTGAACCTTATTTTGTTGTATGTTGTTGTGTTGTTGATAAATGTTGTTGTAAGTTGTTGTTGTTGCTATTGATTAATGTTTTAAGAACAAGAACAAAACATTGATAAGTCACAAGAAAGAAGCTTTTGGTGACTTAGCAATGTTTTGTTCTTGAAATTTTTAACAAATTACATAATATCTTGTGTTGTTGTATGTTGTTGTATGAAGTTGAGTTTATTATATGCTATGTAGATTGTATGTTTCACTAACCCTTCACTGAAAATACATTTAATTTAAATTGACATGGAGACTTATAATATGAAAATTAAGTTGTATTTGAAAACCAACTTATATCAATCAATATTTTCTAAATTGCATCTATCTCATTGTTCATCTCACGCTGTTTAACATATAGAATGTGGGTCAATGACCTGAGTCCCTCATCACATCCATATCTTCTCTTATAGTTTAATTTGAGTAACAACAATTAATTGATATTATTCAAATTAAACTAGAATAGAAGGAATTGATGTCATGAAGGACTTAGACCATTGAACCACATTCTATATGTTAAACAATGTGAGATGAACGATGAGACAGATGCAATTCGAAAAACAATGGCTTTTTTAAGTTGGCTTTCAAGAACAGTTTAATTTTCAGATTATATACTTCTTTATCAATTTGAATGGTTATATGTTGCTGTGAGGTTTATTGAAAAACATGCAATCTACATATTATATAATAAACTCTTGGTATTTTCAACAACAATTGTTTATATTAATTGTTATGGAATGTTATTTACCTAAATGTATATACCACAACAGTTAGTTATAGCAACCGTGATCATATATAGCGCTATTTTAGGTTTTTTACAACGATCATAAGACCGTGATTGTAAGTAGCGCATGTACAACCACACCCTACGTAACAACGGTAGGTCACGAGGATGTTACCCCTTTTACAACCATTGTTGTATATGTTTTTTGTAGTAGTGAGTGTCCGTGGGTGAGATATAGTTTTCTCTCGAAGAAGGTTTGGAAAAAGTTTGCGAAGGAACTTCGTTCTAAGAAATTCCTGGTTAGTACTAGTCTTATTTATCTTGATAATTTTATGCTAATGATTTATATATTCTAATAATCTTTTCACTATGTTTATAGCAGGCTAAAAGTCAAGCAGAAATACAAAATAAATCAAAAAACATTTACCCCCATAGATTGTCTCGTGGTGGTTACAGGAAACCGGAGAAGTTAATGATGGATGGAAAAAACAACAAATGGGAGATGAGGACTCCATTAGTCGTGATCGCAACCCATCTCCACCGTCAAGGCATGAGAAGTGGAAGAGGGCTCGACTAAGACAAATGGAGAGTACACCTCAGATCCGGCAAGAGCAGTTGCTGAGAAAATTGTAAGTACGATTTGTTGTGCGTATGTTATGGGTTATTTAAATGATGTGGTAATTACAATATTAATATTATCATACATGTTATAGAGGATATGTTGGTTGAGGAGGCCCGTGGAGGCTCATTTGTTCCAGAACCACGATATGATATACTAATAGAAGTTATCGGAACAAATTAGCATGATGGGCGCGTTCGTGGTGTTGGAGAAGACATAGGCCTGAGATTATGTTTTGGTCCAACCAAAAAAAGCGCTGAAAATACTGAATTACAAGCGTAAAAAGAAAAGATTACAGCTGTTGAGAAGAGTTAGAAGAACATGGGCAGATGTTAGAAGCAGAGCGGAAAAATCCAAGTAAATATATGAAAAAGTTAGAAGAGTTATATGTGGTATGTGTTTTTTATGAAATGCTAGTGTTTTATAACAAATATTATGTAGCCATTATACTTTTATTCAATATTACTTGTATTCAATTATTACTTGTATTCAATTATATGTGGTATGTG
The DNA here is from genome assembly GCA_022829125.1 of Lathyrus tuberosus. Taxonomy (NCBI): domain Eukaryota; kingdom Viridiplantae; phylum Streptophyta; class Magnoliopsida; order Fabales; family Fabaceae; genus Lathyrus; species Lathyrus tuberosus. The sequence continues at coordinate 1,181,446 of JALAZF010000820.1, read as the reverse complement.
CTTTATCTAAAATGCTACTATTTGATAAAGAGTTATATAACGAATATTATGTTGTAGAGAATAAGTGGATCTCTCCAACAACGTATGAATGGAAATGATGATAACACTGATGATCAAGTTCCCCGCAACATATGTTATATGTGGTGCTAGACCAAAGGAAGCAATTGTTCAGCCGCCCCCTCTTAAGAGGCCAATGAGATATTGGATCCTTCCGCACATGAAATCACCACGTTATACCTGTTGGTTGCGGAAAGTCAAACCCCGATTTCTCTTCAGCTAGAGCAGTGTCCAACGGTAGAGCTCTTTTATTCTACTCCTAGTGACATACAAGATTTTATCCTTGGAAGTAATTGGATGGACGTTGGGATATTGCAAGTTTGGTGCAAGTAAGTATATAATTGAATATGCATGTCATTATATATAGTACATTATCGTTTTTGTATTTCCTCACTTATTTTTTGAATTTTGTTTAACCATTTATGTACATTCACCGTATTTGTATAGAGTTAAAAAAAATCAAATATTTATGGCATCTTGGATCCGTATAGTATTCGACGGTCAAATAATGATCCAAAAGGGATTGACTTTTACATTTAAGAACAATTAAGTCAAGGGGGAAAAGAATGTTACCTAGCACCATTTCTCAAATCGTAACTAATTTTGAAATTATGGTTTATCTGTTATAGTTTGTTTTGTTTTAGAAAATAATAATCATATATATGCTCATGTTTATTCAGTGATCATTGGCAATTGATCAGCATATCACTTTGGACGAATACGGTAATGACATTACGTTCCTTACATAAACCACTCGAACCTAAAATGAAGCAAATTATTAATAAGTATGTTTATGTTTATATGAAACTTGTTAGTAATATTTTCTTTGACTTTGTAATTGGTTTAACACATAATATGTTTAAATCATTTTCAATGTACAGTGTTGTGCAACGACACAATATCTTGAACAATAGTATAAAAAAGCCAACATTTATCTTGCCTTATGTAAGTGGTTATATTACTTGTGACATTCATTTATATATATTGTTACATGCATGTATGGTTACTGCATTCATGAAATTAATGCTTACTTTTGTAGACGAAGAAGCAACAAAAGGGATACAAGTGTGGGTATTATGTAATGAAACACATGTTAAACATTGTCTTCGGCGGCATTGTTGATTCATGAGATCAGGTATATATTATATATGTAATGAATTGTTTACAATAACAGATTACTGTTTAAGTTGGCTATGATTATCACATATGTGTGATATTCACAGTTTTGCTCTTTTTTATGTAGATGTTTAATGACGATACACCATTTCCATGCGAAGACTTTGTAGACATTCGTAATCGTTTGGCGTATATCTTTAATGTGCTTAAGGATCCTCAAACATGAGTTTAATTTGTAATATATATATATGTTTGATATACAGTTGAGTTTGATGATGTAAATAATATTTTTAAGAATTAATGAAGTAAATAGTTTTTTTTACTACATGATAAATTGATATTTCTGTTCTGATACGGTTCACAAAAATACAGGTTAAAAATGGAAAAATTTCAAAAAGCATAAATATATTTTTCAAAAAAGCAGATGATTTAATGTAGGTTGTTAAATATGACCATGGTTGTATAGTGAACGCTGTCCAGAATAATATATGTACAAAAAATGCGTTGTTGAAAATCGAAAATGGGGCCTTTAATATATCACAATGGTTAGTTAAAGCAACAATGAAAATTTGTCGCGTGTTTTCAGGTTTTTAATCATGGTTATACAACCGTGATTGTGAGTAGCGCATATACAACCACATGCTATGTAACAAGAACCGGTCACGCATAATGATATCCCTTTTCGAACCGTTGTTGTATAAGTTTTTCGTAGTTGTGGAAAAAACTAAAAAAAAATCCTAAGCTCCCTAAGAAGCGCCACATGTAACCCTAACCACTTAAAGATCCTATACCACACAGTGTAAGCTAAGTTATAGGTAAAAAAACAAAAGAGAGGAAAATTCAAGTCGATCCCCACATAACACACTTGGAAGACCGTCCGGGCCAACAATAACTTTATGCTTGAACAGATTCTCTCTAGAGGAAACCTATCCAACAAAAATTGCCAAGAGAAGACCACCGTCTTAGAGAGGGAGCCAAATTATCCCAATTGCACGGAAGATATAGGATTTCCATCACTAGGTGGGTTTCAAAGAAGGGATTAAGTTTTTCTTGGACTAAGAATGTATAAGCTGCCGAAAAAATATCTTCTCTTTTATGCTTCCAAAATCACATGACTCTCCTCACTAAGCTAGAATTGACTGAAAATAAAAAAAAAAAGTTAGAGACCAAGGGTTTTTCATGAACGAAGAACACTCTCCTCCACCTAAGATCTCAAGTTATCCTCCCACCTTCCCACTTTCCTAATTCATTCACTTTACCTTCTTGGACTTGGAACTTGGAAGATAATAAAAACTCTATGAAAAAGGGGATATGAAGGTTTAAACCTAACTTTAAGAGGTATATCCCCTATCCAAGGTTCCTCTCAAAAGGAGATGTGAATACCAAATCCGACCTTCTTTACTAGCACACCCTCAAACTAATTAGGCGGATCCACTACTACAAAAAGTACATTTCATAATGCCATTTCACCTCGCTCAAAGTATCCATCGTGGTAGAATCTATTCACTTAGGAGCTTTCTTTTTATTTTCACTTTAAGACACTTTTCACCAAGGTTGGAACTTTCAACCGTGGTGAAAAGTGACGCCTAGTCATGAGTTCGAATCCTAGCACCTAAAGTTTTTTATTTATTTATTTTTAAGCCACTTTTTACCATGGTTGGAACTTCCAACCATGGTGAAAAGTGGCGCATGACCATGAGATCGAATCATAACACCTACAATTTGGTTTTATATTTATTTTTAAGCCATTTTTTACCACGGTTGGAAATTCCATTTGTGGTGAAAAGTGGCACATGGTCAAGAGTTTGAATCCAACAAATAATTTTTTTAAATATTTTTTAAGCCACTTTTACCACAGTTGAAACTTCCAACCTTGGTGAAAAGTAATTCAGGGTCATTGGGAAATACAAGCGTGTTTATTAAGTTTCTTCATTGTCCTTAAATAAATCTTAGTCGTCCATATAGTGAATATAAACGCTCAAGACACTACCATTAGTGATACGCGTGAAACCTAAAACTTGGATGAACTTCCAAGTTAGATGAACTTCATTTTCTACCTCCAAACATCGTATTCCATTCAAGTCACTCTATTTCTCCACTAAAACAAGCTCGAAAACACCATTTCTTCCATAAACAAAACTCGAAAACATTATTTCTTTCATTAACAAATTTTACAACTCCATCATCTCTTCTTCAACTTGAATGAAACAAGGAAAACATGGATTCAAGTTAGCAATGTTAGTTGTTGTTTTTCTTATTGTTGTTGTTGTTGTTGTTGTTAATTTTGTTATTATTCTTGTTGTTGTTGTTGTTGTTGTTATTGTTGTTGTTATTGTTGTTGTTATTGTTGTTGTTATTGTCGTTGTTGTTGTTGTTGTTCTTGTTCTTGTTCTTGTTGTTATTGTTGTTATTGTTGTTCTTGTTGTTCTTGTTGTTCTTGTTGTAGTTCTTATTATTGTTGTTCTACTGCTGCATTTTTTTTATTATAAGACATACAACAACAATTGTTTAAAGTAACTGTTGTGATAGGTTGAGACATACAACAACGCTTGTTTAAAGTAACTATTGTAAAAGGTTGCGCGTTACTTGAGTTATAATCATGGTCGCACGACCGTAGATGAAAAAATCATATATACAATCACACGTTACCTCATAATGGTTGATCGGACGTGATTATTTCTCTTTTCCAAATTTTATGAAAGGTGTTTTTGTTGTCTGCTTTCTAAGTGTTTACTCTAAGTTATTTGTTTTAAATCAAAGGTGTCACATGCAAGTATAGATGTATGTTTAATTGCAGCAAGTAATGAAATAAGAGATCGTACCCACATGGAGTGGATTTGAAACTAGTCTGAGCAAGATAACAAAATAATAATAATGATAGCAGCAAGAAATTCACACTACAAACTAAATACTAAATAAGAAAGGATAAGATATCAGAGAGGATGATTGATGAGCTAAGATCCATTAATATATTATTGCTAAAATGTGTCCATGATGTGAAGTGTCGTGCCTCAAAAGGCCAAAACTTGATATAGTGGTGTATCTCTACAACATCAAAGCATGCATAACTAGGGCAAGGGAACAAATCTCTAAGCCTCACTTATAACCCTAAAATGTGTCTGGTTTTAATTCGGAAAATATTTATGGTGTCAACTTCTTATCTCTAAGCAAGTTAACTTAAGTGAATAACTTTATCCTACTTTATTAACCACTTTTGTTATGAAATCCACATGTTTTTGGATCTCTCTCAACAATATGCTTGTACCTTTTTCTAAGTTGATCAGTCTAAGAAGCAGGTGTATAGAATAAAAACACATATCAAAATAAGACACTATTCAACACATCATTTCAACATAAAAACAACTTTATATTAACTTCACTTTGCTCATCAAATTCTAGTTTAGCTCATAATGAGCTGAGTACAAACTACTAGAATGAAACTACAGGATGGCATATTCTTAGCAAAATTATGTAAAAGAAATCACAACATAGTAATAACTTAAAGATCCTTTGCATTGGGTAAACAACACCAGACCTCTTCAGTCACGACAACTCCAAGTAGCAAATATAGGACTAGATGAGAAGAAGAAAACTCTCTAAATCGTCTTAATCCTCAAAGTAAAATAAACTAATACTGAAAATATGAATGTGTGATTTCTGGCTCGTGGTCTCTCTCTCTCTTTGATGACTAAGGCTTGCTTTTATAGACTTTGAGTAAGAGTGTGGAAATTGATGGGTCTTGGATCATGGCCTTTTGGTGAAAATAAGGTTCAGCCCATATCAAATCACTAATAATTACAATTATCCCTTCTCCCGTCGTGAACAAGTTACCAGATACATATAGCATTGGGAGACAAGGAGTCTTTGGCAGGCTACTGCAGCAGGTAGTGGCATAGAGCAGGCGGCAGGTGGCTGGGTACTGGATGCGCTTTTATAGACGTGGTCCCCACTGTACCACCTTTTGTCCTCTAGCTTCTTTGATCTTAACTTGATGCTCTAGCTCCTTCTTGACATGAACCTTTTCCTCGTGTGCCCTAGTGATAGACATCCTTCCAAGCTCTTGGTGAATTTGCAGCTTACAAGACCTAACATCTTTCTTCCCTATATCTTCATTCTGCTCCAGACTGTGTCTTGAGCTGTCATACCCCAACTTGCCTGTATCAGATTCTCTTTTAGACCAAAACACATAATAAACCATAAAAAGGTGCACCTAGTGCACTTAAGGTAAAGACATACTCAAACAAGTAAAATATAAATAAATCCTAATTAAACCTAACTAAATTACTAAGAGAAAATGGATCATCATGACACACTAAAATAGCGTTATCTCTCCCCCAAGCTTGAGCTATCACCTGCCCTCAGGTGAAGCGACGGTGATTGACAAGAGAGATTTTCAAGAACAAATTATGATCATATTAGTGAAGGGGCTTAGTCATTTACTGGATGAATAGCCTGGGTAAGGCAATAATTGGCGCAACTCAGCATGTTCTTAGCCCAAAGATGTTATTACCAAAGTGATTAGAATCCTACTGTCACGCCACTACTCTTTAGAAGAATGAGCTAATTTTTCTTTGTGAATCCAAATTGAGTACTTTTGTGAATTAAGTTGTCTTCCTCTTGGGTCTTAAGCTGGAATTTTGTTCTGACTTTTCTGTTGACTTTTGACTTTCAGACCCTAGATCACACCTTTCCAATTTATTTTCTTTCTTTCTCTCTTGTTTTTAGCTCAACACTCCACCTTTTCATTCAACGAGATCTCACTTGTAATGAGTCCAACTGGCTATTGTGATGAAGATGTTGGTTGTTCCTCTAGTTTCGGGCACAGGAACCTTTCAACAAGAGTGGTATTTACCACCTTTTTGCACACTTTTGTGTGTTTTATTAGCAACGGTTTGGGGTGTGCTCTTTTTGAGTGAAGAGTCAAAATCTTTATCAAAATGAGTTCATCTTTCCTGAGTAATTCCCTAAGGTTTCTACTTGCTTCTCAATTTCCAACAAATAGGTTTCTAATTTTTTTTTTACTAATTAAGGAGACTAGCGGAGGCGGGACAAAAGTTATCAGTTCCTTTTGCAACAACACCCTAGGTAATAACTTGACTTTGCTTCACAGATTCATAGGCAGACTTATCATCCAGTTTTTTTTTAAGCAAAAAATGAATATTTTTGTAATCCTTGGTTGTTCTTTACTAAACTCTCATCTATCCAAAAACTACTCAGGCAAATTGAATATGAAAAAGAAATAAGCTACGCAAAAAGAAATTTAGCTTAAACCAGCAACTGAGTTAATTATCCAGACATCAATCTTTGGCAAAAAACACGGCCTCCAAAACACCAAAATACTTAGCAATTATACAAACAAAACAAAGCAAACATCCCAACAAATTGTTATCCTAACATAAGCAGATACAACGAATGGAAGATAGGGGAAAGAAAGAGAGAGGGTCAAGCTTTATCTACCTCTCCCCCAAACTTAAAGCAAGGATAGTGTCCTCACTATCAAGTGTTAAGGGGGACAAGACTAGGCTAGCCTCTGCATGATACCCATTAGGCCTTAAGCCTGGTGCTTTTGCGCGTAGGTTGGATTTCTCCTTTCTTCTTCTTCTTGGTTTCCTTCTTCGCGACCTTCGATTTCTTAGGCTCCTTAGCTTGCTCCTTGAAGGCGTCAGGCATGACGGTTTCTTCCTGCACAGGTTCCTCTAGAGTAGTCTTTTCTTTCGTTTTTAGCTCCTTTATCTTTGGGCTGGTCACCTGCTCTTGGACAATCTCTTCCTCTCTTTCTGCAGCTGCCTTCTTGACTGGGGTCACGACAGGAGTAGTCACAGTAGTGGCCAGCACTTCTTTGCCCTTGCTTGACTAACAATCAGCTTCCTCGCCTTCATCTTTTTCTTCAATTTTCTTCCCTTCTGCCTTCAAGGATCCAAGGGAGGATTCCTCAGTGGTTGAATATTACTTGGGTAGTCTTTCATCCACAAGCTGGTCTTCATCTTCTATCAACTCTTCCTCTGCCTTATTGCTATCTTCTCCATTGCCTTGATATTGATTCATCTCATTGTTGTCCTTGTCAGCTACTTTAATCAATTCTTTTAAGACATCATCCTTCTCCATTGGATTCAATTTTGGGTCAGTTTGTTTAAATCAAAGTCCTTTGGGGGTCTGTTTACCGGGGTCTGGACATCTGGGGTCTCCTTCTGCTTCCACTCTTTCCTTGACTTTTTCCTCCTTGGAGAGCTGCGAGTGTCCCTTAGGGGCTCAACTCCAGCTTTATCAGCTTTCCCATTCTTTTTCTTATTAAGCTGAACTAGGCTGTCCTGAGTAGGCATGCCTTTACTTGTCTCTACAACAACCTCTTGATCTTTCTCTTACTTCAAACTCTTTCCTCGTTTCTCTTTTTTCTTTTTCTTTGACTTTTCCTTCTTTTTCACCTTCTTCTCTTCAAGAACTGGCTTCTCCTTCTTATTGTTCTCTTCTGGTTCTCCCAAGATATGATTGGGAAAAACCGCTGGATTTAACATACTAGATGGGAATTGCAAAGCAACAACTTTTTCCTGCCAATAGAAGTTGTCTTTTTGAAACATGAAATAATCCCTTTGATCTTTTTGCATTTGCAGAATGGCATCCCACAACATTCCTTCTCTTTGATGTTCCTCAGCAGTTTCCGTCGACGCTTGTCGTACCTCAGCCGTTCTCTTCTTCCTTTTGACATTATAAGCATTTGGATCAAAGCTTTATCCAACGCAGCTTGAGGCTGCCCAGTCTCATCAGTGTCAAGTTCTGGTACTCCATGCCTCCTACACAACAGAGTGATCACACATGGGAAGTACAACATTCCTTCTTTATTTCTTGAACAAGCCTGGATTTCCTACATAATGATTTTTCCTACATTGATCTTGCTCAGTGTTGTGATACAGTGAAGCAAAGTAAGTCTTTCACTGCTCACCGTTTCATTGTGAGCAGTGGGTTTCAATGAATGTTTCACAAATTGATACCACACTTTCACTGCAGGCAACAGATCCATCCTCCTCACAACTTTTTCAGAACTCGACTCCACCCACTTAGTTCCTGGGGTGTACAACGACTGCATAATCACATCGAAATCTTCTTCGTCCAACTTCAACAACAAATATTGATTCGCATCACCTGTTTCCTTGATATTCAGAGCAAGGTTTATAATGGCCTCATTGTATACCACTTTTGTGCCCCACACAACAACTTCAATCCTTTTGTGCCCAAGATCAGTTAGGTTTGAATAGAACTCCTTCACCAAAGAGATGTTGTATGGGCTTGGTTGGCGGCATAGCTTCATCCATCCCAGATTTTTTATGGTAGTTCGCAAATCCCCAGCAAGTCCTAGGTTTTCTTCTTGGTTGTTGAAGATAAAACCCCTTTCAGCGTGAAAACCCATTTTTCTTAAATATTCCATGAAGCGGCGAGAAGCTTCGCTATTGATGAATTTCTCATGCCTTTCTTGTTCTTCATCAGAGTAAATAACATACTGCATCGCATTTTTCCTTGCTGCCATTTTGACTCGTCTTCTAGTAGGTATCTCCATTGTTTTTGGGGTGAGGGAAAAGTAATGATTAGGGTTTGGATGGAGGTGCAGAGAAACAGACAAAAGAGATGGTGATGGGAATTTGAGAGAGAGAAAGTGAGATAACGTGATAGTGAAATGGAAATTGTTTGGAAAGAGAAAAGTGAAAAGTATCTTTTTGTGAAAATTAAGGCAAGAAACTGAAAGGTCTGGTTGATGTAACAGGTGGGAAAAGACAAAATTTTGAATGTTTAGCATGGAAGAGGTTTGGTGTAGTGCTGCTACATCCCACCAGTCTGACGTGTCAGACTGGTCATCATGATTTCCCTAGCACAAGGCTCTAGGCGCGTGCAGTCCACCCATTCAGTTTCTCTCTCTATCATTCAGACTCTTCAATTCCCGTCCAAGAAAATAAAATAAACAAATTGCCATATCAACATTTTATTTAATTCTCAGGACTTAGGAATATTTGCTCTGAATGTCACTTTGATTTTTTCTCATTTGTTACCGTACCAACTGTCGTGACTCCAAATGCCTGTTGATGCCATCAAAAACTACTCAACTATACAAACTAAAAAAAATCATTAAGCTAGGCTGCCTCCCAGGAGCACTCTTTTAAGGTCTTATAGCCTGAACAACAAAAAAAATATTTAATCAATAAAATGAATGGTTCCCCTAGTGCTACTTGAAGGGTCACTAAAATAGGTTTTAATCCTTTGACCATTAACCTTGAATTTTTCACCATTTTTTTCATTCATCAACTCCACAACTCCATTAGGTTAAATTGTCACTAACTTGAAGGGCCCTGACCACCTTGACTTTAACATTCCAGGGAATAATTTTAGTCTAGAGTTAAAGAGTAAAACTCTTTGACCTTCCACTAATTCCCTTTACTGGCATTTCCTGTCATGCCATCTTTTGGTCTTTTCCTTATAGAGTTCAACACTTTCATAAGAGAATAGCCTATGTTCTTCTAACTCATTGAGTTGGAGTATTCTAACTTGGGCAACAGTTTTTAGGTTGAAATTTAATTGGTTAACGACCCAAAAAGCTTTGTCCTCTAATTCAATGGGTAGATGACAAGTCTTCCCATAAACAAGTTTATAAGGAGACATGTTTAGGGGAGTCTTGTAGGCAGTTCTGTATGCCCAAAGAGCCTCGTCCAAATGTTTTGACCAATCTTTCCTTGTGGGGTTAAAAACTTTCTCCAAGATCCTTTTAATCTCTCTATTAGATAGCTCCACTTGGCCGCTTGTTTGAGGATGATAGTCTGTAGCAACCCTGTGTTTGATCCCATATTTTGTCATTAAATTCTCAAAAATCTTATTTCAAAAATGTGATCCACCATCACTAATGATTGCTCTAGGCGTGCCATGCCTTGTCAGAATATTTTTAAGCAAAAATTTGGTCACAACTCTAGCATCATTAGTGGGTGTTGCTACTGCCTCTATCCATTTAGAGACATAACCCACAGCCACAAGAATGTATAGATTACCAAAAGATGGAGGAAATGGCCCCATGAAGTCAATGCCCTACACATCAAAAATTTAAATTTCAAGTATGTTGGTGAGTGGCATCTCTTGCCTCATGGAAATATTTCCTACCCTCTGACATCTATCACATCTCTTAACTAGCTTATGAGCATCTTTAAAAAGGGAGGGTCAGAAATAACCTGATTGTAAAACTTTTGCAGCAGTTCTGGTTCCTCCAAAGTGTCCTCCATATGGAGCTTCATGACAGGCAGACAAGATCTGTCGTGCCTCTGGATGATCTACAATTCTTCTTAGCAATTGATATGCACACTTTTTGTAAAGGAAAGGTTCATCCCAAAACTAACTCTTGACTGTATGAAAGAACCTTTTCCTTTGCTGGAAGTTGAAATCAGGCGGCACATATCTGCTGACCAGATAATTCACTATATCAGCATACCATGGTGTCACATTAGTGCTTATCAACAGTAACTTCTCATCAGGAAAAACTTCTTGAATGTCTCCATTGTTATTGCTTTGAACTTCTTCTGGTAGTCTTGAGAGATGATCAACAACAAAATTTTCTATCCCTTTCATGTCTCTAATCTCTAGGTCAAACTCTTGCAACAAGAGAATCCATCTTTTGAGCCTCGATTTAGCATCTTTTTTAGCAATTAAGTACTTGATAGTTGCATGATCTGTATATACTATGACTTTTGTTCCAACTAAGTTGGGTCTGAACTTTTCAAATGCAAACACTACATCCAGCAACTCTTTCTTAGTTGTGGTGTAGTTGATTTGTGCTTCAATCAAGGTCTTACTAGAGTAGTAGATGGTGTGAAAAACCATGTTGTACCTTTGACCTAGTACAACTCCAATAGCAAAATCACTTGCATCACACATTAACTCAAAGGGTTTTGACCAGTCAGGAGTTTTCACAATGGGTGCAGAGATGAGGGCCTTCTTCAACAGATTAAAGGAATCCAAACATTCTTGACTAAAAACATATGGCACGTCATACTACAACAGCTAGCACAGAGGTTTGGTAATTTTTGAAAAATCTTTAATGAACCATCTGTAAAAACCATCATGCCTTAAAAAACTTCTGATTCCTTTTATGTTCACAGGGGGTGGCAATTTCTCTATTACCTCCATTTTTTCTTGATCCACCTCTAAATCCTTCTTTGAGATTTTGTGCCCAAGAACAATTCCCTCTTTTACCATAAAATGGCACTTCTCCCAATTAAGGACCAAATTATTCTCTTCACATCTAGCCAATACCAGATCTAAATTCTCCAAGCAATTCTTGAATGATTCTCCTAAAACAGAGAAGTCATCCATGAAAACTTCCATGGAATTCTCAATGATATCTGAAAATATGGCCATCATGCAGCGTTGGAAGGTGGCTGGAGCATTGCACAGTCTAAAAGCCATTCTTTTGAAAGCAAATGTGCCATAAGGACAAGTGAATGTTGTTTTTTCTTGGTCTTCCGGGGCTATGGCAATTTGGTTGTACCCCGAGTATCCATCTAAGAAATAATAGTATTCTTTTTCAACCAATCTATCCAGCATTTGATCAATAAAAGGGAGGGGAAATGATCCTTCCTTGTTGCTTTGTTCAACTTTATGTAGTCCATACAGATTCTCTAACCAGAAACTGTTCTTGTGGGAATGAATTCATTCTTCTCGTTGACAATCACAGTCATGCCTCCTTTCTTTAGAACACATTGAATGGGACTTACCTACACACTATCAAATATAGGGTAGATAATTCCAACATCCAACCACTTATTTATTTCCTTCTTGATAACTTCCTTCATAATTGGATTCAATCTTCTTTGACTTTCAATGCTATTCTTAGCATTTTCTTCCAACAAAATTCTATGCATACAAAGCGTTGGACTGATCCCCTTAATGTCTGAGATCTGCCAAACAATTGCCCTTGTGTGCTTCCTTAACAGTGCTATTAATTGTTCCTTCTGATCTTCTTTCAAATCTGTAGCAATGATGACTGGAAACTTCTGTCCTGCCTCCAAATAAGCATATTGAAGGTGCTCAAGCAATTGTTTTAGTTCCATTTCAGGAGGTTCTTCTATGGAAGGTAGATTCTGCTTGTGACCAACAGCTGTTGATTCTATTATTTCCACAAATTCTTCTTCATGCTTCTTCATTGGACCGTAAATGATTCCACCTTGTGACTTTTTTTCTTCTTTTAGCTTCCCTAGCTCTTGTTCCAACACATCTTTAGTCTTGAGAAGGTTTTTATGAATTATACCTTCCCAGCTAGATATCATGGAACATCCAGCTACATCTTCTTCGGGATACTGTAGAGCATTGAGTAAATTAAATAGTACTTGTTGTCCATTGACCCTCATGGTGATTTCTCCTCTTTCCACATCAATCAAAGTTCTACCCGTTGCTAGGAATGGTCTTCCCAACAATATAGGTGTTTCCTCATCAGCATCAAAATCCATGATAATGAAATCAGCAGGGAAGACAAACTTGTCAACCCTTACTAACACATCTTCTATCTTTCCTTTAGGGTAACAAATACTCGTATATGCCAATTGCAAGGTGATAATTGTAGGCCTGGCAGCTCATATCCCTAACTTCTTAAAGCTGGACAAGGGCATAAGATTAATGTTGGCCCCAAGATCACACAAAGCTTTTCCACATAAGGTGTTTCCAATGGTGCATGGAATAGTGAAACTCCCAGGATCTTTTAATTTAGGTGGAAGTTTTCCTTTCATCAACTTACTACACTTTTGAGTGAGCGCAACCGTAGCAAATTCTCCTACCCTTTTTCTCTTGGTGAGCACATCCTTTATGAACTTTGAGAAATTTGGCATTTGTTGAATGGCTTCAATCAAGGGTATGTTGATGTGAAGCTGCTTCAGAATCTCCATAAACTTTCCAAATTGTTGTTCTTACTAATCCTTTGTGGAAACGGTGGAGGAGGCATTTCTTGAATAAACTTTGGCTTCCTGCAGGTGTCAGTCATGGCCTCCTGCGTCTCTTGAGGAGTCAAATCTGCATTAGTGACCTCTTCAGTCTATTTTTGATATTGAGACAGTTCTCCATTAGTGTTTCCTTTCATCCCAGATTTGTCTGGCTCAGGCAATTCTGTACTTGTCTCTTTGCCTCTCGAGATGGATTCCTCAACTTCTTTCCCACTTCTAAGCTTGATAACTTGACATGTCTCAACAGTCTTCACTCAAGCAGGTACAGTTGGAGTTTAAGTGGAACTTGGGAGAGTTTCCATGTTTCTTGAACTCAAGGCAGTAGCTATTTGCCCTACTTGATTCTCCAAGTTCTTGCTACTTACTCCTTGTGCTTGAAACTGATTCTTTACTTCTTGAATAAAAGAGTTCAAAACATTTTCCAACTGGTTGTTGTCCTGATTCCCCCCAACATAGTTAGGAGTAGAAAAACCAGGAGAAGCTTGTGGTGTTGGTGGTGCTTGAGGCTTTAGTTGATTTTGATTATAACTCCAAGAAAAGTTTGGATGGTTGCGCCACCCTGGATTGTATGTGTTGCTATAAGGATTATTATATCTATTATTGTTGTTGCCAACATAGTTGACTGAAACAGGATTTGAAGAACATTCTTCCAATATATGGGGTCCTCGACAGTAGACACAGGCAATTGCAGTCGTGTCAGTTACCACCTTAACTGACTCAGGTTTTTCCACTTAAGGGGTCATCATATTCTTCATTATCTGGTGGACTTAAGCCACCTGAGCAGCAAGAGTTGTTGTCTCAAGGAATTCATGCACTCCACCAGGTTTTTTGTAAGTTGAGTTTGCAATAACCCTAATGACAGGCCATTGGTACGTGTTGGTTGTAATGTTCTCAATTAACTTGTAGCCTTCTTCATAAGATTTAGACAAAAGAGCTCCACCACTGGATGCATCTAGCATGTTCCTTGAAGATGGAATTAATCCATTATAGAAAGTCTCAAGTTGAATGCAGATGGGGATCCCATGATGAGGGCATTGTCTTAGCAACTCTTTAAATCCTTCCCAAGCATCAAACAACGATTCGTCATCTCCTTGCCTAAATGAAGTAATCTCATTTTTCATCTTTGCATTCTCTGAATAAGGGGAGTATTTTGCCAGAAATTTTTCTGACAAGGTATTCCATGTGGTAATGGAATTTGGTTCCAAGGAATTTAGGCAAATCTTAGCTATATCCCGTAGAGAATAAGGAAATACCCTTAACCTAAAGGCATCATCAGTCACGCCAGGAATCTTGAAATTGTCAGCAACATCTAGAAGTTGTCTCAAGTGTAAGTGTGGGTCTTCATAAGGAGAGCCTGAACATTGACCAGTGGTTTGCAACATTTGGAATATCATAGATTTAAACTCAAATTGTGGTGTCGTGATCTCTGGTCTAACAATACTAGTGCTCATGGCAGCTGGATCAAAGACAACATAGTCCCTAATGTTGCGAGCCTGGTTATTGGCAATGCCAATGATGTCTTGCTCAGCCATGATAGTTTCTGGTTGTGTCTCATCTGATGATGATGAAGACGATTCTTCGTATGTCTCCACGTGCACTTCTTCCTCCGATTCAGCCACAGCTGATGCTGATGGATCTCCAGATGGTTGTTGAGAAGGCAAAAATCTCCTTCGTGCTCTTAGAATTATTTCAGGTTCAGGATAACCACTGTAAACTGGTTGTAATGACTTGCGCATGCAATAGCTTAAACCTTTCGTAACACCAAATCACAGCAAAAACGTTAAAGGCTCAAAGACAAATTTTAAACAAAAATAACAAATATAGTAGTTCAAAGTATATCTTCCACTCCCCGGCAACGGCGCCAAAAACTTGTTGTCTGTTTTCTAAGTGTTTACTCTAAGGTATTTGTTTTAAAGCAAAGGTGTCATATGCAAGTATACATGTATGTTTGATTGCAGCAAGTAATGAAATAAGATATCATACCCACATGGAGTGGATTTGATGTAGCTTTGAACTTTAAGGTATTCAACTCTTGTTTAAAACTAGTATGAGCAAGATAACAAAATAATACTAAGAATAGCAGCAAGAAATTCACACTACAAACTAAATACTAAATAAGAAAGGATAAGATATCAGAGAGGATGATTGATGAGCTAAGATCCATTAATATATTATTGTTAAAATGTGTCCATGATGTGACGTGTCATGCCTAAAAAGGTCAGAACTTGATCTAGTGGTGTATCTCTACAACATCAAAGCATGCATAATTAGGACAAGGGATCAAATCTCTAAGCCCCACTTATAATCGTAAAATGCGTCTGGTTTTAATTCTGAAAATATTTATGGTCTCAACTTCTTATATCTAAGCAAGTTGAATTAAGTGAATATCTCTATCCTACTTTATGAACCACTTTTGTTATGAAATCCACATGCTGTTGGATCTCTCTCAACAATATGCTTGCACCTTTTTCTAAGTTGATCATTCTAAGAAGCAGGTGTATAGAATAAAAACACATAACAAAATAAGACACTATTCAACACATCATTTCAACATAAAAATAACTTTATATTAACTTCACTTTGCTCATCAAATACGAGTTTAACAAATAATGAGCTTAGTACAAACTACTGGAATGAAACTACAGAATGAGATATTCTTAGCAAAATTTTGTAAAAGAAATATCAACCTAGTAATAACTTGAAGATCCTTTGCATTGGGTAAACAGCATCAGATCTCTGCAGTCACGACAACTCCAAGCAGTAAATATAGGACTAGATGAGAAGAAGAAAACCCTCTAAATCATATTAATCCTCAAAGTAAAATAAACTAATACTGAAAATATGAATGTGTGATTTTTGGCTCGTGGTCTCTCTCTCTTTGATGAATAAGGCTTGCTTTTATAGACTTTGAGTATGAGTGTTGTAATACCCCGTATTATCTAAAGGCTCAATTGGAGATCAGATGAGCATCTATGTGTTGCATCCTTGGTAAATTGGATTAATGGAATCCTCTAAGTACTTTAAGTATTATCAATTGGGACTAATAGAGCAACTAATGAACTCTGAAGAGATCAATTTATTATTAGTTCAAGAGAGACTTTTATGATAACTCTAATAATTGATCAATTGGTTGAGATGACAAAATATCAATTGGAGATATTTTACTCTATTGGATTATATTATATAATAATAGTATTATATATATATATATATATATATATATATATATATATATATATATATATATATATATATATATATATATATATATATATGTTAAGAAAAGGAAAAAGATAGAAAAAGGAGAAGAAGAGGGAATGGAAAGAAAGAAGAGAAAGAAGAGAAAGTGGAGAAAGATGAAGAAGAGGAACGCATGGATCATCATCATCTTTTTCAAACTCCTCTTCGTTTATCAGGTGGGTTCTAGATAGAAACTTAAGTTCTAGAGTTAGAGATGATTTTAGCTTAAGTTAGGGTTTATGAAAAATTGCTTAAATCGCTGATCGATGAAATTTAACGGTTGAAATGTGTTACAAACTGAGTAGTATAAGCTATATGAGTGTATAAACATCTGTATTTGATTGTTGGATGTTTGGGTATGTTTTGGATTGGTTTTGAACCTAAGGGAACTCAGCTGCATGTTGCAGAATTTCTGCATTTCCGCAGGTTCGCACTGCGAATCCCCTAGCGAAGGGGAAATCGAGCATTCGCTGGCTATTCGCACGACGAAGGTGAGGGCGAACGTTCGCCAGAGGTTCGTAATGCGAACTTTGCCTCATTTTAGTTCTGCCTTGGCTTGCTGGGAGCTTCGTAATGCGAATGGGAAAACGAACATTCGCTGGAGCCTCGCAAAGCAAACCTAACAGCTTTTCCCGTTTTGTTTCCTTCATAACTTTTGATCCGTAACTCAGATCGGGACGTTCTTGGTGTCATTAGAAAGCTATGACGACCCTCTATCTGATAAAAAGTGGACATCTTGGGTATGATGCGGGATATTTCATTTAGTGGAAAATGAAGGAAAGTAATGTTTTGTGGAATGTTAGAATTGTCATCTTTTGGATCGTAAATTCGATCGAGGCATAATTATAGTCGATGTAAAGCTGTGGAAATATCCTAGGGGATAAGAATGATAAATATTGATTTGATACTCGATTAAATGAATCGGAGGAAACCTACGACTTATGTTAACTATGTAAATGTGAAAAGTGATATGTGATTATATGTGTGTTTGTACTACTTGTGATTATACCATGTCTATCTAATTGTGAATTGTGAATGAAAGAAATATGCATGTTTAAAATATGAATCAAGAAGAGTGAGGAAACTTTACCCCAAAACGGGATAGTATAATTCTAGGTTGTAACTAGGATTGTGGTAGAGAATCTAGATGGCGATGCTCGTGCATTCGATGCCTTTGTGCGCATCCTTGACGAGTAGTGGTCTAGAAGAGAGTAAGGCACTAGTATGGAACATGTGGGTGAACCTTTGTGTTCTTTGTGATTAAGGCAACTACAGCCTTGTGATTGTCGAATACAATCACCTAGTGTACATGATTACGTAATCGGAACCGTTTTACCCCTTAATAAATATTCGTGACCCGTGTCCATAACTCTTGAGAAGGGCTGGCCGGGGAAAGTGTTTATTAAGTAAGTGACCGTAACCCGTGTCCATAATCCTCAGGAAGGACTGGCCGGGGAAAATTACTTAGTGGGTGGTATTAGTGACCCGTGTCCATAACCTCTTGTGTAGGCTGGCCGGGGAAAGTACCGTGTGTAGGTAACCGTGACCCGTGTCCATAACCTCTTGTGTAGGCTGGTCGGGGAAAGTTATCTATGTTAGCTCTGGGACCCGTGTCCATAATCCTTTGGAAGGACTGGCCGGGAATGGATGTCTACGCTTTTAAGGATCCGTGACCCGTGTTGAACTCTCTTGTAGGGTTGGCCGGGGTAAGATGCCTTGGTTGGTAATGCCGAATTGTGATAATACTTTGAGTTATTGAATTCATGACATGTTTCCATATAGTGTGAGATTGTGAGATTGTGTACTTAAAGCCATTTCCCTTCCCCTTGACTTGAGTTAGGATTGATAGAACCCTATAAATCCGAGAAGACCTATAAGATAGGGAACTCACTGAGATTTGATGTATCTCACCCCACTATAGTTGCTATATTTCAGGTTCGGGTTGCAGTTTGGTCTACAAGTGGAAGCTATGCTTGGATGTTTCAAGAGAAGCTAAGTTGAGCTTATTTCCGCTGTGTAATCTTTTATTGTATACAATTGAGGATATTGTATATTATTCTTAGATTTTATTTTTGGCTAGTTTCCATGACTTGTGCCATGTGTTCTATTTATGTTTTAGAAATGGACAAGTATGTGAACTATGCCATTAGGCACTTTTGATGTATCAGTACCAAATAAAATGCTTGTATGATATTATTCTAGACATATATTGTACAGGGCGTTACAAGTGTGGATGTTGATGGGTCTTGGATCATGGGCTTTTGATGAAAATAAGGCTTAGCCCATATCAAATCACTAATAATTCCAGATGTCCCTTCTCCCTTCGTGAACAAGTTACCAGGTACAGACACCATTGGGAGACAAGGCGTCTTTGGCAGGGTGCTGCAGCAGGTAGTGGCGCAGAGTAGGCGGCAGGTGGCTGGGTGCAGGATGCATTTTTACAGGCGTGGTCCCCACTGTACCACCTTTTGTCCTCTAACTTCTTTGATCTTATCCTGATGCTATAGATCCTTCTTGACATGATACTTTGCCACGTATGCCCTAGTGATAGACATCCTTCCAAGCTCTTGGTGAATTTGAAGCTAACAAGACTTAACGTCTTCCTTCCTTATATCTTCATTCTGCTCCAAACTGTGTCTTGAGGTGTCATGCCTCAGCTTGCCTTTATCAAATTCTCTTTAAGAGAAAAACACACAATAAACCATAAAAGGTGCACCTAGTGCACTTAAGGTAAAGATATACTCAAACAAGTAAAATATAAATAAATCCTAATTAAACCTAACTGAATTACTAAAAGAAAATGGATCATCATGACACACTAAAATAGCGTTATCAGCTTTTCATAATAGTAATCATCCTTTTTTGAACTTAAGAAGAAAGATTCCTTTCTGCCACCAAGAAACAGAGGCTAAGACCCAATAACAATAACTTGTCTGAATTACTACATTATGAAAAAAAATATTATTACCAAATATTGAACCTTGGATCAATGACTCATACTAATTTAACTAAACTAATAAATGTCATTTGAGCTACATCACCCACTCAACAAAGTTAATTTTATATTTAGAGACTAAAGTAATATTTTTAAATCATTTTACGTCGATTTTATATTATACGTATAACTATTATCACTACTACAAAACGCGTAAACAACAATGCCATGGTCACCACGGTTCTTTCCTACACCGTGGCGACATCTCTAAACTAAGGCGCTATCATTTTATTTTTGTTTTTTAATTAAAAATTATTTGTATATAACAACGGTTGAGGAGCCAACCGTGGTGATACCATCAAGCTTTCATGGGTTTGAACCTCAGCTCCCTCATATATATTTTTTCTTTAATGTTATGGAGCGCATTTTCTTTTTTATTTATTTTTAAATAAAAAACTTAAAGGGTTATTACTACAGTTGTTGAGTTCCACTATTGTGATATATTTAGATTTTTATTTAAAGATTTTAATTGTAAATTTAACTCTGGCGCTTCTTTATGAAATTTCACTATGAAAGTAATATATCATAACGGTTTCTGGTATTGGCCGTCGTGGTAGCTTTATAGTAATATGCACTCCTAGTTAGCTTGTCTCTTCAATATCCTTTTTTCCATTGATAATAGAAACTAGCTGACAAAACATTACACGATTTCAACCCTAAATCCTAACATTCAATACTATGAAACAATACACGATTTCAACCAAAACACCATCGTTCACCCATTCTTAAGTATCCACTCTTCAGTATCTTGTCATTTTCGTCATCGTCGTCAAGGAGGTTGACAAGACCATCACGATCGTGATGTCGAGAAGGAAGAGTACATCGTCGAGAAGGAAGACAACAACAACATCGATGTTGCTTTAAGGAAGGAAGACAACAACAACAACAACAACAACACCAACATCATTTACTTAGTCATCACGTTTATGGTACGTAAAATATTTTCACCATGCATCTACCGTAAACTTCATTTTCCATTATTTTGGTTTGTTGTTGTTTATGTTGTGGTTGTTGTTTATGTTCTTGTTGTTCATGTTGTTGTTGTTTTTTAACATAGATGTCTACCTTGTCGAGTTCAACATCAGCTACTAGCGAAGAACTCAAACATATGAGAGCTATGCGAATGAAACTCAAACAAATGATACTCTATCGAAAAGATCACAAAGAGGTGTCACAATGATGCCCCAATTCACATCAGTCTGCAACTCATCAGGTGAAGAAATTTTGACAGAGAAGTGGATTGTGAACATTATTCTACTTTTAAGAGTTATGTTGCGTTCCTTGCACGTAGCAAAGTGAGTATACTGATAGATGATTGGAAACAAGTGGATGATAAAGTCAAAGAAAGCATATGGACAAACGTTAAGGTATTACATACTATAATTTTCATATATTCGATATCACTACCTATTATTTCTAATACATACTTATATATTGATTTAAATGTAGTTGAATTTTGAGTTTACCGACGACTCAAAGTTGAAAAAAAAGTGGATATCTTATGCAGGTACTCGTTGGAGGGAATTTAAGTCACAACTCACAGCTGACTACATTAGGAAGCCTAAGAACGGTCTTGCTCGATCAGGGATTCGATATAGTTTTATATCGAAGAAACAATGGAACAAGTTTTTGAAGATACGTCGTTCTGAGGAATTCAAGGTTAGTACTAGTATTGTGTAACCTTTAATGTTATACTAATGAGTTATAGATACTAATCATATATATTTTTCATTATGTTAATAATAGGTTAAAAGTGAGGTAGGAATCCAAAACAAGGCAAAGAACATGTACCCCCATATATTATCTCGTGGGGATTATAGGAAACTTGAGAAAATAATCATGCTTGAAAAACAAACAAAAATAGGAGATGATCGCATTCCATCTCCACCTTCGAGACATGAGAAATGGAAGATAACTAGATTAAAACCCAATGGAGAGTACACCTCTGAGGCGTCAAGAGTTGTTACTGAGAAAATTGTAAGTATGATTTGTTTTGCTTATGCTATTTGTTATTTAAATGCGTTGGTAACAAATATTTAAGTTGCTCATGTTGTGTAGGATAAGTTGGTTGAGGTGGCCCGTGAATGCACATTTGTTCCAGAAGCCCGACATAATATAGTAGTAGAAGCTATTGAAACAGACGAGCATGTGGGGTGTGTCTATGGTGTTGGAGAAGGTGTCGGCTTGAGGTCATTCTTTGGGACTCAAAGAAAAAGTACAGAAAGCCCAGAATTTATTGCACAAAGACAAAAGATTGAGAATGTTGAGAAGCAATTGGAAGAACAACGGAGGATGTTAGAGGAGGAGAAGGAAAAAATGGAGAAAGATATGGAAAGGTTTCAAGAGGTGTATTCGGTATGTGCTTTACTTGAGATGTTAGTGTTTTATCGGAAATGTGTGATATATATTGTGCTTATTTTTGTTTTATGTTCTAATTGAATATTATGATGTAGAGGTTAAGTGAAAACCTCGAACAACGTACAAATGAAGATTATCGTTATGTTGATGGTGATGATGATGATGATCAAACTCCAAGTAGAAGTGTAGTATGTCGTGTTTCTACCAAAGGAAGTAATTGTTCAGCCCCTCCCGCCCTTATAGATAACCGCAATGACATAATGGACCCTAACGCAAATGAAATCACCACGCTATACTTGAACGTTGCGGTGATAAATGATACACAACCTCTCCCGCTAGAACATTGTCCATGTTTGGAGTTATTCTATGACAGCCCTGAGGATGTAAGGGATTTTCTCGGTGGGTATAAGTGGCTGGACGTAGGGATATTGCAAGTTTGGTGCACGTAAGTATATAGTTGAATGTATATGTCATTATAGAACATTATCATTTTTTGTATTTCCTCACTTAATTTATTCATTTTCTTTAACCATTTAGGTACATTCACCGTGTTTGTATAGAGTTAAATAAATCAAGTCTTTATGGAATCTTGGATCTTTTTTATATTCGATGGGCGTTTAATCAACCAAGAGACATTCTAGAGTACTTGAAAAAACGGTTAAATGATGGAGGAAAATAATGTTACTTAGCACCATTTCTCTGTTCGTAAGTATTTTTGTAATTGATGTTTATGTATTCTATATTTAGTTTTGTTTTAGAAAATACTAATAATATATATGCTCGTGTTTATTCAGTGGTCATTGGCAATTGATCATCATATCATTTAAGACGAATACGGTAACTGTACTGTGTTTCTTGCATGATCCACTTGAAAAGAAAATGAAAGAGATTATTAATTCGTAAGTGTGTATATGTTTAATTCATTTTCTTTGACATTGTAATTAGTTTATCATGTAATATGTATAATTCATTTTCAATGTACAGTGTTGTGGAGCAAGTGAATATGATGAATAATGTTAGAAGAAATCCCTCATGGATCTTTCTTAAAGTAAGTGGTCTGATTTCCTGTTTCTTTCATTTACATTCATGTGTGGTTATATTCATGTAATTTTGCTTAAATTTGTAGACGAGGAGACAACTCGGGACTTACGAGTGTGGGTATTATGTCATAAAACACATGTTAAACATTTTCCTTGCAGGCATTATTGATTCATGGGATAAGGTATATATGTCATAAAATGTTAACATATATTTATATATAAGTTGTTGTTTCATGCATGATATTCAATTTTTTGCTCTTTCTTATGTAGATGTTTAACGACGAAAACCTATTACCCGTCGAGGACTTTGTAGATCTTCGTAAACGTTGAGCGTATATCCACAATGTGCTTAAGGGTCTTGCTGATTAATGTATTGAGATGTGCTAATGGCTTAGTTTATGTACTGATGATGTGAATATATTGTACAATTTGATGTAAATATTAATTTTGGCTTTTGATGCACAATATTATCTCTTTTTTATGCTCTTTATGATCTATTGAGATGTGCTATTTATGCATGGTTAACAAAATTATATGGTTATAATAGTTACAGGATAAAAAATGGGAAGAATTTGAAAAGCAGAACAATTTCATATTTAAAACAGAGGAAGTTTTGACAACGACTATAAATCTTAACCGTGGTTATATATTGAACACTGACCAGAATAATATAAATTATAATAGTTCAATCACAACGGTTGGTTTAACCAACCGTTGTGATATTGCGCGCGCTTTCTTGAATACAACAACGGTCCCAGAACTGTGATTGTAAGTACTGCATATACAACGACACTCTCCATAATAACGTCTGGTCCCGCGTAGTTATATATCTTTCCCAACTGTTATTAAATGTCATTTTCGTAATAGTGTATCAACATCTCTATTTCAATTCTTGTAGTGAGAGATTAAATAATTACGACTTTTAAGATTATGAAATCATATATCTATTGACATGACACCTCATAAACAAGACTTAACACACAATTACTAGTTTATACTATGATACTGTTTTTAGGAGGGTTGAAATTTTTAAAAGAAAGTGGAAACATAGTTAAGACAATTCGTTTAGTTGATTCAATTATATCTAACAAGATTGACTGTGGAATATGTTTTGCAATAAAAAAAATTGGTAGTAGAATATGTACGTGGCGCTTTGGATAGATAACTTATTCTGCATGGAGAGAATTCCATGCATCTCTAAAGCACGCTAGATATGCTATTTGATGCTGTTTTATCTTAAAATGCCACATTTTTCGAACCTGAATGTCAACGCACTAATCAATCTTTAATCAATAAAATGCATTTATCTAAAATTATGCAAATCAATTGGTTGTAAGATCTTAGAGAATAAATGAATCTGTCATCTGCGTATACTATAAATAGGTATTCATTTATTTGTAATCTTATATTGTGTAAGAGATTTGAAAGGAGAAAGCATTCGGTAACCCTCAAAGGCTTCCACGGCACCAAGTTGCATTTATATGTGAAGTCGTGGAAGTGCTTTTTGGGTTTGCGAAAGCTTCAATCCTATCTTTGACTCGGTTTATTTGTTGTATCTTCTCCACCAAGTAGGATTCACATGCACTTAACCTTCTCTCACATTCATTATCATAATCTTCTCATTTCTACACTTTAAATTTAATTTATTTTTTAATTGGATTTATGGGTTGGTTGTGATTATAAAGGAAAGAGAACATTTTATTTTTATTTTTTAGAGTTTAAAGGTAGTGCACTTTCAGTGTAAAAGAGTATCACATAGACATTTAATCAAATTATTTTAAAGTGCCAAATTATAACAGTATTTTAAAAATAAAAGTGTGATGTGGCAGGATACATATCTGTCATTGGTTGACAATGTAAAAATATTTTACACTATCGGTGTATACTCATTTTTCTCAATTTTTTAATTAATACAAAAATTGTGATTGATTATTTGTAAAATAATTTGTTATGTCCGTGTCTATCTAAGAATTTTCCAAATACTAATACCTTACGATTTTCGATAGAAAATTGGGGACTCATTCTCTTGTGATCATAAAGCATTTACTACAAGAAAAAAAAAGCATTTGAAACAATTTGTTCAATGTTGCAGCAGTTCTAACTACTGCTAAATCTATGTTAAGGTGGTTTTCAAATTATTGCAAAATCATGAGTCTGTAGGTCGCTAATTTCGACGCCTAGGTAATTGTTCAGAATAAATTTGGAAATCTGCCAGGGTATTTCGACAGGGATGTATTTCTTATAGGAGAAAGCCAGTCGAAGGCAAATGTTACTTAAAGGAAAGCATTGGCAGATTTTTCTAAGGATTAGAAATATTTCGACAGAGGGGTGATAGGCCTCGTTCGACAGATGTTTGAAATTCAAATTTAGGAGGGAGTTTCATTTTGAACTAGGTCGCGTGGAATGCAACTAGTTGACGAATGCATGCAGATTTCCATTTGTCACCATTAGGAGAAATAGTTGTTATTGGTAGTTATTTCGATTGTATATAAATAGGGAGTCTTAGTGTTAGATTTCCAGTGTGTTCAGAATTTGTACAAATCACTCAAGAAATGCTCAAAGTAACCGTGAGAGAGAAAAAAGTAGTTACTGAGAAAATGTACGTTTGAAAAACACCTGTTTTCATTCCTTGCATTTTAATAAAAGTTTTAAGTTCTTCATTTACAATTCCCTTTACATTTCTGTAATTTTCCTTCTTGCAAGTTATTTACCTTTCGCCATTTAATATTAACTCTTTTCTCACTTAACTTAGATACTATGAGTAATTTTTTTTAGTATTGTACAGCAATTGAACACCCAGAAATCCTAACACGAAGATCCTTATTTATAACATGTCGAAATAACTGTCTTCAACGGGCATTTCTCCAAAAATTGACACGTTTCGCCTTGCATGTCTTCGTTTCGCCATAGTTCTCCACGCGTCTCTCCTGAGAAATGGATAAGGACAAAAGACATTTATTTATCCGTATTTTGAATTTTAAATCTTCTGACAAAGAAAGGCTTCAGACATCCTCCGTCGAAGTAACTTTCCATACTTAGAAAATATTTCTAAGTATTGTCCAAACACGTCTCCTTTATGGGAATTACTTCGACCAAGCTTCACACCAGCCCCTGTCGAAGTCAGCAAAAATTCAAAAAACTTGATTTTCACTTAATATCTCAAATGAAAAGCTTCGCGTCGAAATTCCAAGCCAACACCACCTTAGAGGGAGCCCAATTATCCCAATTGCATGGAAGTGATGGCTTTTTCATCACTAAATGGGTTTTAAATAGGGGATTGAGTTTTGCTTGAACTAAGTAAGTAGAAGTCGCTGAAAAAATATCTTCTCTATTATGCTTCCAAAATCACATATAACTCTCCTCACTAAACTAGAATTGACTGGAAAAAAAAGTTAGAGACCAAGGCTTCTTCATGAACGAAGAACGCTCACCTCCACCTAAGGTTCCAAGTTATCCTTCCACCTTCCCACTTTCCTAATTCACTCACTTTACCATCTTGGAATTGGAACTTAGAAGATAATAAAAAGTCTATGAAAAAGGAGATGTGAAGGTTTAAACCTAACCTTAATGTTGTAAATTATTAACAATTAATAATCTTGAGTGTGTTTCAAAATGACAAGAAAATATTCAAGTGAAGATTAATTTTTGAATTTAGAAATAGGCAACACTTGTGAAATGTTGCAGTAGGTTTGAATTCGGAAATAGGCAACACTTGTGAAGTGTTGCAATAGGTTTGAATTCGGAAATAGGCAACACTTCATGAAGTGTTGCAGAATGCGAAAGAGGTCAACCTTTGAAAACTGTTGTTGTAGGAAAAACAATGCAACATTTGGTAAAACTATTGTTGTAGGAAAAATAGTGCAATATTTGGTAAAAGTGTTGTTGTAGGCAAAACAGTGCAACATTTGAAAAGTGCTGTTGTAGACGAAATAGTGCAACATTTAGCAAAAGTATTGCTGAAACTATGTGTTTCATCAAGGGTCGTAACCTTATGAAACAACACTAATTTGACCTATAAATTGAGCATTCCGGATTCATAAAAATAAATTATAAAAGTCTATCTTATTCATACAAAATTCCAAATTTCGTCTTTCATACATTCATGTTTTAATGGGTCTTCTGCGACCTCGTGTATAAGTTGAATTATCCTGGGTATTCCTGCATAGAAACTCTAAGACAATTTGAGAGTGTTTAAAATACTATAAGAAAAATGTTTCGTTCATGATTATAACCTCGATCTATTCAATTTAAATTAATTTTCTAATACTCAAGAAGTATATCCCTTATCCAAGGATCCTCCCAAAGAGAAATATGAAGACTAGACCCGATCATCTTTACTCGCACACCCTCGAACCAATTAAGAGGATCATCTTTTTTAAACCTAAGAAGGGTGATTCATATTCACCATAAGAAAATTGCGGCAAAGATCCAATAACAATAACTTGTCTAGATTACTACATTATGATATATATATATATATTTTTAATAAGCAAGATTGAATTATATCAAGGACACTAGAGGGTGTCCCCACAATTTACAAAAGGAAATCCGATATAAAAAATCGGACCTACAAAAATTCACAAGGGGCATTAACCCACTCATAGTAATTACAATTAAAAGCATTTTTGTGCTTCTTTCCTATCCACCACCAAGAAAACAAAATGACTCGATTAGTAATTGTGCCGAGATCCCAAAATTCGTCTCTAAACATAATGTTATTCCTAGACGACCAAATAACCCAACATACCGTTAACCACATACCAACCGCAGTCCTAACGTTAATATTCTTCTTCACGCACCCGTCCATCCAATAAGAAAAATGGTTTATGATATCACCAAGAAAGTATTCCTCAATTCCTAACCAGTTAAACACAAATTCCATACCAGCATTGATTTGTGGCAATGAAAGAATATATGTTCAGTTTTTTCTTCTTCTAAAAAACAAAAAGGACACACCAAAGCATGAGGATCGGTTATAATACCTATGCGTGACAGATTCTCTCGGGTCGGAATTCTGTTGTGCATCAGCCTCCAACCAAATATACTAACTTTAGGGGGAATTTGTGCTAACCAAACCAGCTTGAGAGTCGCCTTCAGACTCTCCCCACACGTCCAACTATTGTTTCCTTCATTATGTTGTAGCAGTCGGTACATAGAAGCAACAGAAAAAGAGCCGCTGCTGTCATGTAACCAAACGACATTATCTACTCTCCCTTCGTGCACCTGAAATTCATTTAGCCGGTTTTGAATAGAGCAAACCTGCTGGATGATTCCTTCGTGAGAATTCTCCATTGGAAAATCCAACTTCCACTGCCAACCACCAACTTCGTGCAATCCGTTATCTGTGATCCTACTTTCTTTGTTCACAGCCGAATTCCAAAGGTCTGGATAAAAGGAGGCCAAAGTCGTAGAACCTGCCCAACGAGCTAACCAGAAAAACGCCTTTTCTCCATTTCCAACTTCATAAGCAAGCAAATCTGTAAAGTTATTCCTGCCACAAAAAATAAAAATATTAAACAGATCCTTCCACCATAGAGATGGAGGAACATGGTACTTAGGGAGCACCCCAAGATGAAAATCACATTCAGGATTAAGATATCTGCATTTGATAATGTTCTTCCACACAAATTCATCCGACGATACAATTTTCCAAATCCATTTGAAAAGTAATGTGATACTGAAGAGCTTTAAGTCTTTGACCCCTAGTCCTCCGTCTTCTTTGCTTTTACAAACGATGCTCCACCGAATCCATGACACCCCTTTTTTTGCGCAGAACCATTCCACAAGAAACATTTTTGGATTGACGTAAGAGTACGAATCACCTGATCAGGAAGTTTATAAAAAGACATGTAGTGGATTGGGAGGTTTGCCAGCACGGAATTAATTAAGGTAACTCTGCCCCCCATTGATAAGAACCGGCCTTTCCATGAGTTCAGTCTAGATCGCACCTTGTCGATCATCGGTTTCCAGAAAGATAATAATCTGGGGTTTCCACCTATGAATATTCCGAGAAATTTGAGAGGACAAGCTGATACTTTGCAGGAGAGAAAATTTTCGGCCGCCTTGAGAACCGAGTCGTCAATATTGATACCGTAAAGAGAACATTTGTTGAAATTGATGTCAAGACCGGATGCCAAGTGAAATCCCTTCAAGATAACCTTAGTTGCAAAAATATTCTTCCATGAACCATCTCCCACCAACAAGGAATCGTCTGCATACTGTAGTAAGTGAAGGGATGTGTCATGAGAAAGCTTAAAACCAGAATAATTACCTTCATCCACCGCCCTATTCATTAACACTGTGAGGCCTTCAGCAGCAATAGTGAACAAGAAAGGAGCCAACGAGTCTCCTTGTCTGAGACCTCTAGACACGGGAAAGTCCTTTGTAGGACTCCCATTAACCAAAATCGAAGCGAAACAGTTGAAAACCCCATTGTCCATCCACCTCATCCATTTTTCTCCAAACCCCATAATTTGCATAACATCGCGTAGGTACTTCCACTCCACACAATCGTACGCTTTAGCGAAGTCAACCTTAAGCAACATTAACTCTTTCTTGGTTCGTTTGGCTAGATCGATAACTTCATTTAGCGAAAGAACACCATTGAGTAGATTCATTCCTTCAATGAATGCCGTTTGAGATGTTGAGACGATACTTCCAATTTTATCCTTAAGTCTATTAGCAAGAATCTTAGATACGACTTTGTATACGGAACCAATTAACGAAATTGGTCTGTAATCATCTAGATTCTTCAAGCTGTCATTTTTAGGAATGAGCACGACAAAGGAAGAAGCAAGAATCTTAGGAAGTTTCTCACCATCAAAGAACTCTAAAATACACTTTGAGAAATCTTGCCCTACAATATCCCAGCACTTTTTAAAGAACACAAAACTGAATCCGTCTGGACCCGGGCTCCGATCTCCGGCACATTTAAAAACAGCCCTTCTGATCTCAGGAAAATCGACCTCTGTTTGTAGTTCCTCACTATCCTCAGGAGATAAACGTTTGAATCCATCACTACCAATATAAGGGAAAGGCCTGTTGACTCTACTAAACCTCTTTATAAAATGATCTCTCACAACATCTTTAACCCCTGCCACATCCTCTATCATCCTGTCATTAACATTAACAGAAGAAATAGTATTCAAATTGAGTCGACTTTTGAAAGCAGCGTGAAAGTATTTCGAATTAGAGTCCCCATCTTCATTCCATCTCGATCGGGATTTCTGTTTTAGAATACTTTCCTTGATCCTTAAGTATTTCTAGAGATTGTCTTCCGCATCATTCCTCTTAGCCAAATCCTGAGCTGTAATGTGATCTTGCTTTAATTCAAAAAGGTCTTCGACGTCGTTAATAACTCCTATATCCGTCTTGATATTTGTATCAATCCACCCAAATACATTAGCATTCCACCACCTCAATCTCTCCCGAAGATGACACAGTTTTCTAGACAGAATAAACGATGCCTTCCCTACCACGAGTCTATCTTCCCAATCTTTTTTCACGAATGACATAAAACTTGGGTGTTCAAACCAACAAGAGAGGACTTTGAACGGTTTAGGGCCCCAGTTTGTATTCCTTGCAACCAAACAAACCGGTCTATGATCTGAAACGTCTCTCTCACATATCCTCTGATAAATCGTATTCCATTCATTTAAGATTCCAGGAGACACTAAAAATTTGTCAAGGCGACAACATGCTTTGCCTCTAGGTTTAAACCACGAATATTTGCAGTCGGATACTGGTGTGTCCAAGCAACCTGTCATGTTTATAAACTCTGCAAATTCTGCCATGTATCTTCTTTTGTGACTCCTGCATCCAAATTGTTCACTTGGGCTCCACCCAGGATCCACTCCCCTGGTTCCATGTTGGCTTTTAAATCTAATATCTTGGACCATAATTATCTTTTCTCTTTAATGTTGCATGGAGAATATATGTTTAGTAAGTACACATATCTCCCTTTCCACACTACATGTATTCCAAGATAACCATTGCCACTGTAACTGCAAATTGGTTTTAAGATTCCTTCTTTCCAAATTATAAGCAAGCCTCCTGCCAAGCCAACAGAATTCGTTGCCGACCACTGGCACTTGCTATCTCCCCAAATACTAAACACCAACTCGTCAGTCATGTTAGTGCATTTGGTTTCCTGGATGAAGCATATCTCCCCACCACCTTTAGTGATGTTGTTTCCTATCCTTTTTCTCTTTAGACCACCCCCACACCCTCTAATATTGTAGGAGACAATATTCATGTAAACTCAGTAGCTGCCGCCTTCTTGGATTTCTTTGATTTCATGTCATCAACTTCCGAATTCCGAAGAATTGATTCAAACGCTTCATCGTCTTCATCCGCCTCAATTCCCATTTTTTTAATAGAACCCCAAACTCTGACCGGAAGGTTATCTAATTTCTTCTTTATCCGTGAATTGGTCTGCATAAAACTAGAGTCTCCAATGGAGTTGTCTATTGAAGGAGAAGCCTTAGTGACTAAGGGGGAAGCTATATCAACTTCTACACCTTCGGTCCTGCAAGGGCGATGCAGAGGGGACGGAACTTTGGGGAAGGAGCTATCCACTTTTAATAGAATATATATATATATATATATATATATATATATATATATATATATATATATATATATATATATATATATATATATATTACCAAAGGTTGAACTTTGGATCAATGGCTCACACTAACTAAATTAATAAATGTCATTTGAACTACATCACCCACTCAACAAAGTTAATTTTATATTTAGAGACTAAAGTAATTTTTTTTAAATCATTTTGCGTCGATTTTATATTATACTTTTAACTATTAACAACATCTCTATCTCAAATCTTGTAACGAGAGTAAATAATAACGTCTTTTAAGATTATGAAATCATATATCTATTGACTTGACACCTCATAAACAAGACCTAACACCCAATTACTACTTTATACTATGAAACATTTTTAGGTGGGATTAAAGTTTTTAAATGAAAGTGGGAACAAAGTGAAAAGAATTTGTTTAGTTGATTCTTAACAACATCTCTATCTCAAATCTTGTAACGAGAGTAAATAATAACGTCTTTTAAGATTATGAAATCATATATCTATTGACTTGACACCTCATAAACAAGACCTAACACCCAATTACTACTTTATACTATGAAACATTTTTAGGTGGGATTAAAGTTTTTAAATGAAAGTGGGAACAAAGTGAAAACAATTTGTTTAGTTGATTCAATAATTTAACAAGATTGGCGCTTTGGATAGATAACTTATTCTGCATGGAGAGAATTCCATGCATCTCTAAAGCACGCTTGATATGCTATTTGATGCTGTTTTATCTTAAACTGCCACGTTTTTCGAACCTGAATGTCAACGCACTAATCAATCTTTAATCAATAAAATGCATTTATCTAAAATTATGCAAATCAATTGGTTGTAAGTTCTTAGAGAATAAATGAATCTGTCATCTGCGTATACTATAAATAGGTATTCATTTGTTTGTAATCTTATATTGTGTAAGAGATTTGAAAGGAGAAAACATTCGGTAACCCTCAAAGGCTTCCACGGCACCAAGTTGCATTTATATGTGAAGTCGTGGAAGTGCTTTTTGGGTTTGCGAAAGCTTCAATCCTATATCTTCAATTCGGTTTATTGGTTGCATCCTCAGCAATAAGAATGCTTGACATGCACTTAACCTTCTATCACAGACGTTTTCAATATATATATATATATATATATATATATATATATATATATATATATATATATATATATATATATATATATATATATATAGAAAACGTATTATATGAGAATGCCATTTTTATGTAAGAACATGATAATGAATCTGAACCATTAGATTTTAAAATAAATGGTGGAGATTATGTGTTAGTTTTTTTTCTCTCTCCTCCATCATTTATTTTAATAATGGAGGAGAGAGAAAAACAAAAATAACACATAATCTCCACCATTTATTTTAAAATCTAATGGTTCAGATTCATTCTCATGTTCTTACATAAAAATGACATTCTCTTATAATACGTTTCACTATATATATATATATATATATATATATATATATATATATATATATATATATATATATATATATATATATGAAAAATGCTAATACACATCCGAAATTGGTGGGCCTCACAAAAAATTACACTACATATATTTTCTTTCTGTTTTTTTTTTTATCTTTCTAATGTGGATCCCATCAAAAAATGGTTTATCGCACCACCAAAAAATGGTTTATCGCACCATCAAAAAATTACACTACATATATTTTCTCCCTCTTTATTTTCTTCATCTCAAAATATTTATGTTCTTCTTTATTTTTCGAGTGGTTTATCGCACCATCAACAACTGAAATTATTTTTAGATACGAGTGGCTTTAAACATCATCTGGAGGCACTGCGCCAAAATTGGACAAAGACAGCGCAAAAAAGACAGCGCTTTTTGGACAAAGCGCTGCTATAAGTCTTTAAAAAATTTCGCTTAAAAAAAGCGCTGTAAAAGACAACCTTTAGAAAGCGCTTTTTAAAAGCGCTGTTAAATTCCCAAAATGGAAGCCACCTTAGAAAGCGCTTTTTGTAAAGCGCTGCTATAGGCATTACTTTAGACAGCGCTTTTATAAAAGCGCTGTCTAAAGGTTAACCTTAGAAAGCGCTTTTTAAAAGCGCTGTTAAATGCCCAAAATGGAAGCCACCTTAGAAAGCGCTTTTTGTAAAACGCTGCTATAGGCATCACTTTAGACAGCGCTTTTGCAAAAGCGTTGCTATAGGTTTTAAATTCTCCCCACCTTAGAAAGCGCTCTCTGAGGAAAGCACTGTTATAGGTAGCACTTAAGAAAGCGCTTTTTAAAAGCGCCGTCTAAAGTCATTTATGAATTAAAATATAAAACAATTTCTAATCATTTTCAGACATTTCTTTTCATTTTCTTCTCTCGACCGTTCTTCTCTACTGAAACCCTTGCTATCGTTCTTCTCCACTGAAACCATTGTCGTCGTTCATTCGCCATTGTCGTCGTTCATTCGCCATTGTCGTCGTTGTTCGTCATTGTCGTCATTCACGTATTTCCGTCAATTTGGTTATTCATTCGCCATTGCTTTCGTGAAGAAGAAGACGAAACGAAGAAGAGGTACGCTTTTCATTCTTGTTTTCATTCTGTTTTCATTCTTGTTTTCATTCTTGTTTTCATTCTTGTTTTCATTCTTGTTTTCATCGTACGTTTTTTGTTCTGTTTTCATTCTTGTCACTAGCTACCATTTTGCCGTCGTAGTACAGGTGTTGTTTGAGGTGGTTCGGAGTTCCTGCGTCATACTTCCATTTTATGTATTATTCAGTTGCATACTTCTGACTTATTTTGTGTGTAGTGTTGATATGGGTAATGACCATAGTTATAAAGTTTTGAGATGTTTATTTTTGAACATGTTTAGAATGACTAATATTGAACATGTTGTTTCTATTTTCATTAGTTGTTGTTTCTATATTCTAGATTAAAGAAAGTATGATAGTTATTGTAATATTGATAGTTATTGTATTGATGGAGTTATGATATATAGAGCCATGAAAGTGGTGTTATGATAGTTATTGTATTGCATGGTCAAAGAAAATATGATATTTGTCTTTGCATGAGATGTTTATCTTGCTCAATAATTGCTTTGATGATTATCTTTGTGATATGATGATTACTTGTTTAAGTATGATTTAAACTTGATTCTTGATAGATTTAGATTATAGTAATTGATGAAAACATTGGAGATCAAGGTGATATTGATGTTGATATTGAATCATTTACTAGAAATGATCAAGATGAAAATATTATAGCGAATGAATCGTATACAAGAAATGATCATAATGAGGGTATTTGGATCAATCCAACCGTCCGTGTTGTTAAGAGACGGGTAGAACATATTCCAACCAAGAAAAGAAATAGACGTTAGTGAAAAAGGTACTAGTTATAAAATTATAGCTTATATCATTCAATAATATTAATTAGTTGTCATGTTATATATAGCTTATATCATTCAATGGATTATGGATTATGGATTTTTATATTTGTCATTTAATTTTTATTTTTTTCTTTCTTACAGGTGAAATGGCTAGTGACCATGACGACACACACAAGACACATGATGAAAATGTATATTAATTTTCACAATGTTGCTTATTAGTGATGCTACTTGATAACACAAAACAACTATATATTAATTCTTATTTGTTTGTCTATGTGTAGTGCCCTCGTCAACGTAATGGCATAGACTGCGGGTATTTCGTTTTGAGGTTTATGAGAGAAATCCTTCAAATGGATCGATTAGAGATTCCTATTACGGTATGCATGGATTTATAACTTAG
This sequence comes from Lathyrus tuberosus, assembly GCA_022829125.1. NCBI lineage: Eukaryota > Viridiplantae > Streptophyta > Magnoliopsida > Fabales > Fabaceae > Lathyrus > Lathyrus tuberosus. The sequence continues at coordinate 1,146,322 of JALAZF010000820.1, read as the reverse complement.
GATTTATTTTAATATTTATCAGATATGTCATATAATTTATTATTTTTAACTAAATCATGCATATTTTGTTTTGTTATGTAGTACTTTGATGAATACGCGTGTTCTCATTACACGAAGGATAAATTGCATGAAATTAAGGAAGAATTGTGCGAATACCTTATTGGAAAAAAAGTCATACACTACCACAAAAAAGACCTTAGACAGCGCTTTTTTTGCCCTTAGACAGCGTTTTTAAGCGCTGTATAAACCTGCGCTGCTATAAGTTTAGACAGCGCTTTGGGTAATATCAAAAGCGCTGTCTAAAGGGGGGTATATTTAACGAAAAGCGCTGTCTATGGTACCTTTAGACAACGCTTTTTGACATTATAAGGTATACCTTAGACAGCGCTTTTGGAAAAAGCGCTTTCTAAGCCTCACCTTTTTTGACATTTTTTTGGTATACCTTAGACAACGCTTTCACTAAAAGCGCTATCTAAGGTCAACCTTTTTGAACTTTTCTAGGTATACCTTAGACAACGCTTTTGTCAAAAGCGCTTTCTAAGCCCTACCTTAGACAGCGCTTTTGTCAAAAGCGCTGTCTAAGCCCTACCTTAAACAGCGCTTTCTCCAGAAGCGCTGTCTAAGGTATACGAAAAATTTTATATAAATTTTTCTAAACCACAATTTTTACCAGGTTTTTTCAACCAGAATTTTACCTGTTTTTCAACCAGCAATTTTTTTTAGAAATTAGCAATTCAAACCATTGGCAATTTACACCAAAATTATATATGCAAAACAATTGGCAATTCAAACCAATATATATATATTTAAAATTACAAACCAAAATTATATATACACCTATTTATAATTACAAATCATTACATTTTTTCTACAAATGCACATATTACTTATACTAATACTTTTGCATCCAACCAAAGCATTGCTTCAAATCTACATTATAGGTCCTGAAAACACAAAGATTGTAATTCAATTAAAAGAATACATAAACAAAGTTACACATATTTAAATTCTCATCAATTAAAGTAAGAGTACAATATTATACCTTGTAAAATTTCGAGTTAGAAATTGAGTAATGAGCACACTTGCATTCTTCAAAGTACTACATAATAATATAACATAGTTTGATTTAGTTTTAACTATTTCATTAGACATGAGAGATATGTGTTAATATTAAAATAACTCATAAGTTATAAATACATACATCGGATGAAATCTCTATTCGATCCAACAAAAGAGTGTCTCTCATAAACCTCAACAAGAAATAGCCGCAATCTATTTGATTGCGTTGCCGAGGACACTACAAATGAAAAGAAAATATGGATAAATCCTAAGTTTTATCAAGTAGCATCACTAATATAATAAAACATGTGATAATTAATATACCTTCACATAATTCCATGTAATAATGGGGTTGACTCTCCGCTGTGGTTAATTGCGACCAACAACCAATGTCCACTGTAAGATTAAACAAGTGTAAGATTAACAGCTATATATCATATAATTTGTTAGATGAAGTATAAGATATCTAAATTAACATTTTCTATGCATAAATATCATATAATTGTGATGTACCTGTTTTTTTGAAACAACGGACTCGGTATGCTCCGGAATTCGCTTATCCTTTGTTTTGGATCTTGTTGGAGTCTAAATAACATTACAATGTAAAAAATGAAAATAAAATGCTCTTTCACTAATATATAACAAATATGACATAATATATAACAAATATAATAAAGAAATCAAGTATATAACAAATTTTACCTCTTTCACTAACATCTCTTTCTTTTCTTGGTTGGAATATGAATTACTTGTGTCTTAGCAATGCAGACGGATGAATGGATCCAAATTCCCTCGTTATGGTCATTTCTGATATATGACTCATCCGCTATAAGATCCTCATCTTGATCATTTGTATTCAACTCATTCCGTCTAATGCATGACTCATTCTCAACATCAATATCACATTGATCTACACCGCTATCATCAACCACTTTGTTAGATAGAAGCACTATAGACCATTTCGTACTCGTCGGGTCAGTGACATAGAACACTTGTCTAGCTTGAGATGCTAGAATAAAAGGCTCATCTTTGTACCCCACCCTATTAAGATCCACCTGCAAAAAGCCAGACTTATCCATTCGTATGCCACTACTATTTACCCTTTGCAACCAAAGATTGGAATCTGAAACTTCTCGTAATCAAACACCCAAATGTGCTCAATAACTCCAAAATATGACAGATTTACATATTTGGGGTTTAAGTCCTTCATACTTGATATGTGCATTGATTCAGCTAGGACGGTGACACCACTATTTTGCATAGTACTTTTATCGTCTTGGTCTTTGGTATAAAATGTGTATCCATTAATTGCGTATGCGCTATGAGAATACACATGCAAACTTGGACCATATGCCAAACATCTCAACCTTTCTGTTACTGAAGCAGGATCTGAAGAGCGCTTCGAATAAATATGATCCTTTAACCATTGTATGAAACTTTGATTGTGCTCTCGTACTATCCAATTTTCATTTCTGTTCTGATTTAACCTTCGGAGTACATCCTTGTGCATCTCAACATATGGCTCAACCTCATTATCATTGTGCAGAACATACAAATGCACTTGATCCCGTCCATCCCTTGATACTGTCACAATTTTATTTCCAATTAATTTTTTACCATCCTTTTTTTCAAAAATATGAGCTTTGGGGAGTCCAATCGACTGAACATTGGACAAATATTCAGTACAAAACTCAACCGCTTCTTCAACAATGTATCGTTCAACAATACACCCCTCTGGTCGACTTCGGCTTTTCACGTACCCTTTTAATATTTTCATATAACGTTCAGTAGGGTACATCCATCTCATATAAGCTGGTCCACACAAATGTGTCTCTTTCAAAAGATGAACAACTAGATGTACCATTATGTCAAAAAAAGAGGGAGGAAAATACATTTCAAGCTCACACAAGGTAATAACTATCTCTTTTTGTAGTGTTGGTAAGATATCGGGATCGATTACCTTACTAGAAATTGACCTAAAGAAAAAACACAAATTAGTTATGGCGCTTCTTACTTTCACTGGCAAAATAGAACGTATACCTATTGGTAGAAAGTGTTCCATTATAACATGGCAGTCGTGTGTCTTTAAACTCTTCAACGTGAGGTCTTTCACAGACACAAGTCTTCTGACATCTGAAGAGTATCCTTCTGGAACTTTAACTCCACTCAGAAACTTACACAATATTTTCTTCTCCTTTCTAGACAGAGTAAAAGCAGCAGGTGGTAGATATGTTCGTCTTCCTTTCTTCACGGGTGCTAATTCAGGTCTAATCCCCATCGCTTCCAAGTCTTTTCTTGATTTAAGGCCATCCTTGGTCTTTCCTTTTATATTGAGTAACGTACCAATAACACTTTCAAATACATTTTTCTCAATATGCATAACATCGAGAAAATGTCTCACATACAAAGACTTCCAATATGGCAATTCAAAAAATATCGACCTCTTTTTCCACCCACCTTTGACAACCTTATGTGCAAAAGGCTTGCCAAACTCAGTACGCATATCTTTCACCTTTTTAAAAACTTGGTCACCTGACAACATAGGTGGAGCTCTACCTTGTTCGATGTTTCCATTGAATTCTTGTCTCCACCCACGGTAGTTATGTTTGGCATTTAAGAATCTACGATGATCGAGAAAGACATTCTTATGACCAAACTCCAATCGCTTCGAAACTGTTTTATCTTCACAAATAGGACACGCTTTTTCACCTTTTATGCTGTACCCTGATAGATTCCCGTAAGCTGGAAAATCATTAATTGTGCCAAACAACATCGCCCTCAAATTGAAACTTTCTTTCCTATATCCATCATAAACCTCCACACCGTTCTCCCACAATATCTTTAAATCTTCGATCAAAGGTGTCAAGTATACGTCTATGTCATTCCCTGGTTGTTTAGGCCCAGAGATTAACATAGATAACATCATGTACTTACGCTTCATGCTTAGCGACGGAGGTAGGTTATAAATCATAAGAATCACAGGCCATGTGGTATGTGAGATACTTTGAAGACCATGCGGGTTCATTCCATCAGTAGATAATGCCAAGCGAAGGTTTCTTGCTTCTTCTCCAAAGTCAGGATAATCATTATCAATTTTCGGCCACTGTGGTGAATCAGCCGGATGTCGCAACTTTCCATCAATAATTCTTTCATCTGCATGCCAAGTCAGGTGTCTTGCATCGCTTTCACTACGAAACAAGCGCCTAAATCTCGGTATTATAGGAAAATACCATAAGACCTTGGTTGGAGACAATTTTTTCTTATATCGAGACAAACCGAATTTAGGGCACTCAGTTAACGATGCATATTCGTTTCGAAACAAAACGCAATCGTTTGGACAAACATGTATCTTATCATAGCTCATGCCAATAGAACACAACATTTTTATGGCCTCATAGGTTCGATTGGGAAGAACATTATCCTCCGGTAGCATTTCTCTCAAAAGGGCCAACAACTCTGTGAAACTTTTATCCGACCATCCATTGCCCGCCTTTAAGCTGTACAACTTCAATACCGCAGACAGTCTTGTGAATTTAGTGCAACCTTGATATAGCGGTTTCTCTGCATCGCTTACCAACCTCTCAAACATTTCGGGACAATCATGAAGATCTTCTACAACTGCTTCTGCAATCTCTTCGACTCGATCACAATCGTATGTTTCCGTGACTTTGTCATCTGAAGCATAGGTCGTATTACTTTTCCCCGTCGGTTCAACATTCTCGTTAATTTTCTCCCCATGATGTATCCAACACTTATAACTTCGATCAATTCCATTCATCAGTAAATGCGATTTCAATCCATCTGCGTCAACCCTACCCACATAACAATAACCCAAGCAAGGACATTTTATTCGATTGAGCTCTTCAGCGTCAGCGTGTTGAACAACAAACTTAACGAAATCCAATACCCCATTCTCGTACTCTTTGGACAATCGATCGGCATCCATCCATTTTTTATCCATGGTTTTCCTACTTATTAAGGTCAATAAAATAACATTAATTCAACCATATTAATCAAGAAATGAACAAGTTTGATAGTGTTTGATATGTAACTGGTTGAATTTCTTATGTTTTAGTGAAATGTTTATGTTCATTATATTTGTTTATTAACTCAACCATCTCAAATTCTAGAATTTTGAGGCTTCAAAAACAAGCTTTGAATTCTAAAATTCAGAGGACATTTCCATCAATTTTAAGAGTTATTTAGAAGATTTAAGAGGTGGAAAAAATAAAACTAAACTAAACTATTTCCATCAATTTTAACAAAACTCCATCAATTTTAAGAGTTTTTTAGAGTTTTTTAGAAGATTTCATCAAACATACTCATTCACTACAAAACTTCATTAACAAAACTTCAAACATACTCATTCACTTCAAAACTTCATTAATAAAACAGTCCAACATAACTTCACTAACAAAACTCATCAAACATAATCATTCACTACAACATTGTAAAACCCTACAACAACAATGTAAAGCAACAAAACCCTATTCTTCACAACAACGACGTACCTTTAACGACGGTAACAACGACAATGCAAGAACGACATGTATCAAAGATCAGAAAGAGAAACGAACGACGACGGCAATGAGCAGAAATGAAAACGACGGCAGTGAGCAGAAACGGACGGACGACAATGCAACGACGGCAACAACGAACGACGACACGGTGGAGGACGGTTGACGGTGAAGGTTTTTCGTTCGCAAGGGTTTTGAGCTCTGTTCGCTAGCAGGGGAGAAGAAAGAGCGGAAATATGAAAATGAATACTGACTATTCATATATTTTAATTTAATTAGACCTTGGACAGCGCTTGTCATAAAAGCGCTTTCTAAGGTGGATCTTAGACAGCGCTTTTCAAAGCGCTTTCTAAGGTTGGCCTTAGACAGCGCTTTTGATTTTATTTTTTTTTTTAATTTTTAAGACCTTAGACAGCGCTTTCATTAAAAGCGCTGTCTAATATTTTCCATTAAATTTTTTTTTAAAAATTTATAAGACCTTATAAAGCGCTTTTGACCAAAGCGCTGTCTAAGGTCTTATATTTTTTGCGCTTTTATTTTTTTAAATGAATAGATTCCTTGTTTTTAACTTATAGCAGCGCTTTTGTATTAAAGCGCTGTCTAAGGTGCGATGTTATAATTTACTTTTGTTGTAGTGATATAAGGTATAGGATAATGGGATTATGTGAATTTATAGTTTTGTGAATGGTTTATTTTATGGGATTGTATAGTTTTGTGAATGGTTTATGTTATTTATGTGATTTTGGAATGTAATTGTATAGTTTTGTGAATGGTTAATGTAAATGACTTGAATTATAATGGAAATGGTTTATGTGGTTTATTTAATTTATGGGATTAGTGGAAATGGTTAATGAACCATACTAGAAATTGTTAATGGAAATGTGAAATATACAGGTTTATTGAAATGGCTTGAATTATACAGGTTTCTGCATAAAAAATGGTTAAAATGGGTTTTTTTTTAAAAATCATTAAAATTATACGTAGAGAAAAGACATCGCTTTCTAGAAAAAGCGCTGTCTATAGTTCACAATAGAAAGTGTTTTTCCTAAAAAGCGCCCTCTAAAGGCATAGAAAAATTCATAACTAAAATTATAGGCATACATTAGACAGCGCTTTTAAAAGCGCTATCTAAAGGGGGCCTTTAGACAGCGCTTTTTATTGAAAAAGTGCCCTCTAAAGGTATAGAAAAATTGATAATTAAAATTATAGGCATACTTTAGACAACGCTTAAAAAAAGTACTGTCTAAAGGGGGCCTTTAGACAGCGCTTTTTGTTGAAAAAACGCCCTCCAATGTATACTTTAGAGAGCGCTTTTTCGTAAATAAAAAACGCTGTCTTTACCTACGCCAGCGCTGGCTTAGGCAGCGCTTTTAAGCGTTGTCTAAGGCCTAAAAAAGCGCTGTCTAAAGTCTTATTTGGCGTAGTGAGGTGTATCTCTATGAACGATTTATTACAGTGCAAGTGATAATCGTACTTTTGGACGGGTTGTTTTTGTTAGGGGAGATTTTCAACTTGGGAGCATTGAACATTGATCATTAAACACATTTGTGAGAGATACACCACATACCAAAACCTTAAGTTGATTGGTGTATGGGTTCTCTCACTTATAAATGTTCAAGTCACCACATTCTTATCCAATGTGGGACTATTATCCACACTACTCACACTTGTTAATACTTAAAACTCCCCTTCAAATGTGAGTCTTTCCACAATGTTTCCACAATGCTCCACTTTAAGTAGAACTTCAACTTTGCAACTACACGTTCTGTTGTGTGTTTCTTACTCACCACCCTTGTATCGCTGTTGATACTCTTCAACGGGACAAATTTTAACCACCGCCTGTGGGGAGTACTTTCAATACAAGTAAGTCGGTCCTTCACTCGAACCAGGCTCTAATACCAAACAAGCTCTGATACCACTATTAGGGGAGATTTTTAACTAGGGAGTATTGAACATTGTGGGACTTTTCCTTTTTCAGAGCAACATATTTGTGTGAGAGACACACCACATACTCACCCAAAACCTTAAGGTGATAGGTGTATGTGTTCTCTCACTTATAAATGTTCAAGTCACCACATTCCTATTCAATGTGGGACTATTATACACACTACTCACACTTGTTAATACTTAATAGTTTTATCTTGGAGACGTCGTCGAAATGTGACTGCATTGCATAATTTTGGCAGTACGACGAAATGTCTTAAAGAAAATGACCTGGTACGCGACTCGTCCTGATAATTTTCTTTGTGGCAATTTTTCCAAAACCGGAAAAACAACAATTTTAAGATGCTTTTTGTAATTGCCATGGCTACTGAGGAAATTACCTGTACTACTGCGCCCGCTGCTGTCTCTGACAAACCATTTAAGTTTGAGGGTTCTCACTTCAAATGTTGGCAAGCTATGATGAAATTTTTCTTAACTTTGAAGAAGGTTGCCCGCGTTCTGACTGAGGATATCCCTGTTGCTCCTTCTAGATCAACTAAACAAACTAATGGTAAGACAACTGCAAATTCAGACGGGACTCTCAACTTGTCTGAATTAGACTCATCTTCTAAGACTAAGGCAAATGATTTATAACTCCAGAAAGAGATTACCATCTGGAAAGATAATGATTATCTTTGAAAAAACCATATTTTGAACAGTCTTGCTGATGATTTGTACGATTACTAGAGTAATTGTAACACTGCTAAACAGGTATGGGAAATTCTGCAGAAGAAATATGATACTGAAAAAGCAGGTGCAAAGAAATTTGATGTCAGACGCTACCTGAATTATATGATGGTGGATGAAAAGTCTGTGGAAGCTCAAAGCCACGAAATTCAGAAGATTGCTCATGAAATCATAACTGAAGGTATGTTCTTCGATGAACAATTTCAGATTGATGTGATAATTCACAAACTTCCCCCTGGTTGGAAAGATTTCAAAAATGTGCTTTGACATAAAACAAAAGAGTTTTCAATTGAGAGTCTGATCACTCGCCTCCGAATTGAAGAGGAATCTAGAAGACAAGATCAGAAGGATGAAGTCTTAGTTGTTTCTAACAACAAAAAGAGATTCAGTGCGGTTCTGAAGCCTACGGGAAAACCATTAAAGAATCAGAACCGTAATGTTGTGAACTGAATTAAGAATGGGAATCCCTCAAGGGGCCCATCTGCTCCGATTGCTAGACAGTAACCACAAACTCAAAGAAATGATGCTTCGGTTTTCCTTTGCTTTAATTATTGAAAACTAGGTCACATGGCTAAGAGATGTAAGATCAGGCCTAAACCTATTGGCTCTAATGCGCAGGTTAACTAGACTAATGAGAAATTCAATGCTATGATCACTGAAATCAACATAGTCGGTGGATAGACATTGGCTCCTCTCATCATGTCTGTTATGATCGTGCTATGTTCAAGACATACATGAATGCTAGAGATAAGAAAGTGTTGTTAGGAGATGCTCACACCACTGATGTTGCTGGAATTGGTGACGTTGAGCTGAACTTTAACTCAGGAAAAAATTTAATCTTGAAGGACGTCATGCATGTTCCTTAAATTAGGAAGAATCTTATTTCTGGTTTTCTTTTGAATAAGGCAGGGTTTAGTCAGTCTATTGGGGAAGAATTGTACACCATCACTAAGAATGATATTTTTGTTAGGAAAGGGCACACCACTTATGGCATGTTTAAGTTGAATGTTGATTTGAATAAAATTTCTCTTTCTGTATAATCTTTGTGTGATTTTAATATTTTCCATGCTAGACTTTGTCACGTTAATAAGCGAGTTTTCTCTAATGCAAGAAACTTATGCCTAATCCCTAAATTAAATGACAATTATACAAATAAATGTGAGTATTGTAGTCAAGCTAAAATTACTAAGACTTCTCATAAATCAATTATTAAAGAATCTGATCCCTTAGATCTTATACACTCTGATATATGTGAATTAGATGGAACTTTAACTAGAAATAGTAAATGTTATTTCATCAATTTTATTGACGATTGCTCTTATTACACTTATGTATACTTAATGAAGAATAAAAGTGAAGCATTTGACATGTTTAAGATGTGTGTAAGTGAAATTGAGAATCAACTTAGTAAGAAGATTAAGAGACTTCGTAGTGATAGGGGAATTGAATACGATTCTAGGTTATTTAATGATTTTTATATTAAACATGGAATTGTACTTAGTAAGAAGATTAAGAAACTTCATAGTGATAGACGGCTGCTTCATATTCTCCTGAAATGAATGGTAAAGAAAGAATAGAACTCTTACTAAACTTGTTGCTGCAATTATGATGAATTCTAGTGTTGCACCTCAGTAGTGGGGGGAAATTTTATTGACTGTTTTCTATGTCCTGAATAGAGTTCCCAAGTCAAAAAGTAATATCTCACCTTATGAGATATTAAAGAAAAGACAATCAAACTTTTCTTATTTAAGAACTTGGGGCTGTCGTGCTTATGTCAAAATTTCGGATCCGAAATGAGTTAAACTTACTAGTAGAGCCTATGAATGTGTATTCATTGGGTATACAACAAACATTAAGGCATATACGTTTTATGACCTGAATGTAAAAGTGATCATAGAATCTAATGATGCTTAATTCTATGAAGACAAATTTCCCTTCAAATCGAGAAATAGTGGGGCACTCAATCGAGTCACATCCCTGTGATAAGTGTTAAGGGCCAAATTGTGCATATTTTTGATAGTATTTTAAGGCCCTTTCCAATTGTTTCTTTGGTATTTTAGTATTAAATTTGTATGTTTTAGTGTAAATATGCAAGTTCTCGTTTTCGTATGTAAATATTTTGAAGTATGATCATTTTGATACTTTTTGACATAGTCTTGTAAATTTATATTTAATTATATCTTCTATTTTATTGTGTTGATTAGTAGCATGAGTAGGATCAAGACGGTATTGTAAGGATGCATGATAATAGAGACGAGAAACTATGTTCACGTACATAAATTAGTTGAATGCATGAAAAAAGGGTTAAGCGTATGTACGTATTCTGATAATTGTGTTTTATATGAAGCAATCATTTATCTGATATGGGTGTCATATTTATTTACCTGTTTATATTTGATTTGAACCGCTATAGACATATACTCTTCAGATCTGGATCTAGGATGATTACCTGTTAGGTTCTAAACTCTAGACGTAGATTTAGGCTTAACATTTGCTTTAGTATCAGTTCTTAATCCTCTGTGTTGTAGAGTTGCGTGAGACATCATCAATGAAATAATACGGTTGTTCCCTCGATGTTGTGTTAGACATAACCTCTATTGTGGGTGATATGTGAGAATATTAGACGAATGATTGATTTATGTTAACTGATCAAAAGAATGCATGTGTTATCAATTTATGAGATCCAATCCCAACAAGGCTCCATTTATTTTAAAGTTTTTTTTTTTATATTTTTAGTCTTTATATTTTTTGCCTTTATTTATGGTACCTTCGATATTTTAACCATAATTATCACCACAAGCTTAGAAATGTAGAGATTATTGAATGGCATTTGATCCCTCACACCGATCCCTGTGGATACGATAAAACCCGGAATTCTTCCAAACTTACTTTTGCTTGCCGCTTTACCGCTTCAACAAAGTGGCGCCGTTGCCGGGGATTGGTTCTTAGATATTGAATTGCATCGCAACAGTTTTTATATTTTTTAGCGTTGTACAGTTGTTCATATTGTATATATATTTGTTTCCTTTCATGTTTGCTCAAGTGTTGGTTAGGGATAACTGTTGGTGAAGGAACATCGATAAATCTAGAAAGCAAAAACAACTAGCCACACCAAAGGAAGCAGCGAGAGGGAGCATATCTTTGTTATAGATTTTCAGAGTAGTATAATTATTAAAGAGTGAGAGTGGATGAAAACCTTGAGAAAAGTTTCCATTTTTGAAAAACCATGTTTTGGTGATGCCGCTTAGCGCGACCAGACTGCGCTTACCGCGCTCTGCTTTACGTGCAAAAATATCTCATCCATTTATCCACTTTCATCCTGGTCTTTTGATCCATTTTGAACTTATTTTGTTTTATTTTTAGTAGTAATTTAACTTAAAGTTATTAAGTTGTTAAAAACTTGTTTTGTGTTTGTCCAAAGAGCTTGTTTTTTATTTTCTTGAAGAGACGTGCAGTGATTGTTCAAGTTTGAGTGTGTCAACAAGAAAATGTCATGGTAGTGATAAAAGTTTGAAAAGAAAGTTGCATTGTCAAGGTATGTGTTTAGTTATTTCTACAACATAGTATGAGCATGAACTTTTGGCTTTGTACAAATAACATGTCATTCATTCTCTTGCAATTCTTGTTCATTTGTGAATCACTTTAGTTCATAGCCCATTTTGAGAAACCTCCATTGTTTACTAAATGCTTGGATGACTGATAACTTTGTTAATTCGTTTAATTCATGCTTAATCTTTTGATTATGGTGATTTTGTGGAAGCATTAGAAATGATCAAGGCATTTGTTTATATTGAGCACAACCATATGCAGAATTAACTTACCCATGAGTAGTGAGTATTCGTTAACCCCTTTGAGCCTTAACAGATTATATCCTAATTTGGTGATGAACTGGGTGTGTGTACATAAATTAAGAGTTAAGTTCATCATTGAATTTTGTGGGATTCTAAAAAAATTCTTGAAACCTTTGAACCATGTTTTTAATTTATTTCCTTACCATAAAAAGCAAGGAACATTCACTTGAGGTTTGATGGTATTCAAGTTGGGGAGAATGAAAGGAAATGGTAAGTTACTAAAATTTTTGAACAAGCATAAGAAAATTGTGAATATGAATGTGAAAAACAAAATAAAAAAATGCTTGTTTAAAAAGAAAAAAAATAGAGAATGAAAAATAATTGTGCAAAGGAAGTTTGGAAAGGGTGAGCAACAGAGAAAAGAAATGGGTGAATGAAGTTGTGATGTGTAAATACCGTGTATAGTGAATGTTTCTTTTGCATGACAACTTCGATTCAATAGCCTAAGAAATGACCCTTTGTTGTGAAACCTGGCCAAGCTACAACTTTTCAAGCCCTTAATGATCTTTTTACTTGCATGATTTCATTTATGATTGTTAGATGAATGTATAAATTGAACTGTTGTTAGCATTATTTTCAGATAAGTGTAATTGTCCCACGGTTGCAAACGCGTAAATTTCTTCATCCTTATTCTGAAGATGAGTGTTAGGTGTGATTCATTCTTGAACATTTGTATTGCTTTAGAATTTTTGACATGTGTTTTGTGCTTAGACTTTGTTTCGTATTCGTGGTGTCGTTGTAGTTTAGTGATAAGCATTGCTTTGTTTCTAATTTTGATAATTAGACCATACATTTGTTTCTGTTTGTAAAAACTTGTTTGATCATGATTTTTAATAATTGCTCTTGTTTCTTTATGTTTGTCAAACTTTTGCTTGAGGACAAACAAAACAATAAGTTGGGGAGAGTTGTTAAGGGCCAAATTGTGCATATTTTGGATAGTATTTTAAGGCCCTTTCCAATTGTTTCTTTGGTATTTTAGTAGTAAATTTGTATGATTTAGTGTAAACATGCAAGTTTCCGTTTTCGTATGTAAATATTGTGAATTATGATCATTTTGATGCTTTTTGACAGGTTTTCTTGCTAGACATAATGCTTGGAACCTATGGATGATGAAAAGAAGTTTTGAAGTGAAAGTTTTCAGCGCGCTTTTGAGGTGAAGGAAGTACCTAAGGATCCATGACCGCGCTTAGCGCGCTCCAACCGCGCTTAGCATGCTTTTTGGGAATTTACGGCCTTTCAGCTGATCGCGCTAAGCGCGCTCTTCATGGCGCTTAGCGCAGTGCCACTTATAGGCACTTTAGTAAGTTGTATATAAGGAAACTCTAGATATTTTTAGAAGACCTTGTATTTTTTCAGATCTTTTTGCTCTCCTCATTCAAAAAATAATTTTAGAAAGAGACACAAAACCCAAAGAGGGAGAAGCCAAAATCAAAGGAAATCAGTGCTTGATCTTCGAGTAAGTAGCTTCGATCTCTTGTTGGGTTTGGATGTAATCTTTTGATACCTTATGTATTTCATCTAATCTATGTAATGTGAACTAGTTTTGATTTAATATTGATGTTTGAAATTCTGGCATAGTAGACAACAAATGTCTTAACACATGTCAAGACATTGTTCTGCATAATTATTAAACAAGGAGCAGAACACAACAGTTGATACTCTGAATATCAACATAAAGTCACAACAGATGTTACAACATCTGCTGCGACATGTTTATCAATAATAAATACAGAACTTTAAAAACTGCAGAATGATAAACAACACACGATATGTTAACCCAGTTCGGTGCAATTCACCTACTCTAGGGGATACCAATCCAGGAATGAAATCCGCTGTCAATAGTATTAATTCGAAGTCAAACTCCTGCAATTTAAATCTTCTCACTTAATCACTATTCGTGCAACTTCTATCTAAGACTCTCCTAGATATGAGACCCACTCTCAATTCCCCTAATCACAACATGTGATATCTAACAGTTACTGCCACTAGTAACTGATTCATCCTACTTGAAGGACACCTCCTTCAATACAAAGTCCCGCCAAGCATTCTTAACAACCAAGTTAACTTGGATTTGCTTAAAAGCTTCATCCAAGAAAAATACTCAACTATTGCTTAAAAGCTTTGAGTGGGAACCATTTACAACAACCTATGTCGACCACATAGTATCAAAAGATACATGGGTGACTTACAAACTACGTAAGAGACTCTCAAAACCCTAAACCCATATGTTGCACCAACGACTTGTTGTTGTCTGTATTTTTTATTTTACGTCTAGCAAACCCTTATTTATAGACTCCTGCAGTATGGGCTTGGACTCTTCAATCAGATCCAATCTTCACATTTTAAATTAGCTGCAAGATCTTCTCCACAAAAATTGGAACAAATCTCCAAATAGTTTCTTAAAAATTCTCCAAGATTCTTTTTATGAAATCCAATTAAATATGCACTTTGTTCCTAATAAATCTCCTTGACCCGCGTATAATGACGAGGCATATCCAAAAGATTCTCATAAAAAAAAAACAAAACTGTCAAAAGATATACAACAGCAGCGCTTGTTGTACCAGATGTCTGAGCAACCATGTCAGGACACCTTACCCAACATCTTACTATAAACTCATTTTAGCCAAAATGTTGTCAATCAAAGACCTAACAATCTCCCCCTTTGGCAAGTTTTGGCTAAAACAACCTTTGGATAACACATCTAGCTCCCCCTTATGGAAACAACCAAAGAACACTACTACTACTTACTTCTCCCCTTTTTTAGCCATAATATGCCAAACCAAGCAGCTATGCATTTATGGGGAATCAACCAAAAGCAAGCAAGTCAGTAGCAGTACCCCCCTGTCATACATAATTAGTCATCCCCCTTAAGGTAAAACCCTCCACACATCAAAACACATGCATCGGAATAACAGAAGCAGCAGCAACACAAGCAGCACAAGCATGACAAACTATCATGCTCCCCCTAAGTAGATGTATACAACAAGCAACCACAAATACTACTCTCCCTACATTTAGAACCAGTGCTCCTTTGTAACTAGAAAACCTTGTTGATGAATGGAAAACATAAGACGTGTCTTCATGTCTTCAAGAGCGCACCCTGTATTCAATACAGTTGTTGAACGTATTCACCTCATGCTTGACCCACAAGCAATCCATGTACCACACTAGTACGTTTAATAGACAGAAGTTCTCCCCCTATCTTCCTCAAATTATGCTTCTTCAGCAAGAGACACCCAAAAACACTACATGATATCCCATGACAACTTCATGATCATACAGTGAGGGTACCAGGAATGCATCCTTGTACCACAACCAACAAACTCTTGGATTGAGACCAAAACACCATTGATCCCTCTCGTCCAGAAACCATCTATACACCACAGGAATTCCTCCTGAATTCTCATGTATAGTATAGCGAGCGATTTTGGACGCGGTTCTTAAGCGCTGGTCGCTCGCTGCGGTTTGAGCTTAAAACTACAGGTCGATTCATTTTTTATCCTATTGTGAGCTGAATAAGGAAGGGAAATAGATGTCTCCAATTAACCCTGCTTTGCATACTAAGTTTAAACAGCGGTCTGTTAGGTTACGAATGCTATCAATGTGGGGGGGCCTTTGTACTGGTTATTTGTATTTTCGCCAATACTGGTTTTCTTTCTTTTTACCTGGGCAGAAGGTTTCTGACGGGGAACAAGGATTAGGATGTTAGGACTGGTGTTTTTTGAATTACTGCTTTTGATTAATGGAGATATGGGATTTGGTTTTTTTGTTGATTGTGCTCGCTAAGATATTTTCTTTCGATCTTATGCCTACGTATTCCCGTTTACCGAAACAGGGAAATCAGAGGGTTCGTAGTTCCTCCTATTCTATGGGAGGAAATGGGTTTTTGGTGTCATGTTCAAAGCCCAAGACGTGAAGCGAAAAGTGATTAGTATCTTGTTCAAAGCCCAAGATGTGAAGCTGAAAAGTCTATTTGTGTCTTGTTCAAAGCCCAAGACGTGAAGCTGAAAGACCTCGGCTGTAGAGAGACTTTGTCATCTCTAAAGGGGGGTTTGTATGTCACAACTGTTTATAAAGGAGAATTACTTTAACCGGGATATGTGAATCCTAGCAATGCCATAATTTCCTTTAAATGGGATTTTAACCTGAAGGAGAAGACTTTAACTCAGTGTAGAGCAATGCTATCTTTCCTTAGGAATTTTTCATGCTAAAAGAGGGACAGTGGCATGGATGTAGATGATCCAGAGGCTTTCCGCTTACAGCGATTAGATGAAGGGGAAGGAGTTGTTGATGTTTGTGTACTGTGAACGAGGCACAACTTTGATGCTAAAAGGTTTATTGGATCAACCAGTGGTTTTCTTATACAAAGCCTAAGAGGAGGCTAATATGTGTCTCGTACAAAGCCCGAGAGAGAGGCTAAAAGGTTTTTGACTTGACGATGAAGTCTTTTGGTATCTCGTATGAAGCCCGAGATGGAGGCTGTTTTGACTCAACAAGAGAGTTTTTTTTTTGTATCTCGTACGAAGCCCGAGATGGAGGTTGTTGTTTGTTTGGCTCAATAAGAACCTTTTTGTATCTTGTATAAAGCCCGAGATGGAGGCGAAAAGGTGATTGACTCAATGAGGGAGTCTCTTATGTGTCTCGTACAAAGCCCGAGAGAGAGGCTAAACGTTGTTTGACTCCGCTGGGGAGAATCATTTGTACAAAGCCCAAGAGGAGGCTAGGGTAACTGTTTCAGTTGAGTGACAGGTCCAATATACTGATTTTAAAGAGAAAATCAGTTCTTATATGAGCAACACTGTACTTAGGGATTCGATTCAAGGATCCGGGTTTTTCCTGTTCTTTAAGGAAGCGGGAAATCCGAAGGGTATTGAGACTGTCCGAGTCTGCGGGTTTCCTTCTTATTTTTGAAGGGTGCTTGAGAATGTCTTTGAGACTCAAGGAAGTTAGGCTGTCCGAGTCTAGAGTTTTGTCTTTTGTACCATGTTTTGAGAAACAGTAATAGACTCTATGAAAGGACTGTTCTATGAGGATGACTAAGTTATGTTCCTATACCTTTAGGAGGTCGTCGGGACAATTTTTACGAAGCCCAAGAGGAGGCTGGAATCTTTTAAGAAGCCGACGGGTCCTTGTACTAAGCCCAAGAGGAGGCTATCATTCCCGGAGGAAGAGATCATTATACGAAGCCTAAGAGGAGGCTGTGAATACTTCTAAGAAGCCGTAGGGTCCTTGTACTAAGCCCAAGAGGAGGCGGGGTTGCTTTTAGGAAGCCTGTGGGTCCTTGTACGATGCCCAAGAGGAGGCTGATGCTTTTAGGAAGCCCGTGGGTCCCAAACCAAAGAAAAGTTCAAGAAAAGTTTCACCGAGAATAATTCATTTAGTGAACAGTTCTGAGGTTTGAAGAAATTCAAAAGAAGTTTCACCGAGAATAATTCATCTCTAGGGGATAGAATTTCTTGACAGTTCCTAATGAGGACAGCCGAAGATAAGACTGTATCTGGTGATCCTATTTGGGATCTAGCTGTCTATTTTCTATGAATAAACGAAACGGCGTCACCTAGTTCTAGGCGTAGTTGCCAGGAAAACTCGAAATATCTATACTATTATTACACAGTTGATATGAGTTTATGAAAGAAGACTTACAGTGAAACAGCCCCACAATATAGTTATATGTATATGAAAGCAATAACCACTTACTCGGTTATAGAGCTTCCATGCTGTTTGGTTAGTTGTTCAACAAAGAAAGATTGGAAACAACAGTATATACAAAATCAAAGGAGAAAGTGCTTTGAAAAAGAAAGATTTGGGGCTTACAGCTCAAGGAGAGGCCCAGGGTTTTATCAGTGAGCGCACTGTTTGAATTTGTACAGAGGGGCTTATACAAGTGACTGTGGCCCAAAATGTTTTCTGTACAAAGGGGGGTTGGGTCTTACACTCTCTCAAGAGGCCCAAAAAGTTTTAAAGAAAAAAAGTGGGGCTTATAACACGAGGGTAGGCCCAATTGATTTTTTTTCGTTTGAAATGGCGATCGCGCTGAGATTTTGAAAACGCAGTGGGTCTTATACAATGACTGAGGCCCAAGATAATTTGGTTTTCAAAAGGGGTTGGGTCTTACACTCTATTAGAGGCCCAAAGAGTTTTGAATGGGTCTTATAGCTCAAGGAGAGGCCCAAAGAGTTTTGAATGGGTCTTATAGCTCAAGGAGAGGCCCAAAAGGTTATTTTTAAAAGGGCGACGATCGCGCCTTTGGTTTTGGACGGTATCGGGACTTATACAATACAATGAGGCCCAAAATGATTTAGTCAAGAAAGGATTGGGTCTTACACTCTATTAGAGGCCCAAAGTGTTTTGAAAATGATTTATGAGGGTTGAATTAATCGAAAAACCCTAATTTGTTTTCAAAAATATATTTAATTGAATAAAAATTCAATTAAAATGATCAAAATTGTTTAACATGTGAAAAACAAATTGTGATCTTGGATTAATGCTTCAAAAATTAAGTATTGACCTACAAAATAATTAGAAAGCATTAAAAGTTGCAAAATCAATGTGGAAAAAATATTTAAAATGTCAAAAACAATTAAAATATTAATTCTTTGCAAAAATATCAATTATATGAAATAAATAATATTTTTGGGATTTTTTGGGAAAATAAAATATTTTACCATTTTTGTGAATTATTAAAAAAAGAATCAACTCAAAATCATTAAAACTCAGAGAGAAATTAATTTTTGAATCAATTAAACAAAAATCACAAAATTCAAATATTTGAAAATTCAAAAAAGGCGCCAAGAACAGCTGAAGAACACGCGTGTGTTCTGGGTTTGGATGATTTGCATTTTCTATCCAATCTCCCTGAATACTTGATTATAACATGCAATCCATATATCATTATGCTCGTCTCAACCTCACAATCATGTCTATGTCCATTAATTTCATTTAAATTAAATACATAACAAGAAATCATGAAAAATCCTCAAGAACCCTAATTTCTGCATGAAGGCCAGGATTTTTGATACACGATTCAAACAATGCAATTAATTGAGGGAAAACATTCCATGCATGATTATGAACATATGGCCAAATTATTGTGCAGCAAAAATTGCATGGATCATAGAGTTAGAAGAGCTCATGCTTACCACTTGCAGCTAGTGATCGTGATTTGTGTTGGAGGTGTTACAGCTAGGTTCCAATGATGTGGATAGCTTCCCTAGGTACCAAGTGATGTGTCTGAGTGCTTGGAATGGATTGAAATGGTTTGGAGTTGAAGATGGCACCTCAACTGCATAACTGTCAAGAACTTGAGTAATTGGCTGGTGATTTTGTGAAATCAGTGTTCCAGATGTTATGTGAGTGTTTGGATCACTTCTATATGATGTATGTGAGGTGTGTGAGTGATTGGTTTGATTGGAAAAGCTCTCAAACTCAAAACCCGATAGCTACCTTGCTAAGAAAGGCATTTTTGCCAAGAGAAAGAGATTTTGAGGAAAGCATCTGTTAGATGGCTTTGGTGTACTCAAACTGATCACAATTGAGCTCTATTTATAGTAGAGCAAGTTTGTTTTGCAAGGAATAGTGAATGGCAACTGGTAAGTAGGTTTCGCCAATGTTGGCAAATGAAAATCCAAGTCTCCTCTAGCCATTGACTAGAGGTTAGGGCACAGAGCTTTGGTTCCCTTGGTCTTGGATAAGTCTTGACTGATTTCAGATGAGAATGGCTCAGTCCATGCCACCTTGATGCTTCCATTGAATGCTTCAATCCAAATTTGGAGTCTTGTCCCTATTTTGGCCATTCTAGGTTCAACATGCTATTTCTTGTTCCATGGACTTTGGAGGCTTGGCTCAGTGATTGCCCCCTTTAGATTCAACCCTCAGATGTTTCCAAGTGGACAGGAGCATTTGAATTTGGCTGATTTTGGCAAATCGAGCAAAGTTGCAAATTCTACCTTGCCTTTGACAGATTTCAGCAAGGCAACTTTCCGATGTCATAACTCATGGTGTAAGTTGAATTTGGTAATGCTCTTGACCATTTTGGAAAGCCCTTACATGATACAACAACTGTTTTAACATATTTGGTTTTGATCTCTTTTGAATCCAAGTGAAAAATCCCTCTACATTTGGCAAAAAGTGAAGGCAGATTATGACTTAGTGAAAATTTCACTAAGTGTTGGAAAAAGTGACATTTTCACTTTTCAGCCATTTTGATCACTCCCTAACTCAAAATCCTTAATGAATTGGACTTAGGTCTAGTTGAAGTTTTTGTAGAGGGTAATGAGGGCTACAGATCCATCTTTGGATGAAAAAAAATGGCTTTGTGGTTTAGGAGTTATGATCCTCCAAAGTTGGTGCCCTTGTCACTTTATTTTTAACTTAGAAAATTTTCTAAGTTTTTATGGTTACCCCTTTTACAAGTTATCCCACTTTTCTTGATTTTTCTTGATGAATGATGATTCAAATCATACATAAACATCATTTTAGGGTTAAAAATCCATTTTGGTGAAAAATCTCAAAAAGTCAAAGTTGACTTTTGTGCACAGTTGACTTTTTATCAGATGAATTCCAAACTGTGCAATTCTTCAGGAAATCATGTCCTTGACCTAAATCAAACTTGATGGACATGTTACATGGGTGTCATAGGGTATATTGATGCATGTCATAGGGCTTGGGAGCATGTCCTGGTCAAAAGTCAAAGTTACAGTTGACTTTTCCCTTAAAACCCTAACTGTGGTGCAGATGAAATTGAGACTTGTTGCTCAAGCTTCTTGGATTAATCCATTGTTGCAAATGGATCAATATAGTTCATTAGAGACCCTCAAACCCTCTCTTGAGGTCTTGGCTCATGATTTGTCCTAAATGTCAACTTAGGGGTGAACTAGGTCAAGAAACCCTAATTCCTGATTTTTGATGTATGCATCCCCTGAGGTCAAATTGACTTGATGATTGGGTCCATGAGGTTCCATGGAGTATATTAGGTTATGTTTTGGATCTTTGGCTTGTGCCCAGATGAAATTTTTCATCAGGAGGCCCTGGTCGACCAAAACCTTAATTTGGTGACACTGGCGATCTTGAGACTTGATCCACCTAAAAGGGAGCGACCTTGTGCTTAATCCTTGAAGTGGGAGTCCTTTTTTATCCTTTGTGTATGTTTGAGAGGTTTAGACAAGTTGAAGATCATGTCATTCCTTGATTGATCCTTTGTCTAAGGACTCTGAGAGGGCTTGAAACGCTAAGTTTGACTGTAGTGGATGCTCAACAACCCTTGAGGCATTTAGTGAGGCATGATGATTCATCCATATTGTGATGATGATTTGCACAATAATGGGAAATATAGGTGGTCAAAATTTGGGGTATGACAGATGCCCCTATTTAATCTTCTTGGACACGAAGGTGTGAATGAAGAAGGTATTCGGTCATTCGGGGTACAAGAGGATTAAATATCGAAATACCCGAAATTTTGACGGCTATGAATGGCAGTTTGCGCATTCCTCTTCTTTTGCTAAGCAATGATGCTTAGAAAAGGTAAACCTCCCCTCGCTCTTGGTTTTCTACCAAGGAACTGGTCTTAGTTTCTGATTTAAACTCCCCCTCGATCCTGGTTTTCTACCAAGGAACTAGTCTTAGTTTCTGATTTAAACTCCCCCTCGATCCTGGTTTCCTACCAAGGAACTGGTCTTAGTTTCTGATTTAAACTCCCCCTCGATCCTGGTTTCCTACCAAGGAACTGGTCTTAGTTTCTGATTTAAACTCCCCCTCGATCCTGGTTTCCTACCAAGGAACTGGTCTTAGTTTCTGATTTAAACTCCCCCTCGATCATGGTTTCCTACCAAGGAACTGGTCTTAGTTTCTGATTTAAACTCCCCCTCGATCCTAGTTTCCTACCAAGGAACTGGTCTTAGTTTCTTTTGTCAATTATCTTTATTGACAAGGGACGCTATTCGTAGCGGCTTCCCCTCAAACTTCTCGCCGAATTTTCCTGGGGAGATGCCATTTGAGCGGAAAAGATTTTGATGTCAGACCTGCTGGGGAACCCAATCGTCTGAATTGTAGAGGTACACAAACCTCTCTGTTTGGAGACGTCATCTGTCGATTCTACTGGGGAAAGCGAGTCTCTTGGGAGACTGCATTCGTTTGGGAGCTTGCATCATACTTTTCTCGGGATCTTCCCAGAGAAATGCCATATGATGGGATCCAATTTTGAGGTGCCGATGACCTTTTCATCAGCAGTCTTCTCGGAACGAGACCGGCATGCTGCTGAATTTCTGATTACGAGGCTTTCCCTGTGGATTTTCCTTAATCCGGGAAAGTAGGGATATCATCTTCAATGGCGAAGAGTGATGTTTGTTGAAAGTTATCTCTGGCTTTTCAGAGGTTCAAGTTATCAAAGTGGTCGAGGGCCAACTTTCTTCTAGAAATAAACTGGAGGAGAGAGAATGTTCAGACGTAACACTTCCTGACGAGGAGGGAACTGACGACTCGATTGAGAGAACTTCTATCACTAGGG
This sequence comes from Lathyrus tuberosus, assembly GCA_022829125.1. Taxonomy (NCBI): domain Eukaryota; kingdom Viridiplantae; phylum Streptophyta; class Magnoliopsida; order Fabales; family Fabaceae; genus Lathyrus; species Lathyrus tuberosus. Next base: position 1,123,724 of record JALAZF010000820.1, on the reverse strand, counting down.
GATAAGACCGACTAGAGTGATAGCGATGCAAATGCAAATCAATAATGCATGATGTATGTATGTATATGCTGACAAAACTGACGCAACACACAAACTAAAAGATGAACATGACTGGATACTCGGCCATCGCGGGGCGTATAGAGATATCGCTGGTTCAAAATAGCAATTCCACCTTTCTTAGGAGAGATAATCCCTGCGGGGAATACCGTTGATCGAGCTTAGGAGATGAGAACTCGGCCGAGGCGTGTCAGACGAAACAAGGTCTCTGACACAGTTGATCCCTTCATTCATACGTACTGGGTTAGAAGGAGTACTTTGATTCTGCACTTTGAAGTTCGCTTACTTCTGGAGAAGCGGTTGATGTTCTTTCGATGTTCAACAGTCAAAAGATATTTCCATCTTTATTAAAAAAGCAGAAAAAGTTTTAACAAGTAAATTCATTTTTGTTTTATTTCAGGAATCGTTAATCATGTTAAAAATGTCGTTCTGTAAAGCTAAAACAAATAAGAAATACAAACAAAAGCACAAGGGCTCAAATTTTATTCATAGGATGGAGATCAGCCAAACGTGTGATTCCACAAAGTATATACAAAGTTTAGAAAATGGTAATTTACAGGGAAAAGGGCTACGTTGAAACATAACGACCACTATCCTTCTACCAACTTTGAATTCGGGGAATCCTGAGCTTTTGTCGAAGATTACCTTGACTGGAGTTTTCTTCCGATGATGTAACTGCTGCTGTTGAGGGACTTGCCTCTGTTGAACATAGTTACTTGCCATTATCCCTAATTTTTGCCTGGATTGTACTATGAGATTTCCAATCCAACGAGATGATTTTTTTCATGTCTCTAACTTTTGCCTGGACCGCCCTTTCGGGTTTTCAATCCACCGAGACGTTTTTTTTAGTTTAGGCGAAGTATTTCTTGACTACATCAACATTCGTGGGGTAGGAAAATTCCTCTCCGTCCATGGTTGCAAGTCTCAAGGCGCCGCCCGAGAAAGCTTTCGTGACCACATAGGGGCCATCATAATTCGGAGTCCACTTGCCCCGAGAGTCAGTGAGAAATGATTGTATCTTCTTGAGCACGAGGTCTCCTTTTCTGAAGATGCGAGGTCGAACCTTTTTGTCGAACGCCTTCTTCATTCTCTGTTGATACAACTGACCGTGGCATAGTGCCGTTATTCTCTTTTCTTCTATCAGATTCAGTTGGTCATGTCGGCTTTGACACCATTCAGCTTCGGTGAGCTTGGCTTCCATCAATACTCGGATTGACGGGATCTCTACTTCTATGGGGAGCACTGCTTCCATGCCATATACTAGAGAGAAAGGGGTTGCCCCTGTTGAAGTACGGACAGATGTGCGATAACCGTGAAGAGCAAAGGGTAGCATCTCGTGCCAGTCTTTGTAGGTTACAACCATCTTTTGAACAATCTTCTTGAAGTTCTTGTTAGCCGCTTCTACCGCCCCATTCATCTTGGGTCGGTAGGGGGATGAGTTATGGTGTTCGATCTTGAACTCTGCGCACAACTCTTTCATCATCTTATTGTTCAAGTTAGACCCATTATCAGTAATGATCTCGCTTGGAACACCATAACGGCAGATGATATTGTTTTTGATAAATCGGACCACCACTTGTCGGGTTACATTGGCGTATGACGCTGCTTCGACCCATTTGGTGAAGTAGTCAATGGCTACCAGAATGAACCGATGTCCATTTAAAGCCTTGGGCTCAATCATGCCAATCATGTCGATTCCCCATATAGAAAAAGGCCATGGGGAAGAAAGAACTTTGAGATGTGATGGCGATACATGAATTTTGTCGGAGTATATCTGACACTTGTGACACCTCCTCATGTACTTGTAGCAGTCGGATTCCAAGGTCAACCAGTAGTACCCTGCTCTAAGAATTTTTCTCGCCATTGTGTGTCCGTTGGCATGAGTGCCAAAGGATCCTTCATGAATTTCTTTCATCAACATTTCTGCTTCTGGTCTGTCTACGCATCGGAGCAAGACCATGTCAAAATTTCTCTTATAGAGAGTGTCACCGCTCAGGAAGAAGTTTCCAGCCAATCTTCTGAGGGTTTTTCTATCTTTTCTTAGTGCCCCAGGTGGGTACTCTTGTTTCTGAAGGAAGCATTTGATATCGTGATACCAAGGTTTGTCATCTATGACTGCTTCGATCGTGAAGACGTAAGCGGGCCGCTCAAGGCGCATTATGTCGATCTTAGGTATGTCATTCCATTGACCTACACTAATCATGGAAGAGAGAGTGGCTAAAGCATCAGCCATGTGATTCTCCTCACGAGGGATATGATGAAACTCAACTCTGTTGAAGAAAGGTAGCAACCTTCTTGCGTAGTCTTTGTAAGGAATCAATCCTGATTGGTATGTGTTCCAATCTCCTTTTATCTGATTGATAACCAGGGCTGAGTTGCCGTATACGTCCAAGTTTTTGATCCTTAAATCAATCGCTTCCTCGAGACCCATGATGCATGCTTCGTATTCGGCCTCGTTGTTCGTACATTTGAACGTAAGTCTGGCAGTGAAAGGAATGTGGGTACCCTGAGGGGTAACAATGATTGCCCCAATTCCATTTCCATAATGATTAACTGCTCCGTCAAAGATTAGTCCCCATTGGGAACCTGGTTCTGGACCTTCATTGGGTAATGGTTCATCGCAGTCTTTCATTTTTAGATACATGACATCTTCGTCTGGGAAGTCAAACCCGATTGATTCTTAATCGTCAATCGGTTGGTGAGCCAAATGATCGGCTAAAATACTTCCCTTAACGGCTTTCTGAGCGTGATACTCTATGTCATATTCTGATAGCAACATCTGCCAACGGGCGATCCTTCCCGTGAGAGCAGGTTTTTCAAATACATACTTGATTGGATCCATTTCTGAGATCAACCAAGTGGTGTGGCAAATCATGTACTGGCGAAGACGTTTGGCTGCCCAACCCAAAGCACAGCAAGTTATCTCGACCATCGTGTACCGAGTTTTGCAGTCGGTGAATTTCTTGCTCAAATAGTAAATGGCAAACTCTTTCCGTTTGGTTTCGTCTTGTTGGCCAAGTACACATCCCATTGAGTCCTCTAGGACTATAAGGTAAATAATCAGTGGTCTTCCTTCCACTGGAGGTGATAGAATCAGAGGATTCAACAGATATTCCTTGATACTGTTGAAGGCGGTTTGGCAATCTTCTGACCAAACACAGTCCTGGTTCTTTTTCAGTAATTTGAAGATTGGTGCACAAGTGGCAGTCATAAGGAATATGAACCTGGAGATGTAGTTCAGACATCCCAGGAATCCTCTGACTTGTTTTTCAGTTTTCGGAGAAGGCATTTCTTGAATGGCCTTGACCTTGTCAGGATCAACTTCAATCCCTTTCTGGCTGACGATAAACCCTAGTAGTTTCCCTGAACGGACACCAAAGGTGCACTTGTTGGGATTCAAGCGGAGCTTGAATTTTCTTAGACGTTCGAACAATTTTGACAAATGTTCAACGTGCTCACTCTCTGTGTTTGATTTTGCAATCATATCATCGACATACACTTCGATTTCTTTGTGTATCATATCATGAAACAGAGTAGTCATGGCCCTTTGATAGGTTGCCCCGACGTTCTTCAAACCGAACGGCATTACCCTGTAACAAAAGGTGCCCCATGGGGTAATGAACGAAGTTTTCTCCATGTCTTTAGGCGCCATTTTGATCTGGTTATAGCCCGAGAATCCATCCATGAAGGAGAAAATTTTGAACTTTACTGTGCTGTCTACTAGCATGTCAATGTGTGGTAAAGGAAAGTCCTCCTTTGGACTTGCCTTGTTCAGATCTCTGTAATCAACACACATCCTGACCTTTCCGTCCTTTTTGGGAACGGGTACGATGTTGGCTAACCATTGAGGATATTCTGATGTGGCGAGGAAACCTGCGTCAATCTGTTTCTGCACCTCCTCTTTGATTTTGATGGACATGTCCGGGTGAGTCCATCTCAACCTTTGTTTTACTGGCGGACATTTCGATCTCAACGGTAAGTGATGTTCGACGATGCTGGTATCCAACCCTGACATATCCTGATAGGACCAAGCGAATACATCGGGGAATTCTTTGAGAAGCTTTATCAAACTCTCTTTGGCATTTGGACTGAGCAGTGCCCCAATCCTGATTTCTTTTCTCTCTTTTTCTGAACCCAAGTTTACCGTTTCCAACGGCTCTTTGTGAGGTTCAATACACCTTTCCTCTTGTCTGAGTAATCGGGAGATCTCTTCTGGAATTTCGTTGTCAACTTCTTCTTCAGCCTCGAATACCGGGACCTCAAAGTTGGGAGAAGGCATCGGATCGTATGTTTCAACTGGGTTTAAAACAAGCAATCTGCATGACGTGATGATTCATGTTTAGAAGAGATAGAGGAAAATGCAAGTGTGTGCATTGTTTTATTTTACTGCTTGTTTTTATTTTTGAATTGTTTTTTAGGATTACCATTTTCTGAAAAGAGCAAAAAGAGAAAACAGCAAATAATGCGGAAATTACAGAACGACGTTATTTTATTAATGAACAAGTCGATCCTTGAAACTACAGCCCTATAAAACAAAGCTCTGTCGCTTTGGGCGAAGCGAAGAGGGATATTTACAGAAAGCGAGCCCTATCAAAACATCCGTTTTACCTGGGCAGGGTGAAAGGTTAAAAGATGGTAATTACTTTGACTGATGAACGATCTTCGGAACCTCGACGGCAACCCACTGCGGCGAGCTCCTCGGTGAATCACAAAGTCTGGCACCTTCCTTGATTTTTCTTCAGAAATGACGCTGATTTCTGGTAGAGCTGGATCATAGGAATCTGTCTCCCAGGAAGGATTTTCGTAGGAGAATTCCTCAGTTGCATTTTGCATAACGTTGGTGCTCTCAGGTGTATCTCCCCATCCAGTTGGCTGGATATCTTCGAGCTTAATACGAGAGCTTTCGGGCGCAGTGTACTTGACCATATAGTCGTATTTTCCACTTGGTTGTCCCAAAGTATCCCAAACTTCTCTGGAACTTGAGGAGTCATCTCTCTCGATGACGTTGACCTCGGGAAAAGCATAGTTGATGAACTCGAGTCCTGCAAATGTTGCAAATTCATCTTCATGTTGAGTAGTTTCTGAATGACCTGAGTGTTGATCCCTTGACATGGTGGGGACACAGGTATTCTGTTCAATGACGGTCAGCTGATTTTCATTGTTCGGCTGACTCTCTTGCCCCAAATTTCCTGGATAAGGTTGCCACATTGGCAGGCCGTCCATTGGGCCATCGTAGTTGTAGTCAAATTTGTCTTTCATCAGAGTGTCTTCCTCTAATGAATTTGGCGGAGCACGACATCCTTCAGGATCACAATCTCCGTAGATCATTTCGACATCTGATCTTGGTATAAATCTCGAACTTTCTGTAGGAAAGCAAAAAGGCATAGGCACCTCTTCCTGAGACATATAACCGTCCTTGTTAAGGTAGGACTTCCATTCTTCATCCGTGTCAGAGGGATCTTCCTCGTTGATAGCATGTACCGCTTGAGACACTGGGTAAAGGAAACCTCCATTGTGAAAGAATTTTTGAAGGGGATGAAGACTTTCATCGTTGGCAGCTGTCCATGTACAGGTTGCAGAAAAACCAAGACCCTTCTTTGTTTTATTGTCAGTGGGAATGACAAGCTGTCCCCATCCTGTCGTATCGGTACTCTCGACCGCTTTGATAGCATCTTTGTATGAGGAAATCGAGGTTCCTCCTTTGAAATAATTGTCTTTGCTCACCGACAGTGCTTGGAACTGCGTTTCAATAACCTCCTCGGGTTCTATAACAGCAGATGATGACAAGTTACTCACAAGCAAGGCTTGTTCCCCACAAACCGTGACAAGTTGGCCGTTCTGGACGAACTTTAGCTGTTGGTGGAGGGTTGAAGTAACTTGGCCTTCCTAATAAAAAACTGTACGTTGCCCAGATGTCCATGACCTGGAAAGTGACTTGGAAAGTGTGAGGACCGATAGTTATGGGAAGATCAACTTCGCCGATAACTGTTTTTCTAGATCCGTCGAATGCATTGACGATGACCTCGCTGATTCTCATCGGAGGGCCCTTGAATGATAATTGCATCAAAGTGGACTTCGTCATAACATTCAGGGCTGACCCTGTGTCTACCAGTACGCTGGCTAAAGCATCGTCCTGGCAGTTAACTGTGATATTGAGCGCCATGTTATGACGGCTACCCTCTTCAGGTAATTCCTCATCACTAAATCCCAACTTGTTGCAGGAAGTGATGTTAGAGACAATGCTATCGAACTGTCTGATTGTTACATCCTGTTCCACAAAGGCTTGCTCCAAGACTTTCTGTAGAGCCTCCCTGTGGGCTTCTGAACTGAGTAACAGTGATAATACCGAGATCTTTGAAGGAGTCTGTAACAGTTGATCAATAATGTTGTATTCACTCCTTTGGATGAGCTTCAACATCTCATCATCATTTTTTGAAAGGTCGGGATTACTAGATTGACCGACTGGTGGATCGGGAGCTTCTGTCTGAAGTTCCTTTTCTTTGTCACGTTCTCCAACTCCTCGGTTGAAGATTCTACCACTCCGTGTTACATGACTGATGTCTGCAATATTCACAACGGAGGGTAATGGAATTTCCTTTCCATTTTCAATTGTCGTTGCACCGTATTTGTAAGGGATAGCCTTAGTTGATTCATACGGTAATGGTCCCGGTAGATAGATAACTACGGGAGCTTTCTGATTTTTCTGACCATCGTAAGTAATCTCGATTCATTCCCAGTTGGGAACTTTAGACTCGTCAAGTAGAGGTATAATGGCAAAAACATCCCTGGTCCTGTGATGACCAGAGATTGTGACAACATCCTCAACTTGCTCGGCAAGGTAATTTGGCGTCCTGTTGAGGGGTCCAGAACCCGAATAGGGACGAATTTCTCCACGATCGACCTGGCCCTGAAGAGCTGCTCTCACAAGGTAACACCCTTGGTTACTTTCCGAACAGATGCTACAACTGTCATAGTTGTGTGGTGGCACCTGGCCACGCCTACTTTGAATACAATGTAACCTCACTAGGTTAGCTTCCACTGATCGGACATCCTGACCCTGACGCCGAGTGGGGTTTCTATTACTGATACTAATCTGATGAGTATCTTCGTCCATTTAGATTGGCATCCACCAATGATTTAACAAGTGCTGAAGTGTTTCCTGGACAAGGGTACAACCCCGATCGCTTTCGCAACCCGCTTTACAGCTTTGATAGTCATGTGATATTAAGAATCCGAGTCGGACCTGCTCAGCATGTAACTCTACCAGGTTGGTATTCATCACGCGAATATCGAAGATCTAAACCATGTTGATCTGATAAGGGTTCCTATCATGGTAGTCTTGGATCCATCCAAGATCCATCTGACGCTGGAGGGCCTCTTGTATGAAAGAGCATCCTTGTTTGTTTACCGAGCAAGTCAGACAGGAACTGTAATCGTGCCGTGGCAGATTATGATACTGGCTTAGCCTTGAGTGCATTGCCACCAAGTTGACATTCATTGCACGGATATCGTGGTTCTGAATGACGTTAGAATTTGTGTAGACCATGTTAACTCCACGAAATCGGTGTTCTTGGATCCATCCGAGATCCATTTGTTCCTGTAGAGCTGCTTGTACCACAGAACATCCTTGGTTATCTTTAGAGCAGATATCACACCGATGATAATTATGAGGTGGCACATGGCCATATCCGCTCTATCTACAATGCATCTTGACCAGATTGGTTTTTAACAAGAGTACATCGTGAATTTGATAGACGTGGTTAGTCTCTTTCTCAATTAGATTGACTGTAGCTTTCTCGTGTTGAGGCAGCGGGTTCGTAAGAACATTGGGATTCGTATCTTTGAAAGATAAGAGCCCGCTCCTAACAAGCTTTTGCACGTCAGACTTGAAATTAAGTAAGTTCTCAATGTTGTGCCCTAAACCTCCTTGATGATAAGGGCAAGTTTGATCCACCTTAAACCAAAAAGGCGGATTTTCTGGTACTGTAAGAGGAGACTTAGTCTGGATGTGCCCCTTAGCCAGTAGTAACGGAAACAGTTCTGCGTACGTCACGGGTATAGGATCAAACCCTGGTGGCCGTGTTGCACGGTTGTTGTTATATGGAGGACGAGCCTGCTGAAGAGGCTGTTGTGTCCTTTGCTGATCAGGTTGGCTCTACGCAACCTGAGGTTGATATATAGGAATAGGCGCTGGGCTGATAGCTGGAGTTACAGCTGCTACCGGCTAATAACGTCGCCTTTGCTTTCCGAGAGAGATATTCCCAATATCTTGCTCTTTTTTCTTAGGGAGAGCACTACCGTATTTTTTAGTACCGCTCGTCGATCCAGTGTCTTTTACCAAACGTCCTTCTCGGACGGCTTCCTCAAGACGTACACCCATGCCGACCATTTCGGTGAAATCACTGGGCGCACTGGCAACCATTCGGTTATAGTAAAATGAGCTTAAGGTTTTTAAGAAGATATTTGTCATCTCTTTTTCCTCAAGAGGTGGACAAATTTGAGCGGCAATTTCACGTCACCTTTGAGCATACTCCTTAAAGGTTTCCTTGTCCTTTTGCGATATTGATCTGAGTTGATCTCTGTCGGGTGCCATGTCCAAATTGTATTTGTATTGCTGGACGAAGGCAGTACCAAGATCTCTGAATGTGCTAATCGTAGCATGGTTTAAACCCATGTACCATTTGAGTACGGCACCGGTTAAACTATCCTGAAAGTAGTGAATCAGTAGGTCCTGATTCTCCGTCTGAGCTGACATTCGCCGAGCGTACATCACCAGATGGCTCTGAGGGCAAGAGTTACCCTTGTACTTTTCAAAGTCGGGCACTTGGAATTTGTACGGAACTTTCACATTAGGGACCAGACAGAGGTTTGCGGCGTCCTTTCCGAATAGATCCTGACCGCGAATGGCTTGCAGTTCCTTCTGCATTTCCAAGAATTGCTCCTGGAATTCCTCCATTCTGTCAAACATTGTTTCCTTCCTATCAGAAGGTGTTGGTGGAATCTGTCCTTCCGGGACAGTGTGCACCACAGGGGGTGGTACCGTGACTACGGTAGTGAGTCTTGGCGTCTCCCGAAGTTTGTAACCTTCAGGAGTTTTTAGTATGCCCCTGGCATCTTCGCTTTCCCGAAGTTTGTAACCTTCAGGCCCAGCGGCTTCTGTTGTGATTCCCTGATCTTCAGTGATCGGCGGAACATATCCTTTTGGGATATAGTTAACAGGCATGCCCCAAGGACGATCTTTCGGCATCTGATACCTAGGATCATACTTTTCTACTTTGGGCGTTGAGGTGACCTCTGAGATCACAGTTCATTGTAGCTGAGCTTCTGCCATGGCTTGCATGTCGTTAAGAAGCTTTCTCATATCCTCTCTCAGAGCGTCGATCTCTTCCTTCAACTCTCTGTTTTCTTCCTCAAGATCATCCATCTTTTTCTGACGATTGGCCCAAGTATTGTACGAATGAGACAATTTGACTCTAGAATCGAGACACAAACGTGAGATTCGTAGGGAAGAAGAATACGCGATGTGAGAATGATGAATGCAATGATTATATTAATTGTTTAAGGTTTAATCAAAATAAACTTCGACAATTAGATTGCAAATATCAAACGGTGGGGAAACCCCTTTTTATTGAATTCAGAGGATTACAGAAATGGAAATACAGTAGATTACAAGGTGCAGAAACAGAAACCTAAGCTAATGGGTCCCGAGACCTCTCTGAAGAGAAATCGGGTACTGATTCTGATATCTTCCTTTTCTTTGACCGGGGCTCTTGGGCCGTTGTCGGGTTGTCATTCCTTTGCCAGATGAAAGGAGCAAGCAAGTTCCTTTGGTCATCTTGATTCTCTACAGCATGTTGCTCTAAAATCTCAATCAGAGCGTCCTTCTCTTTCAGTAATTGCTGTATTTTGATGCACTCTATGTCGAGGGTGCGGTACTTGTCCTTCCAAGACCTTCTCTCCTTCTGGACTTTGTTGAGAGTAACCTGAAGCTTTTCAATTTCCGTCATGAAGTACATGACAGATTCCCTCGGCAGAAGAATTCCGTAACGAGGATAAGGCATCTTCAGCTTGAGAGCTCTAGTTTGTACCCAATGGAGATAAGGCTCCACTGAGACACAGTCCGATTTTCCTAGAGACTCTCGTCCTTTCTTATGAACATGTTTCCAAGTGTGCGCTATTTCCATCTTTAGCGCTCTGTCGTTTTCTCCTTCTTTGAAGAAAAGACCTTCCAGATGAACACCCAGTGGGATGTGTCTCATCGGGTATCCAAATTGACGGCGAACCAATACCGGATGGTAGTTGATTCCTCCTTTAGTTCCTATAAGGGGTACGTTGGGGAAGTTTCCACAACGGTCAATGATTCTGATTCCCTCATAAATCCTATTACACCAATCTATATCAGAGTTGGTAAGAGACATGATCTTCTGCGACCAGCGTAGGGCACTCTTACAATCCCAAAAAGCAGCAGACTTGGGCAAGTGAGAGATAAACCATTTGTAAAGCAGAGGTACACAGCATGTGATCTCCCCCCCGCTGTACAAATTTCCCAAGTGTACAGAATGATACGCATCTGTGAGCAAAGTCGGTACAGGGTTTCCAATGAGAAAAACCTTAATGGAGTTAATGTCAACGAAGTTATTAATGTTGGGAAACAAAAATAACCCGTAGGTGAACAAGACAAAGATGCTTTCAAAAGCAGTTATGTTTCCTATACTGGCAACATACAGGGCTTTCTTCGTCAAGAACTGGGCTGGCAAACCTTGGATGCCACCTTTAGTAGTCATGTGAGTCCTGACCTCAGACTCGTCCAAATGAATTGCTCTTGCAATGGTCTGATTCTTTGGAATTTCTTCCAGTCCAGAAAATGGAGCTCGATCGGTGATATGTAGATCAACCAGATGAGAATACTCCTCCAGCGTTGGTGCTAGCTGGTAATCCGGGAATGTGAAACAGTGATAAACCGGATCATAAAACTGAATGAGCGCATCCATGATTCCCTCAATCACATGGACTCTTAACAGTGGTAGCAAACCTCCGTGCTTGGCTCTGAAAGCCTCTGGGTTAGTGATCATCCTCGCTAACCTTCTCAAATCCTCTAGTTTTGGAACCTTGAAGGTATACTGGTGAGTTCTCCTTCTACCGAAATCCATTAGTGTAATCCTCTTCTCTGATATTTGCAATCACAGTCTTAGTTTAATTTGAAAAACAGAGAGACTAGAAGAGAAGTTTTTTTGAATGTTTTAATGTTTTATTAAATGAATGCATGAATGCAGCACACAAAAACATAGAAAAAACATGGGGTCAAAGGGTCGTTGTCATGAAGTCAAGGCTCTACCCATCCCCAAAGGTTTATACTAGGGTGATTTTTGTACCTGTACTCATTATCATCAGCTCCTCCCAGGAAAGCAAAACAAAAAGCGGATCGCCAGCGAGTTGTAAAGGAATCTTAGAGTAAGTGCCATTCACCGAGAATAGATCACCAGCCTCAAATGAGGGTAGTATCGCGTAACAACTATTTTCGATAGTTTCCGCACTACGAAAGGGTTTGGCTCCTCAGCTTCTCAGACTTAACAACCGGCCCATTAGCTAGAAGAGTGAATGGTTTGCGTTGGTCAGCCTCCACTGAGATTGATGGTCGACCCCCGTCGCCATCACTTATCTTAAGTGTATACTCATTCTTTCCACATACGGCATCACCCGCATTCCCATTAGCAGAAAAATAAACATGTATAGCAATTAGGAAAAGCAGTATATATATTTGTCCTAAAACATCCTAGACCTTTTAAAGCTATGAATCTTAAGTTCCTGACAGAAATGTTTTCCCCGGCGGAAGCCGCAATCTGTGGCTTTCACATAAGTGAAGATAAAAAAGGAAAAAGAAATTTTAGAAAGACCCGACCCCACGGTGGACGCCATTTTTCTGTAGCGAGCGATTTTGGACGCGGTTCTTAAGCGTTGGTCGCTCTATGCGGTTTGAGCTTAAAACTACAGGTCGATTCATTTTTTATCCTATTGTGAGCTGAATAAGGAAGGGAAATAGATGTCTCCAATTAACCTTGCTTTGCATACTAAGTTTAAACAGCGGTCTGTTAGGTTACGAATGCTATCAATGTGGGGGGGCCTTTGTACTGGTTATTTGTATTTTCACCAATACTGGTTTTCTTTCTTTTGACCTGGACAGAAGGTTTCTGACGGGGAACAAGGATTAGGATGTTAGGACTGGTGTTTTTTGAATTACTGCTTTTGATTGATGGAGATATGGGATTTGGTTTTTTTGTTGATTGTGCTCGCTAAGATCTTTTCTTTCGATATTATGCCTACGTATTCCCGTTTATCGAAACAGGGAAATTAGAGCGTTCGTAGTTCCTCCTATTCTATGGGAGGAAATGGGTTTTTGGTGTCTTGTTCAAAGCCCAAGACGTGAAGCGAAAGGTGATTAGTATCTTGTTCAAAGCCCAAGATGTGAAGCTGAAAAGTCTATTTGTGTCTTGTTCAAAGCCCAAGACATGAAGCTGAAAGACCTCAGCTTTAGAGAGAATTTGTCATCTCTAAAGGGGGGTTTGTATGTCACAACTGTTTATAAAGGAGAATTACTTTAACCGGGATATGTGAATCCTAGCAATGCCATAATTTCCTTTAAAGGGGATTTTAACCTGAAGGAGAAGACTTTAACTCAGTGTAGAGCAATGCTATCTTTCCTTAGGAATTTCTCATGCTAAAAGAGGGACAGTGGCGTGGATGTAGATGATCCAGAGGCTTACCGCTTACAGCGATTAGATGAAGGGGAAGGAGTTGTTGATGTTTATGTACTGTGAATGAGGCACAACTTTGATGCTAAAAGGTTGATTGGATCAACCAGTGGTTTTCTTATACAAAGCCTAAGAGGAGGCAAATATGTGTCTCGTACAAAGCCCGAGAGAGAGGCTAAAAGGTTTTTGACTTGACGATGAAGTCTTTTGGTATCTCGTATGAAGCCCGAGATGGAGGCTGTTTTGACTCAACAAGAGAGTTTTTTTTTGTATCTCGTACGAAGCCTGAGATGGAGGTTGTTGTTTGTTTGGCTCAATAAGAACCTTTTTGTATCTCGTATAAAGCCCGAGATGGAGACGAAAGGGTGATTGACTCAATGAGGGAGTCTCTTATGTGTCTCGTACAAAGCCCGAGAGAGAGGCTAAACGTTGTTTGACTCCGCTGGGGAGAATCATTTGTACAAAGCCCAAGAGGAGGCTAGGGTAACTGTTTCAGTTAAGTGACAGGTCCAATATACTGATTTTAAAGAGAAAATCAGTTCTTATATGAGCAACACTGTACTCAGGGATTCGATTCAAGGATCCGGGTTTTTCCTGTTCTTTAAGGAAGCGGGAAATTCGAAGGGTATTGAGACTGTCCGAGTCTGCGGGTTTCCTTCCTATTTTTGAAGGGTCCTTGAGAATGTCTTTGAGACTCAAGGAAGTTAGGCTGTCCGAGTCTAGAGTTTTGTCTTTTGTACCATGTTTTGAGAAACAGTAGTAGACTCTATGAAAGGACTGTTCTATGAGGATGACTAAGTTCTGTTCCTATACCTTTAGGAGGTCGTCGGGACAATTTGTACGAAGCCCAAGAGGAGGCTGGAATCTTTTAAGAAGCCGACGGGTCCTTGTACTAAGCCCAAGAGGAGGCTATCATTCCCGGAGGAAGAGATCATTATACGAAGCCTAAGAGGAGGCTGTGAATACTTCTAAGAAGCCGTAGGGTCCTTATACTAAGCCCAAGAGGAGGCGGGGTTGCTTTTAGGAAGCCTGTGGGTCCTTGTACGATGCCCAAGAGGAGGCCGATGCTTTTAGGAAGCCCCCGGGTCCCAAACCAAAGAAAAGTTCAAGAAAAGTTTCACCGAGAATAATTCATTTAGTGAACAATTCTGAGGTTTGAAGAAATTCAAGAGAAGTTTCACCGAGAATAATTCATCTCTGGGGGATAGAATTTCTTGACAGTTCCTAATGAGGACAGCCGAAGAGAAGACTGTATCTGGTGATCCTATTTGGGATCTAGCTGTCTATTTTCTATGAATAAATGAAACGGCGTCACCTAGTTCTAGACGTAGTTGCCGGGGAAACTCGAAATATCTATACTATTATTACACAGTTGATATGAGTTTATGAAAGAAGACTTCCAATGAAACAGCCCCACAATACAGTTATATGTATATGAAAGCGGTAAATGAAAGCAATAACCACTTACTCGGTTGTAGAGCTTCCATGCTGTTTGGTTAGTTGTTCAACAAAGAAAGATTGGAAACAACAGTATATACAAAATCAAAGAAGAAAGTGCTTTGAAAAAGAAAGATTTGGGGCTTACAGCTCAAGGAGAGGCCCAGGGTTTTATTAGTGAGCGCACTGTTTGAATTTGTACAGAGGGACTTATACAAGTGACTGTGGCCCAAAATGTTTTCTGTACAAAGGGGGGTTGGGTCTTACACTCTCTAAAGAGGCCCAAAAAGTTTTAAAGAAAAAAAGTGGGGCTTATAACACGAGGGTAGGCCCAATTGATTTTTTTCGTTTGAAATGGCGATCGCGCCGAGATTTTGAAAACGCAGTGGGTCTTATACAATGACTGAGGCCCAAGATAATTTGGTTTTCAAAAGGGGTTGGGTCTTACACTCTATTAAAGGCCCAAAGAGTTTTCAATGGGTCTTATAGCTCAAGGAGAGGCCCAAAGAGTTTTGAATGGGTCTTATAGCTCAAGGAGAGGCCCAAAAGGTTATTTTTAAAAGGGCGACGATCGCGCCGTTTGTTTTTTACGGTATCGGGACTTATACAATACAATGAGGCCCAAAATGATTTAGTCAAGAAAGGATTGGGTCTTACACTCTATTAGAGGCCCAAAGTGTTTTGAAAATGATTTATGAGGGTTGAATTAATCGAAAAACCCTAATTTGTTTTCAAAAATATATTTAATTGAATAAAAATTCAATTAAAATGATCAAAATTGTTTAACATGTGAAAAACAAAATGTGATCTTGGATTAATGCTTCAAAAATTAAGTATTGACCTACAAAATAATTAGAAAGCATTAAAAGTTGCAAAATCAATGTGGAAAAAATATTTAAAATGTCAAAAACAATTAAATTATTAATTCTTTGCAAAAATATCAATTATATGAAATAAATAATATTTTTGGGATTTTTTGGGAAAATAAAATATTTTAACATTTTTGTGAATTATTAAAAAAAGAATCAACTCAAAATCATTAAAACTCAGAGAGAAATTAATTTTTGAATCAATTAAACAAAAATCACAAAATTCAAATATTTGAAAATACAAAAAAGGCGCCAAGAACAGCTGAAGAACACGCGCGTGTTCTGGGTTTGGATGATTTTCATTTTCTATCCAATCTCCCTGAATACTTGATTATAACATGCAATCCATATATCATTATGCTCGTCTCAACCTCACGATCATGTCTATGTCCATTAATTTCATTTAAATTAAATACATAACAAGAAATCATGAAAAATCCTCAAGAACCCTAATTTCTGCATGAAGGCCAGGATTTTTGATACACGATTCAAACAATGCAATTAATTGAGGGAAAACATTCCATGCATGATTATGAACATATGGCCAAATTATTGTGCAGCAAAAATTGCATGGATCATAGAGTTAGAAGAGCTCATGCTTACCACTTGCAGCCGGTGATCGTGATTTGTGTTGGAGGTGTTACAGCTAGGTTCCAATGATGTGGATAGCTTCCCTAGGTACCAAGTGATGTGTCTGAGTGCTTGGAATGGATTGAAATGGTTTGGAGTTGAAGATGGCACCTCAACTGCATAACTGTCAAGAACTTGAGTAATTGGCTGGTGATTTTGTGAAATCAGTGTTCCAGATGCTATGTGAGTGTTTGGATCACTTCTATATGATGTATGTGAGGTGTGTGAGTGATTGGTTTGATTGGAAAAGCTCTCAAACTCAAAACCCGATAGCTACCTTGCTAAGAAAGGCATTTTTGCCAAGAGAAAGAGATTTTGAGGAAAGCATTTGTTAGATGGCTTTGGTGTACTCAAACTGATCACAATTGAGCTCTATTTATAGTAGAGCAAGTTTTTTTTGCAAGGAATAGTGAATGGCAACTGGTAAGTAGGTTTGGCCAATGTTGGCAAATGAAAATCCAAGTCTCCTCTAGCCATTGACTAGAGGTTAGGGAAGAGAGCTTTGGTTCCCTTGGTCTTGGATAAGTCTTGACTGATTTCAGATGAGAATGGCTCAGTCCATGCCACCTTGATGCTTCCACTGAATGCTTCAATCCAAATTTGGAGTCTTGTCCCTATTTTGGCCATTCTAGGTTCAACATGTTATTTCTGGTTCCATGGACTTTGGAGGCTTGGCTCAGTGATTGTCCCCTTTAGATTCAATCCTCAAATGTGTCCAAGTGGATAGGAGCATTTGAATTTGGCTGATTTTGGTAAATCGAGCAAAGTTGCAAATTCTGCCTTGCCTTTGACAGATTTCAGCAAGGCAACTTTCCAATGTCATAACTCATAGTGTAAGTTGAATTTGGTAATGCTCTTGACCATTTTGGAAAGCCCTTACATGATACAACAACTGTTTGAACATATTTGGTTTTGATCTCTTTTGAATCCAAGTGAAAAATCCCTCTACATTTGGCAAAAAGTGAAGGCAGATTCTGACTTAGTGAAAATTTCACTAAGTGTTGGAAAAAGTGACATTTTCACTTTTCAGCCATTTTGATCACTCCCTAACTCAAAATCCTTAATGAATTGGACTTAGGTCTAGTTGAAGTTTTTGTAGAGGGTAATGAGGGCTACAAATCCATCTTTGGATGAAAAAAAATGGCTTTGTGGTTTAGGAGTTATGATCCTCCAAAGTTGGTGCCCTTGTCACTTTATTTTTAACTTAGAAAATTTTCTAAGTTTTTATGGTTACCCCTTTTACAAGTTATCCCACTTTTCTTGATTTTTCTTGATGAATGATGATTAAAATCATACATAAACATCATTTTAGGGTTAAAAATCCATTTTGGTGAAAAATCTCAAAAAGTCAAAGTTGACTTTTGTGCACAGTTGACTTTTTATCAGATGAATTCCAAACTGTGCAATTCTTCAGGAAATCATGTCCTTGACCTAAATCAAACTTGATGGACATGTTCCATGGGTGTCATAGGGTATATTGATGCATGTCATAGGGCTTGGGAGCATGTCCTGGTCAAAAGTCAAAGTTACAGTTGACTTTTCCCTTAAAACCCTAACTGTGGTACAGATGAAATTGAGACTTGTTGCTCAAGCTTCTTGGATTAATCCATTGTTCCAAATGGATCAATATAGTTCATTAGAGACCCTCAAACCCTCTCTTGAGGTCTTGGCTCATGATTTGTCCAAATGTCAACTTAGGGGTGAACTAGGTCAAGAAACCCTAATTCCTGATTTTTGATGTATGCATCCCCTGAGGTCAAATTGACTTGATGACTGGGTCCATGAGGTTCCATGGAGTATATTAGGTTATGTTTTGGATCTTTGGCTTGTGCCCAGATGAAATTTTTCATCAGGAGGCCCTGGTCGGCCAAAACCCTAATTTGGTGACACTGGCAATCTTGAGACTTGATCCACCTAAAAGGGAGCGACCTTGTGCTTAATCCTTGAAGTGGGAGTCCTTTTTGATCCTTTGTGTATGTTTGAGAGGTTTAGACAAGTTGAAGATCATGTCATTCCTTGATTGATCCTTTGTCTAATGACTCTGAGAGGGCTTGAAACCCTAAGTTTGACTGTAGTGGATGCTCAGCAACCCTTGAGGCATTTGGTGAGGCATGATGGTTCATCCATATTGTGATGATGATTTGCACAATAATGGGAAATCTAGGTGGTCAAAATTTGGGGTATGACATATAGATCTCCTTGTTCCCTGAGATACAACCCAATTGAATCTAGAATACTTCACATTCCTCAAAGAGACATACATAGCCCCTTAGTTTGCTAGCTCACCCAGATGTTCTTTACACTTGAAACACATCAAACACATGCTCCAGAAATCCTCAGCCCATTTGCTCCACAAGAACCAAACTGATCCACTTCTAGCATGTAACATTCACATCAGACTTCCAAGACAATCTTTTACACATCATTCTCCCGTACGATAAGATAAATACCTCTTAGATAAGAAGTGAACTCAGAATCCTACTCCAAGGATAACTAACCTAGAAGATGTTCTAACATCAGTTAGGACATCCTTCACATATCATAGACACCAATCATTATAGTTCTTGATATGCTCCACCACTAGACTTACTACCTGCATAGTAATCCAACTGAAGATCTTCAAACAAAGTTGCGCCACCAGCTTGATCAACAAGAACTTCAGATAACCAAAGAGAGAAACAAACTCTCATCCACCAAAAGAAGGTAATCTTCCATAAACTGAAAACTTCTTCCACAAGCTCCAAGATAGAAAAGAATCAATACCTCCTCAAGTCTTCAACCAACCACCCTTCAGCCCAAGAGTAATTTGTTCCAAGACACTCCTCAAGAGTAATCAAATTCCATTGTTTGATTATCTTGATTTCTTGAACCCATACATGAGAACTACCAAATGCCACTTTTGATTGCCTCATCCTTCTTGAATTCAAATATGAAACCAACCAAATGCCATTTTTTGACTGATCTCACCCTTCTTCAGAACTCCCATAGGATACACTGACCCACGAATGAAATCTGATCTTCAAGTTACATGAACTACTTGCTCCATAGCAAGCCATCTTGGATCCACCAAGCCTTAGACATGTAACATCTTCTCCTACTTGCAGCTCCCGCAAACAACTATAAGACAGACATTTTTGAAGCAACCATAACTTGCATTCTCCTGTAGGTCAACTTATCTTAAGCTGATGTTCCACATCACCAACTGAGATGCTGATGTTAAGCTTAATGTCAGAACATTCTGATACGACATCCAGGTGCTGAATTCAGCTCCTCCTTCTGCCACTTAGAAGAACCTCCTCCCTTTAACTAAACAAGAGTTCCATGTTCTCATAGACTTGATTTAACAACCAAGTTTGAGTAGACAACCTTCATCCTGCTTAATCATAACACAGGTATTCCATTCAAGCTCACACCTTGATGAATATCTACTTCACAACTCCAAAGAACTCAACGTGCCAAGTCTGATTCTTCAAAAGATAATTAGCCATAGAGTACAGCATAGCTATACCAAAGGATGCCATTTCCCTTAAGTAGAGCAGTCTGTAGAAAGTCAGAGATAACTGCTACTTAACCTTGACTTCCAAGATGAGCAAGATCACATGCTCCTAAGTACCTAGATAAAAAAAACTGACCTAAGCTGTCCCATCACCAGCTCTATATTCTGGACAACTCTCTTGCCAGGACACTTTCCAAATAAACATCAGATGCTTCAAGTAACAACTGGAACACACCTACTGTACATTAATACTCCTAGATCAGAAATAAACTAATCCAAGAACTAATCATCAAGATTATGATGTCTTCTTCTTCATCTTCCACATCACCATTGTCTAGACCAGTTTCTTGCGAGGAAACTCTCCAGAGATCAGATGCTTCTGCCACACCACACTAAAGCAGATTCTTAAGTCAACACCCAAGAGAAAGACATCCAAAAGCTTATGCAGTACCCTTCCCATGATTCTGCACAAACCAGATGAAGAGATGTTTCAACATCTTGTTGAACATCAGTAATCTTGAACTTCACATACAAGGATAATCAATTAAATACTTCTGAATATCACAAATAACAATTGATATTAAATCCTTGTTCAGTAACCCTCCTTCACTGTTGAAGCCATACTTCAACAGATCACTCCATGTATACTTATCTAGTATTCAATCTTTGCAAGTATCTTCCTTGACAAACAAAGTGTTGACATACCAAGGCTGCCACCCTTGACTCAAGTAACTAAGATTCTCTCTGAACTAACCCTATTTACCTCAACAGTTCTGAGATCTCCATTTAGATTGGATCCATCCTTAGGATTAAGAAAGATGAATCCTTCATTGCACTTTTGGATGGTGAAAATAAATCACCTCCACTTTCTTCAGGTTTATTTTTCACAGAAACACCTTCTAGTCGGAAGAAAAACTAGAAGACTCCAGATGCACTACTGATATGCCTTTATGAGCGAACATGAGAGAATTCTCAAGTATCTTTGACAACTTAGTCGATCAATAATTTTATCAAATTCCTAGAGCAAGAACTTGATAACCCTAATCTCAACTCCCCTTCTCTTCAACTGACTTCAAGATGCACAAAGAAACCAAGCTTCCAAGTACCAAGTCACCATAACTGACATCTATCAACCACTCTCTCCATTCCATCACTACTGACTTTGGAATATAGAGATGCAGATATCTCCAAATATAAAGGCCGACGATTGAGATCTTCCACCATCTGTCTTTAGTAACAACTCCAGAATCCCATAAACACCAGAGTTCTTCCATCAGAAACATATGCAGCGGAACCACCAAGGAACAAATTCAGCTTGCCCTAATAAGATGTCAGAACATCTTATAAGATACCCCAACAAGAGAACTAGCCATTTCTCCGGCAGTTATTGTAGAACCTCCTCAACAACATGAACAACCATCTCATCCATTAATACCCTTGAGTATGTCTGAGTTAATTGATCTGATCTTCAAAACTCCTCCTTGTTTAAATGCCAGAAAGTATCTCCCAAAGATCTCATCCAGAAACAGACAGGTTGCCTACTCTGATGCTAATTGAAATTCTGGCATAGTAGACAGCAGATATCCTAACACATGTCAAGACATTGTTCTGCATAATTATTAAACAAGGAACAGAACACAACAATTGATACTCTGAATATCAACATAAAGTCACTGTAGATGTTACAACATCTGCTATGACATGTTTATCAATAATAGATACAGAACTTTAAAAACTATAGAATGATAAACAACACACGATATGTTAACCCAGTTCGGTGCAATTCACCTACTCTGGGGGATACCAATCAAGGAATGAAATCCACTATCAATAGTATTAATTCGAAGTCAAACTCCCGCAATTTGAATCTTCTCACTTAATCACTATTCGTGCAACTTCTAGCTAAGACTCTCCTAGATATGAGACCCACTCTCAATTCCCCTAATCACAACATGTGATATCTAACAGTTACTGCCACTAGTAACTGATTCATCCTACTTGAAGGACACCTCCTTCAATACAAAGTCCAACCAAGCATTCTTGACAACCAAGTTAACTTGGATTTGCTTAAAATCTTCATCCAAGAATAATACTCAACTCTTGCTTAAAAGCTTTGAGTGGGAACCATTTACAACAACCTATGTCGACCACATAGTATCAAAAGATACATAGGTGACTTACAAACTACACAAGAGACTCTCAAAACCCTAAACCCTTATGTTGCACCGACGACTTGTTGTTGTCTGTATTTTTTATTTTAGGTCTAGCAAATCCTTATTTATAGACTCCTGCAGTATAGGCTTGGACTCTTCAATCACATCCAATATTCACGTTTTAAATTAGCTGTAAGATCTTCTCCACAAAAATTGGAACAAATCTCCAAATAGTTTCCTAAAAAGTCTCCAAGATTCTTTTTATGAAATCCAATTAAATCTGCATTTTGTTCCTAATAAATATCCTTGACCTGCCTATAATGATGATGCATATCCAAAAGATTCTCATCAAAACAAAACAAATCTGTCAAAAGATATACAACAGCAACACCTGATGTACCAGATGTCTGAGCAACCATGTCAGGACACCTTATCCAATATCTTGTTGTAAACTCATTTTGGCCAATAGTCTTGTAAATTAATATTCACTTGTATCTTCTATTTTATTGTGTTGATTAGTAGCATGAGTAACATGAGTAGAATCAAGACGGTATTGTAAGGATGAGTGATAATAGAGACGAGGAACTTGTTCACACACATAAATTAGTTGAATGAATGTAAAAAGGGTTAAGCATATGTACGTATTATGATTATTGTGTTTTATATGAAGTAATCATTTACCTTATATGGGTGTCATCTTTGTTTACCAATTTATGTTTGATTTGAACCACTAGAGACATATACTCTTCAGATCTGGATCTAGGATAATTACCTGTTAGTTTCTAAACTCTAGACATAGATTTAGGCTTAACATTTGCGTTAGTATCAGTTCTTAATGCTCTATGTTGTTGAGTTGCGTGAGACATCACCAATGAAACAATACGGTTGTTCCCTCGATGTTGCATTAGACATAACCTCTGTTGTGGGTGATACATGATAATATTAGAGGAATGATTGATTTGTGTTTAACTGATCAGAAGAATACATGTGTTATCAATTGATGAGATCCAATCCCAACAAGACTCTATTTATTTTAAAGTCTTTATTTTATATTTTTAGTCTTTATATTTTCTGCCTTTATTTATGGAACCTTCGATATTTTTACCATAATTATCACCACAAGCTTAGAAATGTAGATATTGTTGAATGGCATTTGATCCCTCGCACCGATGCATGTGGATATGATAAAACCCGAAATTCTTCCAAACTTACTTTTGCTTGCCGTTTTACCCTTCAACAATAAAAAGCACAGAAAGCGACGACAATGTAGAAATAAAACTTTGATGAAGTAAAAGAGTATGAGTTGCTAAAGATTATGGGGCCGATTATGCGACATATAATGTAGAAGAAGATCCAATAAATCTTCAAGAAGCCTTGTCATCTCTGGATGCAGATTTATGGCAAGAAGCTATAAATTATGAGATAGAATCTCTAGATTTTAACAAGACCTGGCACTTAGTAGACTTGCCTCCTGGCTGCAAACCAATTAGTTGTAAATGGGTTTTAAAAAAGAAACTAAAACCTGATGGAACTATTAATAAATACAAGGCTCGCCTTGTATCCAAGGGTTTTAGACAAAGAGAAAATATAGATTTCTTCGACACTTTTTCTCCAGTCACTAGAATTACATTCATTAGGGTACTTATTTCAACGGCTGCTATTTATAACTTAATAGAACACCAAATGGATGTTAAAACAACTTTTTTAAATGGTGACTTAGAAGAAGAAATCTATATAGAACAACCAGAAGGGTTTGTGATCCATGGACAAGAAAAGTTTGATAACTTAATGAAAAGTTTGATAACTTAATGATATCAAATGGGTACAAAGTGAATGACAGAGACAAATGCGTTTATTACAAATCTAAAAATCGCATTTGCAAGATCATATGTATCTATGTAGACGATCTACTCATAGTTGGATCAAACATTCAGACCATTAATGATGTGAAATCAATTTTGTGCAACAAATTTGATATGAAATACTTTGGAGAAGCAAGTGTGATCCTTTGTATCAAGATCACGAGATACGAACAAGAAATTTCTTTGGATTAATCACACTATGTGGAGAAGATCTTAAAGAAATATAAATAGTTTGACTGTAAACCAGCGTGCACACCATATGATCCAAGTGTGAAACTGTTTAAGAACACTGGTTAAAGTGTCAGACAAAAAGAATATGCGAGCATCATTGGAAGTCTTAGGTATGCCACTTATTGTACTAGACCTGACACTGTATATGTCGTAGGATTGTTGTGCAGGTTTACGAGTAGACCGAGTAACAAGCACTGACAAGATATTGAGAGATTCATGAGGTACCTTAAAAGGACCATAGATCTCGACCTACATTACCAGAAATTTCTTGTTGTACTAGAAGGATACAATGATGGAGATTGGAACACCTTATCAGATGATTCCAAAGCTACTGGTGGCTATATATTTAGTATAGCTGGAGGAGCTGTATCTTGGAAATTAAAGAAATAGACTATCCTGGCACAGTCCACAATGGAGTCTGAGATGATATCACTAGCCATTGCTAGTGAAGAAGCAAGTTGATTAAGATGCTTGTTAGCATATATCCCTCTGTGGGAGAAACCTATGCGAGTTGTGTTGATCCACTGTGATAGTATTGCGGCTATTGTAAAAATTGAGAACGATTATTACAATGGTAAAAGACATCAAATTAGAAGAAAACACGTCACTGTTAGAGATTGTATCTCTAAAGGAGCTGTAAGAGTGGATCATGTACACATTGATGAAAACTTAGCAGATCCTTTAACGAAAGGATTTGCTAGAGAGAAAGTCCATAATACATCCAAGAAGATGGGACTAATTCCTATAAATAAATGGGTTACTCATGATGGTAACCAGACCTAGATGACTGGGGATTCCAAGAAATAGGTTCAATGGATAATAACGAATCGTGAGCAATATGAGATGATGATGCAAGTGAAGCATGAATCCTTAAGTAATAAGAGGATGACATAATATAAACTCTTAATGAGATCTATACTCTATATGAGGGAATACCTATGCTACAAGATAACTTTTGATAGACTCACCTTTGTGATTGTGGAACTTAGGCCGGTTCCTATGGAATTTTGAGGCAGAATTCCTAGAGCCTTCACTAAACCGGGATACATGTGCAGGGTCATTAAAGCACGGGCTATTAAAATACACCTTAAGAAAAGGTTGTGTGTGAGTTTGATGTCTGAGATAGAGTTCAAGACAATGATGTCACTCTTGTTGAATTGGAATCATACCTGCTACGTAGAGGTTTAAGTTGTAGACATCTTTGCTTATGCACAATCTTTGAAACGTTTGACATTACATATAAAATCACCTTTTAAATTCAAGTGGGGGATTGTTGGAAAACATGATGTGAATTTGAAATAGGCATCACTATTAATTAGTGGGATTTAATTCTAATTGATTACGTGGAAGTTAAATAATTAATATTCCTTAATTATTAATTAACAATTATAATGTGTCACTCATCAAATTTTAGTTTTAACTTAGTTTTGACGGAATAACTCCCTCCCACTATTTTCTCTCCACTCTTCCACTATTTTCTTTCCACCCAGTTGAATCTCCAACCCATTAATAGGGTTTATCAGTTCAGTTGCAAAGCACGCCAGATTTCTGAATTTTTAGAATCTCTCTTCTCCCTCTTTATCATCTTCATCTCAAATTATTTATTTCCTTCTTTATTTTTCGAGTGGTTTATCGCACCATCAACAAATATATATATATATATATATATATATATATATATATATATATATATATATATATATATATATATATATATATATAACCAAGTTTTTTTTTAAAATTAAAATATATTTAAAAATTAGCTATATTAAACAAAAAAAAATTCATCTCTAATTTTAGTTTTAAAAGTAATATATATTATCAAATAAGTTTTTTAAGGAAATGTAGGAGTTTGCTTTTGGAAGAATTTGTTTTGTTAATTCAACTTAATTTTGAAAACATTTTGATTTGACTTAGTCCAAGAAGAGTTGACTGAATATGCTTTGCAGATGTGGTTCAGATTTATTTAATCCAAAATATACTATACAGAGAAGATTTATATGAAGAGAGTTATTTTGGATGTTGTAGTGCAACATGTGGAACACGATATTACAACATGTGTGCAGTGCAACATCTAACCCTTGTCAGCAGATAATGATGGATGTTATTAGGTGCGAAATTTATGATTGATTTTAATCAGGTTTGTTGTTATATTTTAGCATTGCATTTATGTGGATGTGTTAGTTAAAGATTGATTGATATCAATTAAATTTAATTGAGATTTAAATTTTAATTTGAATCAAAACAAAATCATTTTTTTTTGGAGGATTTCGTCGAAAAAATTAAAATCAAATCTTCTATATTTCTGGACGTGACCTTATTTTCAAGGAGAAAAGCCTAGAGTTGACATTGCTATCTAAGGAGACTCAAAACTAGAGTCTGAGTTGTTCACGTTTTGAAGACTTATTGTGTTAGGGTTTCTATTTTTGAGTCTTTGCATGAGTTATTGTTGTGCACCTCTCTAGCGCCTAAATTCATAACTTAAGGCATAAAGTTTGGTTTCTTTGTTAAGTTGTAAGACTTTGTTTCAGGATACTAATTATATAAGCTTGAGAATAAAGTATTTGTGTTGATTGTACACCACAATATTGCTTCATTCATAAGGCATAGTTGTTGGTTTGTGTAGTTGAGTTGTAATTCAACATTCTCTAAGTTGTTTATTGCGTTGATCACTTGGGATTTGTGATCTTTTTATTGAGCATGTCCTTTGGGATTAGTGATTAAAATAAATTGAGAGTGGTTCTTATATCTAGGGGAAGATCTAAATAAAAATTTACTATGATTAGGAAGAAGTATTGAACATCATAGGGTTAATGTCTCAGACATCGTGTCTGGCATCTGTTCACAGAATCTGATATATGTGATTAACCAGCTATACACGTTGTCCTAAGAATCTAGACCAAAATTTGACCTCCTAAGAACGTAATTTCAATTTGCATCTCACACGCTGCAATTGTACGGTTGTGCGAAGTAGTAAAAAATTATCCAACCATGCAGACCAAAGGTTTATTATCAAATTCCTCTCTATCGGTGTATATATAAAAAGTGACCGAAAATATATGTTTTGTAAGATAGCTTAAATTAAAAATCACTTTTATAAAAACAACTTAAATTAAAATCACTTAAAACACTCTTAAACAAACACGACTTAGGTTCATTATCCCCATTCTAACACACTCATATGATCCTTTCAATTTTTATCACGAGAATTTTGACACGGTTATAGAAAATAGATAAATATGGACAACAGCTGCTTTCGCTAGCGTGTTGTCCTATCTATGACAAATAATTTGTCTATTTTCGCACGGCCAGATTATTCGTCAAAGATTATTTTCTTTTGTGCAGCTATAAAGATTGAAAATTTCTTAATCGCGTGTGAGCATTTTCATTGTATCAGACTTAACTGTTTGAAAACATGCTCTCGAATATCGATACATCTCCTTTCAAACTAGATCAGTACCTGAAAACTGAATTTCATAAATTTTTCAAGGCTATTAAAATATATAAAGACTTATGGGGATTGTGTAATGGTGTACATAATAGACGCAATAGTAAGATCCAAAGTCACAATATATGAGATACTCACCCCTCCATACCACGATGACACATCGTGATAATTTATCCTAGGGATCATTCCTATAAACTAACACACATATTAACCAGGTGTCATGAAGGACCATCGTGCTCACAATTGTATACCACCACAACTCTCAGAATCACTTATGACAACTAAGTCATATTTTGTAAGGGTTGTGATTCTATGAGTAACCTAAAAGGAACAATAAAGTGATAAATGGATGAAAACTATTGAGTTTTGATTTAAGAGTGTGAAATTACAATCAGATCAGAATTCAAAATAATATGGAATACTAGTAAGGTAGAAGAAAGCTAAGTTCAAGACTTAGACTATTACTCTACAAGAGAGTACCAAAGAGAAGAGTAGAGACTTCATCAATTTCCTTCCCCTTGCCAATCATTTTCATTGTCTCTTATAGCATGTTAAGGAATCTTTCTGTTAGCATATTCTCTCAACTCCCTCATTTGTGGATCACATGCCACGTGTCCCTTAAATGCTTTAATTTTGATTTATTTGAGATCATAACATTACTCCCCCCATTAAAATAAACCTTGTCCTCAAGGTTGGAGCTAAGACAATGTTGGAAAATAGTAGTATCTATTCAAATGGCCTCCAAGTCAATTGACCATCCACCCGAATCCCATTGAGTAAATTGTGAAGATCCTTCTATTTCTTTTTTGGACAAAATGGCCACTGATCAGTATACAAGCATTAATTGGTTTTCTCTCCAAATGCTCAAAGTAAACATAATTCTTTTGTTGAACATACTTTTCAATACTGCATTGGAGTATATCTCTTGAGCAGCAACCATAAAATTTGCAGCAGGAAAAGAAATTAAACCCACAAGTTTTCTATCACCATAATGAGAGAAAGCATGTATGTAGCTCAGACAATGAACATGATATGGTTCAGGAGCCAGGTTTTGTAGTTGTTGTAGAGTATCTTCCAACATGTTAATCAATCTCAAATATAGCTTGTCAAGCGATGGAGAAAGCAATTGTTTTCTGCTGGTTGAATATACTTTTAGAATATGGTCCAAATCATTCCACTTCGGATCTCGAAACTTTTCACTTTCATTTCTCATATAACATGTTTGTTCCAAAACAAGCAGTAGATCTTCATTCTCACTGACTATGTTGACATCCTCCTTTTTATAAACCTCAAGACTTCTTTCAATCATGCTTGTAAGCATTAGGATTGATTGATTCTCCAAATATTGGGGAAATGAGTCCAAATCACCATTAGAAGCAAAACTCAATTAAAGTGCAACCAATTGCTCCTCAACGTGGTCCATACGCAAGGCATCAGTTACGCGTGATATCATGTACTCAGCATGGAGTATATCTTCCTCTTCCATGAATTTCTTCATTGTAGCGTTGAGACTTTGGATGGCTGCCTCCAACTCATTCATACAATTAGTATCTGCCATGGTGATGGTGATGGATGAAAGCACCAATGTAAGGGTTGTGATTCTATGAGTAACCCAAAAGGAATAATAAAGTGATAAATGGATGAAAACTATTTAGTTTTGATTTAAGAGTGTGAAATTACAATCAGATCAGAATTCAAAATAAGATGAATACTAGTAAGGTAGAAGAAAGCTGAGTTCAAGACTTAGACTATTACTCTACAAGAGAGTACCAAAGAGAAGAGGAGAGACTTCATCAATTTTCTTCCCCTTGCCAATCATTTGCATTGTCTCTTATAGCATGTTAAGGAATCTTTCTGTTAGCATATTCTCTCAACTCCCTCATTTGTGGATCACATGCCATATGCCGCTTAAATTCTTTAATTTTGATTTATTTGAGATCATAACATATTTATCCACTCATGATCTTCGATATCACCTAATCATAATAGAAACTAAATGAAGGGTATCATAATTCAATAATTCTATAAATAGAAGACTCGCCCTTCCTATATGGTCATACAATGAATTCACTTGTTTGCTAGTTTCTAGCAGAATTTCTTACTTCGACATCAAAGTTGTTGTACCCCAAATTTTTCCCTTAGATTCATTGTTTTGTCTGCATAACATCTTAGCTCAATCATTCGTGCATAACTAACCACTTTATCTAGTTTGTGCTTGTTTGGTTTCATTTGTGAATTTAGGTTTGCTGCGAAAAAGTTCAAAGGACACAGAGATAGTGTGTGTGCTCTTAGTCTCTGGAAAATCATATTGATCTACCGAGGAAGAATATACCCTTATTCATTAGGTCTCTCAATCAGTACAAGTTCACTTGCCTCAGGAGTTTCAATATACATCTCAAAGATGATTAGAGTTTTCTCTTCCAGTGGTATTTGAGGTCCAAATGATCAAAGTTCGAATTCAAATTATCATAATTTCAAGACTTCTTTACAAGTGCAAGTACGACAAAGTCAAATTCTTTCAAGGATCACAAGATGGATTCACAAGCTCATGTTATAGCAAAGGAGTTCAAAAGAGATTCGTACGATGGAGTTTGAGCTTAATGCTAATCTAATTTCTAAAAGAAAATATATCATGTTACAAAATTGGCACAACGTGACCAAGCCAACGGACATCGAAGTTTATGCCTTAACACTCCATTTCGTCAAAAGCCGCATCAAGGTTGATAGGTAACAGTATAGTACTACAACTATCAATAGTATATGACAAAAGAAAGAATCTGGATTTAGTTCCAAATGACATAAGGTTCCATATCCCTGTTAAATGGAGTAGAAATCATAAATAATTGTTCCTGGGCGTGAACAGTTGGGTATTAGTTGGAGATAAATGAAAATGTTTGTCGTTTATGTTTCTAATGATCATAAAGTCTTGGCATATGTGTCTACAGTGCCTTTAATCCTTTACAATTTGGATAAAGTGCTTTAAGTGAATTGAGGTTTCGTCTTTATGAGAACAATAGAGACCCTCTTTTGAGTTTCAGTATAGAGCCATTTCAAGCCGTGGAAGATTTGCTAGCTAGGATTGACCGTGACTTCGGAAGTCTCTTTTTGAACTAGTTATGCAGATGATATTTTTTTCCATTTTTTTCGTTCATCTCGTATCTTGGACAAAACATCATGTATAAGCCATTATGACTGGGATTTAGAATGGTAAAAGCACGTACATCAAGATGTCAAACAATGCAATCTTAAAGATAAACCTTAGAAACACATCTGAGAGTACAAGCATGGCCAAGCTATAACACAAACTAGCAGCCGAGTGTTATCATTCGATGCATCTATTTCAACAAAAGAATATCAACAATAAAGGCCCTAAGTTTATGAAGGTAACAGTTTTGAATTTCTGCTAATAACCTAGTTAAATTGGCCTTGGAAGAAATTGGGATATGTTCATTTGAGGATACTGATTCCAATACTTCCGCAAACGGCAACTGGAAACGATGGTAAAACCAAGCTCTTTCCTTTATCAAACCTTCAACACCATAATTAAGCTTTGGCCCTGTCAACAAAGAACAAATGGCAAGGTTAATCGTCAACAGCCAGTGAGTGCGAACCGAGTACGGTGACAATCCAACATTCATCTTAATTTGAACCAACAACCAAATATTCAAGCCATGTTTCTAAGATCCTACAAAGTGCCTAAGTAAAAGATAGGAACCTACAGGCTGGCTCTATTTCGTCACGTACCAGGACGCAACGCCTATGATGAGTGATGTGGAGGGTGTTCGGTGATTGAATTATCGTCTGCACTTTGTCAAAAAGCAAGATCGTGACTCTGTTGAGAGGTAATATTTTGAAATATTGATGGAAGTGGAGGTTTGAACTCAGCTACCAGCCTTTCTGTTACTCCTGTCAACATTGAAATCGATGGAAAGCCTCCTGAAGAGAGGGAAATTGTCAATAAAAATGTAATGTGGGAAAGTGGTGATCACTAACAACAATAAGCGCATTATTCAAATAAACGTAAAAACCAAGATCAAAGGCATATGATAACTACCTCAAGTATTCATACTCCAAGTTCGACGACAACTCAGGTGAAGTATCCCTGATATGAATTCATGACACGCAACATTACATCAGAAAACTTATACACGCCTGCAGAGGTTCATCCATACACAAACCATCCATAAACATCATTCACATTCACACACAGGGCATAGAAATTCACAGAAACATACACATACGTATTGAAGGGGAATTAAAGAAAAAATTACAAAGATACACAAGCAGGGATTCACAGGAAAAGTTCACAGGAATACAGATTCACTAGCACAAACCTGAGAAAAGAACACAGTATACGTTCGAAAAAGTTCAAAGCAACACAATAATAACATCAGTTTCGCATCAGTACAAAAGACACAGTTTGGGGGCGAAAAAGTTTCACCGAGTTTACATATCATGCAAAGAAGAGGATGGTAGTGAAAAAAGCAGTACACAAAGGAGCTTCACACAACAGAATTCACATACCTACAACATTCACCAGAAAGAGTTCACCCAAGAAGCATTACCGTACAAAATTCACGCACATTCTCTACAAACCAAATCCAAATGTTAATTAGCTATTAAATTCTACAAGGATCAAATCAGGCCACTAACAGCATCTAGAGAAATGACAAGGAGAAGAATCGAGGCGTCCACTCAAGGAATCCCCCAATTGAATCCAACATATCAAAAACATATCAAACAACATCAGATCAGGTTCCAAACTTTCCAAAAAAAAACAAAGACATGTTCAGACAGTTCGCAAAATTCCTATTTTGACCTCAGAATATATTTTGAATCAGATATTTCATCATTTTCAAAAGGGAATTATGGGCAACACCGTAAATAGGCGCTACCATCAAATTTCCCAAAAACCGAATTTGGACAAAAATCAAACTATCAAAATTGAAATCACGGTTTCAAGGCAGCAGCAAAACTTTCTAAATAGAAGACAAATCGCATCTGAATTTCCAAATCACTTCAAGACACAATCAAATCATATCAACAATTCAATATTTCAGATTTCCAAATCAGGACCAAATCGTATCACAATTATTAGGGAAATCAATACCACATTAAAACTTTCCAAACCTTATCATCGGCCTTGGCTATAAAAAGGGATTCACTCCATCAGATAAGAGAAAAAAGCAACCATACGAAAAGATCAGAAAAAGGCTCAAGAGAGAAAAATCACAAAAATCAAAAGTCGTACGCGAAATCGCGTAACCCTTTCCAAAACCCACCAACCCAGGCTCAGAACACCGGAAGTGATCATCATCGCCTCAACATTCAAAGCAGAAGAAGAAGCAAAGCAACAACACAAACCAAGCGCGCGAAAGAAAAGGTAAAAAGAGAGGAAGAAGTTCTTCCCTGACGGAGATTCGCGGAGACCTCACCATCATCGCCGACCTCTTTTCCCTTTTCGTTCTCGTTTTGCTTTAATTTCCAATATCTTGTAAATGTAATCCGCAAGGATATAATGAGAATGAGGGCGGGAAACCATGGGGGAAAGGGTTATTTTTGTTTGATCGTGTGAGATCGTGAGAGATCGAGAGAGACCAAGAGTTTGACTGAGCGGGGAGAGAGAGAGTGCGGCGGCGCCGATTTAGGGTAAACCCTAAGTTGGTTTTAGCTTTTGAGCGGCGAGAGAGAGAAGAGAGAAGTGACATGCGTGATTTCCACCCACCCTTCCATTTTCTTTTTCTTTTATTTAACCTTTCCTTTTCTTTTCTTTTAAATAATATAACTTAATTCGTTTTTTTAATCATCTAATTTGTTTTTTAAAATCCTAAACACCTTGTTAATAACACTAGCAGCTTTTCATTTTATAACCATTACTAATTTAATTTTAACGTTAAGAATCTTAATGTAATTAGAATTTTTGTTGCAATTTAAAATAATCTCATTAATTATCTTTCATTAAAAAACTTAACCTCAGCTAATTAGTTTTTTAAGAGAAACCTTTTAACAAATAATAACTCCTAACAATTAGTTTTTTATATTAATCCTTAACAAGTCCAATAATAACCTTGAAATCAATTTTTTTCGTAATAAACCTTAAAATTAACTTTTTTCTTAATCGCTTACCCTTAAAATTAAGTCAACTCGTTAGATCCCTCGCGTTTGAGAGAATCGTACGCATGTATGTTATTTATCTTGTCTCTGTATGCTTTACTATTATACTTGATGAATGTATGTCAAAACCCTTTCAAAACATAACAAAAAACTCTCGATCCAACGTCGAGCCCCTTTTCTACCTATGTAAGTCGATCGCCCTTGGGCATCGCATTCAACCTTTTTGGTCACTATACACCATACTAGCTCACCTTTGCTAGTGTGCACTAATAATTTAAGTTAGCCCCCTCGACATTCCAAAGGAAAGGTTCCCTTAATATTGACTCAAACGTCATAGGACTAACCCTTTAGAACCCTTGGCCTTAGGATTCGGAGTCACCGTACTCCACGTCTCGCCGTAGACACTTAGAATCTTAGCCTTAGGATCGGAGTCGCTGCACTCCAAGTAAATGCTCCGCCGCGAACATTTACAATCCTACACCTCTATAACCAACCTACAACTTTAGAGTCGCCGCACTCTATGTAAGGTCTTGCCCAAGACTTTACCTCCTCTTGGAACCTTGACCCCGTCAAGAAGTTCCTCTTTTCAGAACTACGCATTACTCTGATTCTACTCCCGAGGATACGTAGGCACAAGGTGCGATACCTTGTCGAGTATACTTAGATACTAACCCCTAGGGTTTCAGCCTTTAGCATAGCACCCTTAGCAAGCGAGTAAGAGATAACATAAATATTAACGAGAGATTCCCGTAGAGTACTACGGACGTTTACGATGCTAATACCTTCCCTAGGCGTAACCAATCCCCGAACCATAGATCTCTAGGTTTTTTTCGCTTTTGAACCTTTCCTTTGGATAAATCAAAGTCGGTGGTGAACATTTAAAGAAATGTGATCCTAGTTCATTAATAACTATGGTATCCAATTCTCACTGCAACAAAAGTGTTTTTTTAAGGTAAATTCCCACCTCTTCAGAAGAATGTACAATATGAGAAGTAGACTAGGTGAT
This sequence comes from Lathyrus tuberosus, assembly GCA_022829125.1. Classification (NCBI taxonomy): domain Eukaryota; kingdom Viridiplantae; phylum Streptophyta; class Magnoliopsida; order Fabales; family Fabaceae; genus Lathyrus; species Lathyrus tuberosus. The sequence goes on along the minus strand of JALAZF010000820.1, from coordinate 1,089,672 downwards.
TTCAATTTTCAACATCATACTTCTACATCACAACTTGTGATGCGAAGATTACATGCTCTGATAAATAAACACTTTTTAATTTTAGTGAATTCTTATTTATCTACTTTAAAAAGTTGGGTAATCTAACCCAACTAGTTGTCCAAAAAATGCTTATGTGTAAATTTTGTTGAATCACTATTAACATTTGAATTTTTAGGTAATTGTATATTTCTCCAAATTCATTAATGTCACTTATATTTTCGATGCTACTTTTGTGAACATTTCATTTTACCTTGTGATGTATCAAGTACTTTAAGAGTTCAAATTATGATCATCTACAAGATTTGTTTCACCACATTTAAGTTATATATACTTCTTTAATTTATTCATTATTTCATACGTCAACCAAATAATTTTTTTAAAAGGTAATGGATTAAATCAAGCGAGTACAAGGGACATTCGAACCCTTACACGACACTTACAATAATAATAAGAAACAAAACAAGGAAACACATCCAACCAACAACTTGCTAATGAAAACACGGCCTAAGGGAACATCCCAACTAAAACCAAAATAACTTTTTGATTGAAAACACCACACTATCTGCAGAAAAAACATAATTATTGAATATAACTTCGTTTCGGCACTTCCATATCATCCAGACCGTTGCAGCTCATAATGCAATACCAACCTTACTGCCTATCTTCCTTCTGCACGCAGTTGTAGCGAGAGAAAGAGCTTCCTCACAACTTTCACCTCTAGGGAAATAGATGCTCACCCATTCACCAATTTTCTTCCAAACAACAATAGAAAAGACACAATCGAAAAATTAAATGGAAAGAAGTCTCATGTCAGTTACTGCAGAACGAGCATAAGGAGTTCAGGTTATCAAAGGAAATACCTATACGCACCAGTTGGTCTTTAGTGGCGATACGGTTTTTCAACAATCTCCAAAGGAAGACCTGAACTTTGAATGGAATATTAAGCTTCCAAATAAGCTTCAGATTCATAGGAAGCTCATCAAGCTATGGATTTGCTAAATCTTGCATAATTAAATTATAACAGCTCGAAACTGAGAAAACACCAGAAGCAGTACCAGACCAAACGAAAAATTCCCCCTTGTCATGAAGAGGGGGGGCCACCTGCATCTTCAATAAAAGAGTTTTCACTTCGTCGAGCAAGGGGTGAATCTACATTGAAAGAAGGCATACCAAGATACTGAGATAAACCCGAACCAAAAGACAATAATGCTTCACCGACACTCCACTTTGGGACAAAATAATGAGCAAACAGATTGGGAAAAACAACCTTCAGAGGTTGGTTATCCAACCATCTGCTGCTCCAGAAGGAGGTGTCAAAACCATTACCAACCTCGTAGGATAAATTGTTGACAAATAAGTCAGAACAAAAAGATTTATCATAGCTAAAATTAGATAGATCTCTCCACCACAAAGAACTAAACCTTCTCTCACTTTCACCATCGTTGTTATTCACTTCCAGTCCTATGCTTGACGTCGACTATCTATGAACAATGATACATTTCCAAAGCGCACCACTTCCACTTAAACATTAGATCTTTATTAAAGGAAGCTATATCTCTAATCCATAAGCCACCCTTATCCTTTGGTTGACAAACCTTTCTCCAACTTACCCAATGGATCATTTTTTTACCATCCGATCCTCCCCATAAAAAGCTACTTTGCAACCGAACAATCTCTTTCAGAACACTAATAGGATCCTTATAAAATGATAAAGAATAAATAGGCATCACATTCAAAACCGAATTAATCAAAACAACCCTATCTCCTATCGATAAATTTCTACCTTTCCAAACCGACAAACGGCTCTTCAAGTTCTTGATGAAATGAGACCAAGTCTTCACTTTCCTTGGACTTCTCCCCACCACAATACCAAGAAAAGAGAAAGGTAAAACTCCAACTTTGCATAGCAGGAAATCGGCAGCAGCTTCTGCATAGCTTATAGGGAGATTAACTACACTCAAACACCTTTTGAGAAGATTGACCTTGAGGCCCGAAACTAGTTTGAAACCTCTGAGAATGGCTTTAACACACCACAGATTTTCCCAACTACAATCCTTAATCAACATAGTATCGTCAGCAAATTGAACGATACTATAACTCACCTGATCATTTACCTTAAATCCTTTGAAAGCTCCCACTTCTATCGCTTTCTTCATGATTCTCGTTAAACCCTCCATCACCAATAAGAAGAGAAAGGGGGATAAGGGATCTCCTTGAAGCAAACCTTTCCCAATATCGAAATCCAACGTGTTGCTACCGTTCACCAGAACCAAAGTCGAACCCTAAAAGACCAAAGCCTCCATCCAACTCAACCAATTAGCACAAAAGTTCATCCTAGTTAAAAGATATCTCAGGTAATTCCAGCTTACGCAATCGTAAGCTCTCTCAAAGTCTATCTTCAGAATCATACATTCCTTCTTCTTTCTACTTGCATAATTCAACAACTCATTACCCTTAGATTTCTTTTTCCTTCTCGCTCGTCCCACTAAAGCTTTATTGGCCACAATCGATTGGGCATTCAGGAGGTCATCAAAAACCACCCCAGGAGTCTGGCCCACTTCTAAAAACTCCTTATCCTAAAAAACCACGTTGGTGGAACCCTCCAACTGCTTTATCCTCAGCTCCCTACTTTCTGAACCTGAAAAAGATGACACGTCAACTTCGTCTGCCACCTCTACGTCCTTAGGACTGACAATCCTAGGACTCACTACACCAATAACCTTTGATACTTCTTCACATCTATAACCCTTAGAAGCAGAAGTAGCCTTTACCCCTACAACCTGGTTAGACTTTTCAATACTGCTACCTCGAACAACTCCCAAATCAACATTCTTCATCCCAACGTCGTCTCCCTCCTCAATGTCCCAAGCAGAGTTAACGTCAGAACTTTCTGAATCAGAAACTTGGGATGTAGACGAGGGTTTGTCAACCACCCTAGAAGACGGTCCTTGACACTCCTCAACCATCCTCACCCTGAAAACCTTAATATTAACATTGATATTCAAAACTTAGTTGATCAACATGCCACACGAGGTTCTCACCTTGAAACAAGCAACAACCATTATGGAGAAAACTGAAAAACTCTCCTCACAACAAACATACTTCCCAACCAGCGAGGCTAGCGCTAAAAAAAGAGATACTCTAAGCGTGACTGGGAATTCCTTAGCAAAGCAAAGTTAATCTTTCCAGGTCGACATCATCCTTCCTCCACTTTCTCACCTCTGAGAACCACTGGCTCAACCAATCATTAGCTTATTCAACTAGCGCTTCAAGTTCACCTTCTTCTTCCTCTTCTAACAAATAAAGGTTAGCACCTAGAGGTGTCACCTTAAGAGCGAAGTACCCTTCGGAATGGAACACCCTCTACATATTGTACGTCACACCAGGAAATAAAACCTTCCCCACGTAAGCCTTCTCGAACCTCTTCAACTCCTCCCTACCAACCTCAAAAAACACTTGCTTACCTATCTTCTCATTATCCTTACCATAGAACTTTGTAGCTTTCGCGAAGGACTTGCTACTCGACACAAAACCGGAGCTAAAATTAACCCCTTTACGACCAGCGTGATGTTGGTCCTTCACTGAAGCATTCTTATCTTTCACCCCATTCCTCCTTCCAACCCCCCCCCCCCCCCCCACACCTTTCTCCACCGAAAATACTTCATCAACCGCCCTTTGAAATCTAGATAAGTTAGCATAAAGGTTCCGACCCTCCAACCACAAGTTATCCAGTTTCAGAACCAAACTTCTTACGTCTTCCACGTCGTAGAAACGGACAAAGCCATACCTTCTTCGTCTCTTATCCCTTTTTGCAGGTATAACGACCTCATCAATCAGATCGTATGCTTCAAAATGATTGAACAGGTCCTTAGCCCTCATGAACTTCGAGAACTGGGTGAAAAACCCCGTAGTAGTATCCCTAACTCGCTTATTCTCCATAGACGCTGCACTTCTTTTGGTATCCCATCTTACTCTCCTACCTTTCAGGTGCCCTTTTGTTACTTTTACCCACTCACCATCTTCTCTAGAAATATTAGAAACCACCATACAAAAGGAGCAACAAAAATGTCACAAATTCCAGAGCTAGGGTTAAGTGTTTGATGATTTTTTGGTTTTATCTTCCTTCTAGCATGCCTCTAGGAGGAAAAATATTTTTCTCCCCCATGTTCCATTTAATGATGCTCCAAAACAAACTAGTAACATATTATTTCACTTTCAAATCTTAACTAATAAAAAATAAATTATATATTTTTAAATTTATAATAAATAATTTGTTAAAATAAATTATTTATTTATTGATATTGTTATACATCCAATCAAGTCACATTAATTTATATCTTTTACAAATTAATTTAAAAATATTTATGTGTGTGGTTTAAAATGATATATATATATATATATATATATATATATATATATATATATATATATATATATATATATATATATATATATATATATATATATATATATATATATATATATATATATATATATATATATATATATATATATTATATTTAAAAGTATTCTAAAAATATTTATTTCTTTTAAATTATTTAAATATGGTCTAAAGTTTTTAATTTATTTAATTTTATTTCAAAATTTAGTCGATGTTTGTCCAAAATTAAAAAGAGTCAGCTGAAAAGAACCCTTTCTAGTGTGACACTTGTGAATTGTGATATGAAAAGGTGATGATGGACCTCAAGGAGTCCGATTGTTGAAATTTTTTAATTTCTATGTTTCTTAGTTTGTTTTACATGTTGTGGACAGGCCGATGTTGAAATTTTGAGTCGGTATTCGTGTAGGGTTGGATAGAATTAGTTGAGAAGAACCATTTCTAGTGTGACACTTATGAATTGTTATCTAGGAAGGTGATGGTGGACCTCCATGAGTGCAATTGTTAACTTTTGAATTTCTATATTTTTTTTGTCCATTAAACATGTTGTGGGTGATTTGATGTTGAAAACCCCAGTCGGTGTTCATCTATGGTTGAAAAGAGTCGGTTGAGAATGACCATTTCTTGTTTGACACTTGTGAAGTGTGATCTAGAAAGGTGATAATGGACCTTTGGGAGTTCGATTGTTGAAATTTCTGAAATTATATGTTTTTAGTCCATTTTAAACGTTGTGAACAGTTCAATGTTGAAAATCTGAGTCATTGTTCATCTGAGGTTGGAAAGAGTCAATTGAAAGCGACCATTTCTAGTGTGATACTAGTGAATTATAATATAATAAGGTGATGGTGGACCTCTGGGAATTCGATGGTTGAAAAGTTGAGTTTCTATGTTTGTTAGTCTATTTTCACATTGTTGTCGATCGAATGTTGAAATTTTGAGTCGATATACGTGTAGGGATAAAAAAAAGTCAGTTAGAAGGACCATTTATAGTGTGATACTTGTGAATTTTGATTTGGAAAGGTGATGGTGATGCTTTGCGAATCCAATTGCTTAAATATTTTAATTTCTATATTTTTTGATCCATTTTACACTTCGTAGATGGTTCGATGTTGAAAATTCGAGTTGGTGTTCCTTCAGGGTTGGAATATAACATTAAGCATCATCTTATTTCAAGCAAAGTGTGTACAAAAAGAAGTAATTGACAAAGTCTTAAAGTACAGAAAAGCCATACCTTAAGTAGTTTGAGTGATTACTTTATAAAGCAAAAGTGCATTATCGTAAAAGTACATGGCTAAGATAAAAGACACTCTAACACCTATTTTCAAACTAATTTCACTCAAGAAAATACCTTCAAAAATATCTTGAAGTTGTTCCAGATGAATTGGGAGCAATCAAAATAGCTCTGGGCAAAGTTTTGTCTTTGCTAATCGATTAGGACATTATGTTAATTGATTATCTCAATTCAAAATGAGCTCTTAGCGATTTAGGACATAATTTTAATAATGTGAAACGGCTAGAGATCAACATGTGTTAAAGTCTCTCTTTAGGTTCTCGGTTAGCCCATGGTAAAATCAAGGTTAGATTCCAGCTCAACCATGTATTAAAAGCTTGGATAAGGTTCAATATTAGTCTGATATTAAAATCTCTCAGATTATTGAATAGCATGTGTCAAACTAAGGTTTAAGGTTCGTGAGCTCAGCACGTGGTAAAAGCTTACAAAGTTTGTTTAGAAGCTTGAAGACTAACCGCTCCAAGATTCTCGTGGAAAGAATACTAACTACTTCAATATGATATTTATGGAAAGAGGACTAACCACCTCAATCCAAAGTTTCTAAGAGAAGACCTAAATTGCTAAATCTCATGTCTCATTGTGTTTGGTTGGAATTCAATCATTTTTTCATAAAATGGGGGGTTCGTGAATATTACCTACTAAAAGCTCTCAAATTTTATTGGACACTCTTAAGATCAATTCTTGGGGAGAGGAGTATCTCTTTTTACTTTTGACCGAACCACTACAATTCCTGGCCTCTTTACATTCTACAATTTACTTTCTCGCTGCTTAACATTTAAACTATTTTTAAAATGTTTTTAAGCTTTGATTTTTATCTGCAAAGTTGTTTAAAATCAAGTTTCTCTAAACCACACAATTCACCCACATCTTGTGTGTGAAGTCACGTGACCAACAAGAAAGACCTGTTTTAGTGTGACACATGTGAATTGTCATCTAGGAAGGAGATGGCGGACCTCCGGGAGTGCGATTGTTTAAATTTTGAATTTCTATATTTTTTGTCCATTTTACACGTTGCAGAAGGTTTGATGTTAAAAATCCGAGTCGGTGTTCATCTAGGGTTGGAAAAAGTCAATTGAGAAGGACCCTTTCTAATGTGACACTTGTGAATTCACTATGCCAAAATCTACCTTTAGCAGCGCTTTATTTGGCCTTTAGCAGCGCTTAGGTGGCGCTACTAAAGGTAAAGACAACGCTTTTGTAAATGCAAAAGCGCTGCCTTAGGTCCCCTTTAGGCAGCGCTTTTCCACTAAAAGCGTTGTCTTTTGTTCCCCTTTAGGCAGCGCTTTTTAAAAAGCGCTATCTAATGTGTATTATTTTCCAACTTTAGGCAGCGCTTTTTTTGGAAAAAGCGCTGGTTCCCCCCCCCCCCCCCCCTTAGGCAGCGCTTTTCAAAGCGCTTTCTAATGTGTCTCTGCTTAATACTTTAAGCAGCGCTTTCTTTAGTTCCACTTTTTGCAGCGCTTTTACAGTAAAAGCGTTGTCTTTTGTGCACATAAATTGTTTTAAAATTTATTTGTTTTGGATGTGTTTTTTGTCAAAAGCGCTGCTAAAACTCCTTTTTTTAAGAAAGCTTTTTTTAAAAAAACCTTTTAATAGACCTGTATATTAACAAACCTGTATAACATAATTTTTTATCAAAACTTATCACAATTATATACTTCAATTCACAAGCCTTCATTCAACATATGCCTTATATACTTCAATTCACAATACTACATAATTATATACTTCAATCACCATATATAGGCCTTTTATTTTATAATTATACTTCAATCACCATATATAGAACTATTCATAATTATACAACAACTTCCACTTTCAAAACTATATACAACAACTTCCAAAACTATACAAAGTATATACAACAACTTCCAACTTCCATACCTTATATGATTCTTTTCTCAATAAGGTATTGACACCAATCCTCCTTAATTTCTTCCAATTGTACTTTGGAGTAAGTAGCACACTTGAATTCATCAAAATACTACATAATATAACATAATATGCATGATTTAGTTAAAAGTAATTAATTATATCAAATATCCGATAAATATTAAAATAACTCCAAAGTTATAAATCCATACCATGATTGGAATATCTATTTGATCCATATGAATGATTTCTTTCATAAACCTCAAAACGAAATAACCGCAATCTATACCATTTTTTTGACAAGGACACTACACAGTGAAAAAAATAAGAATATATATCAGGATATATAGTCTAACTTGTTTTATCAAGTAGCATCACTATTATAAGCAAAATTGTGAAAATATACCGCCACTCTGATCCATGAAATGGTGGTTGACTCACTCTTTGATACTTGGGCTCCTCTTTGTGATCGAAATATTTGTATAGCTCTAACATAATATAAATGAATATTTAGAACAATCTCACTTAAATAAATTAATAAACAAATACACACGATTATTTAGAATAATTTCACTTACGGATCAATCGTCGTCTTCGTATCTGGGTATTTATCTACATCACCATCTAACGAATCCACATAATACACTATTTCTCTTATCGGATTTATCGCAACCAACAACCAGTGTCCACTGTAAAATAAAACAAAAGTATCGATATAGTAATTTTATACGCAACATCAAAAAATGAAAAATGATAATAAATGAAGTAAGAATGCAAATCTAACCCGTTGCCAGTATTATATGGTAAAAGATACAATGTTTCTGTATCTATGCTCGCCATAAATCTTTGGACTAAGTGAGATTGTATTGAAGTTGGATTCATCGCAATTAATGGTTCATTTATACAGTTGGCAGATAAGAAACCGAATCTTTCTGACAATTGATGCGGGCGCACCAATTCTCATACAAGAACCTTAAATAAAAACATAACAAACATTAGATTAATCGGAATACCTGATGTATGTATGCATAACACCGATGCCTAATTCAGAATGATTAAAAATTTGATCCAAATCCTCTTTAGAAATTGTTTTTGAATAGGAATAACCGAAAATACCTTCCTCCATAGGTACTTCATGAATACCTCCGTCCATCAAATTCGATGTTTCTACAAGTGCTACAAGAGATGACCTAAATCGAGATACAATTGCTTTTTTTTTCCGTCCTTGCAAGTCTTTTTTTGGTTGGACGTGTTGTCTAATTCTGGCTGCCTAATCTGACTTTCTATTATTTGCAACTCTTGGGCATGAATCTAAAAATCATATAAGTTAGTAAAACATTTGAATATAGAATTATCACTTTTAATGTGTATATATTGAAAAATTTGTGCTAAATTAATTTCATAATAAGCATATATAATTACCTCGGCAAGTTTCTGTTGACAATTGATACTACCTTTGTCACTAGTATCATTAAACTCTGAACCACGCCTTTTTGACATGTATTTTTCCTTGTCCTTTTGTAATTCACGGACTTGAGCTCTTAAATCTTCCATGGCCTCCATCACCTCTCTATTGCTAGGATTTTGGCTCTTTGAACGATTATAAAAGGATGATGGAGTGACTCCAAAACCCTTACCCCTCCCACAACCGGAGTATTCAGGAACATTTAACACTCGAGTAACTATGCTCCTGCAATCCTGGTCTTCAGTTAGAGTTGCGGACTGAGACAGAGTCTCCTGGAATTCATATGTATGAATATCGAAAAATATTAGCGGGGATTAAAAAGCATAAATATTATATATATGTCAATAAGTGGGATATAAAACGCATAATGTTATACTTACACATTGCTCAAAAACTTGTTGAACATTTTTCGCAACAACTCCATTCTTGCCCACACGAGCAGCCTTCCACAAAACATGTTCCGGAACACATGTTTCTTCACTTTTCTCTTCTTTTAACTACACATTAAGACAAATAATAAAATAAATTATAACACATGGGAAAGAAACAAGTAAATCAAAGCATTTATATATACTTACTATTTTTTGCTGTAAGCGTGCATATCCCAAACACCCCTTCCTGTATGGATACGCGGGTTTTGATGCTCTTTGGCGATTTACGCCACTCAACTCCTGGAATGCTTCGGTTCTTCTTTTGGCAACAAAAGTTGCCCATTCTTCAGGTGAAATCAAGTCCATATACTTCACTGGACGTTCTGATTCAATAAAATTTCGTTCAGCATCCCTAAGATACTTGTTTGATAGAAATGCTCGAAACGCTCTGTGTCTTTTTCCAGCTAATTGAATACAATACTTCTTTCGGTCATCACTAATATTAAAAGACCTCTACAAAAACAAATAACAGAATTAGTAATTTAAAGACATAATCGGCAACAAAAACAAATAACATCAATATGGTACCTGTATCTCACTCCATATCTTTTCTTTGGCGGGTTTCAACGATGCATTTCGCCAATTATCACAAGTAATTGGAATATACGAATGAACAAGTGTACTAATGTAACTTGTCAACATTGCTCCGTTAGGCTCAACAAGTTGGTTCGTATCATTCCAATAAACGTCATACTTTATTCCTTTATCTCTAGCACGAATGATGTTCTTCATGATAGTTACTCCTCGCGTAATATCTCCTTCTGCTTCTTGAATTGTTTCATGTCCATCATTTTTTGAAGTATCATGTGGATTTTCCTCATTAGTAGCCATTTCACCTGTAATTAAGAAAAACATCAATATAAAATGACACAATTATATTAAAAAACTTATAAAGCTAAACAAACTTAGAGGGATTAAGTTCAAAGTCATTTTAGCCACAATTATAAACAATGAACTTGTGAGTGAAATCAAAAATCAAATAAACTAAATATCAAAAACTAATACCATTTTTAATTAAATAAAAAACTAATATCAAAAATCAACTATTAACTGGAGAAAGACTTACTAAAACAGAACTTAGATACTAACTTTCTTCTTATAGATGAAACAATCCCACAACAATTCTCATATTAACGGCATAAACAGATCCGCAAATTGCAGTAACAAGAACCGGTGAACTTTGAACTCCAACGTGCCTTCATTAGTCACTCATAACAAACAACCATTACCCTTTTTAATATCATTCATTATTCCATGACATACTCCTATTTTAGTAATAAACATAACTTTTTAAAAAATATTAAAAAGATAATCAGTACCAGTAGTGTTAGGCACATGCACACACTCATAACAAAATAAAAATAATAATAATAATTTGAGGAAGAAAAAAATTATATCACAGAAACAGCAGAGAAACAATCAACAATGGAGAAATTTAGGCATTTCCATTATTGGAGAGAAAACCAGAAAAAAGGAGAGTAAAAACCTCAAACGGCGGACGACAGTATCACGGATTGAAGTAATGAACAGCGGACGACGGTAGCTGTGAGGGTAGCATCGAACGGAATAAAGTCACGAACGGCGGACGACGGAGGACGGAGGGAGTTTCGTTTACAGAAGAAGAAGGCGAAGATACAGTGTCGCGAGAGTTTAGGGCCAAATAGAAACAGTCGTAATGAAAATAGAGGGATATCAGAATCTGTTTTAATTTTAATATTTTAAAAGACCAGCGCGCTTTTAGAAAGCGCTTTCTTATGTTAATCCTTTAGTAGCGCTTTTGGGGTAAAAGCGCTTTCTTATGTGGGATTAATGAAAGGCCTTTAGCAGCGCTTTCCAAAAGCGCTGCCTAAAGCGTGTTGTACGAAAGCCTTATGTTACCCCTTTAGCAGCACTTTTCATAAAACGCTTTCTAAAGTTCACCTGCCTTAGGGTTTTAGCAGCGCTTTTCAAATGCGTTGTCTTATGTCCCCCATTTAGCAGCGCTTTTTTCTTTCGTTTTTTATTTTTGTTTTTAGCGAAACATGTAGCAGCGCTTCTGCCAGAAAGCGTCGTCTTTGTTGCGCTGCGAAAACTCATTTTTGGTGTAGTGATTGTGATATGGGAAGGTGATGGTGGACATCCGGGAGTCCGATTATTAAAAATTTTTAATCCATTTTTCAATCCATTTTTAATGTTGTGGATGGTCTGATGTTGTAAAATTGAATCGGTGATGATCAAGTGTTGGAAAGAGTCATTTGAGAAAATATCATTTCTAGTGTTAAACTTGTGACTTATGATATAGGAAGGTGATGGTGGACCTCTAGGAGTCCGATAGTTGAAAAATTGAGTTTCTATTTTTTCCAGTTTGTTTTATATGTTGTGGTCGATCGAATGTTGAAAATTTGAATCGGTGTTCGCGCAGGATTAAAAAGAGTCAGTTGAGAAACACCATTTCAAGTGTGATACTTGTGAATTGTGATTTGAAAAGGTGATGGTCGACCTCTGGGGTCCTATTATTTAATTATTTTAATTTCTATTTTTATTAGTCCATATTACACTTTGTAGACAGTTCGATGGTGAAAATTTGAGTCGGTGTTCCTCCAAAATTGAAAAAAGTCAGTTTAAAAGGACTCTTTTAAGTGTGTGTGTGTGTATGTAGGAGTGTTTGCGGGATAGTTTGGTTCGGGTTTGAGAAAATCAAATGTCCAACCTGATAGAAAATATATGGATTGGTTTGGATTGAATTTTCATATTTTTTCGATAAAACCTAAACCGAATCAAACCGAGAAATAACGTATTGGTTTGGGTTGAATTGATTAGATACATTAGAAATAAATGTTCAAAAATATTTTTAAAACATATCTAATTTACGTCACTAATTTTCCATAATAATATAAAATTCTTAATTGTTTTCATTTATCCACATAGGTTGTGTTTGTAACAAATGGAGTTTTATTTTTATTCTTCTTGAAATCGAATATTTTATACTAATTTTTATGATAGTAGGATATAAATTTTATGAATTAATTGGGTTATATTGGTTTGTTTTGATTTTTGCTCGGACTAAAAGAACGTTCGACCCAAATACTATAGTTTAGTTTGAATTTCGGTTTGGTTCGGATTTGTCCGAACCAATGAACACTTTGGATTTGCTCGAACCAGTGAACACCCCTATGTGTTTGGTTTTATAACTATTTTATTAGAAAAATTTTAAAAAAAGTTTATTAACATAAATAAAATTAAAATTAAAATAATTAAAATGCTACAAATGCTGTTTTTTAAAAATTGTAAATCTATGCGCATTACTAAGTTATGTTTAATGTTGAGTTGAATTAAATTTGTATGGGAAATATGACTTTCTTTTATGATAGGGTTGGTTTATATAATTATTTAAAGTAGTATTGCTAAAATGAAAAATTGTTACTTTTTTAATGGTATGTCTAGTAGACCAATTTAGACCAATATCTTTGAGACAAGGTAAAATTACCCAACTTTTTATGTTGGGTAATGAAAAACTACCCTTTAATTTAACATTTTTTATTTTGCATATAGTAAAAGTAAAGACACTGATATAAAATTAATTAATTTAGATCTTTCGGAATGAAATGCATGAAAGTCCCAATGAAAAGTGATGTGTTGATATATAATGCTCTCTATGAAATACGAATATATGAATGTCAACCACCAATCAGATTTTGTATGATTATCGACAACAACAAAAACAAATCGCATATTAGGCAGTTGAATAGGTCAAATACATTGCTAGTAATAGGAGTAGCTTTTTATTTGTCAAAATTTAAAGTAAATAAAAGCATTATCTCTATCATAGAGCCCCCGAAACAGGGAAGTTGTAGAGGAATAAATTCTAAATCCCTGATCCATAAAGTGACCTTATCTAAAATTTGGTGAATCAAACTCTCAACATATAATAAAAGAATAATATATGTGAATCATGCATGTATGTTGTTTGCTGCCAAAATTTTAAAATAATGATGGGATACGTGAGAATCAATATATCTTAAATTAATTAATTAATTTATTCTTTGTGTATAAATAGACACTCAATCTTTGTTTTTTTTTTTAATTTTGGTATACGGTCTTGCTACCGACTAATTTAAGAGAGACTAATCTCATCAGCCATTAGCGAGAGCTCCGTTTAAAACTGGAGCAAAGTTCCGTATAGACTGACTCACACAAAGGTTGATTGTACCTAGTAGAATTCGAACTTGACACTCAATCTTTGTTGTTTATCATAAAAAAATCATAGCATGACATTAAAGAGATATAGGAGAAGGCCTTCAGTAACCCTCAAAAGCTTCCGTGGCATGTACACAGTGAATGTGGAAATCGTGGGATCGTGTTGACGGGTTACCGAGAGCTTTCATCCTTAAATATGGCTTGCATTCATTTTGGTGAAATATAAAATATCCGAGTTAATTAAACGTATGATTTATTGTTAATTTAGTCATGTAAGTTTATTTATGAATTTCTTTTATGTGAACAATTTTCTATGGTTTTAATTTCAATACTATTTTTTTTTTCATTCATGTGCTGCTGCTTATTTTTATGAGACAAATATTAAAGAGTAACTGGCAGTTGAAAAAACTGTAAACAATTACTCTTTTTAAGGGTGTGTTTTACCATATTTTATAAAATAATTCAACCAAAGACTCAACTTCCGCTTTTCTCTTAAACTAGTGGATACCCGTGCGGACGCACGGGTTCCGCTGCAGATCTTTGAAATTGGACCAATATAATTTAAATTCACAATTTCTAAAGGATTGTGTTAATAAAAAAAATGTAATATCAAATATTGATAAGTCACAAAAGGTTAGACAAAAAAAATTTCAAATTATGAAGATAAAAGATGTTAGATATATGAAGCCATTAAGAAAAAAAAATAAGCACAGAAGAAAATAAGATATTTACTATAAATTGTAAAAAGAGTAGTGGACTGCGGAATTGTCACAAGTTAGATTATGAAATTCAAATAATAAATAGAAAATATTTAAATTTAATTTTAAAAAAATAACATAAAGTAGTAAAAGAAAAAAATATAAGTGAATCTAAGAAAAATATTAAAATGAAAGACATATTTTTAAAATAATTAAAAAAATGAATCAAACTTTGAATTTCTAAAAGAAAGACATGAGTAATATATATTTTAATTATTCATATATTATCTTTAAAAAAATTGTATGTTAAATTATAAATAATTTCAAAAAAACAATATTAGATATCAATGCATTTACACGGTACTAGTGTACTACCCGTGGGTTCACAAAAAATTTACCCGCAGCGGAACCCGTGCATTACCACACGGTACGGATGTGTTACCCGTGCGTTCACACGGTATTGGTATATTATCCGTACGTTGACACGGTACCGGTGTGTTACCCGTACGTTCACAGTTATTTTAGTCAGGTTACCCGTGCACTCATACGGTACAGGTGTGACCCGATCCTTCGCACGGATTCCGCTGCGGACCTTTGAAATTGGAATAATATATGTTGACAGAGAAAAATGTAAATTCCAAATTAAAAATAATTTCAAAAAAACAATATTATATATCAATACGTTTACACCGATTTTGCCCCGGTCGTCACCTCGTTTACATGGTACTCGTGTACTACCCGTGCGTCTACAAAAAATTTACCCGCAGCAGAACCCGTGCATTACGACACAGTACTGATGTGTTACCTGTGCATTTGGTCTGGATACCCGTGCGTTCACACGGTACTGATGTGTTACGCTTGTGCTTTGAAAATATAATTAAATTATTAAAAAGAAAAGCAAAAATAATTTTCAAAAATTAATAATTATGTATAAAAGAAAGTCAATTTTTGAATAAAATATATATTTATAAAAGAAAGTCAAAGTCTTAATTATATATAGTTAAGAGTAGAGTTCTTAATAAAATATAGTATTATTTATAAAAGAGAAAATTAAAATGCTGCTAAGTCTTCATCTGTATTTAAATATATCTTAATCAACAATTTATAAAAAACATATATAAAAGAAAGTCAAATTCTTAATAAAATATAGTTAAGAGTTGAGTTCATGGTGTTTTCTAAGATTCAAATGAATGTATCATTAAGAGTTGAGTTCTAAATACTTGTACTCATCATATACCACAAACTTAACAGACTGAACGGAAAAGGAAAATAAAAAAATAATAAGAAAGTTGAAAATTAGTGTATTATTTATAAAAGAGAAAATTAAAATGCTGCTAAATGTTCATCTGTATATAAATATATCTTAATCAACAATTTATAAAAATCAATAATCCATGGCTGCTAAAGATCATAAAAAACAACTCTGGTTTTTCAACAACTTAGAGATGTAACGGAAGTATCAATTGTATCTATCTATCACATTGCAAACACAAAATTGATAGAAAATGACATCAAAGAAATTGAAAATAAATTTGCAAACTTAATCAGAATCTCTAAATCTCCAGGCAGACATAGAGTTCTCCCATGTATAGTCCCGCTCATCGTCATCGTCAGAATCAACCGGTTCGTAGTTGCGCTCTTCCGCTTCATCAGAATCATGAAATGTACATTTCCTCAGATATCTGGATGCTTTTGTTTTTCTTTTCTTCTTTCGTCTGTTACGTACCACACGAGGGACATGTACCTTAAGAAGGAAAGCAGTTTATCAAATTTGTAAACAGCCAAAAAAGAATGGACCGTCGACTAACATCAAAATAAATGCTTAGTGAGAAGAAACCTGTTCCGGTCGCACCTGCAGAAGTGGTTGAAACTGGGGAGGCTGTTGGTCGGGTTCAGCGGGGGGGAAATCCGTAGGTGGCTGGTTGTCAGGAAGGGGTTGATTGTCGACCGAAGGTTGAATATCTTGTTGGGTCTGTTCATGTTATGTACAAAAAGAGTTATTGATAAAGAAATGCAGAGAAAGAGATGTTGATGAACAAAACCTGCAGAATACGAAAAGGCCAAACCTGTAGCGCCGGTTGGTCGTTGACAGACTGATTGCCACCGTCTTCCTCTTGCAAATGGGGTGAAGGTTGTTGGTGAGGCGGGGTCTGGACATGAGAAGGGTCTGGTGGCGGTGTCTGAACATCAGTTTGGTCCGGTGCATTGATAATCTGGTTGGATGCCATTGAAAATCTGCAGTCTTGTTGAACTTTGGTGTGATATATAGAATATAGGAGGCATGAATATATAGTGAGGTTTCTGACTCTCAACCTTCCCCCTACATAGGAAATGAAAATGAGTTAATACTTTAGAAACTGTACAGTAGGAAGATTGAGAGGAAAATTAATAATGAGGCATGATTGTTAAGTGAACCATGTTATTGGCTAATACAATGTATAGAATAATTGGTCAATAAATGCAATGAAAAGCATCCACTTCTGAAAGTAGTTGTAACGTTACATGAGATATGATTAACAAATGTGGTCTGAACAACAAATTTGACAAAAATAGTATGACTGTTGAGTTAAAAACATAAGAATACTCAAATTAAAAGATATGAAAGGTTATTGTAATGTAAAAGCAAAAACAAAATAACCGTGATCGAAACAAAACACATAGATCTCTGCTTTAGTATAGTAACATCCCTTCTCACTATCAGTTCCATCACCATCTCACGTCTCTGAGCTTTCATCACCTCTGATATTCTCTTTCTCTGCATTCACACAATGATAATTCAGTATGGTTCTGTCAAGATCAAACAACTTATGTTCTTACTAAGCATTTTAGATCTAATTTACAAAAACCAGAACATCGATCCTCTAATGTTCATCTAACAGTTTCACATAATACAAATATGTTTATGCACAGTGCCACAATTCATAGATATATGTCGTACAGCCATATACCATCTAACAGAAAAGGTATGCAGAATTTTAGGTACAACGATGACAATATCTATAATAACTGAAGTTGTCCAATAACAAAAGTAATCAACTAGGAGGAGAATGGTGCAAAATATGGAAAAACAGGCATAATATCTGATGTTTTACCTTAGGTGTGCAAAGAGATTGTCATTTGGATAGGCTTTTCTGAAGTGATTGTGGAGTATCTGTGCCAGTTTGAGTTAGCAGTTATAGTATCTGAAGATCAGTGGGCAATATCATACAACAAAACAAATTCAAGTGATAAAAAGCAAGCCATGGAAGTGAGATATAGATCAAGCCAAGTCATAACCTCTAGCATTTATGCATTGATGCGGCTAAAATTAGCAACAATAACCAAGTTCAAATTGAAGATATATCCATATCAGCATTGTTAGTTATGTAGTTGTACAAAATCATCCTTGACTATAAACATCAGAAGAACATGAGTAAGTAAAAATATTTAAGAAACAAAATATCAATACAAGTGAAATTCAATGCAAATAAAATATAAGAAAGAATAGCACGGACGGATTACTCACGGCTAGAAGTGCTAACACCTGTAACCATTAAAATCGAATGGTCCATAAAAGTACAAACATGCCCATTAGCACCAACACACGTCAGATGCTGATACCAACATATGTGAGGTGTCTGTGTCTGTGTCAAAGTTTCATAGCATACATGTGTGTATTTAATAACTACCTCAAATTGAGTCCATACCGTTCTCAAAAGAGGGAGAGAATGTGCATGTGGTAACCTACAATATACACTGAAAGATAAACTTTCTTGCCTGTAGCCTAGAAACTAATAGTTAAGGACCATTTAATTATTGTTAATTGTTTGATTATAAAAAAAATGAAACTACAGCAAGTTAAGCACTTAAAACCAGAATGAAAGTCTATTCTTGCACGATGTTATTTTACCTGAGTAAACTATTGTCTGTAGGCCGTAGAACCTGCAAGTTGTCGGAAAAAAGGGAAATACTTAAAAAAGGGAAATATAGTATTAAGTAGAACCTGCAAGTATTTTACAAACCAAACATAAACTAATAAGAACCATAACAATTAGTTCAGTATCAACACCAACCATGTTTGATGAACCGTGTATATTTTGATGTCTGCTTCCAGCCCCAACCTGCACTCAAACACTGACAATGAGAGAAATCAACAGCGTTTGCAAACACTACAGATCAAACATTCATAAAGGCTCATTTTCAGACATGACCTAAATTTCATTTCCACAAATATATTCAGCTGTATCATGATAATATGAACAAATACTAATAGCAGAAAATTGTAAACTTCATATGAAGATGAAAAAATTAAAAAACATCAAATTAGTTTCCAACCCTAACAAAACATAACATAAAAAAGGAACCCCAAATCATAACAAATCAGTCCAACCTACAAAACATAAAAAAGGAAAACATTAACAAATATTATGGAGGGATCTAACAGTATAAAATACAACGGCAAACTTTGATAAACCCTCTTCTATATACCTGCAACAGATCTGGAACTACAATGAAGCTACACCGTTCACAAACGATTCAAAAATGGGTATACGTTTCAACAATGGCCTTAGCTTCCAACAACGGAACGGATAGAAGCAACAACTTTCAGAAGGGAAATGACAAGTTTGGAGCTACGATGTTGGTAAAACTCATCACATATTCCGATTCCAATCACCACACCCTCGACGCCGAAAACGCGTTGCCTCCAACACAAGTATACCATTCCTGTTCAACCAGACAACATAGAAGACGAACCTGAAGAAAGAAGAGAAAGAGAGAAGTTCGGAGAAGAGGAACAGTGAGATGAGCATCGAGAGAGAGAAAGAAGGAAACAGTAAGGTAGAATAGTGATGTACATGTATCAGACATTGGTAGCAGGGAAAAGCAGAAAAATTGAATATAATTGGTTAGTTTGTAACCAAAAAGGAGGAGACAATATTATTCTAACCTAATCAATTGGTTACAAATGAAAAAGGAGTACATTTAGTTAGGAAAAATAAATTGTAGACATCAAATGCCCTCATTTTGGACACATGGCAGATAGAAGAATGAGGGCCAAATTGGAATTTCCACAACCTTCATTTTTCTTATATAGTACGCTTTTTTTATAAGCAAGATAATTTAATTAACGCGAGAAAAAGATGTACTCAACTCTAATAAATAAAAAGATTACAATGAGAAACTCCTATTAAACTACCACAAAAAACCTAAAGGATTAATTTAATAAGAGAATTTTTTTTCCTATGGTATTCGGTGGTGTTTATCTAATAAGAGAAGAGTTTCTCTATATTTTATGGAAGGTTTTGGTGGAACTGAGTAAAGGTTGTCACAAAACAAAGTTAGATGTTGTCCATTTATTCTTGGTTAAAAACTCAATGATACAAGGAATCAGTGGAGCTGAGTAAAGGTTGTTGCAGGATGGAAGCTTGGAGCAAAAATATTAGGGCTAGCAAGATCGTAAGATTAAGATCATTGAAGATCCTCAACAATAGTCGTTGATTAATTTGATTCAACATAAAGGAATATCATTTTAGATATGTACTGGCTAAAGCATTGGCTTGTAGTGTTCAGATTGACGATAATTTGTTATACCCAAATACTTGTATCATTATCTTTAAAATAATGGAAGACATTACAATTTCCAATGATAAAATCATTCAAGAGTGTAGTAGGCATAACGAGGACGATTTTTTGAACCAATATACATCTGGTGTACATTTCTCTTTACATATCTCTTTTAATTTTCTACATATCATATCGCATGCTTTCAAATTAGTTTATCATTAAAATATCATTTAGATTTAGATCTTGTTTATTGTGTTTTATCATATAAAATTAGGTATATGATGTATCTAGGTCATTGACTATTCTATATGTAACACCCTGTTTTTTATTTTATTAGTTTATTTGAGTTTTAGAGGCGCTTTAATTTAATTTAATTAGTATTATTGAGGTTGTTGGAATTTAATAGAAATTATACATATTTGTATTTATTTAAAATAGTGTAGAAAACATAGTTTTAAAAGCGGACCGGTTGAACTGGGAACCGGAGTGGTAACCGGTCTAGTTTAATTATTAGATCGGATATGCAGTTGAACCGGTGTAAACCGGTAAAAACCGGTAAACCTAGCGGTTCAAATGCGTGTTTTTTTAAAAATTAAAACGACGTCATTTTTTATTATTAAAAAAAAACAAAAAATTAAAGTATAAGAGAAAGTTAATATTCTTTTCTTTAAAAATTGGTAACAACGATTAAATATAATAAATAGAGGCTACTGCAGATTTATATTTTTGATAGGGTGTGGAATTTAAACATAATCTATTTTCTCTCCTATATGATTGATATCATTGGTTTTTATTAGTTGGGCTAAGGTGTTGCGTAAAGTAAATGGTAATGCATGTTATATAGATAACAAACATAAGTTTGTATTTGAGATTGATACTTTTTTTTAAAATTTTTAAATCAATTACTTGACTTAAATTTATATTTGATTCAATATTGAATTTAAATTATAAACTTGTAAAATTATGATATTTTTAAATTTTTTAGGTGTTAGTGATTTTTTTCGACACCGAGTCATCTGGTTCGACCGGTTTAATACCTATATAATTTTGTTATAGTGATCGGTTTATTCAACCGAGTTATCCAGTTTTATCCGGTTTAGTCATGCGGTTCGACCAATGACCCAGTGGTTAGATCAATGAACCAGTGACCCAATACCCTCACCGGTTCGATAACCGATTCGATTTTTAAAACATTGGTAGAAAGTGAGAATATGTGTTTTTGGGGAGAAAATAGATTTTTAATTAAAATTAAGGTGGTGAATAGAATTATTAAGACTTGAGGAGATTATTAGAATTTAAAAAAATAAAAATAGGGCTTTAATTTAATAGAGAAGTGATATAGAATGAGGGATCTGTTTGGTGAAAATAAGTTTTCAGCAGAGTTGAGAGCAAAACCCTAGTAGAGCAAGAGTATGAAAAGAGACTTCATAGCCGTAGATTCAAAGTTTTTCCACGAATTTGAGGTAAGGGGGAGAACTGTTCATGATATGGGTGTTTAAGAATGAAGGATAGAGACGATTCCTTATCCTCGTTCTATTTTTCTTTCCTTTTTCCTCCATTGATAAAGTTGATAAATCTTTACATGGTTTGTGCAAAACTTCTATAGATTGTTGTGATATGTTGTTTTTTCGTGCTTTGTTGATTGCTGATTTTCATATGAATATGTATGCATAATCACTACAAGAAAATTGGCAAATTACGACGGTTAATTTTTGAAGATTACGGCGGTTAAAACCGACGCAAATTGCAAGTCACGACGGTTCCTCCTCTGTCGTAGAAACATGTGTCGCGAGGCTGTTTTACGACGGTTTATAAAAATGTCGCTCCAACTGCCGTAACATTCCGCGACAGTTTTGAAACGGCCTCCAATATATTATTACGACGGTTGTAACCGCCATAATTATATAATGTATATTTCTTTGAAAATAACGACGGTTGTAACCGCCATAATTATATATTATGTATTTTATTTAAAATAGTGACGGTTTAGAACCGCCATAATTTTACTATTTAAAAAAATTAAAAATTTAAATTTAAATTTGCTACATTTAAAATTATATACTATATTAGAGAACCAGTATAAGCACAATGCATACATAAAATAGTTGTGGACGTATCCAAGAGATAATTGAGATCAACACTTGGGAAATCTTCAATGTGTACATAAAATAGTTGTGCTACATAGTTGGTATGTCGTTGCAGAACACAAATATAAAGAAAAAAATATAAATCCTATTGCAGCAGGGCAATACTTTACTCCTTATTAGATGCTAATGTGCTAGGAAGTTTTCTATATAATAGCTACCGTTGACAAAAACCTAATATGCAATATTCTATTTGACAATATTGTCTATGATATTAAGAAAAGACTTGCAAAATTAGTTTAAGCAGAAGATGAACCATGATAATGTAGAATTCCATTTCGCTGATGTTTTTTTTTTAATTAAGCCATGATATTAAAACAAGCACAAGGGGTGCTTGAACCCAAGGTACAAAAGATCAAGAGAGATCCATCCACTTGATACAATATAGAGGAGCGACGAACCAATCGTAGAAGTTACAAATAGGAAATTTTTGAATCCCTCCCCACCATCTCCAAGAGAAGAACATGTTAGAATTAATGATATCATCGACTGTCAACGACATATTTTTAAAAATACGACTATTCCTACTATACCAAATAAACCAAACCGTAAAGACCCAAATCGAACTACCCACCGAGTTACCAAATTTCTTACTCGATTCCACAACCCAAAAACTATAAAATAATCTATGCAATTACTCCCTCCCAAAAGTTCAAAACCAAACCATTTGGCCACACCTTTCCAAACATTACCTGCATAAATACAATCCAAGAAAAGGTGCTTAGCAGACTCGGCCTCCACATTACACAGTTGGCATATTACCGAATCCCCCTCGAGACCGATATTCCTCCTTAACAGTTGGTCTTTTGTATCTAATTTGTTCCTCAATAACCTCCACGCGAACACCTGAAGGTTTGACGGAATGTAAGAATTCCAAAGGTGTTTGAGGCCAATTTGCAGATTTTCCTCCATCTCAAACACTTGTCCAGCATGCTGCAGAAATTCATAACACGCTGAAACAGAGAATGAGAATGAAGCATCAAAACAGCAGCCGAACCTGTCAGAAATATCACCGCTTAGCCGAAATTGAACCAGAAAGTTCATCAACTCGTCCTTTTCGGATTGCATAATAGTATCGGCTTCAAAATGACCGAACTTTACCTTCCAAAACCACCTAGAATTCCTCCAACTCCCAAATTCTGCAACTGCACCTTTAGGATTACGGCTAAAAGGAAACAGATTAGGGAAAAGAACCTTTAAAGGCTGGCAGGTAGTCCAATTAACATACCAAAATGCCGTATCCTTACCGTGACCTAAAGTACAGGCCAGGTTCTCAACGAAAAGATCCGAAGAATAGCCGTGGTCGAAAGACACAGCCAAAAAATCTCTCCACTAAATTGACTCCGTGGACTTACTTTTTTCCCGTCGTAACTCGAAATGGCCAAACCAAGACTAGTAACAACGTATCTGTGCTCCAAAATATTCCTCCACGACACTTTCTTCTCCGTCAAGCATCTCCATTTCCACTTGATAAGGAGAGACTTATTAAACAATTCGAGATCTTTAACACCAAGGCCCCCCTTATCTTTCGGCGTACAGACCGTTTTCTAACTGACCCAGTGGATTCTCTTATCCAAAGAAGAGCCCCCCCACAAAAAGTTGCTCTGAGCCATTTGTATAGCTTTGATTACCGCTTTTGGAGCCTTATAGAACAACATAGAATATATAGGTAACGCATTAAGAACCGAGTTAATTAAAACAACTCTACCACCCACAGATAGATGCTTTCCTTTCCATCCCGCTAATTTCCGTTTTATGTGCTCTATAACCTTCGCCCACATAGAAGCCTTCTTCGGACTACCTCCAATCTTAACACCTAAGAACTTCATTGGAAATTTTAGAATTTCGCAATGTAGGAAAACCGATGCAGCCTCCAAAAAGTCAGTACTGAGATTAACTCCACCGATTCTACTTTTGCCGAAGTTCACCTTTAAACCAGATACCAATTCAAACCCTCGAAGAATCGCTTTGATACTCCACAAATTATCCCGGTTCGCTTCTCCTATCAAGAGGGTATCATCCACGAACTGCACAATGTTATAAGAGACAAGGTCATTAACCTTGAATCCCACATAAATACCCTTACTAACAGCTTCCTGCAACAGTTTCGTGAGACCTTCCATAACCAAAATATAAAAAATGGCGACAACGGATCCCCCTGGCGAAGACCTTTACCAACTTCAAAATCTTTAGTCGCGCTGCCGTTAACCAAGACTGACATCGAACCGGTAAACACCAACTTCTCCATCCATCTCCTCCAGCCCCTACCAAAGTTCATTTTCTCAAATAAAAATCTGAGGAACTTCCATGATACGCAGTCATATGCTCTTTCAAAATCAATCTTCATTATCATACAATTCCCCTTCTTTCTTTTCGCCAGATCCAGAACTTCGTTAGCAGCAACTACGCCATCCAAAATGAATCTACCAGGAACAAAAGCTGACTGCTCAAAAGAAACGATGCTACCGACGACCTTCTTCAACCTACCGGCTAGAATCTTAGCCAAAATTTTTTGAAAGCAATTAACAAGGCAAATATGCCTATAGTGAACAAGCTTTTGGGGGTTCTTGTTTTTTGCGACCAGGGTCAAAAACGACGCAAAAGCTACTTTAGTAAGGGAAGGGTTGCAGAAAAACTCTTTGACAAACCGCACTACATCTAATTTAACAATGTCCCAACACGATTAAAAAAACAAAAGCTGAATCCGTCTGGCCCCGGGCTTTTACTCCCGTCACAATCCCACACTGCCTCTCTAATCTCCTCTTCTGTAACCATCTTATCCAAGAATTCTTTGTCAGCTGCCGAAAGAGTCATCAGCCCCACCTCTTCTAATGAAGGTCTGTCAAAAATCTTCTCCTTAAAGTTCTCTGCAAATAATTCACTGACAGTACTCTTGACTTCCTCCACTTGATCTGTTAATCCACTACTGATTTCAACAAAGCTAATATTGTTACTCCTACGTCTACCGTTAATAACCTTGTGGAAATACCTAGAATTCCTGTCTCCGTCTTTAAGTTAAGCTGTCTTAGCCTTCTGTTTCAGCATTTCCTCTTTACGGTTGAGATTCTTCCAGATCCTAGACGAAGCCTGCTGTCTCGACTTCACCATATCATCAAAGCTGGAGAACCCCAAACCACTGATCTCTGAATCAAGATCATTTAAATCGGTGACGCTTGCCTCCACATTCAAGTCAATCAACCCAAAAACTTCTTGGTTCCAAATTTTGAGCTTAGCCTTCAGTAAATTCAGTTTCGACTTCAGAACGAAATCCCCTCTACCATCCATCTCGACTGATTCCCAAACATCTTTCACAAACTCCATAAATCCTTTGTGACTAATCCAACTGTTATTAAACTTAAAAGGTTTGGGATCCCAATCCTTGAGATTACCTTTGACAAAAATCGGGCAATGATCAGAAGTATCTCTTCTGCCGATGAGTTGATTGTTTAACTTCCATTCGTCGACTAAATTTTGCAAAATCAATAACCTGTCCAACCTACTCATAGTGTTACCCGAACTATTGAACCAGGTGAACTGACCACCACATCAAGGTAAATCAATGCAATCCAAGTTCCCGATGAAGTCGTAAAATTCTTTTATTTCCTTATTTCTCCCTCCTTCGTTGACCCCCTTCCTTTCTCTTTCGTGAGACACGGGGTTGAAGTCCCCGCCTATAACCCACTCTCCTGAGTCACTATCAGACTTGACCTTCAAAATATCTCCCCATAATTTCCTTTTGAGTGCCATTCTACAAGAAGAATAGACATTAACCAAGTGAATAACTTTCTCCTTCCATTCAATTATAATGCCAAGGAATCCTTCCCCTCGAAAACTACTAACAGGCTTCAGCGAATCCTTCCTCCACAAAGTAACCAGGCCTTCTGCAGTACCATTCGAACTCGAGAAAGACCACTCCACGTCGCTACTTTCCCACAGAGAATGCGGAATACGATCCTTGATTATATACCCATTTTGGATTCTTGAAGAAAACACACGTCAACCTTCCCGTTCTGGATCAAACTCGCAAGACGCTTTCTTTTCACCACACTTCCACATCCTCTTATATTGAAAGAGAGGATATTTATGGAACACCATTTGTGATAGACCCCCCTCTTAGCTTTTCCCTCCTTATCTCTATCCTCCAGATCACCTAACACCTTCAACATCTCTTCCTTACCCCCTCCCCCTTTGATTCCAATTGAATTGATTATCTCCCAGACTTTATTAGTCACCTTGGATTCCATCTCGTTCCAAAACCTCTTATTCCCTTGAAGGACTTAAGAGTCAGTGACCGAGAAACACCTGGACACAGATTCTTCACGATCCAAGCTTTTCTGAATCGACGGAGTTGGAAGGTTGAGCGAGTCCTTTGAAAGATCCTCGCTGATGGAAGGCGAACGTAAAACATCTTTGACAATTGACAAGTGATTATTTTTAGATGGATTATTGTTCAAAGAGGTAGTATTATCACAACGAATGAAATCCTCCAAAGACCCCATTTCTGGCCCCCTTACCTCAGGTTTACTAGAAACCCTGAACTGGTTCCCTTTACTTACCCGTTTTCTCGCACCAAGACCCGCTCAAATAGATGGGAATTGGGCCTAGTGGGATTTAATCAGTCCATCAAAAGAAATATCTTTTCCCTTAGGTCCCACTTGAGAAACATTCTCTGAACCATTCTCACATCCGGTTCCCACAGAATCACCTTTGCCAAAACCTTGTACTGGCCTGTTCTCAGAACCTCACACATGGCTCTGAACCTCTTCCCCTAGCTGTTGAGTCTTACCAATAACCTCGATCCCCTCACAAAACTTTAAAACTGCTTCTGCTCTAACCTCGGGCCACCCTTCAGAGGAAGCACAGGTACCCTTTTCATTAATATCCACCTGGGGAGGATCGCTTGGAAAGAAACCTCGATCACCGTGTCCTTTTTCTTCTCTGTCGAAAATCCTCTCGTCTTATGCCTCTTCCCAAATAGAGCTATCTTTCGCAAAAGAATCTTCAGAATCCGTCGCCGACGCCATCGGTTTGGATTAACGAACAACTTTAGCGATTGGACCCATAGTCTCTTCAACTAACCTGATTCTATACAAAACACCATTGATAGAAACTAATAAATTCTCGTCTATAAGGTTGCCACAAGACGTCCGGACCGTAATGCTAGCGACGTCCATCTTGGAGAAGTCAGAAGAACTCTCCTCACAGTTGACATACTTACCTATCGTCGAAGATAAGAATTGAAAAAATGAAACTGACCAAGCGAAACACGGGATACCGTAGCACCTTATCCATGTTAACCTTTCCAAATCCACCACTTCCTTCTTCCATCTACTTACATCCGAAAACCACTGCCCTAGCTACTCCTTGGCCCATGCCACTAGATCCTCTAACTCCCCTTCATCGTTCTCCTCAATAAGACACAGGTTGGCCCCAAGAGGGGTAACCTTAACCCCAAAATATCCTTCCAAGTGAAATTGGTTCTGCATATTATAAGT
Organism: Lathyrus tuberosus; assembly: GCA_022829125.1. Classification (NCBI taxonomy): domain Eukaryota; kingdom Viridiplantae; phylum Streptophyta; class Magnoliopsida; order Fabales; family Fabaceae; genus Lathyrus; species Lathyrus tuberosus. The sequence continues at coordinate 1,062,136 of JALAZF010000820.1, read as the reverse complement.
GGAACCAGGAATACGAACCTTACCCACAAAAGCTTTCTCAAATCTTGAGACAGCTTCCATCCCAACAAAGTATGAAAGAACCCCTGAGTATTCCTGCTTTTTCTGTTTCTCCGCCTCAGCATAAGATAAGCTTTTGGGCCTGTTACCAAAAAAAACCCTTATCTCGATCAAGATGGTCCCCTTTAAACTTCTTGTCCCCTTCTTTCTTGTAAGGAGCTTCTGGCTTAAAACTCCTTCCCCTGTCCTTCACTTCCTTATCAAACCTAGGAATGTTGGCGTAGAGTTTTCTTCCCTCAATAAAGAAATTGTCCAGTTTCAGAACTAGTTTTCTTTCGTCTTCCACGTCAAAGAAGCGGACGAATCCGTATTTCTTCCCTCTTTTATCCCTCTTCTTCGGAATGAACACCTCGTCAACGTCACCAAAGTCCATCATCAGCAAGTATAGCTCTTTAGCCCTCATACTTTCTGGGAATTCTATGATAAAAATGGTCGTAGATTCTCTAATCCCCCTTCCCTTCATTCTTCCCTCTGTGTCCCATCTGAACTTATTCCTATAGGATACCTTAGTCCACTTACCCTGCTGCATCGTTTGATTATCTGGTTATTAACACTGACCTTTCAATCTTAGTTTTCATTTATTGAATAATTTTTTGTCGGGGTTTTTTTAAGTTTCAACATTAAAAGTGACCCTAATTAAGGTGTTTTGGTCACTAGATATCGCTGATGTTTGACTTGGATTCCAACTATTGTTGAGTGTCTATCATGTTGAAAGTACAAAGGCCTGTAAAACAAAGCTTTCAAAACATCAAACACCACTAGAAACAATATCATTTGTTTGGTTAGATAGATAGAATATGAATTTGGATTTGGAGGCTGGTGATGAGTTTAAGCTTTTAGCAACTACTGTTGTAAATTCCAGCATGCTTGACAGTACTTTATGAGTTTTAATTTATGGATCCATATGTTTTGGATACTAAAATTCATTGTTATTAATTTGATAAGCATTTGTACTTTATGAGATTTCTCTAAACCTTACATACCAATGCTAACAAACAGAATCACATCATGTTGAGATAATGATAGGTATATTTCTAACTAACCTACTGACACATCTAACTAAAGCTACTATGTTTATTAAACTAAAGCTAAATATGTATCTAACCAAAGCTAATGTAAAAGTTGCTGTATATTTTTCAATTAAGACTAACGTGTTATAATAGAAAAGCTAATGTACTAATGCTATTATATTCTAAACTTATGGATATATCCTAAGCTAAGTAAACCATATTATATTCTAAACTAAGTAAACTATATTATAACCTTTTCCACAGTTAAATAGATTAGAAGATATCATTATTTGAAAAGATAAACTATAATCTAACTTTCAAAAGTTAAATAAATTAGATATGTGAACACGTTTAGACCATGCCAAAAGTAAAAGGTAAATGATATGCAAGTGTTCATATATAGTAGAAATATATATCACTTTTAAGTGTTAACTTTGAGTAGTACCATCCCCGCCAATCACATAAACCTGAACATTGAGTAGTACATTAGTGAATCTATAGAAGGTAGGTAACTGATATTGACATGAAAAATAAAAAAGGAAACTGAAAACTAGGGACCCTATTTGATATAAACAAATACTTCTACATCACATTTTCACTTTCAATTACTAAACAAAAATCAATTTTCATATTTGTGTTTTCTAAAAAATTGACCGATGCACTGACCATTTTATGCACCATTCTCCATTATCAAGTAACCAGTAATTACTAATATACCTGTAATGCAGTATCTGTAATTACTAATATACCTGTAAATCGGCAAAATCAATTTATAGTATAAACAGTATAGAAATATATAAAACAAGCTCAAATAGAGATGACTAATTTCATACAAGACAGTCATTATCAGTGAGCACCTCACAGGAGAAAGTGGCTTCAGTTTGCCCTGCATCACTAAATCATATGCATAATGCAAAGACAACTTTTATGTTAGTTTGCCAAGAACAGCCAGCTACTGTTGGTGATGCAACAAGGGGTTGTGGCAAATAGAAGAAATCAAACTTTTTTCGGGATGATTTAGAAGTTAAACCACTGAAATCTCAACCCTTAAGTAGAATTAATTAAATAATTAACTTTACTACCTATTGTCTAACAAAAACATACATGTCTAAAATTAAAAATGAACAAATGTTAATAATAAATACAGACATATTTCATCAAACATTTAGAGTGCGATAAAGAATCATCAACTCTCAATGCTTTTCCAAATCCAACAATTAATAAGCAATAAAATAATTATTATCTAGCAGATAAATACACAGAGTATAATCTAAGGGTTAAAATTATTCCTAAATAGAACCAGCAGAGAAACACTTGCAGAAGATCCATATTCCTTATATTTTCCTTTTCTCTTTATGACTCTTATCTGAGGCACCACAAGATTCAACGAAATCACAATCAAAATAGTGTATAGACGAAATGGAATAAAAAATTAAGAAAAAAGAGTAAAAATGATTAATAACAAACAACTCGCTAGTAATGAAGCTGATGAACTCAGAGATTCATTCATCAGTGGCCTCTTTGGCGAGTTTGCAATTGGCAGGGACAACATTTTCATGATGCGACTGATGTTGGCTAATGGAAGGAATAATCAATTTTCAAGCATCACCAACAATTCACCATCTTCAAGAATTCATTACCATCATCATCTACAAGAATTCATCACAACAAATTCAACAAACAATAACAGAAAATCCAACATTACAATTTACATCAAAACAGAAGCGAAAAGAGAAAAAAAAAAATTGGTTGAGGCAATTTACCAATGATTTATGAACATGTAGTCATACTATGTACCTGTAGTCCAAACTTACAGTCCAAAGGTAGAACTGAAGTCTCTCTTTAAAACCTGCAGCAAATATTTCTTATGAAATGTATCTTGAAAATCCGCTGCAATGCAAGACAAAACATCAGCATGTTAGAATGAACAAGTAGAACATCAATGTCCTCACAAAAGAAAGAGGTCAATTTGCTTGGGGATGAGTATCATGCTATAATGAATATACTGAATCAATTGATGAATCAAACAATAAGGATTTACTTGTTAGAGAGAAAAAACCCTAAATTCTAATGAAACTAAATGTGGAGAAATCATTGAAATAATAATACTTGAGAAAAATCTATAGTCTATATATACATATTGATTTTGCGTAACATAGATTACTCTATTTGTGAAGGTTGCGATTTACAATTTGAGAAGATTCTTGATTGTATGTGAAACCGATTGATAACTTGGGATTGTTAAATCGATGAGATATAAATAATAGGTTTCTGATTTGCTTACCCGGTGGAGAGCTACTCTTATATAGAGGATGATTGCAAGTGGAGGTTATTTACGGTGGATTGAGGCAAACAAACATTGTGAATCCATGCACTGGGAACAAACACGGTGAATCCACACACTCGACAACCATAGCGTCAAACACTGTGAATCCGTACACGGAGAATCGATGAACAAAAAACTTAAGGTTAATTGTAGAGTTAGAACAAATCAGATTGGTGAATCCGTACACGGAGAATCGATGAACAAGAAACTTAAGGTCAATAATCAGATTAATGAACCCTAAGTTTCTTATGTCTCTCTCAAAAATATAATTTTGGGTTATTTATTTATTTATTAATAAGGGTATGTATTGAGTTGGAGGGAGTTTTTAGTGTTTCAAGAGGGAAACTCGAGGGTTCCTGAAGTTTGGGTTAGAGGGATTCTAAAAATTTCTGGGGGGAAATTTTTTGGATTTGAATAGATTCTAAAATTTGATAAAAGTGGACTATAATTTTGGATAAGTCTGTAAGAGGAGAACATTAATTATTTAGTAAAATAAACAATTTTCAAAAGTAATATAAATAATTTTTTAAAACATGTATCACTTGCTCAAATATATTATTTTATTTTAAAATTTAAATTATTTTATATGTTTAGCCCTTACAATTTGTTTTATTTTATTTTTTTAAACATCGAAAATGTTAGTTATAATTTATCCATGTAATATGTAAAATATGTGATTTTGATTAACTTTAGCATCAATTACATAAACAATAAAATCAGACATTGATATTTTTCCTACTTCAAAGATCTATTTTAAATTTTCAAAACTCAATAAACAACATTAAAAATAGAAATTCAAATGCTAAAATTAAATTTAAGCCTTCATATACATGTATCAATGCCTATGAAGAGCGAAATATTAGAGGGTTTGCGCGTTCATTTGAGAGCGAAATATTAGAGGGTTTTCGCGTTTTTTTGAGAGCGAAAAGGTTGGAAAATAAAAACGAAAGAAAAAAGTGGGAAATTAAAGGAATAAAAAAAATAGTGATTATGATTGGCTAAAGTAATTGCGACAGTTCGCCCTAACTGTCGCGAGTGTGGAAAGAGGGCGGTTCTTTGGTAACTGTAGAAATTATTTTACACAACATGCCTAAAAAATCTGCGACGGTTGGCCCAAATAATCGTGACAACTGTCGTAGTCCAGGAATAAAGACGGTTTTGTGATAACTGTCGCAAAAAATCTGCGACAGTTGACCCTAACTGTCGTGGCAACCGTCGCAATCCAGGAATAAGGACGGTTTTGTGATAACTGTCGCAACTCAAGTGTTGTAAATCTCCTTTTTTCTTGTAGTGAATTATGATTTTTTATGTTCATGTTAATATACTTTGATTTTATGAAAATAACGATTATTTTGTGACTAATTGAGGATATAAATGATTAATCTATGTTTTATTGATGTGCTAAATGTTATATGATTGATGTGTGATAATTTTTTATGTGTATGGGGTTCTCTAAAATCAAAATCGAAGGTCTGGAGGCGCAACAATGGTGACAATGTTATTTTTTCATTCTGCATAGCGATGACGACCCAACCGTCACTACGGTGGGGAAGAGGATCCTTGGAGACGAGTTGACGAATGTCACCGAGGTGACGGAAAGACCGTCAGAGCCTCAGAGGCTGACACCCTTACCAGTCATCAGCGAGATGAAGGATGATTGAGAGACGGAGGTGACGGGTGGCCATGACGACCGTCATGCTGTATGACAGAGTGTTAGCTCTTCTTTGACCGATTTTGGGTCGGTCGACTTGATTATTTGAGTGGAATCTATTTTTGACAATTTTTCGATGCATGTTTATGAATATGGATGAGAAATTAATTACTTGATTATTCAAGAGGGAAAATGTTGAGTTTATGCAGAACTATTTCAGTTTAGTGGAACCATTGATGTTGCCTTGCATTGGCGATGATTTATGCCAAGTTTTAGGTGCAAGAGGAACTAGTGACGAGTATTGAAGTTGGAGGTTGAAAGCCCCAATGGTTTGACTAAATTTTGGAAAAACATAATGTAGGAAGAGGTGTTCCAACATGAAGATTTATGCCTCAGACCAAAGATGTCGAATGAAATGTCACAGCGTGAAGATTCGACATCATGACTATCAACAGGTTTTATTTTTTGTTCCAAGATTCAAGGCGCAATTGGCAGTGGATCAAGGAAAAAAGATTGAAAGCCCAAGGAAGCAGAAGGCTATAAAAAGAAGACCAAGACCTAGGCAGAAAAGGGGGAGAGGACGACATAGACTTAGGAATCCTATTTTGTAAAGTAGGGTTTAGATTTTGAGAGTCGTAGGTTTCTCTTGTAAGTCTCCCTCTGTATCGATTTGATACATTGCGGTAGACATAGGTACTTGTACAGATTCAGAAACCTTTAGGTAATGAATCGTGTATTATTCTTGGATTAAGAGTTTAAGTAAATCCAAGTTAACTTGTTAGTCAAGGATGCTTGATTGATCTTTATATTGAAATAGGTGTCTTTCAATAGGATGATGCAGTTATGGTGTAGTAACTGTTAGATAATCACAGGTTGTGATTTAGGGAGTGATATGGGTTTCTCTTATCTAGGATGGAGTTCTTAGATAAAGTTTTCATTGGGTAGTGATAGGTAAATGTGGATGTTTACTGTAAACTTGAGGTTGTTTACATAAAACTATACTACTGATAGTGGATTCTTCTTCCTTGATTGCTTTCCCCCAGATGTAGGTGATTTGCACCGAATTGGGTTATCATATTCTGTGTTGTTTATCATTCTGCAATTTACAGTTTAGTTTTGATTAACATGTTGGAACTGATGTCGAAACATCTGTGTTTCTGTAGTTATTGATATTCTGGATATCAGTTTGTTGTTCTGTTCCTTGTTTAATACTTATGCAGAACAATGTCTTGACATGTGTTAGGACATCTGTTGTCTGCTATGCCAGAATTTCAATGGGTATTAGAGCAGGCATCCTGTTTGTTTCTGGATGAGATCTTTGGGAGATACTTTCTGGAATTTTAAACAAGGAGGAGTTTTGGAGATCAAATCATTCACTCAGACATACTCAAGGGTATTAATGGATGGGATGGATTTTCTGGATTGAAGGTAACAACTTAGTGGTTGTTCATGTTTCTGAGGAGGTTCTACAAAAACTGCAGGAGAAGTGGCTAGTTCTCTTATTGGGGTGCCTTGTAAGATGTTCTGGCATCTTATTAGGGCATGTTGAATTTGTTCCTTGGTGGTTCCACTGCATATGTTTCTGATGGAGGAGCTCTGGAATTTATGGGATTTTGGAGTTGTTACTAAAGACAGGTGGTGGAAGATCTCAATCGTCGGCCTTTATATTTAAAGATATCTGCATCTTTTAATTCCAAAGTCGGGAGCGATGGAATGGAGATAGTTGTTGGTAGATATCTGTTATGGTGACTTGGTACTTGGAAGCTTGGTTCCTTTGTTCATCTTGAAGTCAGTTGAAGAGAAGGGGGGTTGAGATTAGGTTTATCAAGTTCTTGCTCTAGGAATTTGATAAATTATTGATTGGTTAAGTTGTCAAAGATACTTGAGAATTCTCTCAAGTCCAATCATAAAGGCATCTCAGTCGTGCATCTGGAGTCTTCTAGTTACTCTTCTGACTAGAGGGTGTTTCTGTGAAACATAAATCTGAAGAAAGTGGAGGTGATTTATTTTCACCTTCCAAAAGTGCAAGAAAGGATTCATCTTCCTTAATCCTAAGGATGAATCCAATCTGAATGGAGATTTCAGAACTGTTGAGGTAAATAGGGTTCGTGCAAAGAGAATCTTAGTTACCTGAGTCAAGGGTGACATCCTTGGTATCTCAACACTTTCTTTGTCAAGGAAGATACTTGCAATGATTGAATACTTGATAAGTGTTCATGGAGGGATCTGTTGGAGTATGGCTTCAACATTGAAGTAGGGTTATTGAACAAGGATTTAAGATCAATTTTTATTTGTGATATTCAGAAGTATTTAATTGATTATCCTTGTACGTGAAGTTGAAGATTGATGATGTTCAACACGATGTTGAAACATCTCTTCATCTGAGTTTGTACAAAATCATAAGAGGGGTACTACATAAGCTTTTGGATCTATTTCTTTTTGGTGTTGACCTAAGAATTTGCTTCAGTTTAGTGTGGCAGAAGCATCTGATCTCTGGAGAGTTTCTTGGCAAGAAACTGGTCTAGACAATGGTGATGTGGAAGATGAAGAAGAAGACATCATTATATTGATGAATAGTTCTTGGATCGGTTTATTTTTTATCTAGGAGTATAGAAGCATGTGATCTTGCTCATCTTGGAGGTCAAGGATAAGTGGCAGTTATCTCTGACTTTCTGCAGACTGCTCTACTTAAGGAAAGTGGCATTCTTTGGTATAACTGTGGTGTAGTCTATGACTACTTCTCTTCTGAAGAATCAGACTTGGCATGTTTGAGTTCTTTAGAGTTGTGAAGCAGATATTCATCAAGGTGTGAGCTTGAATTGAATACTTGTGATATGATCAAGCAGGATGGAGGTTGTCTACTCAAACTTGGTTGTTGAATCAAGTCTATGAGAACATGGAACTCTTGTTCTGTGATAGGGAGGAGGTCCTTCTAAGTGGCAGAAGGAAGGGCTGAATTCCTCAGCTGGATGTCTGATCAGATGTCATGACATCAAGCAGTAACTTCAGGGTCTTAGTTGATGTTGTGGCGCATCATCGTAAGATAAGTTGATCTTCTCAGAAAGAAATGGGATTAATGCTTAAAAAAGGTCTATCTCATGCAGTTTTTAGGAGTTATGGAAGGAGAAGATGTTACATGTCTAAGGCTTGGTGTATCAAAGATGGATTTCTATGGAGTAAGTAGATCATGTAACTTGAAGATTAGGTTTCATTGGTGGATCAGAAGATTGTCTGAAGCTCTGAAGAAAAGTTAAGATGAACAAAACAGTGCATTTGGTTGATCTTTATTATGCAGGGTGCTTGGAACTAATTACTCTTGGGCGGAAGGGTAGTTGGTTGAAGACTTGAGGAGGTTCTGGTTCAGTTCTATCTTGGAGCTTGTAGTAGAAGTTCTAAGTTGATTATGGAAGATTACCTTCTTTTGGTGGATGAGAGTTTATTTCTGTCTTCAGTTATCTGGAGTTCTTGTTGATCAAGCTGGTGGCACAATGTTGTTTGAATATCTTCAGTTGGATTACTATGCAGATAGTAAGTCCAGTGGTGGAGCAGGTCAAGAACCATGTTGGTTGGTGTCTGTGATATGTGAAGGATGTCCTAACTGATGTCAGAATGTCATCTGGGTTGGTTATCCTTGGAGTAGGAATCTAAGTTCTATGTATGGAACTTGACACTCACATCTTGTCTAAGAGGTATTTATCGTGTCATACAGAAGAATGATGGGTAAAGGATTGTCTTGGAAGTCTGATGTGAATGTGGTATCAGACTGGAGTGGATTATGCATTGATTGCATGAAGGTTTGGATTCTGATGTGTTCAGAATATGGAAACTGATATTCACTAGTTGAATCAGAAGTATTATATCTTATCATATGGGAGAATAATAAATTGAAGACTGTCTTGGATCGTGGGGTGTTTATCTAGAAGACTGACTCTTGCTGAAGTCAGAATATCTGTGGAGAAGTGGTTTCTTCTGCTAAAAGGCATGCTAGAGAGAAGTGGATCAGTTTGGTGCTTGTGGAGCAAATAAGCTGAGGATTTCTGGAGCATGTGTTTGATGTCCTTCAAGTGTGAAGAACATCTGGGTGAGCTAGTAAACTAAGGGGCTCTGTATGTCTCTTTGAGGAATGTGAAGTATTCAGATTCAATTGGGTTGTATCTCAGGGAACAAGGATATCTATAGATGAGAATTCAGGAGAAATTCGTGTGGTGTATGGATGGTTTCTGGACGATAGGGATCAATGGTGTTTTGGTCTTAATCCAAGAGTTTGTTGGTTGTGGTACAAGGATGCGTTCCTGGTACACTCACTATATGATCATGAAGTTGTCATGGGATATCATGTGGTTATTTTTTGTGTTTCTTGCTGAAGAAGCATCTGTTGAGAAAGATAGGGGAGAACTTCTGTCTGATAAATGTACTAGTGTGGTACATGGATTGCTTGAGGGTCAAGCATTAAGTAAATGCGTTCAGCAGGTGTGCTGAACAGAGGGTGCGCTCTTGAAGACATGAAGATACGTCTTATGTTTTCCATTCATTCAGGGTGTTCTTCTTGCAAAGGAGCACTGGTTATCTACGACAGGGGGAGTTGGACTTCTGTTATGGATATATTACTGTAGTAGTGCAGATTGGATATCAAGATTGTTTGTGGTTTCAAGCAGTTTGTGATAGATGGCCTCAGGTGAAGATGATATGTCAGACGAGATGTCGTGACATTGTTCTACTGGTTAAGTTCTAGGTGAACTTATCAGGTTGTTCTAATTTTGTCATTGGTGTCAATGGATTGACTTAGAAGTGGTACAAGTATCTTGGGAATCTCTGCTGCTGTCTAGAAGAAATTAGTTTTCTCTGTTGATGAAAAGGTCAATGGAAGAATTCTGTAGTAATCAAGTTTGCTAATTATGGATTAAGGAATCGATTTAGAATAAACATAAGAAGGGTGTAATTGTAGTTCTATTTGTGGGGACTATAAATCTGACAAAATCAGGTTAGGTATCAGGACACTGTTTAGAAGCGGTTTCAAGGACAAGTCAGAAAAGGTGGAATCTTTCGAAACCAACTTGACCAGCAGTTATTGCACTCATTGACTAGTCTTCTGTTTCTTTCAAAAGGAGTGGCTCTACCTATGTAGCTTCTTCAATATTTAAGGAGGATCGTGCTAGAACATCTTTTTAAGTTGAGAGCAAATGGGGTTTGTCCGTGTTTGGGTAAGCACAATCTAGGTATGGGTCTGCATGGGCCCTTTTTGCCAACTTTAGGCTAAAAATGGGGAGAATGGCTTCTTGCCTATTGTTGAGAGGTGCATGTGCATCTGTGCTACTGATCTGAAAAAAATGTCTCAAAGGATGTTCTAACGTTCTTGGTAGTTCTAACATCTTGGGAATTGTGTTTTGTGATCAGAGTTAGGAAGAAAGTGTGTATTTGGTGTCACAAGGGAATGAAGAAGTTATCTTCTCCCTCCTTCCACTGCATGCATCATAAAGCTGAAGAATGTTTTAGCCAAAATTTGTCAAAAGGGGGAGATTGAAAGCTCCAATGGTTTGACTAAATTTTGGAAAAACATAATGTTGGAAGAGGTGTTCCAACATGAAGATTTATGCCCCAGACCAGAGATGTCGAATGAAATGTCACAGCATGATGATTCGACCTCATGACTCTCAACAGGTTTTGTTTTCTGTTCCCAGATTCAAGGCGCAATTGGCAGTAGATCAAGGAAAGAAGATTGAAAGCCCAAGGAAGCAGAAGGCTATAAAAAGAAGACCAAGACCTAGGCAGAAAAGGGGGAGAGGACAACATAGACTTAGGAATCCTATTTTGTAAAGTAGGGTTTAGGTTTTGAGAGTCGTAGGTTTCTCTTGTAAGTCTCCCTCTGTATCGATTTGATACATTGTGGTAGACATAAGTACTTGTACAGATTCAAAAACCTTTAGGTAATGAATCGTGTATTGTTCTTGGATGAAGCTTTTAAGTAAATCCAATTTAACTTGTTAGTCAAGGATACTTGACTGAACTTTGTATTGAAATGGGTGTCTTTCAATAGAATGATGCAGTTATGGTGTAGTAATTGTTAGATAATCGCAGGTTGTGATTTAGGGAATGAGATGTGTTTCTCTTATCTAGGATGGAGTTCTTAGATAAAGTTTTCATTGGGTAGTGATAGGTAAACGTGGGTGTTTACTGTAAACCTGAGGTTGTTTACATAAAACTATACTACTAATAGTGGATTCTTCTTCCTGGATTGGTATCCCCCAGATGTAGGTGATTTGCACCAAACTGGGTTATCATATTCTATGTTGTTTATCATTCTGTAATTTACAGTTCAGTTTTGATTAACATGTTGGAACAGATGTCGAAACATCTGTGTTTCTGCAGTTACTGATATTCTGGATATCAGTTTGCTGTTCTGTTCCTTGTTTAATAATTATGCAGAACAATGTCTTGACATGTGGTAGGACATCTGTTGTCTGCTACGCCAGAATTTCAGAGGTTGAGACGAGTAATTCATATATTTTTGTAGCATTCATGGATCTTGTATGTTGCAGATAGGTAGGACTTATGTTCATTGACAAGTTAGGACTTCGATCCACTGATGAGTAGGGCTTCAGTCCAATGACGAGTTAACACTTCGGCCTAGTGAAGAATTAAATGATTCAATAACCCACCTCTGAATATCCGAATTATTAGTACCACGTGTAAAGGAGTAGAGGAGATGAATACATTGCATACATAATTGTATCTCTGAATGATTATTGTTGTGAATGAATCGTATGATTGATTATTTAGGCTAATTGCAATATCCTTGTTGTTTTAAGCACCGTTGACATATGTGAATGAATTCTCACCCCCTGTTTATTTATGTGTTGCTCTTTATGCATGTGGTGCATATACTCAGGTAGAGACTGAGCAGCTTTAGTTGTTGCTTGTATTGGAGGATGACATAGTTGGTCTTATTCGTTGCTTATCTTTTTGAATTGTTTAGTTTTCTGCATGTCTCTCGTATAGTATAACACTGGGTTGGGAATACCTTATTCTATTTTTCTACGAGTTGTTTAATTAACTATTTTATGATTAAATAAAGTTGATTTCTATTTATGAGACAATTGGATTTTTGTTGAAAGTGTGACACCCTTTTTGAGTATTTTATTTCCCGTATTTTATAAATTAAGTGTTTAGAGTTTAGGGAGTTACATTATATCTTGATTAAGATTGTAATAACTATAACCTTGGATTAATCAATCATTCTCATATTTTAGTTTTAAGTTATGCCCAAAATTTCATTATTATCAATATTGAATTGCTTGTTAAGTCAACTTTGCTTCCGCTATATTTTTATCCATCCCCTATATTTTTGCTTCCGCTCGCCAGATTTGCTTCCGCTATATTTTTATCATTATTATCCATCCCCTATATTTTTGCTTCCGCTCGCCAGATTTGCTTTCAATGATTAAACTCTGATTTTGTCAAGAAATTTTTTTTTAAAAAAATATAAGGGGATTAGTTTATTTAAACACCCCCTCTAGACTATCTAATCCTGCGATATTCTCGCCAAACAACCATTTCCTGGTAAAGGATGTATCCAACTTAAAGAATTTTCTCTTTGGAGAAGGCACAGCATGACTTGCAGTCGTCAATGAGATGCAAGAAGGAACATAAATCTCAATAAAAAACACAACAATATTAACCTCCATCTCTTTAGAAGATGATACAACATCAATAAAATAAAGGGAAAGGAGGCAACAACATTCGTCTTTCTTTTCCTTTCAAACGGAGGAGTAAATGGAGCCTTAGGTTTTAGAGACACATAATATTGTTCATTTACCCCATCCCCGAGGTGGATAAGAAACCTATTAGAGTGGACCATATAACCAAGTTATTTCCGCTCATAATTGAAAGCAACCTACCTAAATAAACGACAACATTGCCCAACCAATATTTGAAATCGTAACATAGTGTGAAACGACATAAACGTACTTACTAAAGTACATCTTCAAATTATGGGGATCACGCTCAAAACTCATAATTTCATTCGAGTCTATAAAAAGCATAGACATTAGGTTCCCAACTAATTAACGGGTGATAGGGACAAGAGATAATCCCCAAATATTTAATCCTTGTTAGATTCAGATTTTAGTAAAAAGTCAATTTGAGGTCATGAGATTCACCATGTAATAAATAAAGCTTTTTTAAGAATACAAACCACCTTAAATAGATTCTTGTGGTGAAGGGTAATTCAGTATTTTAGGATGTTGCCTACGTGGCAATATTGTTTGTGTATATAAGTAGTATTGTGCGTAGCCATTAAATAATGTAATAGAAACACATTGTACGATAGAGTAGTGGTGTAACCATTGTGTGTAGCCATTAAATAATGTAATAGAAACACATTGTACGATAGAGTAGTGGTGTAACCATTGTGTGTAACCGTTAGTGGAATTATAGTGGAAGTTTGTTAGAGTTTGTTATTCTCTCTCTCTCTCTCTCTCTCTCTCTCCATCTTCATCTTTTGCACCTTGTGCACCAACAATTGGTATCTAGAGCTCCGGTTCAGATCCACGGGGAAACACGAGTGAACGGTGAGGTGTTGTGTGATTGATTTTGTTTCTTGAATTTGTGTTGAATTTCTTGATCCGAATCGTAACAAAACCTCAATTCTTGATTTTGCGGGATTGGGAAACACTAGTGTTTATTGAGATCTGAGTGATTGTACAAGGTTAAAGATGGACGGACACAGTAATCTGAGTACCAAGCTTCCACTGTTCGATGACAAGAACTAGAATCGTTGGATGATTTAGATGCGTGTGTTGTTTGGCACTCAAGTTGTTCTTGATCTCCTCAATGACGGTTACGTTCAGGTTGCACTTCCGGAAAATGCAACAGATGCACAGAGGAATACTCAGCGTGATATGAGGAAGAAGGATCAGAGGGCGTTGTTCTACATCCATCAATGTGTGGATGCGAACGTGTTTGATAAAATCATTGATTCGACGACGACAAATGTTGCGTGGGACACATTGGTACAATGCTACGACGGTGATGCATCAGTGAAGAAGGTGAAGCTTCAGTTTCTACGTAAGCATTATGAGAATCTCAGCATGAAGAACAATGAAAAGTACATGACTAGATCTCTAAGAGCATGGAAGGGATGCAACCAAGACTACCATTTGCATCTAAAATGCCTCTAAGAGCAAAGCATGTTTTGGGTGTGGTGCATTCTGATGTGTGCGGACCATTTACAGTACTTTCACTTGGAGGGAATAAATACTTTGTGTCATTTAAGGATGATTTCACGAGGATGGCGTGGGCATCCCTTATAAAGTTCAAACATGGGGTGTTTGCTGAATTTAAGAAATTCAGAATCAAGACTGAGAATCAGAGTGGGAAGACTCTGAAGATTACCATAACTGATGGTGGAGGTGAGTAAAACTCTACCAAGTTTACAAGGTTATGTGAGGAGAATGTAATTGAACATGATGTGACTGCTCCACACACTCCTCAACACAATGGTTTTGCTGAGAGAAGAAACTAAAATTTGCTTGATATGACGAGGAGCATGCTGAAGGGTAAGAAGCTCCCTCACACCTTGTGGGAAAAAATTGTTACCACTGCAGCATATGTGCTCAACAGGTGTCCAACAAATAAACTAAAGGAATTATTCCCTTAGAGAAGTGGACTGGAGATAAGCAAAGTGTGAGCCATCTGAAGGTGTTTGGTTTTGTTTATTTAAACATGTTTGAGATGCTAAGAAAAGGAAGTTCGATGACAGAAGCAAAGTTATGTTGCTTGTAGGGTACCACAAGTATAGATGCCTATAAGTTGTAATGTCTTGTCACTAACAAGGTTGAATTTAGAAGAGGCGTAGTTGTGAAAGAGTCAGAAGCGTGGGATGGGAGTGAAACTCAATCCAACTCAGGTGCGGTGTTAACACCTGAGTTAAATTCTGAAGATACATCAGAATCTGAAGGCTTTGAAAATGAGTTAGAATCAGAAGCTGATTCTGAAGGTGAGTCTGAAGATTAGCCAGTCTGAAGAGGACTATGAAGTTGAAGAAGACTCTGAAGGTGAATCTGATTCTGATCCTGATTCTGATTGTGATTTAGATTTTGGTGGAGGTCCTGACGCTGGGAATGTTCCAGACTCTGAAGGTGGCCATGCCTCTAAAAGTGGAGTTATGGGGTTCTAGCATCTCATATTGTTCCAAAACCCGATGTTTCTAATTTCCTTAGTATGTAATATCTTCTATATAAGATAATATTGTGAAATCATTGTCCCAAAAAAACTAAAATTTATTTTCTTCTCAATATATCTTCAAAAACTATTAAAAGGAGAAATCTTTGATCTAGATATTCTTAAGGAATATACGGTTAACCTCAATGAATTGAGGAAGTTAATTTTTCATGGATAGTCTCAGATATTCACTTTCAGAAATGGCATAAATATTTTGCAATGCTTAATGGACTAATCTATCCAGATCTTGTGAAAGATTTTTGGGCAAATGCTCATATTCATCAGAATGAGCCAGATGGTTCTCAGATTCCACTACGCCAAAATTCGCTTTTGGCATCACTACAAAGACAGCGCTTTTATAAGAAAGCGCTACTATAAGTATTGAAAAAAATTAGCTAAAAAAAAGCGCTGCTAAATGCTACCTTTAGAAAGCGCTTTCTAAAAGCGCTGCTAAAGGTCGTACGGAGTCACTACCTTAGAAATCGCTTTTATAAAAGCGCTGCTAAAGGTATAACCTTGGAAAGCGCTTTTAAAAAGCGTTGCTAAAGGGTATCCTTAGAAAGCACTTTCAAAAAGCGTTGCTAAAGGCCTTAAGTTGGCCCCACTTATGAAAGCGCTTTCTGAAAGCGCTGCTGTAGGCCAATGAAAAGAAAGCGCTTTCTACGGAAAAGCGCTGCTATAAGATGATCTATTGAAGCGCTTTCAAAAAGCGCTGCCTTAAGTCATTTGTTAATTAAAAAATAAAAAAGCCCTAATCATTTCTTACTAATCATTTTCACGACTTCTCCCTCATTTCTCTCTGGAGATATCGCAACTGTTCCGACCTCCATCATTCTCCGACCGCCATTGTTGTGTTATCCGACCGCCATTGTTGTGTTCTCCGACCGCCATTGTTCTGTTCTCTCTCGCGTCTGGTACATTTGTTTTTTTCGTTTTTTCCATTATATGACAGTTAGTGAAATTTTTAGAATGTGTTAGTATGCATTGAAGAAAATAACTTTAGCAACTTTTGAATGTCTTAGTGAAATTTTTAGAATGTGTTAGAATGTGTTAGTATGCATTGACAGTTAGTACAAACAAGAGAAGAGATTAAGTTAATGAACCAACTTTGAATGTGTTAGAATGTGTTAGTACAAACTTTTAGAATGTGTTAGAATGTGTTAGTATGCATTTCTCTGCTTTTGCTATCCATCCAAGAGGGTGATGATGTACTTGATGTTGATAAGTTTGAATGTCAGAACTTTGTATCCAAGATGGATAGTTGATGCTATGATTATCACTGCTTTCACTAGTGTGTACAACGTGCTTCCTTTTACAATTTTTACTGTTCACCATTTTTTTACCAGATGAAGCAATGTCTTTTCTTCTCAACAAATGTTTTTATGACATAAATAATAATAAAAAATGCTTATGCTTGCTATTCAAAACATTGTTAAGAGCTTAAGTAAGATGACTCTGATCTTTTCTATGGGGCCAGATGTGAGCTTCTCACCTTCAAAATGAACTTCCTGATTGATTGATTGATAGAAGAGTGACAGAAGAGTTTCTCTATTAAAAACGGACTTAAAACAACAGATAAAATTTTAAAATAGTATCCTCTTCATTCCAGGATGAGTGTCATATTCTTTGAAAATGTAATACTCAATCTGTTTCGTTTTTCTTTTTTCGTTGCTTGCTGTTACTAATGTTGTTACTGATGAAATGTAATAATCACTTGTGTTTCATTTTTTGCTGTTTGCTGTTTATTTTTTTCTTTACTACAGGTCAAATGGGTAGTAACCAGGATACAAATGACTCACACGATACAAATAATGCAAATGATTCACCTCAGAATGTAGAAAGAGAAATTACACGAGGAATAACAATTATGAAGTCAATAATTCGTGCAAGAGATAAAGGAATCAAATATGATGTACATTGGAGTGTTGAAGACCAACTAATTGAGCCTAACAGTGCAATGTTGACAAGTTACATAGGTTCACTTGTTCGTCAGCACATACCAATCACCTGTGATAACTGGAAAAATCCAGCGTTGAATGTCGGTAAAGAAAAAATATGGAATGAGATACAGGTACGTACCATATGCTTGATGTTATTAGATTTTTGTTGACGGTTATGTCTTTAAATTACTTAAACTAACACACTCTATGTGTATGTTTTTCGTAGAGGTCTTTTAACATTGATGAAAGCCGAAAAAAGTATTGTCTTCAATTGGCCGGAAAAAGACTCAGACGGTTTCGAACTTTTTTATCAACCACTTTTCTAAAGGATGAGCAAGGGAAGTTTGTTGAAGCAGAACTTCCAATGAAGTATGCGGACTTGATTACACCTGAAGAATGGGAGACATTTGTAGCCAAACAAAGAACCGAAAAATTCCATGTAATGTTAATTTGTCATGTCTATTAATTGTATTGTATACTTGTTGCATTAGATTGTTCTGATATCACTTAAACTTGTTTATCCAGGAAGTGAGTGACATAAACCTGCAAAGACCATCATCACCCACGTATCCATACAAAAAAGGGCGTTTGGGATATGTACGCTTACATCAAAAAATGGTAAGTATATATAAATGCTATGATCTTATTAATTGTCTCAATGTGTTATAATTGACGATCTTATTATTTGTCTCAATGTGTAATTAGAAGAGAGTAAAAGTGAAGAAACATCTCTTCCGGGACGTGTTTTGTGGAAGGCTGCTCGTGTCGGCAAGGATGGAGTTGTTAGAGACGATGTTCAACATCTTTTTGACGAATGTGTAAGTATAACATTATGTCTTTAATTAAATCAAAAGTTTACTAACATATAATTAATTTTTAATCCCCACTAATAATTGTCGATATGTAAACGAATTTCAGGAGACTATATCACAATCCTTAACTACAGGTGAGGACAAGGATTGCAGGAGCATACTTAGTCGAGTACTAAATGTTCCTGAGTATTCCGGTCGTGTTAGGGGTAAGGGATTTGGTGTGACTCCATCATCCTTATATAAGCAACCAAAGAAAAAAATCCTAGCAATCAACAAGTGATGCAATCGTTGGAGAAATTAAAAGCGCAAGTCTGTGAATTGCAAAAGGAGAAAGAAAGATATATGGCGGAAAAGTGCGGTTCAGAGTTGAAAGATACTAGTGACAAAGCTAGTATCAATTGTCAAAAGAAATTTCCCGAGGTAATTATATATGTTATTATGAAATTAAATTAGCCCATTCATTTTAATTGACATATATACACATTAACTGTAACATATTTATTATTGGTTTAGGGCATTTCATATTGTCAACTATATTTATCGTCACCGACTTATCGCATAGTTGGCAAGGGAAAAGTCCATAGCACTTTGGGAGATTTACTTCACCATAAACCGCTCCCTGAGGGATATCTGAAAGTATCGGTTGATAATGCATTAGATCCGGATGCGTTACTACCGATACCTGACATTGTTTCAGAGACAACATTGCTACGAGATGCAATAGGATCGTTTGTTGCATGGCCGTCAGACTTCATTTTCATAGATGAGGAGGTATGTTGAAAACCATTATGAATGTTTTAGTAATCAAATGTCAATTCTAAACCATTATTAAAAGCATTTTGAACCATTACGTACATTTTTTTTACATGGTAATGTTAGACTCCTACAAAACCCGCATCTAGGGATAAAGGGATTTTGCGGCACAACGAGTATGGTGCATCACAAAAAGAGGTACATTGAAAGTGTTAATTCTGTGATCCGAATGCAAAAGCTTCATGATTTTATACTTTACCTAACTTATATGATTTTTAGATTCCTGCTCAAGAGTCACAACAAGTCAGCAAGAAAATTAGTAACGTATCCAACAAAAAAAAGGATCTTCCAAGGACCGGATAAAAAAGAACTTCTGTTGCTCGATTTAGGATGTGTCTTGAAACACTTGTGGGAACATCAGATTTGATTCATGGTGCCATTTGTCAAATAGATATGGAGGAAGGTATTTTTGGTTATTCTAATTTCGAAACACTTGCAAAAGAGGACATGGATCAGATTTTTCGGCATCTTGAATTAGGCATCGGTGTTATGCATTCATACATCTGGTACGCCAATCAATCTATTATCTAATTAGTTAAACAATTTATTTACACATTTCAATGAAAATATTCTAATGATTATTATGTTTTTATTTAAGGTTCTTGTATGACAAATTTATGCGGGGGAATCAATTGTCAAACAGATTCTATTTCGTGTCTTGCGCCCGTGTCAACGCACCATTAATTGTTCAGGATCCAGATTCAGTAAGAGATCACTTAGTCGAGAGATTTATGGCCAGCAGTACATAAAGTTTGTATCTTTTACCGTATAATACTGGCAACGGGTTAGATTTTCCTTCTAATTTCATTCTAATCTTTGTAGCTTTTGCGTAGAAAATTTCCATCTAAACTTTTGTTTTATTTTATAGTGGTTACTGGTTGTTGGTTGCTATTAATCCTACAAAAGAAGTAGTGTATTATCTGAATTCATTGGATGGTGATTGGACAACATATCCGGATATGAAGAATATGGTTGATACATAAGTGAGATTGTTCTAAATATATTCGTGTCTATTTGTATATTTAATTATTTCTGTGAGATTGTTCTAAATATATGTTTTTACTTTGTTAGAGAAATACAAGTATTCTGATCACAAAGAGAAGCTCGAGTACCACGGTCTAAAGCAAACAACATTACTTGGATCAGAGTGGAGGTATATTAATTTTCACAATTTTGCTTATAATAGTGATGGTACTTGATAAAACAAGACAACTATATATTCTTTTTTTTTTGTAGTGTGCTCGTCAGCGTAATGGTATAGATTGTGGTTATTACGTTTTGAGGTTTATGAGAGAAATCCTTCATTTGGATCAAATAGAGATTCCAATCATGGTATGGATTTATAACTTAGGATTTATTTTAGTATTTATCGAATATTTCATATAATTTATGACTTTTAACTAAATCATGCATATTATGTTTTATTATGTAGTACTTTGATGAATACAAATGTGCTCATTACTCGAAAGATAAGTTGGAAGAAATCAAGGAGGAGTTGTGTGAATACTATATTGAGAAAAGAATCATATAAGGTATGGAAGTTGTTGTGTAGTTATGGAATGTTGTATAGTTTTGGAAGTGGTTGTATATTAGGAATCTTTAGAAGTTAAAGGATTTCTAGGTGAACAAATTGTTATTAGAATTATGGATTGGTGTATATATGATGCATGTTTGTGTTTATTTATATCAAATGGTTTATGTTTTGAATGGTAATGGTGTATATATTTTGGATTATAATGGTATATAATGCCTATTTATTTGAAACAAAAATTTGAATTATACAGGTTTATGGTATTATTTCCAAAAAAATGTTTTCTAAAAAATAAGGAATAGGCAGCGCTTTTAAACAAAAAGCGCTTCCTAAATTCTGATTTTTAAAAAAGTGCTTTTAAAAAGCAAATTTTACGTGAAGAAAATAAAGCGCTTTTTAGAAAAAGCGCTGCCTATAGTACACAATAGACAACGCTTTCAATTAAAAGTGCTGCCTTAAAGTGAAATAAAAATACATTAGACAGCGCTTTAAAAAGCGCTGTCTAAAGGGGGGACAATAGAAAGCACTTTTTCCTGAAAAAGCGCTGCCTAAAGATGCCAAAAGAAAGCATAAAAGGCCTGAAAAAGCGCTGCTAAAGGCCCACTTTAGAAAGCGTTTTTCCAGGAAAAAGCGCTGCTAAAGGCCTACTTTAGAAAGCGCTGCCTAAAGTAGGCATTTAGCAGTGCTTTTGCATAAAAAAAAACGTTGTCTTTACCTACAGCAGCGCCACCTTAGGTACCGCTTTTAAGCGCTGTTAAAGGCCAAAAAAAGTGCTGCCTTTTCCCTTCCTTGGCATAGTGTTCTATCTGTTGTCTATGGTTATCCTATTGTGATCAACTCTAAAATCATCCCTCAAGCAATATATTGTGAAGAGGATGGAGTTACTGTTGAAAACTATAGGCATAACAATACTTTTATAAATCGTATGCACGCCATCTATGAAAATTAAGGCCCTTCTACAAGTCATTCCACTCTTACTTCTATGGAAAAAGTATGGTACCAGATTATGCGATTCAATATAAGGCCTAGAGAAAAGAGATCAGGATGGCTTTTTCTTGATTATAAACAATTCATTTTATTCCTAGTCTCCAGAACTAAAATCAATCTGCCTCAAACCATGTTCAATTATTTGAAAGAATAGATACTTGCATCTCGTGAGGAATTATCTTTTCTCATTCCTTTTGGTAGGGTTCTTTCCAAGATTCTTGATCAACAAGGTGTTATTTCTCATATGCAACGAGATGGATTGGTTTACAAACTTGTTCTTGACTGGTGTTTAGCTATGAATTGTTCAGAAACCATTATTAATCAGTGAAGTCTATTTTTCTTTCTATCTTTTTATTGATGACAAAGGGGAAGAATGGATTAAGTATTCTTCTTGGTTAATTCGGAAGTGAATTTAGTTATCCTATTTAAGGGGGACCTTACAAAACTCACCTCTTGAAGTAAATTTAATTATTATATATAGGGAGAGCTTACAAACCTCATCTCTTAGACTTCAGAAATAGGACTATCGGGGAGCTTACAAACTTCACCTCTAAGACTGTTTGACACAAGGGGAGCTTACAAACCTCTGATCCTGAAAGTTGTTGAATAATTAATCTATAATTGATTGCTTTAAAATACTTAAGGTTTTCCTCATCAAAAAAAGGGACATTGTTGAGACAAATTTTGTTTATACCATGTATCTGTAGCGAGCGATTTTGGACGTGGTTCTTAAGCGCTGGTCGCTCTCTGTGGTTTGAGCTTTGACTATAGGTCGATTCATTTTTTATCCTATTGTGAGCTGAATAAGGAAGGGAAATAGATGTCTCCAATTAACCCTGCTTGCATACTGAGTTTAAACAGCGGTCTGTTAGGTTACGAATGCTATCAATATGGGGGGGCCTTTGTACTGGTTATTCGTATTTCGCCAATACAGGTTTCTTTCTTTCGATCTGGGCAGAAGGTTTCTGGCGGGGAATAAGGATTAGGATGTTAGGACTGGTGTTTTTGAATTACTGCTTTTGATTGATGGAGATATGGGATTTGGGTTTTTTGTTGATTGCGCTCGCTAAGATCTTTTCTTTCGATCTTATGCCTACGTATTCCCGTTTACCGAAACAGGGAAATCAGAGCGTTCGTAGTTCCTCCTATTCTATGGGAGGAAATTGGTTTTTGGTGTCTTGTTCAAAGCCCAAGACATGAAGCGAAAGGTGATTTGTATCTTGTTCAAGGCCCAAGATGTGAAGCTAAAAGGTCTATTTGTGTCTTGTTTAAAGCCCAAGACGTGAAGCTGAAAGACCTCGGCTTTAGAGAGAATTTGTCATCTCTAAAGAGGGGAGAAGGAGAATTACTTTAACTGGGATACGCGGATCCGAGCAATGCCATAATTTCCGAAGAAAGGGTTTTAACCTAAAGGAGAAGACTTTAACTCAGTGTAGAGCAATGCCATCTTTCCTTAGGAATTTCTCATGCTAAAAGAGGGACAGTGGCATGGATGTATATGATCCAGAGGCTTACCGCTTACAGCGATTAGATGAAGGAAAGGGAGTTGTTGATGTTTGTGTACTGTGAACGAGGCACAACTTTGATGCTAAAAGGTCGATTGGATCAACCAGTGGTTTTCTTATACAAAGCCTAAGAGGAGGCTAATTTCCGCTAGGAAAATCATTATACAAAGCCTAAGAGGAGGCTAATTTCTGCTAGGAAAATCATTATACAAAGCCTAAGAGGAGGCTATTTTGTGTCTCGTACAAAGCCCGAGAGAGAGGCAAAAAGTTTTTGACCCAGTGGGGCATATCGTTATACAAAGCCTAAGAGGAGGCTAGCAAAGAGTTGACTCAGTTGGAGAATCTTTTATACTTAGTAAGAGAGTGTTTTTGTATCTCGTACAAAGCCCGAGAGAGAGGCGAAAAGGTTGTTTTGACTCCACTGGGGAGAATTTTGGTATCTCGTACGAAGCCCGAGATGGAGGCTATTGTAACTGTTTCAGTTGAGTGACAGATCCAATATATTGATTTAAAAGAGAAAATCAGTTCTTATATGAGTAACACTGTACACAGGGATTTAATTTAAGGATCAGGGATATTTCCTTCTCTTTAAGGAAACGGGAAATCCAAAGGGCATTGAGACTGTCCGAGTCTGCGGGTTTTCTTCCTATTTAACGAAGGGTGCTTGAGAATGTCTTTGAGACTCAAGGAAGTTAGACTGTCCAAGTCTAGAGTTTTATCTTTTGTACTATGCTTCGAGAAATAGTAGTAGACTCTATGAAAGGACTGTTCTATGAGGATGACTAGGTTCTGTTCCTATACCTCTAGGAGGTCGTCGGGACAATTTGTATGAAGCCCAAGAGGAGGATGGAATCTTTTAAGAAGCTGACGGGTCCTTGTACGAAGCCCAAGAGGAGGCTATCATTCCCGGAGGAAGAGATCATTATACGAAGCCTAAGAGGAGGCTGTGAATACTTCTAAGAAGCTGTAGGGTCCTTGAATAATGACCAAGAGGAGGCCGATGCTTTTAAGAAGCCCGTGGGTCTATCATCTCCTTTCCATTAGGAGAGATAACTCTTTTAAAGATGAAAACCACTAGTAAACGTGCGAGGTTTACTATCCAGCGACTTTTAGCTTTTAAAGAGGGTTCCTTAGTTAAGGTCCAAGATTATGACCGTAGTGGGTACCCAAACCCCGAGACATTCAAGGCAAGCTATCCACGAGGAATAGATCAAGTCAGGAAAGTTCGAGAATTGAGAAGAAACTCAAAGATGCCATTCACGGAGAATACATTCATCTTGGGGAGTAGAGTTTCTTGATGATTCCTAAGGAGGACAGCCGAAGAGAAGACTGTATCTGGTGCTCCTATTGGGGATCTAGGCGTCTATTTCTACGAATAAATGAAACGGCGTCACCTAGTTCTAGACGTAGTTGTTGGGGAAACTCGAAATATCTATACTATTATTACACAGTAGATATGAGTTTATGAAAGGAGACTTATAGTGAGCAGCCCCACAATACAGTTTATAATATGAAAGCAGTAAAGGAAAGCGATAACCACTTACTCGGTTGTAGCGCTTCCATGCTGTTTGGTTAGTTGTTCAACAAAGAAAGATTAAAAACAACAGTATATTCAAAATCAAAGGAGAAAGTGCTTTGAAAAAGAAAGGTCTGGGGCTTACAGCTCAAGGAGAGGCCCAGGGTTTTATTAGTGAGCGCACTGTTGAATTTGTATAGAGGGACTTATACAAGTGACTGGGGCCCAAAAAGGTTTTCTGTACAAAGGGATGGGTCTTACACTCTCTCAAGAGGCCCAAAAAGTTTAAAGGAAAAAGAGAAATGGGTCTTACTACTCGAGGGTAGGCCCAGATGGTTTTTATTTTTAAACGGGCGACGATCGCGCCGTTTACTTGTACAAAGGGACTTATACAATGAGTGAGGCCCAAAAAGTTTTTGTACAAGGGGGGATGGGTCTTACACTCTCTCAAGAGGCCCAAAGAGGGTTTTGAAGAAAAATAAATGGGTCTTACTACTCGAGGGTAGGCCCAGATGATTTTTGAAAAGGCGACGATCGCGCCGTTTGTTTTTTGACGGTATCGGGACTTATACAATAAGTGGGGCCCAAAAAGTTTTGGTCAAAAAAAGGATTGGGTCTTACACTCTAATAGAGGCCCAAAGTGTTTTGAAAATGATTTATGAGGGTTGAATTAATCCAAAACCCTAATTTGTTTTCAAAATGTATTTAATTAAATAAAAATTCAATTAAAATGATCAAAAATTGTTTAACACATGGAAAACAAATTGTGATCTTGGATTAATGCTTCAAAAATTAAGTATTGACCTACAAAATAATTAGAAAGCATTAAAAGTTGCAAAATCAATGTAGAAAAAATATTTAAAATGCCAAAAACAATCAAAATATTAATTCTTTACAAAAATATCAATTATATGAAATAAATAATATTTTTGGGATTTTTTCAGAAAATAAAATATTTTAACATTTTTGTGAATTATTAAAAAAAGAATCAACTCAAAATCATTAAAACTCAGAGAGAAATTAATTTTTGAATCAATTAAACAAAATCACAAAATTCAAATATTTGAATTTGAAAAAAAAAGGCGCCAAGAACAAGCTGAAGAACACGCGCGTGTTCTTGGTTTTTCAGATTTGCGTTTTCTATCCAATCTCCATGAATACGTAATCATATCATGCAATCCACATATCATTATGCTCGTCTCAACCTCACGATCATGTATATGTACTTTAATTTCATTTAAATTAAACATACAACAAGAAATCACGAAGAAACCTCAAGAACCCTAATTTCTGCATGAAGGCTAGGAATTTTGATACACGATTCAAACAATGCAATTAATTGAGGGAAAACATTCCATGCATGATTATGAACATATGGCCAAATTATTGTGCGAGGAAATATGCATAGATTGAGAGATGACCAAGCATGTGCTTACCTCCAAGCCGTGACAGCAAGTGCAAAGTGATTTTTGATTTGGAGGTGTTACAGATGAGTTGTGATGATCTGGACAGCTTCCCTACACCCTATGGATTGTGTTTGGATGGTTGGACTTGATTGAAATTGGCTGGATCATTTTGTGGTACCTCAGCTGCACCTTGTTTGAAAATTTGAGCAACCAGCTGGTGATTTCATGAAATTGATGTTTCAGAAGTTATGTGAGTGTTTGATCAGCTCATATGTGATGTATGTGAGGTGTGTGAGTGATTGGTTTGTGCATAATTGCTCTCAAACTCAAAACCCGATAGCTACCTTGCTAGGAAAGGCATTTTTGCCAAGAGAAAGAGATTTTGAGGAAAGCATCTGTTAGATGGCTTTGGTGTACTTAAACTGACCACAATTGAGCTCTATTTATAGTAGAGCAAGTTTGTTTTACAAGGAATAGTGCATGGCAGCTGGTAAGTAGGTTTGGCCAATGTTGGCAAATGAAAATCCAAGTCTCCTCTAGCCATTGACTAGAGGTTAGGGCACAGAGCTTTGGTCCCCTTGGTCTTGGATAAGTCTTGACTGATTTCAGATGAGAATGGCTCAGTCCATGCCACCTTGATGGTTCCATTGAATGCCTCATTCCAAATTTGAAGTCTTGTCCCTATTTTGGCAACTCTAGGTTCATCATTCTATTCCTTGTTCCTTGGACCTTGGAGGCTTGGCTCAGTGATTGTCCCCTTTAGATTCAATCCTCTAGGGTGTCCAAGTGGATTGGAGCAATTGAAATTGGCTGATTTTGGCAAATCGAGCCAAAATGCAAATTCTGCCTTGCCTTGACAGATTTCAGCAAGGCAACTTGGCAATGTTGTATCTCATGGTGTAGGTTGAATTTGGCAATGTTCTTGGCCATTTTGGAAAGCTCTTACATGATACAACAACTGTTTGAACAAGTTTGGTTTTGATCTCTTTTGATTCCAAGTGAAAAATCCCCCTACATTTGGCAAAAAGTGAAGGCAAATTCTGACTTAGTGAAAATTTCACTAAGTGTTGGAAAAAGTGACATTTTCACTTTTCAGCCACTTTGATCACTCCATAACTCAAAATCCTTAATGAATTAGAATGACTTGTAGTTGAAGTTTTTGTAGGTGATAATGAGGGCTACAAATCCATCTTTGGATGAGAAAAAATGGCCATGTGGTTTAGGAGTTATGGTCCTCCAAAGTTGGTACCTTTGCCACTTTATTTTTAACTTAGAAAAATTTCTAAGTTTTATGGTTACCCCTTTTACAAGTTATCTCACTTTTCTTGATTTTTCTTGATGAATGATGATTAAAATCATACATTAACATCATTTTAGGGTTAAAAATCCATTTTGGTGAAAAATCTCAAAATGTCAAAGTTGACTTTTGTGCACAGTTGACTTTTTATCAGATGAATTCCAAACTGTGCAATTCTTCAGGAAATCATGTCCTTGACCTAAATCAAACTTGATGGACATGTTCCATGGGTGTCATAGGGTATATTCAATCATGTATTAGGGTTTGGGAGCATGTCTTGGTCAAAAGTCAAAGTTACAGTTGACTTTTCCCTTAAAACCCTAATTGTGGTGCAGATGAAAATGAGACTTGTTGCTCAAGCTTCTTGGATCAATCCATTGTTCCAAATGGATCAATATGGTATATTAGAGACCCTCAAATCATCTCTTGAGGTCTTGGCTCATAGTTTGTCCCAAAAGTCAACTTAGGGGTGAATTAGGTCAAGAAACCCTAATTCCTGATTTTTGATGAATGCATCCCCTGAGGCAAAATTGACTTGATACATGGGTTCATGAGGTTCCATGAAGCATATTAGGTTATGTTTTGGATCATTGCCTTGTGCCCAGATGAAAATTTCCATTTGGAGGCCCTGGTCGTCCAAAACCCTAATTTGGTGACACTGTCGATCTTGAGACTTGATCCACCTAGAAGGGAGCAGCCTTGTGCTTAATCCTTGAAGTGAGAGTCCTTTTTGATCCATTGTGGATGTTTGAGAGATTATACAAGTTGAAGATCATGTCATTTCTTGATTGATCATTTGTCTAAGCACTCAGAGAGGGCTTGAAACCCTAATTTTGATTGTAGTGGATGCTCACCCATCTTTGGGGAGACTAATGAAGCATGATGGTTCATCCATATTGTGATGATGATTTTCACAATGATGGGAAATCTAAGTGGTCAAAATTTGGGGTATTATAGATGCCCCTATTTAATCTTCTTGGACCCGAAGGTGTGAATGACGAAGGTATTCGAGCATTCGGGGTGCAAGAGGATTAAATATCGGAATATCCGAAATTTTGATGGTGGTTATGAATGGTAGCTTACGCATTCATCTTCTTTAGCTAAGCAATGATGCTTAGAAAAGGTAAACTTCCCCTCGATCCTGGTCTTCAGCCAAGGAACTGGTCTTGGTTTCTTTTGAACTTCCCCTCGATCCTGGTTTCCTACCAAGAACTGGTCTTAGTTTCTGATTTAAACTTCCCCTCGATCCTGGTTTCCTACCAAGAACTGGTCTTAGTTTCTGATTTAAACTTCCCCTCGATCCTGGTTTCCTACCAAGAACTGGTCTTAGTTTCTTTTGTCAATAAACTTTCTTGACAAGGGACGCTATTCATAGCGGCTTTCCTCAAACTTCTCGCCGAATTTTCTTGGGGAGATGCCATTTGAGTGGAAAAAGTTTTGATGTCAGACTTGCTGGGGAACCCATTCGTCTGAGTTGTAGAGGTGTACAAACTTCTCTGTTGGAGACGCCATTTGTTGACTCTACTGGGGAAAACAATTCTCTTGAGAGACTGTTTTCATTTGGGATCTTTCATCATACTTTTCTCGGGATCTTCCTGGAGAAACGCCATATGATGGGGTCCAATTTTGTGGGGCCGATGACCTTTTCATCAGCGGTCCTTTCGGAGCAAAACTGGCATGCTGCCGAATCTCTGATCACGAGGCTTTCTCTGTGGATTTTCCTTAATCCGGGAAAGCAAGGATATCATCTACAATGGCGAAGAGTGATGTTTATTGAGAGTTTTCTCTGGCTTTTCAGACGTTCAAGTTATCAAAGTGGCCAAGTGCCGACTCTGATCTAAAGATACACTAGTGGCGAGATTGTGCAGACGCAACACTTCCTGACGAGGAAAGAACTGACAAACTCGATTGAGAAAACTATTTATCACTAGGGGACAAGACCGACTCAAGTGATAGTGATGCAATACGAAATGCGAACGCAAATAAAATGCATGAAGTATGTATGTATATGCTGACAAAACAGACGCGACATACAGACTAATGGATGAACACAATTGGATACTCGGCCATCGCGGGGCGAAGAAGTACCGTTGATTCAAAATAGCAATTCCACATTGCTTAGGAGAGATAGTCCCGTTGGGAGCTATGTTGATCGGGCTTAAGAGATGAGAACTCGGCCGAGGATGTCAGATGAAACAAGGTCTCTGACACAGTTGATCCCTTCATTCAGGCATACTGGCTTAGAATGAGTACTTTGATTCTGCACTTTGAAGTTCGCTTACTTCGGGAGAAGCAATCGATGTTCTTCTGATGTTCAACAGTCAAAAGAAATTGCCATCTTTATTTTAAAAGCAGAAAAAGTTTTAACAAGTAAATTCATTTTTGTTTTATTTCAAGAATCGCTGATTAAGTTTAAACAACGTCGTTCTGTAAAGCTAAAACAAGCAAGAATTACAAACAAAAGCACAAGGGCTCAAATTTTATTGATAAGATGGAGATCAGCCAAACGCGTGATTCCAAAGAGTATATACAAAGTTAAAAAATGGTAATTTACAGGGAAAAGGGCTACGTTGAAACATAACGACCACTATCCTTCTACCAACTTTGAATTCGGGGCATCCTGAGCTTCTGTCGAAGATGACCTTTGATTGGAGATTTCCTCCGATAGATGATGTAACTACTGCTGAGGGACTTGCCTCTGTTGAACATAGTTACTTGCCAGTATCCCTAACTTTTGCCTGGATTGTACTATGAGATTTCCAATCCACCGGGATGATTCTTTTTTTTCATGTCTCTACCTTTTGCCTGGACCGCCCTTTCGTGTTTTCAATCCACCGAGACGTTTTTTTTTTTTTAGTTTTTTTTAGGCGAAGTATTTCTTGACTACATCAACATTCGTGGGGTAGGCAAATTCCTCTCCGTCCATGGTTGCAAGTCTCAAGGCACCGCCTGAGAAAGCTTTCGTGACCACATAGGGGCCATCATAATTTGGGGTCCATTTGCCCCGAGTCAGTGAGAAATGATTGTATCTTCTTGAGCACGAGGTCTCCTTTCCTGAAGACACGGGGTCAGACCTTTTTGTCAAACGCCCTCTTCATTCTTTGCTGATACAACTGACCGTGGCATAGTGTCGTGATTCGCTTCTCTTCGATCAGGTTTAGGTCGTCGTGTCGACTTTGACACCATTCAGCTTCGGCGAGCTTAGCTTCCATCAATACCCTGATTGACGGGATCTCTACTTCTATGGGAAGCACTGCCTCCATGCCATATACTAAAGAGAAAGGGGTAGCCCCTGTTGAAGTGCGGACAGATGTACGATAACCATGAAGAGCAAAGGGTGGCATCTCGTGCCAATCTTTATAGGTTACAACCATCTTTTGAACGATCTTCTTGATGTTCTTGTTAGCCGCTTCTACCGCTCCGTTCATCTTGGGTCGGTAGGGAGATGAGTTATGGTGTTCGATCTTGAACTCAGCACACAACTCTTTCATCATCTTATTGTTCAAGTTAGATCCATTATCAGTAATGATCTCGCTTGGAACACCATAACGGCAGATGATATTGTTTTTGATAAATCGGACCACCACTTGTCGGGTTACATTGGCGAATGACGCTGCTTCGACCCACTTGGTGAAATAGTCAATGGCTACCAGGATGACCCGATGTCCGTTTGAAGCCTTGGGCTCAATCATACCAATCATATCGATTCCCCATATGGAAAAAGGCCACGGGGAAGAAAGAACTTTGAGATGTGATGGCGGTTCATGAATTTTGCCGGAGTATATCTGACACTTGTGACACCTCCAAATGTACTTGTAGCAGTCGGATTCCATTGTCAACCAATAGTACCCTGCTCTCAGAATTTTTCTCGCCATTGTGTGTCCGTTGGCATGAGTTCCAAAGGATCCTTCATGAATTTCTTTCATGAGCATGTCTGCTTCTGGTCTGTCGACACATCGGAGCAAGACCATGTCAAAATTTCTCTTGTAAAGAGTGTCACCGCCCAGGAAGAAGTTTCCAGCCAATCTTCTGAGGGTTTTCCTGTCTTTTCTGAGTGCCCCAGATGGGTACTCTTGTTTCTGAAGGAAGCATTTGATATCGTGATACCAAGGTCTGTCGTCTATGACTGCTTCAATCGCGAAGATGTAAGCAGGCCGTTCAAGGCGCATGATGTCAATCTTAGGTAAGTCATTCCATCGACCTACGCTAATCATGGAAGAGAGAGTGGCTAAAGCATCAGACATGTGATTCTCATCACGAGGGATGTGATGAAAGTCGACTCTGTTGAAGAAGGGTAACAACCTTCTTGCATAGTCTTTGTAAGGAATCAGTCCTGATTGGTATGTGTTCCAATCTCCTTTTATCTGGTTAATAACCAGGGCTGAGTCGCCGTATACGTCCAAGTTTTTGATCCTTAAATCCATTGCTTCTCCGAGACCCATAATACAAGCTTCGTATTCGGCCTCGTTGTTCGTACATTTGAACGTAAGTCTGGCAGTGAAAGGAATGTGGGAACCCTGAGGGGTAACAATGATTGCCCCAATTCCGTTTCCATAATGATTGACTGCTCCGTCAAAGATAAGTCCCCACTGGGAACCTGGTTCTGGCCCTTCACTGGGTAGCGGTTCATCGCAATCTTTCATTTTTAGATACATGACATCTTCATCTGGGAAGTCAAACCCGATTGATTCTTGATCGTCAATCGGTTGATGAGCCAAATAATCGGCTAAAATACTTCCCTTAACGACTTTCTGAGCATGATACTCTATGTCATATTCTGATAGTAACATCTGCCAACGGGCAATCCTTCCCGTGAGAGCAGGTTTTTCGAAAACGTACTTGATTGGATCCGTTTCGGAGACCAACCAAGTAGTATGACGAATCATGTACTGGCGAAGACGTTTGGCTGCCCAAGCCAAAGCGCAATAAGTTTTCTCAAGCATTGTGTACCGAGTCTCGCAGTCGGTGAATTTCTTGCTTAGATAGTAAATGGCAGACTCTTTCCTTTTAGTTTCGTCTTGTTGGCCAAGTACACATCCCATTGAGTCCTCTAGGACTGTGAGGTAAATGATTAGTGGTCTTCCTTCCACTGGAGGTGATAGAATCGGAGGATTCGACAAATATTCCTTAATATTGTCGAAGGCAGTTTGGCAGTCTTCTGACCAAACGCAATCCTGGTTCTTTTTCAATAACTTGAAAATCGGCGCACAAGTGGCGGTCATAAGGAATATGAATCTGGAGATGTAGTTCAAACGTCCCAGGAATCCTCTGACTTGTTTTTCAGTTTTCGGAGAAGGCATTTCTTGAATGGCCTTGACCTTGTCAGGATCAACCTCAATTCCTTTCTGGCTGACGATGAACCCTAGTAGTTTCCCTGAACAGACACCGAAGGTGCACTTGTTAGGATTCAAGCAGAGCTTGAATTTTCTTAGACGTTCGAACAATTTTGACAGATGTTCAACGTGCTCATCCTCTGTTCTTGATTTTGCAATCAAATCATCGACATATACCTCGATTTCTTTGTGTATCATGTCATGAAACAGAGTAGTCATGGCCCTTTGATAGGTTGCCCCGACATTCTTCAAACCGAACGGCATTACCTTGTAACAAAAGGTACCCCATGGGGTAATGAAAGAAGTTTTCTCCATGTCTTTCGGCGCCATTTTGATCTGGTTATAGCCCGAGAATCCATCCATGAAGGAGAATACTTTGAATTTTGCTGTGCTGTCAACCAACATGTCAATGTGTGGTAAAGGAAAGTCGTCCTTTGGACTTACCTTGTTCAGATCTCTGTAATCAACACACATTCTGACCCTTCCGTCCTTTTTGGGAACGGGTACGATGTTGGCTAACCATTGAGGATATTCAGATGTAGCGAGGAAACCCGCGTCGATCTATTTCTGTACCTCCTCCTTGATTTTGATGGCCATGTCCGGGTGAGTGCGTCTCAACCTTTGCTTTACTAGCAGACATTCTGATCTCAACGGTAAGTGATGTTCCACGATGCTGGTATCCAACCCTGGCATATCCTGATAGGACCAAGCGAACACATCGGGGAATTCTTTGAGAAGCTTTATCAAACCCTCTCTGGCAGTTGGACTGAGCAATGCTCCGATCCTGATTTCTTTTCTCTCTTTTTCTGAACCCAAGCTTACCGTTTCCAACGGTTCTTTGTGAGGTTCAATGGACCTTTCCTCTTGTCTGATTAGTCGGGAGATCTCTTCTGGAATTTGGTTGTCATTTTCTTCTTCAGCCTCGAATACCGGGAACTCAAAGTTGGAAGAAGGCATCGGATCGTATGTTTCAACGGGGTATAAAACAAGCAATCTGCATGACGTGATGATTCGTGTTTAGAAGAGATAGAGAAAATGCAAGTGTGTGCAGTGTTTTGATTTTACTGCTTGTTTTTATTATTGAATGTTTTTTAGGATTACCATTTTCTGAAAAAGCAAAAAGAGAAAACAGCAATTAATCTGGAAATTACAGAATGACGTTATTTTATTAATGAACAAGTCGACTCTTGAAACTACAGCCCTATAAAACAAAACTCTGTCGCTTTGGGCAAAGCGAAGAGGGAAATTTACAGAAAACGAGCCCTATCAAAATATCCGTTTCACCTGGGCAGGGTGAAAGGTTTAAAGATGGCAATTACTTTGACTGACGAACGACCTTCGGAACCTCGACAGCAACCCATTGGCGGCGAACTCCTCGGTGAATCACAAAGTCTGGCACCTTCCTTGATTTGTCTTCAGAAATAATGTTGATTTCTGGTGGAGTAGGATCATTGGAATCAGTCTCCCAAGCAGAGT
The DNA here is from genome assembly GCA_022829125.1 of Lathyrus tuberosus. Lineage (NCBI taxonomy): Eukaryota > Viridiplantae > Streptophyta > Magnoliopsida > Fabales > Fabaceae > Lathyrus > Lathyrus tuberosus. The sequence continues at coordinate 1,028,258 of JALAZF010000820.1, read as the reverse complement.
TGTCGTAGGAGAATTCCTCAGTTGTATTTTGCATAGCATTGGAGCTCTCAGCTGTATCTCTCCATCCAGTTGACTGGATATCTTCGAGCCTGATACGAGAGCTTTCGGGAGCAGTGTACTTGACCTTATAGTCGAATTTTCCACTTGGTTGTCCCAGAGTGTCCCAAACTTCTTTGGAACTGGAGGAGTCATCCCTCTCGATGACGTTGACCTCAGAAAAAGCATAATTGATGAATTCTAGTCCTGCAAACGTTGCGAATTCATCTTCATGTTAAGTAATTTCCAAATGACCTGAGTGTTGATCCCATGACATGGCGGGGACACAGGTATTCTGTTCAATGATGCTCAGCTGAGCTTCGTTACTCGGCGGACTTTCTTGCCCCAAGTTTCCTGGGTAAGGCTGCCATATTGGCAGGCCATCCACCGGGCCATAGTAACTGTGATCAAAGTTTTCTTTCATCAGAGTGTCTTCCTCTAATGAATTTGGCGGAGCACGGCATCCTTCCGGATCACAATCTCCCTAGATCATTTCGACATCTGATCTTGGTATAAATCTCGGACTTTCTGTAGGAAAGCAAAAAGGCATAGGCACCTCTTCCTGAGACATATAGCCGTCCTTGTTAAGGTAGGACTTCCATTCTTCATCTGTGTCAGAGGGATCTTCCTCATTGATAGCATGAACTGTCTGAGACACTGGGTGAAGAAAACCTCCACTGTGGAAGAAGTTTTGAAGGGGATGAAGACTTTCATCGTTGGCGGCTGTCTGAGTACAGGTCGCAGAAAAACCAAGACCCTTCTTTGTTTTATTGTCAATAGGAATGACAAGCCGTCCCCATCCTGTCGTATCGGTACTCTCGACCGCTTTGATAGCATCTTTGTATGAAGAAATTGAAGTTTCTTCTTTGAACCGATTATTCTTGCTCACCGATAGTGCTTGGAACTGAGTTCCAATAACCTCCTCGGGTTCCACACAAGTAGATGATGATAAGTTGCTTACAAGCAAGGCTTGTTCCCCATAAACCGTGACAAGTTGATCGTTCTTGACGAACTTTAGCTTTTGGTGGAGGGTTGAAGTAACCGCTCCAGCCTGATGTATCCAAGGTCTTCCTAATAAACAACTGTATGTTGCCTGGATGTCCATGACCTGGAAAGTGATTTGGAAAGTGTGAGGACCAATAGTTATGGGAAGATCAACTTCGCCGATAACTATTTTTCTGGATCCGTCGAACGCTTTGACGACGACCTCGCTGACTCTCATCGGAGGGCCCTTGAATGATAATTGCATCAAGGTGGACTTCGACATAACATTCAAGGCTGACCCTGTGTCTACCAGTACGTTGGCTAAAGCATCGCCCTGGCAGTTAACTGTGATATTGAGCACCATGTTATGACGGCGACCCTCTTCAGGTAATTCCTCATCACTAAATCCCAAATTATTGTAGGAAGTGATGTTAGAGACAATACTATCGAACTGTCTGATTGTTACATCCTGTTCCACAAAGGGTTTCTCCAAGACTTTCTGTAGAGCCTCTCTGTGTGCTTCTGAACTGAGTAACAGTGATAATACTGAGATCTTTGAAGGAGTCTGTAACAGTTGATCAACAATGTTATATTCACTCCTTTGGATGAGCTTTAGCATCTCATCTTTGTCTTTTGAAAAGTCAGGATTACTAGATTGACCGACTGGCGGATCAGGAATTTCTTCCTGAAGTTCCTTTTCTTTGTTAGCTTCCCCAACCCCTCGGTTGAAGATTCTACCACTCTGTGTTACACGACTGACGTCTGTAATATTCACAACGGAGGGTAATGGAATTTCCTTTCCATTCTCAATTGTTGTTGCACCATATTTGTAAGGGATTGCCTTAGCTTATTCATACGGTAGTGGTCCCGGTAGATAGATGACTATGGGAACCTTCTGATTTTTCTGACCGTCATAAGTAACCTCGATCCGTTCCCTGTTGGGAACTCTAGATTCGTCAAGTAGAGGGACGATGGAAAAAACATCCCTGATCTGGTGATGACCAGAGATCGTGACAACATCCTCAACCTGATCGGCAAGGTAGTTCGGCGACCAAATGATGGGTCCTGAACCTGGATATGGACGAATTTCTGCATGATCGACTTGACCCTGAAGAGCTGCTCTCACAAGGTAACACCCTTGGTTACTTTCCGAACAGACGCTACAACTGTCATAGTTGTGTGGTGGCACCTGGCCACGCCCACTTTGAATACAATGTATCTTGACCAGATTGGTCCCCAATAAGAGTACATCGTGAATTTGATAGACATTGTTTGTCTCTTTCTCAATCAGATTGACTGCAGCTTTCTCATGTTGAGGCAGAGGGTTCGTAAGAACATTAGGATTCGTATCTTTGAAAGATAAGAGCCCGCTCCTAACAAGCTTTTGCACGTCGAATTTGAAATTGAGGCAAGTCTCAATGTTATGCCCTGAACCTCCTTGATGATAAGGGCATGTTTGATCCGCTTTAAACCAGAAAGGCGGATTTTCCAGAACTGAAAGGGGAGACTTAGTCTGAATGTGCCCCTTAGCCAGTAGTAACGGAAACAGCTCTGCGTACGTTACGGGTATAGGATCAAATCCTGGTGGCCGTGTTGTACGGTTGTTGTTATATGGGGGACGAGCCTGTTGAAGAGGCTGTTGTGTCCTTTGTTGGTCAGGTTGGCTCTGCGCAATCTGAGGTTGATACATAGGAACAGGCGCGGGGCCGATAGCAGGAGTAACAGCTGCTACTGGCTGATAACGTCGCCTTTGCTTTCCGAGAGAGATATTCCCAATATCTTGCTCTTTTTTCTTAGGGAGAGCACTACCGTATTTTTTAGTACCGCTCGTTGATCCAGTGTCTTTTACCAAACGTCCTTCTCGGACGGCTTCCTCAAGACGTACGCCCATGCCGACCATCTCGGTGAATCACTGGGCGCACTGGCAACCATTCAGTCATAGTAAAATGAGCTTAAGGTCTTTAAGAAGATCTTTGTCATCTCTTTTTCCTCAAGAGGTGGACAAATCTGACGGCAATTTCACGCCACCTTTGAGCATACTCCTTAAAGGTTTCTTTGTCCTTTTGCGACATTGATCTGAGTTGATCTCTGTCGGGTGCCATGTCCAAATTGTACTTGTATTGTTGGACGAAGGCAGTACCAAGATCTCTGAATGTACTGATCGTAGTACGGTTTAAACCCATGTACCATTTGAGTGCGGCACCGGTTAAACTATCTTGGAAGTAGTGAATCAGCAGGTCCTGATTCTCCGTCTGAGCTGACATCCGCCGAGCGTACATCACCAGATGGCTCTGAGGGCAAGAGTTACCCTTGTATTTTTCAAAGTCGGGCACTTGGAACTTGTGCGGGACTTTTACATTTGGGACCAAGCAGAGGTCTGCGGCGTCCTTTCCAAATAGATCCTGACCGCGAATGGCTTGCAGCTCTTTCTGCATTTCCAGGAACTGTTCCTGGAATTCCTCCATTCTGTCGAACATAGTTTCCTTCTTACCAAAAGGTGTTGGTAGAATCTGTCCTTCCGGGACAGTGTGCACCATAGGGGGTGGTACCGTGACTACGGCAGTAAGTCTTGGCGCCTCCCAAATTTTGTAACCTTCAGGAGTCTTGAGTATGCCCCTGGCATCTTTGCTTTCTCGAAATTTGTAACCTTCAGGCCCAGCGGCTTCTGTTGCGATTCCCTGATCTTTAGTGATCGGCAGAACATATCCTTCCGGGATATAGTTAACAGGCATGTCCCAAGGACGATCTTTCGGCATCTGATACCTAGGATCATACTTTTCTATGATGGGCGTTGAGGTGATCTCTGAGATCACAGTTCTTTGTAGCTGAGCTTCTGCCATGACTTGCATGTCGTTACGAAGCTTTCTCATATCCTCTCTCAGAGTGTCGATCTCTTCTTTCAACTCTCTGTTTTCTTCCTCAAGATCATCCATCTTTTTCTGACGATTGGCCCGAGTATTATATGAATGAGACAGTTTGACTCTAGAATCGAGACACAAACGTGAGATTCGTTGGGAAGAAGAATACGCAATGTGAGAATGATGAATGCAATGATTATATTAATTGTTTTTAGGTTTAATTAAAATAAACTTCGACAATTAGATTGCAAATATCAAACAGTGGGGAAACCCCTTTTTATTGAAATTCAAAGGATTACAGAAATGGAAATACAGTAGATTACAAAGTGTAGAAACAGAAACCTAAACTAATGGGTCCCGAGTCCTCTTCTTTGACCGGGGCTCTTGGGCCGTTGTAGGGTTGTCATTCCTTTGCCAGGTGAAAGGAGCGAGAAAATTCCTTTGGTCATCTTGATTCTCTACAGCATGCTTCTCCAAAATTTCAATCAGAGCATCTTTCTCTTTTAGTAGTTGCTGTATTTGGATACACTCTACGTCGAGGGTGCGGTACTTGTTCTTCCAAGACCTTCTTTCCCTTTGAACCTTGTTGAGAGTAACCTGAAGCCTTTCAGTTTCCGTCATGAAGTACATGACAAATTTCCTCGGCGGAAGAATTCCGTAACGAGGATAAGGCATCTTTAGCTTGAGAGCTCTAGTTTGTACCCAATGGAGATAAGGCTCCACCGAGACACAGTCCGTTTTTCCCAGAGACTCTTGTCCTTTCTTATGAACATGTTTCCAAGCTTGTACTATTTCCATCTTTAGTGCTCTGTCACTTTCTCCTTCTTTGAAGAAAAGACCTTCCAGATGAACACCTAGTGGGATGTGTCTCATCGGGTATCCAAATTGACGAAGAACTAATATCGGATGATAGTTGATTCCTCCTTTAGTTCCTATGAGGGGTACGCTGGGGAAGTTTCCACAACGGTCAATGATTCTGATTCCCTCATAAATCCTATTACACCAATCTATATCAGTGTTGGTGAGAGACATGATCTTCTGCGACCAACGTAAGACACTCTTGCAATCCCAAAAAGCGGCAGACTTGGGCAAGTGAGAGATAAACCATTTGTAGAGCAAAGGTACACAACATGTAATCTCCCCTCCGCTGTACAAATTTCCTAAGTGTACAGAATGATACGCATCTGCGAGCAAAGTCGGTACAGGGTTTCCAATGAGAAAGACCTTAATAGCGTTGATATCGACGAAGTTATTAATGTTGGGAAACAAAAATAACCCGTAGGTGAGCAAGACAAAGATGCTTTCAAAAGCAGTCCCGTTCCCTATACTAGCGAAGTACAGAGCTTTCTTTGTCAAGAACTGGGCTGGCAAACCTTGGATGCCATCCTTAGTGGTCATGTGAGTCCTGACCTCAGACTCGTCCAAATGAATTGCTATTGCAATAGTCTGATTCTTTGGAATTTCTTCCAGTCCAGAAAATGGAGCTCGATCAGTGATATATAAATCAGTCAGATGAGAATACTCCTCCAGCGTTGGTGCTAGCTGGTAATCCGGGAATGTGAAACAATGATAAACCGAATCGTAGAATTGAATGAGCGCGTCCATGATTCCCTTAATCACATGGACTCTTGATAGTGGTAGCAAACCACCGTGCTTGGCTCTGAAAGCCTCTGGGTTAACGATCATCCTCGCTAACTTTCTCAAATCCCCTAGTTTTGGAACCTTGAAGGTATACTGGTGAGTTCTCCTTCTACCGAAATCCATTAATGCAATATTTTTCTCTGATATTTGCAATCACAGTCTTAGTTTAATTTGAAAAACAGAGAGACTAGAAGAGAAATTTTTTGAATGTTTTAATGTTTTATTAAATGAATGCATGAATGCAGCACACAAAAACATAGAAAAAACATGGGGTCAGAGGGTCGTTGTCATGAAGTCAAGGCTCTACCCATCCCCAAAGGTTTATACTAGGGTGATTTTTGTACCTGTACTCATTATCCTCAGCTCCTCCCAGGAAAGCAAAACAACAAGCGGATCGCCAGCGAGTTGTGTGCAATCTTAGAGTAAGTGCTATTCACCGAGAATAGATCACCAGCCTCAAATGAGGGTAGTATCGCGTAACAGCTATTTCCGATAGCTTCCGCACTACGAAATGGTTTGGCTTTTCTAGGTGTATACTCATTCTCACCACATGCGGCATCACACGCATTCCCATTAGCAGAAAAATAAACACGTATAACATTTAGGAAAAGCAGTATATATATTTGTCCTAATCATCCTAGACTTATAAAGCTATGATTCTTAAGTTCCTGACAGAAATGGGTTCCCCGGCGGAAGCCCCAATCTGTGGTTCCCTGCCTAAGAGATGGACCAGCATAGGTCAATCTTTCTCTTCGGTAGAGTTCCCATTTTCCGTAGAAAACGGGGATGATGCCCTAAGGTAAAAAAGGAGACTCCCCAGCAGAGTCGCCATTTGTGTAATTTTTCACATAAGAGAAGTAGAAAGAAAGGAACGGGCCCCACGGTGGGCGCCACTTTTCTATAGCGAGCGATTTTGGACGCGGTTCTTAAGCGCTGGTCGCTCTCTGTGGTTTGAGCTTTGACTACAGGTCGATTCATTTTTTATCCTATTGTGAGCTGAATAAGGAAGGGAAATAGATGTCTCCAATTAACCCTGCTTGCATACTGAGTTTAAACAGCAGTCTGTTAGGTTACGAATGCTATCAATGTGGGGGGGGCCTTTGTACTGGTTATTCGTATTTCACCAATACAGGTTTCTTTCTTTCGATCTGGGCAGAAGGTTTCTGGCGGGGAATAAGGATTAGGATGTTAGGACTGGTGTTTTTGAATTACTGCTTTTGATTTATGGAGATATGGGATTTGGGTTTTTTGTTGATTGCGCTCGCTAAGATCTTTTCTTTCGATCTTATGCCTACGTATTCCCGTTTACCGAAACAGGGAAATCAAAGCGTTCGTAGTTCCTCCTATTCTATGGGAGGAAATTGGTTTTTGGTGTCTTGTTCAAAGCCCAAGACATGAAGCGAAAGGTGATTTGTATCTTGTTCAAAGCCCAAGATGTGAAGCTAAAAGGTCTATTTGTGTCTTGTTTAAAGCCCAAGACGTGAAGCTGAAAGACCTCGGCTTTAGAGAGAATTTGTCATCTCTAAAGAGGGGAGAAGGAGAATTACTTTAACTGGGATACGCGGATCAGAGCAATGCCATAATTTCCGAAGAAAGGGTTTTAACCTGAAGGAGAAGACTTTAACTCAGTGTAGAGCAATGCCATCTTTCCTTAGGAATTTCTCATGCTAAAGAGGGACAGTGGCATGGATGTAGATGATCCAGAGGCTTGCCGCTTACAGCGATTAGATGAAGGAAAGGGAGTTGTTGAAGTTTGTGTACTGTGAACGAGGCACAACTTTGATGCTAAAAGGTCGATTGGATCAACCAGTGGTTTTCTTATACAAAGCCTAAGAGGAGGCTAATTTCCGCTAGGAAAATCATTATACAAAGCCTAAGAGGAGGCTATTTTGTGTCTCGTACAAAGCCCGAGAGAGAGGCAAAAAGTTTTTGACCCAGTGGGGCATATCGTTATACAAAGCCTAAGAGGAGGCTAGCAAAGAGTTGACTCAGTTGGAGAATCTTTTATACTCAGTAAGAGAGTGTTTTTGTATCTCGTACAAAGCCCGAGAGAGAGGCGAAAAGGTTGTTTTGACTCCACTGGGGAGAATTTTGGTATCTCGTACGAAGCCCGAGATGGAGGCTATTGTAACAGTTTCAGTTGAGTGACAGATCCAATATACTGATTTAAAAGAGAAAATCAGTTCTTATATGAGTAACACTGTACACAGGGATTTAATTTGAGGATCAGGGATATTTCCTTCTCTTTGAGGAAACGGGAAATCCAAAGGGCATTGAGACTGTCCGAGTCTGTGGGTTTTCTTCCTATTTAACGAAGGGTGCTTGAGAATGTCTTTGAGACTCAAGGAAGTTAGATTGTCCAAGTCTAGAGTTTTATCTTTTGTACTATGCTTCGAGAAATAGTAGTAGACTCTATGAAAGGACTGTTCTATGAGGATGACTAGGTTCTGTTCCTATACCTCTAGGAGGTCGTCGGGACAATTTGTACGAAGCCCAAGAGGAGGCTGGAATCTTTTAGGAAGCCGACGGGTCCTTGTACGAAGCCCAAGAGGAGGCTATCATTCCCGGAGGAAGAGATCATTATACGAAGCCTAAGAGGAGGCTGTGAATACTTCTAAGAAGCCGTAGGGTCCTTGAATAATGCCCAAGAGGAGGCCGATGCTTTTAAGAAGCCCGTGGGTCTATCATCTCCTTTCCATTAGGAGAGATAACTCTTTTAAAGATGAAAACCACTGGTAAACGTGCGAGGTTTACTATCCAGCGACTTTTAGCTTTTAAAGAGGGTTCCTTAGTTAAGGTCCAAGATTATGACCGTAGTGGGTACCCAAACCCCGAGACATTCAAGGCAAGCTATCCACGAGGAATAGATCAAGTCAGGAAAGTTCGAGAATTGGGAAGAAACTCAAAGATGCCATTCACGGAGAATACATTCATCTTGGGGAGTTGAGCTTCTTGACGATTCCTAAGGAGGACAGCCGAAGAGAAGACTGTATCTGGTGCTCCTATTGGGGATCTAGGCGTCTATTTCTACGAATAAATGAAACGGCGTCACCTAGTTCTAGACGTAGTTGCCGGGGAAACTCGAAATATCTATACTATTATTACACAGTAGATATGAGTTTATGAAAGGAGACTTACAGTGAGCAGCCCCACAATACAGTTTATAATATGAAAGCAGTAAAGGAAAGCGATAACCACTTACTCGGTTGTAGTGCTTCCATGCTGTTTGGTTAGTTGTTCAACAAAGAAAGATTAAAAACAACAGTATATTCAAAATCAAAGGAGAAAGTGCTTTGAAAAAGAAAGGTCTGGGGCTTACAGCTCAAGGAGAGGCCCAGGGTTTTATCAGTGAGCGCACTGTTGAATTTGTACAGAGGGACTTATACAAGTGACTGGGGCCCAAAAAGGTTTTCTGTAAAAAGGGATGGGTCTTACACTCTCTCAAGAGGCCCAAAAAGTTTAAAGGAAAAAGAGAAATGGGTCTTACTACTCGAGGGTAGGCCCAGATGGTTTTTATTTTTAAACGGGCGACGATCGCGCCGTTTACTTGTACAGAGGGACTTATACAATGAGTGAGGCCCAAAAAGTTTTTGTACAAGGGGGGATGGGTCTTACACTCTCTCAAGAGGCCCAAAGAGGGTTTTTAAGAAAAATAAATGGGTCTTACTACTCGAGGGTAGGCCCAAATGATTTTTGAAAAGGCGACGATCGCGCCGTTTGTTTTTTGACGGTATCGGGACTTATACAATAAGTGGGGCCCAAAAAGTTTTGGTCAAAAAAAGGATTGGGTCTTACACTCTAATAGAGACCCAAAGTGTTTTGAAAATGATTTATGAGGGTTGAATTAATCCAAAACCCTAATTTGTTTTCAAAATGTATTTAATTAAATAAAAATTCAATTAAAATGATCAAAAATTGTTTAACACATGGAAAACAAATTGTGATCTTGGATTAATGCTTCAAAAATTAAGTATTGACCTACAAAATAATTAGAAAGCATTAAAAGTTGCAAAATCAATGTAGAAAAAATATTTAAAATGCCAAAAACAATCAAAATATTAATTCTTTACAAAAATATCAATTATATGAAATAAATAATATTTTTGGGATTTTTTGGGAAAATAAAATATTTTAACATTTTTGTGAATTATTAAAAAAAGAATCAACTCAAAATCATTAAAACTCAGAGAGAAATTAATTTTTGAATCAATTAAACAAAATCACAAAATTCAAATATTTGAATTTGAAAAAAAAGGGGCCAAGAACAAGCTGAAGAACACGCGCGTGTTCTTGGTTTCTCAGATTTACGTTTTCTATCCAATCTCCATGAATACGTAATCATATCATGCAATCCATATATCATTATGCTCGTCTCAACCTCACGATCATGTCTATGTACTTTAATTTCATTTAAATTAAACATACAACAAGAAATCACGAAGAAACCTCAAGAACCCTAATTTCTGCATGAAGGCTAGGATTTTTGATACACGATTCAAACAATGCAATTAATTGAGGGAAAACATTCCATGCATGATTATGAACATATGGCCAAATTATTGTGCGAGGAAATATGCATAGATTGAGAGATGACCAAGCATGTGCTTACCTCCAAGCCGTGACAGCAAGTGCAAAGTGATTTTTGATTTGGAGGTGTTACAGATGAGTTGTGATGATCTGGACAGCTTCCCTACACCCTATGGATTGTGTTTGGATGGTTGGACTTGATTGAAATTGGCTGGATCATTTTGCGTTACCTCAGCTGCACCTTGTTTGAAAATTTGAGCAACCAGCTGGTGATTTCATGAAATTGATGTTTCAGAAGTTATGTGAGTGTTTGATCAGCTCATATGTGATGTATGTGAGGTGTGTGAGTAATTGGTTTGTGCAGAATTGCTCTCAAACTCAAAACCCGATAGCTACCTTGCTAAGAAAGGCATTTTTGCCAAGAGAAAGAGATTTTGAGGAAAGCATCTGTTAGATGGCTTTGGTGTACTTAAACTGACCACAATTGAGCTCTATTTATAGTAGAGCAAGTTTGTTTTGCAAGGAATAGTGCATGGCAGCTGGTAAGTAGGTTTAGCCAATGTTGGCAAATGAAAATCCAAGTCTCCTCTAGCCATTGACTAGAGGTTAGGGCACAGAGCTTTGGTCCCCTTGGTCTTGGATAAGTCTTAACTGATTTCAGATGAGAATGGCTCAGTCCATGCCACCTTGATGGTTCCATTGAATGCCTCATTCCAAATTTGAAGTCTTGTCCCTATTTTGGCAACTCTAGGTTCAACATGTTATTCCTTGTTCCTTGGACCTTGGAGGCTTGGCTCAGTGATTGTCCCCTTTAGATTCAATCCTATGAGGTGTCCAAGTGGATTGGAGCAATTGAAATTGGCTGATTTTGGAAAATCGAGCCAAAATGCAAATTCTGCCTTGCCTTGACAGATTTCAGCAAGGCAACTTGGCAATGTTGTATCTCATGGTGTAGGTTGAATTTGGCAATGTTCTTGGCCATTTTGGAAAGCTCTTACATGATACAACAACTGTTTGAACAAGTTTGGTTTTGATCTCTTTTGATTCCAAGTGAAAAATCCCCCTACATTTGGCAAAAAGTGAAGGCAAATTCTGACTTAGTGAAAATTTCACTAAGTGTTGGAAAAAGTGACATTTTCACTTTTCAGCCACTTTGATCACTCCATAACTCAAAATCCTTAATGAATTGGAATGACTTGTAGTTGAAGTTTTTGTAGGTGATAATGAGGGCTACAAGTCCATCTTTGGATGAGAAAAAATGGCCTTGTGGTTTAGGAGTTATGGTCCTCCAAAGTTGGTACCTTTGCCACTTTATTTTTAACTTAGAAAAATTTCTAAGTTTTATGGTTACCCCTTTTACAAGTTATCTCACTTTTCTTGATTTTTCTTGATGAATGATGATTCAAATCATACATTAACATCATTTTAGGGTTAAAAATCCATTTTGGTGAAAAATCTCAAAAAGTCAAAGTTGACTTTTGTGCACAGTTGACTTTTTATCAGATGAATTCCAAACTGTGCAATTCTTCAGGAAATCATGTCCTTGACCTAAATCAAACTTGATGGACATGTTCCATGGGTGTCATAGGGTATATTCAATCATGTATTAGAGTTTGGGAGCATGTCTTGGTCAAAAGTCAAAGTTACAGTTGACTTTTCCCTTAAAACCCTAATTGTGGTGCAGATGAAAATGAGACTTGTTGCTCAAGCTTCTTGGATCAATCCATTGTTCCAAATGGATCAATATGGTATATTAGAGACCCTCAAATCATCTCTTGAGGTCTTGGCTCATGGTTTGTCCCAAAAGTCAACTTAGGGGTGAATTAGGTCAAGAAACCCTAATTCCTGATTTTTGATGAATGCATCCCCTGAGGCAAAATTGACTTGATGCATGGGTTCGTGAGGTTCCATGAAGCATATTAGGTTATGTTTTGGATCATTGCCTTGTGCCCAGATGAAAATTTCCATCTGGAGGCCCTGGTCGACCAAAACCCTAATTTGGTGACACTGTCGATCTTGAGACTTGATCCACCTAGAAGGGAGCAGCCTTGTGCTTAATCCTTGAAGTGGGAGTCCTTTTTGATCCATTGTGGATGTTTGAGAGATTAGACAAGTTGAAGATCATGTCATTTCTTGATTGATCCTTTGTCTAAGCACTCAAAGAGGGCTTGAAACCCTAATTTTGATTGTAGTGGATGCTCACCCATCTTCTCTCTACATTGAAAATCTAATCGTTTTAGTTGAAAGTCATTATTATTTCTTTAATTCAAAAACCATTGCCGATTCTTCATCTTCCTCATTCTTTTTTTTATTATATTCTTATTTAAGATGGGGCATTAGAAATCAAAACATTAAATAAACTAATATAGGCCCTAATTCTATTTACATAAGAAGTGGTAATGTGTGTTTAAGGAATAATGGGCCCTAAGATGCCACACCATGATGTTCCTATAAATTTTTGTTATGTATAAAACATTACTAAAATAACCCGTCACAAAACATTAAATAATGATGATATAAAAACATTCATTGATGATGCATGTACATGGTTACGATGAGAAAATTTAGATTAGAAGTTTTAGCACACAAATATCAAACTGGACTAGATTACAAATAAATTAAGTTTGAAGTAGAAGAAAATGGAGCTGACATGCTTATTTCCCGAAATGCTACCCAAAAAAGACGCACGATCTGCTTTGATGTCATTGTTCCATTCAATCCCTAAATAGCTTCCTCAGCATTCTTTCTGTTACAGAAACAACTTGAAGGCATTAAAACATAACCTAAGTACAGCCCAACGGACAATCATAATTTAAAGCATATGAAACATGTATTCTCATACTGACTTGAGCATATACAACATAAACAAAGAAAAAAAAGAATGAAGATGTTGAAGAATACCGTACTTCGAAGCTGAGGAATCAAATGAAGGAAGTGGGTGAATATTTGAGCATATACAACATAAACCAAGATAAAAGGAATGAAGATGTTAAATAGTACCGTACTGAGAAAGATGAAGATTTGAGATCCAAATGAATGGATACGAAGAAAGTAAAGATTACGCCACTACTGTCGTCTCTGGCTCGCTTGTTCGCCTAGGGCATCTTATGAAAGAAATACAGATTAAGTTTTGTTTTTAATTTAACAGTAAATCCTTAAATCTCAGTTGTGTAACGCAACCGTAGTGAAAATGTAAGTCCTCTAACAACGGTTGACTTCAGCACACCAAAATCCCCTTTTTTCGTGGTCGTATCCACGAATTACGCACTCTGATTCTTCATTCATTCGAATGTAATATACGTAGGCACAAGATTGCGATGATCATGGCGAGCACGCTTCCATCTTTTCCGCATTTTCCCCCCTTCTTTCCCGTAGTCGAACTACGATTGCTCAGATTTCTCATTCTCGTCCGAATGAGCATACGTAGGCATAAGGGCCCCAATCTTTGGCAAGCACCCTAACTTAAAACCACCCAATTTGACTTAGCATATTTCCCTTTTATCTTATCATTTCACATTTTATCATTGAGAAGAAAACAAATAAGCTTAGCTAGCATTCGTCACCATTAGAATTAAGAGGTTCCCGTTAAGTACAATGGACGTGAGGGGGTGTGCGTACCTTCCTCTCACGTAACCGACTCCCGAACCCAAAATATGGTTACGACGACCATGTTCTTATCTCCTTACAGGTTTTCTCGATATTTTCCTTTCCCTCTTTTGGGATAAATAAAGTTCGGTTGCGACTCTGTCGAACCGCAAATTTCTTCCGTGCCTTTCGTGCGAAGGTCGTGTCTTCGATGATTTTTTGAGGTACGACACTCGTCGAAGATGAGACTGACGAGGAAAAAGCCTTATCAAATCGAGGTGGGCTAATTTCCCATATCCGGGAGCTCCAGCAGGATTGCTTGGGCACTCTTGATATAGGTTTCAAATGCGCAGTTGAGTAAATCCAAGTCGTCAACTCTGGGGTACAGCTCATCACCGAGGGGATCGGGCATTTTCATTGGGTGGTCGATGAGACGCCCCAAATCTATACCCCCAAATAAACATGCATTTGAAGAAATAAAAGAAAGTTTGAAATTTGATCAGAGTATATTTAAAAACATGGCATAGACGGGGAAATCACATCAAATTGAAACCAAACAATTCATACAACACCTGCCCATAAAGATATGCAACAGTGGGGTAGCATACATACAAAGGAAACTCTGTTCCTTACACCCACATTTCAGAAATTAGAATTAAAGCGGAAAATCTAAAATTTGATTAACATATATCATGTAAAAAATTTGTCATACATCCAGTTATACATGTACAAACTAAAAGATAATATATACATAGTACATAATAATAGCCAACGGCCTCCCTAACTACCCGGTGTCACATATCAGAGTCGACCGACAAAAAGGGTTAAGACACAAAGCTTCACAAAAGACCTCCAGCCACTCTAATCTGCAATGCCTCATAGAGTATTATAAAACGAGCAGAAGGGTGAGAAAGACAACCATAATATAAATGCATATAATCATGTATATCAACCTAAAAATACACATGACAAATTTTCTCACCACCATCATCACTTGCCTACACATAAAGCATATACGGATTATATTAACATAATCCCATATTCACACATCATGCATATGTTTATACATACAAAACATATCATTCATAGTTTAAGGCATTTAACACTAATGCACATCAATACACAAATGCTATCACAGCTCAAACATAATCACCAAATCATGATTTTCCACATATAACCAATGCAATCATAATTCATGCAGATGCAAAGAGACCGACACAACGACTCTCTATGCAAATGCAAATGCGGTACCGACTCCTGGATTTCATATCCCATACTAGTTCACTCAGGAACTCTGCTGGAACCATCGCTCGTTACATCACTGTAACTCCCCGTCGGGCCTACGATGTTCACCCGTCGCTTTAGGTCTCCTCATGAGCACACGACGTTTATGGATTGCTTTAGGTCCCCGTCTGGGCACACAACCCGATCGCTTTAAGTCCCCGCCTGGGCACACGATCATCTATAACCATCGCTTTAGGTCCCCAACTAGGCACACGACGTTATAGCAGATTCCTTCTGGAATCGAACCGTCACTCAGGACGTCACAACAATGCATATCATGATGCTTGGCATACAATGACTCATGACATGCATACATCACACACACTCCACATACATTCACATCAATTGTGCCAAACGGCAACCGAACGATTTTCACAAATAACCAAACAATTCGATTTACGGTTTACCAGAAAAGTCGGTTAAAAGTCAGCTAAAAATAATATTTTTCTTCACCAAATCATAGAACATATTTTTAGCTTCACATCCATATAAAGAACACCTCAATCGGATAAACAACACAAAAGATATGGATATTTCAACATAACGCAAAAACATAAACCGGAGGTCCGACACTACGAAACGGTTCGAAAATACTGTTCCAATTGGACCAGGTTCAGACCTCAAAACTATTTTTCCTAGAAATAACATCTCGTTAGCTTCCCAACGCTTTGAACGGGGGTCAAAACCGACTTACGGTTCAAGAGTTATGAATTTCCGAAGTTTCCCCGACAAACCAGAATTTTCTGGTTCCGCCCAGTATGTATCAATACATAGGCTTATGTATCGATACAAAAGGCCACATGTATCGATACATAGCACGCATGTGTCGACGCATGCTGTAGTAAAAATTCGGTTTTCTCAAATTTCTACAGTATGTATCGATGCATAAGGGTTATGTATCGATACATAAACCATTTCGTATTGATACATGGCTGTTATGTATCGATGCATAGCCCTGTTTTTCTCAAAAACCAGATTTCTCAATTTACACCCTTGCTGTAATTTTCCCGAATGCCCGAAAACTCGACTAAATCGAACATTTTCACCGAAACAAACATATACGCGCAACCACCAGATACATAAGAACAATTTAGAACACATAAACGAAATTTCTACGACGTTCGATTTTTCGATTAACTTTCAACCTTTCAAAAACCAGAATTTTCAAACATCACCAAATCGAATAAAAAGCACGCTATACGACGACCTAACCTTACTCGATACAACTACGTAATTTATTTCGAATTCTAACCGTGAAAACATCGGTTTCTACTCGTTTATCTACAATTAGACCTAAACGAAAAAACAACGGAAACATAACGAAAACTAACCAAAACATAACCAAACTTCATGAAACTTTAAACAGCAGCTCACCTACATATAACCAACCAACACATGTATTTATACGACATTTCGACCGTAAAAACATCGATTTCTATCGATTTAGTCAAATACGGCATAAACGGAAACATATGGAAAACCAACCAAAACATCCACACAAAACACATACATAATCATATACAATCATAGTATAATCGAGTTTCGCACCCTTACCCGATAAATTCGCGTTTGAAAAGTCGGTTGAATCGGTTCCTAAATCCCCAAGTTTTTCCTCTTTTTCTTCTTCTCTTTCTCTTCTCTTATTTTCTTCTCCTCTTTCTCTTTATTTTTCTGGTTTTTCTTTCTTTTCTCTCTTTCTTACTACTTTTCTATTTATTCAAAATATCTAATCCCCTAAAAAGATCATTTTACCCCTGAACTCAAATATCTCGCAAACGCTCTCAAAATGCGATAAAACATAAAACAATGATGAAAAATAACATTTTGTCAAATAAAAGTCAGAAATAAAATAATATAAAACCAAAACCAATTAAATCTACTCTATTAAATAAATCTAACAAAACTGGGGCGTTACAATTCTCCCCCACTTGGACATTTTCGTCCTCGAAAATATACCGAGACGAACCACTCTAGATACGACTCTCGCATCCGACCAACAAACCTCAGGCCTACAAAAAGGCACACCACGAATAATACAACTGGCAAAACTCCCTTGCTAACCTCAATCACAACGAGGACACGACAACGACAAGATGCAAAGCCCATACAATGCACTTGACAACTAACTCACAACTCAAGGAAAACCACGATACCAACACACAGGTTCACTCTAGAACCGAAACACAACAAGATCGTTACCATCACCGTAGGTAACACTCCTCTAATTCCCCACAAAGGAATTAGCTACTCGCACTCGAACCAACACAATGGAAACGAGACAACAACACAAACAAGAACACAAGTTCCACGACACAACATCGATTCAACAACCTCCATATAACCATAACACCAACATCCTTGTCACACAACCATACCACAACACTGCTACGATTCACCAATCGAATATAAAACCAAAACATCCCTCAACTTAGCAACACATGGATACTATTAAAACTTTTCTCCTAACACATCCACTCTGAAACATCCAACGGTCTCATCATTCCTATAGATTTCCAATGTTCAACCTAAGAACCCTTACAAGTCACACACACATATACGAAATGTGCTACATCACATCTCCGCTGCGCACTCTGATGACTCGTAACCATCAAAACTACCAATCTCTCTCCCAAAATCTAATTCTTTCACAAACCTTCCAAAAACCACTGTTCACCTTTAATACTCTAGCCTCACATTCTTTCGTGTTATCACACACCAGATACAAGCCTCTGAATTGTTCAAACAATTCTAATCCTCGGACCATCAAAACAGCCATACATAGAAACTTTCAACTTAACTCCTCAGACACAACAATAACTCTACTCAACTTCTAACCAATCTCATTGTCTCTATTCCTTCAGACCAAACCAGTACTCAATATTCTTGTAATTACCAAACACTTCGAATCTAGAATCATAAAGATAATACTCCCAATATTCCAACACAATTACAACTGCAAACAATTCCAATTTCCACAATAATACTAATCCTTTCACGAATCCTCAAATGTCGACAAACATAATCCACGACTTACTCTCTTATCTTAACACACCGACTACTCATCCAAGATACATCCCCAAACCATTGACTCCACCTTTGCAAGTCAACTTACGTAACCAAACAATAATTTTGGAAAAAGTCTTCCATACCCTTCAGTAATAACCAACAAAAGTCCAAAAAGTTCCCAATCACCTTTGCCAACTTCGGAGCCTCTCCTAGTAGCACCACATCTACTTCCGATGACAACAATTATAACCCATCACACAAGTCGATCGAAGCCTCAACTCAAGCAAATCACTACTCTTATCAAACATCCCAACAATTGTAATTCTAATCAAACTCAACCGAACCATTCCAGTTACCTTATCCTGAAAGTGAATACTTAATCTCAATCGTCATCTTATACCACTGTCCGTAATCCATACATAATTTTTTTTTCTTGCCAATCCAAATTCCAACCTATCGCGACAATCATCCTAAAAAGAACTCTCAACGACTTCCCAAGTTAACCATCATACAAAATCTTAATTCCGCATAACTGTCAGATATAAAAATCTTTTTCAACTTGACAGAATAATCCACAAACATATCCTTAAATTTCAAGTAATCCAATCCGCACCACTATCAAAGCCGGAAAGACACGTCCATTCCACCCAACATAATTCTCGTATGCTATCAACAAGAGATTAAGGGTGATCAGTTCCTCAATTTGTCAATAGACAGCCGACAACCATAATGAGGCATAAACCGTCTCCACCAAACTATAATAGCATTCCTTACATCTTATACACAAAACTACCTAAGGTACAAATCCTTAGTTGATGTAAACCTTACTTCTGCATTCCTTCTTGAACCAGAAACCACACTTAAAACCTTGCAATACATACACACTGAGCCAGCGCTCTACACCTGAAGCAACATGGAGAAGTGCCAGCTTCTCCCCCACTTATCTCATTCTAATCTCTCCAACTATAAACACACCAAATCCATCCCAAGCCTTTACCATAAATGGTCAAAGAACAATTTAAACAAACCGAAAAAAGTAAATACTGACCCCATTGCTGGAGTATCAATAACCATCTTACTACCCCAAGAAGACAACAACAAATTCAAACACTTCACGCACTCCCACGAAATAAATGAATGAGTCGTCCCAATATCAATAATAACAATTAAAGGCATACTATTAATAAAGAAGTACCTTTAATCAAACGATCCGCACTAGAAGTCTCAGTCCTTGCCATTGTAAAGACCTCTCCACCCGCCTAAGCTTGCTTTGGTTTCGTACAGTTCATACTAATATGACCCATCTCACCATAGTTAAAGCACTTAACCACATTCTTCCTCTTGCACTTAGCTGCCTCATGTCCTAAGCCTCCACAATCAGAACACTTATCCAAATTCTTCCTACATTCGGACTGACGGTGCCCCCACTCACCGCACCTAAAACACCTCGGAGAATTAGACATACCTTTTCCACTTGGATTTTTCTCAAAATTCTCCCTTTGCTTACCTTTATCAGCTGGTGTCACATACGGACCACCACGAGACGGTTGTTTCCCTTTCCTGTCATTCACACTCTTATAGTGAGCAGAACGAGCCCTACAATCTTCTTCATAAATCCTACAGCATTCCACCAAATCTGCAAACCTTTGAATCCTCTGATAACCAATAGCCTGCTTAATCTCAGGATGCAAGCCACTTTCATACTTCCCACACTTTGAAAATTCAGCAGTAGCTTCAGCATAATGAGGATAAAACTGCACAAGTTCCACAAACTTAGCAGTATATTCAACAACAGACAAATTACCTTGTTTTAGTTCCAAAAACTCAATCTCCTTCTTTCCTCGGACATCCTCCGAAAAATACTTCCTTAGAAACTCTCGGCTAAACACCTCCCAAGTGATCTCTTCTTCCTCCGCAGTTTCCAACACCTGACGAGTACTGACCCACCAGTCGTCAGCCTCTTCATGTAACATGTGAGTGCCCAGCCTCACCTTGTGATCATCTTCACAATCCATTACTCGGAAAATCCTCTCAATCTCTTTCAACCAAATCCGTGCACCATCCGGATCATGTTTCCCTTTAAAGACCGGCGGCTTATTCTTTCTAAACTCATCATTTCCGGCAACATTCGGTGAACCCTGCATAGCTCGTGCCATAGCCTCCATCGCCGCAGCCAAAGCAGCATCATTACGACCAGCCATATTCTGTTCATCCAAATACATAAACTATGGTTAACCAACCACTCACCAGCGCACAACTGCTGCACCACAGCAACTCACCTAAAACGACAGACACAACCGACACGGACTGGCTCTGATACCACTTAATGAGACGCCCCCAATCTATACCCCCAAATAAACATGCATTTGAAGCAATAAGAGAAAGTTCGAAATTTGATCAGAGTATATTTAAAAACATGGCATAGACGGTGAAATCACATCAAATTGAAACCAAACAATTCATACAACACCTGCCCATAAAGATAGGCAACAGTGGGGTAGCATACATACAAAGGAAACTCTGTTCCTTACACCCACATTTCAGAAATTAGAATTAAAGCGGAAAATCTAAAATCTGATTAACATATATCATGTAAAAAGTTTGTCATACATCCAGTTATACATGTACAAGCCAAAAGATAATATATACATAGTACATAATAATAGCCAACGGCCTCCCTAACTACCCGGTGTCACATATCAGAGCCGACCGACAAAAAGGGTGAAGACACAAAGCTTCACAAAAGACCTCCAGCCACTCTAATCTGCAATGCCTCGTAGAGCATTATAAAACGAGCAGAAGGGTGAGAAAGACAACCATAATATAAATGCATATAATCATGTATATTAACCTAAAAATACACATGACAAATTTTCTCACCACCATCATCACTTGCCTACACCTAAAGCATATACGGATTATATTAACATAATCCCATATTCACACATCATGCATATGTTTATACATACAAAACATATCATTCATAGTTTAAGGCATTTAACACTAATGCACATCAATACACAAATGCTATCACAGCTCAAACATAATCACCAAATCATGATTTTCCACATATAACCAATGCAATCATAATTCATGCAGATGCAAAGAGACCGACATAACGACTCTCTATGCAAATGCAAATGCGGTACCGACTCCTGGATTTCATATCCCATACTAGTTCACTCAGGAACTCTGCTGGAACCATCGCTCGTTACATCACTGTAACTCTCCGTCGGGCCTACGATGTTCACCCGTCGCTTTAGGTCTCCTCATGAGCACACGACGTTTATGGATTTCTTTAGGTCCCCGCCTGGGCACACAACCCGATCGCTTTAAGTCCCCGCCTGGGCACACGATCATCTATAACCATCGCTTTAGGTCCCCAACTGGGCACACGACGTTATAGCAGATTCCTTCTGGAATCGAACCGTCACTCAGGACGTCACAACAATGCATATCATGATGCTTGGCATACAATGACTCATGACATGCATACATCACACGCACTCCAGATACATTCACATCAATTGTGCCAAACGGCAACCGAACGATTTTCACAAATAACCAAACAATTCGATTTACGGTTTACCGGAAAAGTCGGTTAAAAGTCGGCTAAAAATAATATTTTTCTTCACCAAATCATAGAACATATTTTTAGCTTCACATCCATATAAATAACACCTCAATCGGATAAACAACACAAAAGATATGGATATTTCAACATAACGCAAAAACATAAACCGGAGGTCCGACACTACGAAACGGTTCGAAAATACTGTTCCAATTGGACCAGGTTCAGACCTCAAAACTATTTTTCCTAGAAAGAACATCTCGTTAGCTTCCCAACGCTTCGAACGGGGGTCAAAACCGACTTACGGTTCAAGAGTTATGAATTTCCGAAGTTTCCCCGACAAACCAGAATTTTATGGTTCCGCTCAGTATGTATCAATACATAGGCTTATGTATCGATACAAAAGGCCACATGTATCGTTACATAGCACGCATGTGTCGACGCATGCTGTAGTAAAAATTCTGTTTTCTCAAATTTCTACAGTATGTATCGATGCATAAGGGTTATGTATCGATACATAAACCATTTCGTATTGATACATGGCTGTTATGTATCGATGCATAGCCCTGTTTTTCTCAAAAACCAGATTTCTCAATTTACACCCTTGCTATAATTTTCCCGAATGCCCGAAAACGCGACTAAATCGAACATTTTCATCGAAACAAACATATACGCGCAACCACCAAATACATAAGAACAATTTAGAACACATAAACGAAATTTCTACGACGTTCGATTTTTCGATTAACTTTCAACCTTTCAAAAACCAGAATTTTCAAACATCACCAAATCGAATAAAAAGCATGTTATACGACGACCTAACCTTACTCGATATAACTACGTAATTTATTTCGAATTCTAACCGTGAAAACATCGGTTTCTACTCGTTTATCTACAATTCGACCTAAACGGAAAAACAACGGAAACATAACGAAAACTAACCAAAACATAACCAAACTTCATGAAACTTTAAATAGCAGCTCACCTACATATAACCAACCAACACATGTATTTATACGACTTTTCGACCGTAAAAACATCGGTTTCTATCGATTTAGTCAAATACGGCATAAACGGAAACATATGGAAAACCAACCAAAACATCCACACAAAACACATACATAATCATATACAATCATAGTATAATCGAGTTTCGCACCCTTACCCGATAAATTCGCGTTTGAAAAGTCGGTTGAATCGGTTCCTAAATCCCCAAGTTTTTCCTCTTTTTCTTCTTCTCTTTCTCTTCTCTTCTTTTCTTCTCCTCTTTCTCTTTATTTTTCTGGTTTTTCTTTCTTTTCTCTCTTTCTTACTACTTTTCTATTTATTCAAAATATCTAATCCCCTAAAAAGACCATTTTACCCCTCAACTCAAATATCTCGCAAACGCTCTCAAAATGCGATAAAACATAAACAATGATGAAAAATAACATTTTGTCAAATAAAAGTCAGAAATAAAATAATATAAAACCAAAACCAATTAAATCTACTCTATTAAATAAATCTAACAAAACTGGGGCGTTCAGTCGACGGCCAGATAATCGCTCCGGAAGACCTTGGGGAAAATGTTAACCAAGATAATGGATAGTCCCAGCCCGTGGAGGAAGCCGAAGTTTAGTTTTTACTTAGTTGTTTGGCCTGCGCCTGTTTACCTTGAAAATTCATAAACAACCGCTGATCTTCTAAAACAATAAAGTTCTAGTAACTTACAGGATCGATCAGATTGATCCTAGGACATGTGTTGTATGTGTATTTAGAATATTTTACAATTTGGTAAAGTATGTCTTTCGACAATGCACGCAAATAAAAAGGGTGTTTGAAGTGTAAAGGAAAGCGATAAAGATCAAAGAAATAACTAAGTCGAACAATACATCAAAGGAAAGAAAAGGCTGAATGTAAAATTTTGATAAAAGCTAGAGTTAAATGCTGGAAAGGAATGCATAAAGATCTAAAAATGCAGCAAGATAAATGCTTGAAAGTAAAGGCTTTTAATGTAAAACTTCAAAGTAAAGACTTGGTAGTATAACTGACTTGAAAGGTAAAAGTTTTGTGAAAAAGATTTCAAAGTAAAGAATCTAATACAGAAACTTCAAAGTAAATTGCATTGCAATAAAGGATAATGATGATTACAATCACGTACATTCTCACTTCACTTGTTTCTCGACACACTGGATACTTTGAGTGAATATAGAGTTACTTGTACACATATGATTTTTCACACTTATTCTAACCCTAGGACTAACCTATTTATAATACTCTAAAGTAACCACCATTTGACGGTTTTACTCCTAGAATACGCCACTTGGCACTTCGCATGTCTTCACGTTCTGGATCTTCGCCACCTGTCCTCTTTTCAACTTCAAATAATAGAACTTCCCTCCACTATTCAGTTGTCACTGCAGCGCGTTACCCATAGCCACTTCACCATGTCGAATTGACTCCTAGGACTTAGAGATATTTGAAGTCCTAAAATCATTCTCTTCGACTAGGGTTTTCAACAAACATAGTTGAAGGCATTGTGGTCGAATCCTTCTTCTTTTAGCTTATTACTTTAAAGAGTAACTTCTTTAAAAGCCAAATTGTCTGAAATCATGTAGCGTCAAAATTAGGAGCTAACAAATTGCCCCCCAAAAATGTCCTTTCGCCAGTGTTGGTAGGAAGGTCATTTTTTGATAACATGATTTTCGACGCCTGCTCATTCGATTATGGAAAACATGGTCATAACTGACCAACCCACGATTTAGAAACTATTCAGTTTCTTTCAACCATGCTTATGATGTCATGTCATGATGGCAAATCCTCAAACGCCTTTTCAGCCGTATTTGAGATCAGTTTCCATCATCACCTTTCTTGGAACTAGACATTTGTGGTCTGACTGTAACCACCACCATCCAACCATTTCAGACAAAGACACGCGTCCCACTATCGTATCCATTTCAACGGTGGATTCACAGTCCCCTCATCTTCCAAACGCCTATAAATACCCTTTTCTTCCAACTTGAAACTTTTTGCACTCTCAGACTTTCTTTCAACTTATTTCCCCGTTCTTTAAACTCTCTCAAGAAAACCCAGAACGCATTCTAACTTTTCTCTTCAACTTCCAACAATGGCGTCTTCACAACCCATTCACCAAGAAACAAAAAGCCAAAAGGGTAAAACCACCCCGTTCAAAGGTGGTTAAGAACCAACAGTTCATGCTGGAACCTCTTCTTGAGGAAGCAATGAGCATTTACGAATCTCAGGTAATGATCCCTCTCCTTGTCTCTGATAAACCTTATGCTTTAGGTGGCCCCCTAGCTGATGTTAAACCCACCAATGAAAAACTGGGCGAGTTTTTTCCTTCTTACCATAAATCTAGACCTCTAGGGCAAAAAAGCAACCCTAATGAGGATGGAGCCTCCCCTGATACACCCACTTTGACGAAAATGGATCTGAGGTACCTTCACGATGGTACGAGATTTGTAAGAGCTGTCAACCCTTTAAAGGATTTTGACCTTTGGATGACCAGAATGGAAAAGGTCAAAGCAGATCATTGGAAAACCATTGGAATCTATGATCTGCTTATGATGTCGAAGACCAACATCCCTTATTGTTTGAACCTGCTGGAAGCATCTCTTTACTTCTGGGATAGTACCCACTACACCTTTCATCTTCCTTGTGGGATGGTTACTCCCACACTCTTCGATCTTACTGCCATTGTAGGTCTTCGACCAGATGGTATTTCATACGATCCTGATACTGATGCAGAGGATACCATAGGAATCTCTGACTCCAAGCTCACATACACCCACTTCATCAACTACCACAAACGTGATACTGCAGAAATCACTGATAAGGTACACATTGCGTTCCTCACCGTATGGCTGTCGAGGTATGTATTTTGCTCAAAATCCTTACAGGTGGCCAAGAAGTATCTCACTCTGGCCAACCAACTTCACAATAATAGAGGAGTTTGCCTTAGCGGGTTGATTCTGGCGAACCTCTATGAGTCTCTCAGCGAAGGGGCGACTCGACTTAAAGACTTGGAGGCCCAAGGTACTATTCACTTGAATGGCCCCCTCTGGCTACTTCAGTTGTGGCTCAATGCAACTTTTGAAGCTAGCCTTCCCAGGAAAGGGCAGGTCGATGAGGATTCTACTGAAATCCAAGAGAGGAGGGTCGAAGGTACCCGCCTGGTGAAGCTCACGCCCAATGACGATGGGGAAACTCTCAAGAGAGCCTTCTCCAGTTACATTATGATGTTTGCCAAAAGGCATGAGTTCACACCTAGTATGGCTCCCTTTGCTGAGAGAAGATGTGGACCTGAGTGGTTTACAAGGCCATTCCCTGATTCATCCACCAAACTCGATGCCAAATCTGTTTCAATCTGGGAAGCCTTTTTGATTCCTAGATTTATCATTCAAAGGCTGAATCTTGGAAGAGACATGGCAGCCTTAATTGCTTACCAACCAAATCTTGTCTCTCGACAACTTGGGTTGGGTCAAATTTTCCCTAAATGCATATATGGGAAGAAAGGCCATGTGGTGCTTCATACTGCCAGTTTTGATGAAGGAGGTGTTGTAGTCACTTTCGACCAGTGGAACGCTAGGAAAGCAACCCTTTCCCCTGTGTACTTTCAGCCCACCTTCTTGTGCACCAAACCCTTCCATAACTGGTGGTCGAAGTACTACAGTGAACAATTTCTTGATGTTGCTGCTTTCTCTTCCTTACTTGACCAAGCTTTTCTTGATGTGCAGGAGAAAACCAAGAAGAGTAAGTTCATTCATGTCAAAGAAATTTAGGCCTTTAAAAAGTACTTTGAAACTGTCTATCGACCAGATGATATTAGTCGAACCGTTCGTGAGGCTGCTGTCACTTTGAAGGAGAAATTTCTACAAAAAATGGATCAGTTGAAAATCCCTTCAAACGTTCCTCTTGAGAAATGTTATAAGGTAGCTTTTGAACTCTTTCCTCCAAAGTTCCCTCGACTGCCTAATGCTGATTTTGGAGTGGCACTTGCCCCTCATTTCCAGAGTGGTTCGTTTGTGGTGAGCACTTAAAACTCCTTCGACAGCAGTCTCAACCGAAAGCCTAACAGGTGGTTGCGACTAAACATACGCTGGACAGTTTCAAAGGACACCTTCATATAGGGGTCGAGGATGTCCGTGTCGAATCCGAAATATATGAAGGTTTGAGGCCCTTGATTTGTGGTTTTTTAACTAACCACTCAATTATTAACCTTGTAATAATCATCTGTCTTTCAGCTATGGCCAGGAAGACCGGCTCATCGAAGGGTGCTGCAGGAGTCGAAAAGGACACTAAAGGCACAAAGGTATTTTATATCCCTTGCCTCAGTCTTTTTGTGTAACCAATCTTCTAATGTTTGAATCACTTCTTAGGCTGCTCGAAAACCTCCAACGCCTTCAAAAAAGGGCAAGAAAGGTGCTCAAGCAGTTGTCCCTCCAGATACTGATGATGAGTCCCCTGAGGAGATAATAGTTAAGAAGAAAAGGAAGCTTGTCAAAGTTTCTAAAACTACCACCCAATCTCCCTCAAAGGCGGCAAGAATTCTTGAGAAGACACCTGCTGGTAGTGGTGTCAAGAAATAACTCTCCAGGGTTGCGTCGAAAATGACTGCTGGTGATCCTGAGAGTGCAAACTCAAGTCCTGATGCTGCGGTTGTACAGGTATACGTACTATCTTCACTCAGTATTTGGATTCCCTACTCAGATTTCTTCCAATCTTATTCTCTTTGCTTCTGGTTTTCAGGCTGATGCAGGTGGTTCTAACCCACCACAACCTTCATTCAGCTTTACAACAACTCTCCTGAATAGCCAAGGTGAGCCAACTTATCACCCTATCTCTGACCTTGGTTTTGGATATAGTTCACTGAGCGAAATTAACCAACCTATCCCTCTTACAGTTCCTCCTCCTGAAGCGGCTAAAACAAATAATAATTTGCCTGCCAGGACCAATACTCAACAATCCCAGACCGATGGCTCAGAACATGAAGAGGATGATGTTTCTCACCAATAACCTCTCGACCAAACAGAGACTATTAGTATAGACATAGAAGGAAGGCCAACTAAACCAGGAGAAGAGGAGGTCGAAGATGAAGAAAAACAAGAAGAAGAGAGAGAGAGAGGACTGAGCAAGATCAAACCCATTCGACTGTGGCTGAGACAGGTCCTGTCAACAATCCAACTCCTAGGCCTGCTGTCACTTCGACTACTGGAGGATCCCCTGCTGGAGACCCACTTGCTGCTCTCAAATGGTCAAATCCTCGAGAGTATGCCAGATTGATACTTGGGAAGAAGTACAGTTCTTCAGGTATTAGTCTTAGTACTTCGACCAGTTCTGGGGGTCCAGCTCCAGATGACTTCGCAAGCCCTATCCTTCAGAAAATCAAAGACAAATTCTTCAAAGGGGAAATCCAAAATGTCTTACTTTCGGATCGAACTGCACCTCTCTTCCTGAAAGATAGTCTCCAAAAACTGGATCTCTCGACCCTTAGTACAGATGTGTCTGAATTCCTTATGGAGTTAACTGCTTTAGTAAATCAAATGTTTGAGGACTTGAAACTTCTTCCCAAGATCCAAGACACCATTGAGGTTACAACTGGATTGGAACATGCAGCTTGGGACGAAGCTCACGCATCAGAAACCAAGGTCGAAAATATGGAGATTGATCAAAACAACAGGCAAGCAGAGATAGCATCGAACCAAAAGAATATTGATGACTGGAAGCAACAAATTGAAGAACTGCAAAACAAGATTTCCAACGCTGAAAAGCGCAACCTTGAACTGAAAGAATTCGACGATACTGAAATGGCCAGAGAGCTAAAGCGCATTATAGACTTCCTCGACAAAGCCTAAATGCTTGAGAAGGAACTTTCAGCAGCCAAGCTCAACAAAGCTCTGTATGAGAAATGCCTTAAGACTCACAAGGTCAACTTTCTTGAGTTGAAGTCGAAGCTACCTTTCTGATTTGTTCCATGATTTCTTGTTTGTAGTTCCTTTTTGATCATCATGTTTTATGGCCCTTTGAGGCCCTATGTAAAGACAATCTGAATACCCTATGGCATTTATTTAAATACTTCTGTTTACTATTAACTCTTCGACTTGCAAAATCTTTGATAAGATCATGGCACATTTCCTCTCAAACTTTGCTAATCTTTGTAATTAAAGTACTCTGCCTCTTTTCTTGGAAATCATGAAAATAGCGCAGCTTTTAACAGCTTAGTGTTCCAACGGCACAAGTTTCTATTTCATAAAAGAATATTAATGGCGCAACCCTAGGGTATACTCCCAAGAGTAATTTCACGTATTTCCATCGTTGACTGGCCAATCTTTACAAGGCCTTGCCTCTATAAAATCCTCTTTAGGTGAGCCATATTTTGCATCTACTGAAGCAAGCATGAGTACTTCCTCAAAGAAAGCAAGGACCAAGAAGGTGGCTGAGGAGACAAACAAAGCTGAGGCAACAACTACTGCCCTCAATGATACTTCAACTGGAGCAACATCTCGCGCCAAGAAGAGAGAAACCAAGATGAAGGTCCCCAAGAAAGGACATTCCAAAGCACCAAACTCTGATGATGAAGCTGACGAAGATTATGTTGCCTTCCTCAACTCTATTAATTGGAGGGACTGTGAATGACCTTTCTCCTAGGTTTCATGTTGTTGTACTGTTTTCTTTTCTTTGTATGCCATTTTGGCCTTACATGGCCTATTTTGGCTTTTATAATCTGAATGAAACTTACGTTTTAATATGAATCTCTTGTAAAATAGGCTTATATTTTTCAAATATTTCCCATTTACCCTTAAGACTCTTAAATCACCCTCCATCTCTTGAATCTCATAAGCATTATTACTAAATGCCTTAATAATTTGAAAAGGACCTTCCCACTTAGGAGACCACTTCCCCAAAGTTCTGGTCTTTCGATCCATGGGTAAGATCACTTTCCACACTAGATCTCCAGCTGAAAAGGTTTTAATCTTGACCTTTTTGTTATAAGACTTCTCCACCCTCTTCTTTTGCCTTTTCAGCAACTCTAATGAATGTAGTCTTTCTTCATCTAAGTCTATTAATTCCTCAAGCATCATATTCCAATAAGATTCAGATGGAATCTCATGATGCCTTTGAATCCTTATTGACTGAAGATAAATTTCCACAGGCAAAACTGCGTCATGACCAAAGGTTAGTCGAAATGGGGTAGTATTAGTTGCCTCTTTAGGGGACGTTCAAAATTCCCACAGTATTTGGTCCAATGTCTTATGCCAATTTCTTGGTCTCTTTCCCACATGCTTTTTTATCAAACCAATAACCACTTTATTCGCCGCTTCGACTTGACCATTAGCTTGAGCTTAATAAGGTGTGGATGTTAAAAGCTTGAATCCTATTTCTTTAGAAAACTCTTGCATTTTTCGACTAGTGAAGACTGGTCCTTGGTCTGTTGTAATTGTCTCTAGGATTCCAAACCTATAGATGATGTGTTTCTGGATAAATTCAATCACGTCTTCTTGATCAACATTTGGTAATGGGATAGCTTCGACCCATTTGGTAAAATAATCAATACCCACCAAAATGTACTTATGATTCTTTGATGATGCTGGTCGAATTTCTCCAACCAAATTGAAAGCCCATCCTCTGAAAGGCCAAGGCTTTACTATAGAGTGCAACTCACTTGCAGGGACGTGTTGGATGCCAGCATGAACTTAACATTCCTGACAACCCTTAGCAAATTCAATACAATCTTTTAACATGGTGGGCCAATACATGCCCTGTCGAAACAACAACCATTTCATTTTATGGCCTACCTGATGTGCTTCCCATGCCCCACTATGGACAGTTGAAAGGGCCAAGTATGCCTCTGCCTCACTGAGGCACTTAAGCAGTACTCCCTCAAGAGTCTTTTTGAATAATTCATTACCCAACAAGACATAACTTAAGGCTTGATACTTGATTTTCCTCTTTGTCAAAGCTATTGGATTTTTCAGGTAATCCATTATAGGTTTCCTCCAATCCTTGTCAGTTATGTTATCAATTGCCAGAATTGCAAAATTATCTTCATCAGCGTATCCAAGCTTAGTTTCTTCCAAGTCTGATGGGGCTAATCCTACTGACACCACCCTTCCTTTAACTTTGACTTCGATTGTATCTTGTAATTTGTCTTTCGAAACTTTATACCCTGATGCAATCTGAGCCAAGTCATTAGCTACCTGGTTTTCCAGTCTAGGGATGTGTCGAAAACTGACTGCGTCGAGCTTTTTCAACAGTCGATTCATAATTACAAAGTACATAATCAAGTTTTCTTTTTTGCACTTGTACTCTTTGGTCACTTGTTTTATGACCAGTTCTGAATCTCCCATTATTTTGACATGAGTTGCCCCCAATTCCAACAATACTTCAAGTCCAGCAATAAAAGTTTCATATTCAGCTTCGTTGTTAGAACAACGACCTTCGATTTTATACTTAAGTGTTGTTGGAATTTTATTAGGAGAAATAACAAGTACTCCTATGCCTGTCCCATCTTTGTGGCTCGACCCGTCGAAGTATAACTTCCAAGGTTCCACATCAAGATAGTTCAGGGGGGTCTCATTTGTAGAATGGTCAGCTATAAAGTCTGCCACTATTTGTCCTTTAATAGCTTTTAAAGGCTTATAAGTTAAAGAATATTCAGTTAATGCTAATGCCCATTTTCCAATTCGACTATGCAAAATAGGTTTGGACAACATATGTTTAATAACGTCATAACGAGAAGAAACATAAACATCAACTGGTTTTATATAATGCTTCAATTTGGTACAAGAGTAATACAGACATAAACATAATTTTTCAATCATGCTATATCTAGTTTCTGCATCATTTAAAACTCTACTAAGGTAATAAACGGCTCTTTCGACACTGTCATCATCCTCTTGGGCTAACATGCTCCCTAAAGTTCTATCTGACGCAGCTATGTACAATCTCATACACTTATTGCCACGAGGTGGTGAGAGAATAGGGGGGTGACTCAGGTACTCTTTGATCTTGTCGAAGGCTTCCTGTTGAGCTTGCCCCCAGTCGAACCCATCCTTGCTAGCTCGAAGCAATGGTGAAAAGGCTTGCGTTTTCCCACTTAAGTTACATATAAATCTCCTCAAGAAATTTATTTTTCCCAAAAGAGACTGCAATTCCTTCTTTGTTGATGGCGCTTTTGCTTCCATAATGGCTTTGGTTTTATTCTGGTTAATTTCGATCCCCTTCTTGTGGACCACAAAGCCTAAGAAATCCCCTGCCTGCACACAAAAAGCACATTTGAGAGGATTCATTTTTAGACCATGCTTTCTCATCCTTTCAAAGGAATGTCGAAGATGGCTTATATGATCTTTTCCTGAAAAGGACTTAACAACAATATCATCAATATATATTTTCATAAAAGTCTCAATAAAATCATGAAAGATCGAATTCATTGCTCGCTGGTAAGTTGCCCCAGCATTTTTTAGACCAAAAGGCATTACTACCCACTCATAAGTGCCTAATGCCCATGGGCATCGAAAAGCAGTTTTTGGGACATCTTCCTGAGCAATGAATATTTGGTTATAACCAGAATAACCATCCAGCATACTCAAGTATTCATGTCCTGCAGCAGAATCAATCAGCATTTCTGCCACAGGCATAGAATATTCGTCTTTAGGGGTTGCAGAATTTAGATCTCTAAAATCTATACAGACTCTTAAATAACCATTCTTTTTAATGACCAGTACAATATTAGCTAACCATTCGACATACCTAGCTGTACGGATGAACTTGCATCTAAGTAGCCTTTCAATTTCCTCTTTGATTTTGGAAAGGATTGTTGGGGCAAACCGTCTTGGATTTTGCTTGACTGGCTTTTTCCCAGGTATGATTGGCAACTTATGTTCAACAAGCTCTCTCCTCAAACCAGGAATTTCATCATAGTCCCAGGCGAAGCAATCCTTGAATTCCTTCAATAGTTGGACCATTTCGACTTTGAGTAGTGGGTCGAGACTAGCACTAATATAAGTAGGCCTTTTCACTCCCCCTTCACCCAAGTCAATTTCTTCCAAAGGATCTTGCGCCAGCATTTTAATATTTTTTGACAGTAGATCCTTTTCAAAACCTAAAAGCTCATCATCATAAACAGCATCAAGCCTTTGGTTTTGGTCTTCGATTTGAGGCCCATCAGGTGGCTCAGGTTCAAAGTCCTTACCAGGGCCTACTTCACAAATTTGAGTTTTGGCTTCGACAGCCATGTGGTTGTGTGCAGCCTCTAAGGCCGCTTGTAACTTAGATTTAGCCACATAGGCCAAAATTCTTTGTAGCGCGTCGAATTCAGTCATTGTTACTGAATTCACTTCCCTAGCCTGTGGGGTCAACTTCAGGCAGCCCATAGTACGAGACATTGCCTTCTTCTCTTATGACTTCTCTGTCCCAACGAAACCCCTCTAGTGGGTGCAAGTGTAATGAGCAGAATGCATGGTCATCTGGGGTGAGATCAAATTCTGCTAGAGTACAAGGCGCAATATGCCCCAAGTTTTTGTCGAACTCAACACCATCAACATGATTAATAGGAACCTTAAAGTACCCTTGATCAGCTTCAATGTTTTCTACTATTCCATCAGGCCTCCAGATTGTTATTCGTTGGTGCATTGATGAAGGTACTGCCCCAATGCCATGGATCCACTCCCTTCCCAGCAAAAGGTTGTAGTTAGCTTTACTCTCGACCACCATAAACATGGTGGGTTTTGTCATTGTACCCACAGTCAAGTCAACCTGTAAGACACCTAGAGTGGTCCCAATCTTCCCTTCATAGTTAGAGAGGACCATGTTGTGGGGTTTAAGATCAGTGTCGAATTTACCAATTTTACTTAGCAGAAAATGTGGCATTAAATTGACAGTAGCCCCACAATCCACCAAGATCTTATTTACAGCCACGTTCTGTACTTTCCCTGTAATGTACAGAGGTTTCAAGTGTCCCTTCATGGCCTCAGTTGGCCGCTCAAAGAAAGCATTATGTTCTTTGATACAGCCATTGTTCATTACATAATAGCACACAGGTTGGTGTGCTGCCATTTCTGCCTCAGCGTTGGCATCCAAGTTTTCCACTTCAGTCACTCTGTCATATTCTCTTGGCATTACTGACACTACGTTGACAATGATGTTTAAAGAAGCATCAGAGTCTGAATCAAAATTGTGGGTCGAAGCTTCGTCTTCAACTATTTCGACCGCAAATTTCTCAGCTTCTTCCTTTTTGGAAGTAAACAGATTTCGACCCACAGGCAGCTGGTTTGTTGTTTTCATGCCAACACCTTTATTGCTAGCTGGCAGGACATTAGTGCTGGTCTCCATCGAATCTTTAGCCTAAGCTTCCCTTAAAGCCTTCCTTCGTCTCTGTTCTCTCCTCCACTGGGACCTGGACATAGGATTTTTTCCTTTGTAATTCTCAGAAATGTAGGCAACTTTGTTGAAGGACTTGAATTCTTTCCTATACTCAATTGAAGAACCTCTAGCCACATCAAAACTTTTCCATCTTTGCTTCCATTTTCTGCTGCTTCGACTGGTTTAACCCACCTTCCAGTTGGTATTTCGCCGCTGGGCTTGAAAGTAGCTTGCTTGGCCCTTGGAATTTGTGGCCTTTGGCCATATTGTTTTTGAGTAGCTTTCCTTGGGTCGAAACGCCCTAGCCTTTGAGAAGCTCTCTTCTCACGTCCAGATTTGGCCTCTTTCCCCGCTTGGAGGCCATGAGCAGCTTCTTTGTCGAAGATAGCACTGCATCGAGGGCACAACATGACTTCAGAGTTCTTCCCCTGGCACCTGTGGAGAAAATCAACAATGGTTTCATCCTCTCTGGGATAAGCCAGTTTGTCGCAGTCCTCTTGTTCATCAATATCCATGGCCTGTCTGTCAGTAACTTCGACCATGTTTATGTTGACTTCATCTTTTAAACGCATTTTGGAAAAGTTGACATCAAGGCCTTCAGCAGCCTCGTCCATCTGTCTAAAATGATCAGCCATCTCTTTTGTCACCATCTGTAATTTTGGTGCTTCAGCTTCAGCATGGGTCTTGACTGTAGTTTCAGTGTTGAACCTTTGAACTTCAGAAGTCGTACTAAAGTAGTGTTCAACAACCATACATATCAAATTCTCCAGCTGGTAGCCATCCATTTCTTCAGCTTCTCTAATAAACACAACATCATTGGTAAGGTCCTCAGTAACCTCCACCACTGTGGCATTTATGCCAAGAGCTTCGTTGGTGTTAACACTATCCGAACTGTTGTCAGACAATTCAACCAGTTCGACCATGTTGACCTCCTCAGGCTCTGCATAATTTGCTTCAGCTACTTCAAGGGGGTTGGTACCAATCTTCATCTGGGTCTTAGTCTTCTCCCCAAATTTGAGCCTTCCCTCCTGAATAGCATTCTGCACCAAATCCCTGAAAAGAAAACATTGAGACGTCTTATGACCCAAGTAATTATGGTATTTACAAAAACCTCTCTTTTTTCTTTGCTCTAAAGGTGGTACTTTAGCACCAAGAGGCACTAATATTTGACCATCCTTAACTAACAAATAAAAAATTTCGTCACATTTTGTGATATCGAAAGTATATATTTTCTTTGGGAACCTATCGTTCTTTTCAGATTCGACAGGGTTCTTTGCATTTGAAGGGACTAATAATTTATAAGAATAAGGAGGGGCCTTCTTAAGTTCAGCAAGGTCTATTTCATTTTCGTCGAACCTAACGGACTCATCGTATAACTCATCTATACCCTCCTGGTATTCGACGTAAGCTACCTTCCTGTTCTTATTCACCCTAGCTTTCTCATCTTTGAGACGCTCTAGCTGTCGAACTCTGTCAGCTAACTGGGCCATATCCCTTAAATACTGGGTGTCCAGTTTTTTCCTGATAGAGTAATCAAGGCCACCAGCGGCCATTTCGACAAGTTCATGCTCAGGCACTTGTGTGAAGCATCTAGCCTTGAGCAGTCGAAACCTATTCAAGTAATCATCTATTGGCTCATTGAACTTTCGTTTCACACTAGCCAATTCTTTCAAACTAATTTTAGCCTGACCCATGTAAAATTGCTCATGGAACAAACGTTCTAACTGGGTCCAATTACAAATCAAACCAGATGGTAACGTAGTGAACCACGTGAATGCGTTTTTAGTGAGGGAACTAGGGAAATACTTCACCCTCAGACTTTCATCATTCGCAATTTCACCAGCTTCGATCAGGTAGCGCGCCACATGTTCGACGGTAGATTCTGTAGTATCTCCTGAGAACTTAGTAAACTTTGGAACTTTTGTCCTGGGAGGCAATTCAGCTTGGAGTATATAGTCTACTATAGGCGAAGTAAAGTTTGGCCTAGAAAAACCCATATTCAGGCCATTTCGAGCCATTATTTTTTCGACCATGGCTGCCAAATTGTTCTCTGCTGCTACATTATTGCGTCGAACCTGATTCGCCACATGATCAGCGTTTTGATTTCTGTTCACTAGCACCATCCTTGGTTCCTCCTCTTCAAGTATTGGTATTTGATTTCTAGGAGGCTCCTCCCTAGGTGGTTCGACCAACTCTGGATTCACTTGTTGAGCATTCTCCCTCCCCTCGACTCCTTGATTTTGGTGTTGAACAAGAGCGGGCATTCCCATGAATTCTGCTATATGTCCCATATGGGTTGTCATCATTTGATTGGTTTGAGTAGTATTCTGGATCAATGGCTGGAAAATCTCTCCCATCGTCTGAGACAAAGTATGTACCATTTGCATGTTGCTCTCATCCATCTGTTGCCTCAAATACGCTGCAGATTCATTTGTTAAGTTGGGCCCTTGAGCAGAATATCCCAAACCTATGGACTGGTTGTTTCGACCCATGTTAATTCCGGAACCTGACTCCTGCAAAGGGGAAGATATCAAATTTTCTGAATATATTAGGGGTGCAGTACGCAGATTCTGCATCAATGTCGCTAGCATGCCATAGATTGGGTTCCTAGGCAAAGGCTGTGAAAAATCCTGGGGGTGGAAATTGCCTATACTTTGAAACTCCTCCTTGTGGAGTCTGAGGATTCGTCACTGATGGACCAATGTACTCCAGGACTGGCTGAGTGTAAGGCCTCACATATGTCGGGCTTGGTCCCGCTGTCGAAGGTGTTGGTTTTGTTACCACGGTTAACACTGTCGACCCTCCTATCGAAGGAACTGGAGTTGGCGCCACAGTATTTCTTGGTAATTCTTGAGGATTGACGGTGATGTTCTGAACACTTGAACTGCTTGGTTGAGTATTAGTCCCAGCAGAACTGGGATTTGAATTTCCTTGGCCAGATGCCATTCTCCTCACGTTTCTTCTCTTTGGCCTATATTCACTTAAATTGGCTACCTTTCCACTTCTCAAGTGCATCCAATAAAGTTCGCCACAATTTTGACCACTAAAACGAAAAAACTTCAAAAAAGGCAGTTATAAAACTTCCTTTTGGCAGTTATTTAAAAGTTATAAACTTCCAAATCCACGTTTAGCACTGTCCCACTGGGCGTGCCAATTTGTTTACCATGAAAATTGGTAAACAACCGTTGATCTTCTAAAACAATAAAGTTCTAGTAACTTACAGGATCAATCTGATCGATCCTGTAAATTACTAGAACTTTATTGTTTTAGAAGATCAGCGGTTGTTTACCAATTTTCAAGGTAAACAGTGCCCCACATTTTCTATTTGGGTTTTGCCTGGCTTGCGCGCCATGGATTGTAATATCTGAACATTGGGCTTTGCCTTTCGTTTGTACTTGAATATTTGCTTTGTCATTCAAATATGATTGCTTTTTTTCCATTTGTGTGTACTATTGTGTGTATTGCTTGTCGAGTACATATTTTCCTCGTCGATGTGTATTCAATATTGTGTTTGCTTGTTTTTGCTAAGTGTCTGGGGCCTTTGCTCAACATAATTGGTCCTCGACTGTGCAGGGAACTGGCTGAGTGATTCGAGTTGGCTCCCGATCAACGACGGAGCTAAGATCTTGGTCGAGGTCTTTGCTTCGTGGCGTAAACTTCCCATCGCGATTTGGGTGTTCTGCTTTATTTGTACGACAACGGAGGAATTCGATTGAGGTGTCCTCGTCAGGCCAAGAGTCTGCTCGAACACACAAGAGCGGACTCTTGTCCTTTTGTTTCAAATTTGGAAGTCGTGCTTGTACTTTAGCATGCTGCTATGGTCGAGACATACTTTGCTGTTGTCGAACAAAGTACGCCAACTGCGATGTTTAGTTGTAATATTGTTTGAGCTTTTCAGCGTTCCATGGTCGATCAAGTTCCTCCCCGTGTAGGATTTTAAGGTAATAGGCCACATTCTTCGTTTTATCTTGGACACGATAGGGGCCTTCCCAGTTCACGGCAAGTTTGCCCTCGCACGAATCTTTCTGATTTCTCCGCGGGACTAGGCTGCCGATTTGGAACTCGCGTTTAATGACTTTGTTGTCATGCCACAAAGTTATTTTTTGTTTCTACGAGACTTCGTGGAGGGATGCCCTCGATCGAATTTCTTCGACCAGATCGAGTTCCTCCCTTAGCGCCTCGTCGATCATCTCCTTGTCGAGGGGAGATTCGGTTTGCCTCGAGGGATCTATGATTTCCACCGGAATAACTGCCTCGGTTCCCTAGGTTAGTCGGAATGGGATTTCTTCGGTGGTCGAGTGCGGGGTCGTCCTGTAGGCCCAGAGTACACTATGTAGCTCCTCGACCCACCTCTTTATGGCTTCACCTAGCCTTCGTTTCAGGCCCCATAGGATCACTCTGTTCACGGCTTCATCCTACCCGTTTGTTTGTGGGTGCTCGAAAGACGTGAAATGTTGCTTTGTGCCTAGTTTGGCGACAAAGTCCTGGAAGTTTTTGTCGATGAACTGCGTCCCGTTGTCAGTGACGAGCACTTGGGGTACGCCGAACTGGGCAAGTATGTTTCTTTTGTAGAAACAGAGTATGCTATGTGCTGTGATTTTGGCGAGGGCCTTAGCCGCTATCCACTTCGTGAAGTAGTCGACGCTGACTATCAAGTATTTTTTCTGGTAGGACCCCATGGTGAAGGGGCCGAGGATACCCATCCCCCACCAAGCGAAAGGCCACGGGGACGAGAGAGTTTTGAGCTCGTTGGGTGGTTCCAGGTACATGTCCCCGTGACGTAGGCACTTGTCACACTTCTTGACGTGCTCCTTCCCGTCCTGCATCATGCTGGGCCAATAGTATCCTACTCGTTGGGCTTTCCGGGAGAGGGATCGTCCTCCGAGGTGCTGGGCGTTGATTCCTTCGTGGATCTCCTGATGTATATGGGGGACCTTGGACTCCTCGACACACTTGAGAAGAGGGATGGAGAATCCCCGCCTATATAACTTGTCCTTAATCAAGACGGAAGAACATGCTCGGCGTCTGACTACATTAGCCTCCTTGGAGTTGTTGGGCAGTTCCCCCGTGGTGAGGTACGTATATACCGGGTTCATCCGGCAGTCGTTGGCGTTCACGTCGATGGTCGTAGTGGGCTTCTCGATGCTCCGTCGAGGAAGTACCTCTTGGATGATGGACTTGTTTCCGCCCTTCTTCTTCATGCTCGCGAGCTTCGACAGGATGTCTGCTTGGGTGTCGTGTTTGCGAGGAACATGTTTTACCTCTGCGAAGTTAAACTTTTTCATCTTCTCTTTTACCAGGGTTAAGTACTCTACGAGGTTGGGAGGGATAGAGCGAGGGATACTTTAATAAGGATGCCTTCCTCATTCTCAAGAAAGATGCTCGCTTCGCTTCCTGTCAAGCTAGAGGCCCCGTCCACGTAGATGGTCCACTTGTGGGCTCTATCTATCGGGGAGATCGGAGCGTTCATTTCTGCCACGAAGTC
Organism: Lathyrus tuberosus; assembly: GCA_022829125.1. Lineage (NCBI taxonomy): Eukaryota > Viridiplantae > Streptophyta > Magnoliopsida > Fabales > Fabaceae > Lathyrus > Lathyrus tuberosus. The sequence continues at coordinate 988,921 of JALAZF010000820.1, read as the reverse complement.
GGCTAGCTCTTGAGCTTTGAGGTCCTTCCTGCTCCCATACTGGACGTCGAACTCAGAGAGCTTGAGCGACCACTTGAGCATCATACCAGATATGTCGGGACGACTAGTAGTTGTTTAACGGGCTGGTCAGTCCTCACCACGATCGTGTGGGCCAGGAAGTAATGTTACAGCCTTCTGGCCGCGTTGATGAGGGCCAGAGCCACCTTTTCAATCAACTGGTATCTAAGCTCTAGGCCTTGCAAGGCCTTAGTGGTGAAGTAAATAAGTTTTTACCCTTCGGGGGTTTCGTGAATGAGGGCCGTCCTGACAACCTCTGTTGCGACGACGAGGTAGAGGTACAATGTTTCCCCGCTTTTAGGTCGCTAGAGGACCGGAGGCTGTGAAAGAACCTGTTTGAGATGGAGGAGGACTTGTTCACACTCCTCGGTCTATGCAAAGGCGGCTTTCTTGCGCAAAAGTTTGAAAAATGGAAGTGCGTGTTGGGAAGACTTGGCCACCAAGCGGGACAGTGAGGTGAACATCTCGTTCAGGGATTAGATCGATTTCTTCGAGCTCGGTGTTGGAAAACCAGAGAAAGCCCTGCATTTTTTGGGGTTCTCCTCCATTCCTCACTCTGTTAGATAGAAATCGAGGAATTTTCCTGCTCGGACACTGAAGGTGCACTTCTCCGGATTGAACCTCATCCTGCACCTCCTCGTCATGTCGAAGACCCTTTTGAGATGAAGGGTGTGGTTGGTCTCCTCTTGGGATTTCACGATCATGTCGTCCATGTAGACCTCGAGCATGTCCTCGATCTCACTGCGAAAGACTTTGTTCATCATCCGCTAGTAAGTAGCACCAGCGTTTTATCAGTTGTTGAGGTCGACTGAGTTGACGCGAGGCAATGACTTCTACTCCTAGGCACGAGCTGGATTGCCGACAATCTTGGGCATTATGTTGATTGAGTTCAGCCCCTTAGTGGCCGCCTTGAAGCATCTTCTGGCGGCTTCAATGTGCCCATGGAGAGTGACGACGCGACCCCTAGTCGTATAGTACTTCATCTTCAGGTAGACCGTGGAGGGCACCACGGTCAGCTCAACCAGAGTCGGTCTTCCTAGGATACACTCGTATAGAGACGGGTAATCTATCACCAAGAAGGGGACTCTGACCCTCCTGGCGGTCTCCTTGGACCTAAAAATGACGAGGATCTCAACATAGCCCCACAACTTCGTGGTTGTGCCATTGAAGCCTTGCAAGTTGGAGCCTACGTACGGCGTCAGATGCCTCTCGTCGAGCTAGAGAGTGGTGAACAGGTGAGCATACATAATGTCGAAGGAGCTCCCTTGGTCAACCAAGATACGGCAGACAATGAAGTTCGCCATTTGTGCTCTGATGAGCAGAGGAATGCTGGAGTTGGGAGCACCGCCCGGTAACTCCTCGAAGTAGAAAGTTATGGTGTTCGACTTTCCTTGGAATTTGTCGAGGGTCGCATTTTGGTTCGAGCTCGCGACTATCAATTCATCAAACTTCCTCTTCACCAACTGTCGCTCCCAGGATTTTCATCCAGGTACAAACGCGAGAGTGGCGCGGAAAACAGAGTCGCCAGCCATGTAAATTTATCCCAAGAGGGGTAAAGGGAACACCGCATAAACCTGAGGAAGAGGGAAAGGAATGGTCATCGCAACCATAACCTGGGTTCGGGAGTCGGTTACGCGAGGGGAAGGTGCTAGCACCCCACGCGTCCATCGTACTCGATGGGAGCCACGCTTGTTATCTAACCTAAGGGTGAGTTATCCTAACATCTATGGCTGCGCTAAAATGGGGAAGGGGAAGACAAAGACAGACTCGGTAGGACGTCGACGTCCTAGGCCTACGTACCCCCTTTGTGCAATGGGGAATTCAGAGTCAACGTAGTTCGGACCAAGTTCTTTTTGTGTTTTTTATGAGTGACGTTAAGTCCGCGTCCGGCAGTTAGGGTCGATGCCTGTTTGCGACTCAGACAGAAAGTAACATGCCCTTTTTGAAAATAGCCTTTAGTTTGACAATCCCGAAGGACAAAAAGGTTTGAAGTTTGTTTGTATTTTTTAAGACAGAAGTGACTTGAGTTAGTTCATAACTTGCATTGCACCAAAGTCTAGGGCATAGGGACGAATACTTAACGAATCGTCCCAAGACAGGACGCTCGCTAAACACTCTAGAAAGATGAGATGAAGCCCCTCATTTCTCATTCCCCACGCTTAAGGCTCGTGCGCAATAAACTTTATCCTTATTAAGTGTTTTCAAGAAGTTTTGAGATGAGAAGAGAGAAGACACAAAGGAAACTTTAAAGGGAAACTAAGAGTCCTAATGTTATCATGCATGGGTGACCTACGGTTAGTGAGGTTTGACGACAACCTAAACCTAAAGAAAAGAAAAGATGAGAGACAGAAAGAGTGAGAGTGGACATGGATAACTATCCACACCCTTAAATAACTTACCTCAGCCTCTGCATAAAAGGTTAGTACAAAACAGACATACGTAAAAGAAATGAGATAAATGAAATCCAGACAATGACATATAATGGCAATCAAGTGACTTATAATAATTCAAACATGGTTCAAGAAGTCAAAGACAGAATCCCAAAACAATGGCACAAGTGCCTTCTCAAGCAAATACTCAGGCATGATCAAAGATATGCATACAAGAAGACCTCAAATAAAAGCAATCAAACAATTAGCAAAACATCTTCTAAAATCACCAAATTAATTATCAACATATCCCAACCAGAAGAAAACAACATGTCCAAAACTCATGCAAAAATTCAAGATATAAGTCACTCAAACAATTATGCAAAGTTCAAATGAGAAACATGACTCAATATGCAAAAAAGGAGGACTACAATGCAATATGAAATGATTTTAAAAATGAGAGAAAAATATTTTAATGCAATTCAGTATGTTGGTGAATGAATTCAAAAAGAATGAGTTCAAAAGGTTTTGTATACTATAAGAACAAAATTCTACAAGTTATGGTATGCATGTATGACATAAATTCCAAAAAGAAAATAAACAAATAATTAATTCAGGTGATGAAAATAAAATAAAAATAAAATATAAAATTTGGGAAAATTTTATGAAATTATAAATATGATTCATGAATTTTCTGGGAATTTTTTAATGCAATTAACTATTTTTAAAAATTTAAAATGAAATGCAAACAATTAAATAAAATAAAAATATGAAAATGTGCAAGGGGGTGTGGAAAGTAACAAAAACACGTTAAAAACTTGAAACGGGCTGAAAGACGGGTGTAAGTAGAAGGTCCAAACCACTGAAATCAAATAAAAAAAAAGAGAGGAACACGTGTTCCCAGTCAACTGATTTGACTCAGCCCTTACCTTAAGATCAATCCAACGCGTACAACAAGTTAACACAAAACAAAGTATTCATGATCAACGTACCAGATCTCCCAACCACCACAATTAACATACACGCGCAGGCACACAATTATTCAGAACACCATACACAAGCCACGTGAGCAGCACCTGCCTTCATTAATTTGTTGGCAGCTTACAAACCGTCAGATGAAATCAACGCATACGATCATGTTATCAAGTCAATAATTAAAACACATGAGTGGACCAGATTGAAAGGACACGGTAGTTATCGTGGACTAACGTACACACAAATCAATTAAATAAAACAAAGAATTAAAACACATGGCAAAGTATGGACCGTACGATTAAGCAGATCAACGGCTGGGGATCATCTTCCCCCATAAAACCCTAATCTGGCCGGAGGGAGAACCAGACGTCGGAGCCCTAGCTCCGGTCGTCTTCTCCGGCGACCCTCACCCATAATTTTCCCAGAAAACACATATAGGTACACCATTCGCACCAGAAAATCATGAGGAATTCAGATATCCAATTATTTTTTACGAACAACCATCACATAAAGCAACATGAATGGAAAAATGTTTGGTTCAAAAACTTGAAACTCACGCAGCAATCCATATACGCAACCAAACTCAAGAAAAACTACATCAGAATGATCAGTGGGCATCACACATCAATATGCACGTTTAAAAAGAGAGTTTTATGATCATCAAAAATATCACTAACCTGAGCTTGTGCACCACGTATCCTTATTATTAGCTCCAGATGATGGTTGCTTTGTGTTCTATAGATCCCAAGGAGGAAGGCTGTGAAGAAATTTTGTGAAAAGCTCTTCTTGCTTGAGAGATACGAATGATCCAAGTTTTAGGGTTCAAGTTTTTTTCTTCTCCAAATCACGTGTCCTACCTCTAACCCTAGCATGAGTTAGCTTAAATAGATTAGGTTAATCCACTGATCAGCATTTGGGCCTTGGTAATTCTTTGTTTAATGAGTTTTGGATGATTTTAGAAAATTGCATTATGTGAGATACACCCTCTTCCATGCATGTACACCCAAATATTTCGTGATGGATCACTTAAGTTTCAATTGCTAATCACACCTGAATTTGATTTGGGCCTTGAGATGTATTGGTTCATGAGTTTTCAATAATCTGGCAATTTTGCCCCATGTGAAATAAGTAATGAATAAGTCATGAAATTTCCTGGTTCAAAGGCCCAAAATGATCCTTAAGGAGTGTTCTTTGATGTTAGAATGTGACATGAAGCAATGGAATCAATTATAGGTCACTATGTCCCAAAATGCAAAAGTTGTAAAAATGGAACCCTAAAAACCACTTTGCCTTCTTTTGATCATAACTTGAGTTTCACAAATGATATGGAGACCATCTAGTACTTGTTGGAAAGAGGAGAGAAAGATCTTCAACTTTCATGTTTGAGGAAAATTTATTTGAAACTTCCTTGATGATTAGAAGTCAAGTTGAATGTAGTGTAAGGACTTGCCCAAAAAGGAAACTTTCAACTTATAGGTCATTTCCATATTTAGTAACTTTTGTACCAACCCTTGATTCTTGATAAATGGTATGAAATTTGACTCTTGAAGACCATATGAGAATGTGAGACCTTGAAAACCTTGAAGAGAACCTCAAGCTTTCACAGTTGACTTCCCCTCTCACTGTTGACTTTTCCCCTGATTCTCCTGATTCCCAATCCATTGGCCACTTGAACTTTTCCTGAACCAAACTGATGGACAATCTTCCATTCCTAGATACTTAGGGACCCAAGGAATACCATGGAATCAAGTCTTTCCCAAAAAATCAGAAATAAACTGACTTTATAGCAAACCCTAGTTTTGGTACCCTCAGTCTAGGAGGAAATAACACAGTCTCCAAATCCAAATTCCTCTGAATATGATGTGTATCCTCTCCAACAAAGATAAAATATACCATTTGGTGATGATAAAAAACCCAAGGAGCTTGCCCATTGGAGCAATAAACCCAAGAATCTCAAAACCCTAATTTCTGCACTGGTTAGGAGAGGGTGATCCACTCGAGCTCTCTTGCTTGACCCTTTGAAGAACATCTTCTCCTCTTGAGCTGTCTCAAGCACCTTGACCCCATGCTAAGAGCCAATGATATGCACACATGATAATGCAAAATGAGATGAAACATAAGCCAGTTAGTACTAAAGTAAGGAGGGAAAATTTTGGGGTGCTACAGCTGCCCCTATTCAATCAACTTGGTCCTGAGGGTATGATAGCGACGGCTCTCAGACATCCTAGGATGCACGAGGATTGAATACCGAAAGACCCCCGGAAATTTGCAATCCTCAAAGGAGGGACGACTCCACTGGAGAATCAGCCATAAATGTTGTACCGTCACTACACGGACGAGTGCTAGCCATGCTGGGTATAAAGTGAAACAAACTCTCCCAGGTTATGTAATCTCTACTGATAAAGAGAACTGACAAAAGAATCTCAAAATATGCCATCCCTGCTGATAAAGGGAACTGACGAAGGAAATCTTCAAAACAATGTTATCATTGCCGATGAAGAGAACTAGCAAAATAAATGCCATCCCTGCTGAAAAAGGGAACTGACGAAGAAAATCTTCAAAGGATTGTTATCTTTCCTGATAAAGAGAACTAGCAAAACAAATGCCATCCCTGCTGATAAAGGGAACTGACGAAAGAAAATCTTCAAAAGATTGATATCTCTACTGCTAAAGAGAACTAGCAAAACAAATGCCATCCCTGCTGATAAAGGGAACTGACGAAAAAAGTCTTCAAAAGATTGCTATCCTTGCTGATAAAGAGAACTAGCAAAATAAATGCCATCCCTACTGATAAAGGGAACTGACGAAAGAAAATCTTCAAAAGATTGATATCTCTGCTGATAAAGAGAACTAGCAAAAACAAATGCCATCCCTGCTGATAAAGGGAACTGACGAAGAAAATCTTCAAAAGATTGTTATCTCTGCTAATAAAGAGAACTAGAAAAACAAATGCCATCCCTGCTGATAAAGGGAACTGATGAAGAAAATCTTCAAAAGATTTCTATCTCTGCTGATAAAGATAAATAGAAAAACAAATGCCATCCCTGTTGATAAAGGGAACTGACGAAGAAATCTTCAAAAGATTGTTATCTCTGCTGCTAAAGAGAACTAGCAAAACGAATGCCATCCCTGCTGATAAAGGGAACTGACGAAAAAAGTCTTCAAAAGATTGCTATCCCTGCGGATAAAGAGAACTAGCAAAATAAATGCCATCCATGCTGATAAAGGGTACTGACGAAAAAATCTTCAAAGGATTGCTATCTATGCTGATAAAGAGAACTAGCAAAATAAATGCCATCCCTGCTGATAAAGGGAACTAACGAAAGACAATCTTCAAAGGATTGCTATCTCTGCTGATAAAGAGAACTAGCAAAATAAATACCATCCCTGCTGATAAAGGGAACTGACGAAGGAGAATCTTCAAAGGATTGTTATCTCTGCTGATAAAGAGAACTAGCAAAATAAATGCCATCCCTGCTGATAAAGGGAACTGATGAAAGAAAGTCTTCAAAAGATTGCTATCTCCGCTGGTAAAGAGAACTAGCAAAACAAATGCCATCCCTGCTGATAAAGGGAACTGACGGAGAAAATCTTCAAAAGATTGCTATCTCTGCTGATAAAGAAAACTAGCAAAATAAATGCCATCCCTGATGATAAAGGGAATTGGCGAAGAAAATCTTCAAAGGATTGCTATCTCTGCTGATGAAGAGAACTAGCAAAATAAATTCCATCCCTGCTGATAAAGGGAACTGACAGAAGAAAATGTTCAAAAGATTGCTATCTCTGCTGATAAAGAGAACTAGCAAAATAAATGTCATCCCTGCTGATAAAGGGAACTGACGAAGAAAATCTTCAAAAGATTGCTATCTCTGCTGATAAAGAGAACTAGCAAAACAAATGCCATCCCTGCTGATAAAGGGAACTGACGGAGAAAATCTTCAAAAGATTGCTATCTCTGCTGATAAAGAGAACTAGCAAAATAAATGCCATCCCTGCTGATAAAGGGAACTGACGAAGAAAATATTCAGAAGATTGCTATCTCTGCTGATAAAGAGAACTAGCAAAATAAATGCCATCCCTGCTGATAAAGGGAACTGACGGAGAAAATCTTCAAAAGATTGCTATCTCTGCTGATAAAGAGAACTAGCAAAATAAATGCCATCCCTGCTGATAAAGGGAACTGACGAAGAAAATCTTCAAAAGATTGATATCTCTGCTGATAAAGAGAACTAGAAAAATAAATGCCATCCCTGCTGATAAAGGGAAACTGGCCAGCAAAATATGTCAAGCAAGAACTGACTACCAGGTGAGAACGGGATTTCAAAAAAGAGAAAGGCCAAACAAAGGCAAACTCCCAACCGACTTAAAATCCATAGGCCAGATGACTCCGCTGGGAAAGGAGAAGTCTAAATAAAAGACTCTTCCGGGTAGCACAAGTATGAGGAACGCGTCCCTCCAGGATCTCCTGAGTCATGCCATCTTTGCTAAGAAAGAGAACTGGCAAAGAAAGTATCAAACCTGGCTTATGCTTCGAATGCAAATGTTTTTTGCTCCATACGAAATGGAAATGCTACGCGTTTGAGGATGCAATGCGAAAGCTGATGATTTGCAAAAGGGCCCCTCCAGCAAAATAAATACTGGAGAGAAGAGACCAATTCAGCTGGGGATGACAAAAATAAATTGTCCTCTGAATCCAAGAACTCTGCTGAGAAGGATCATACTGATCGACTCTTTGGATCAATAACTTCTGTTGGGGATGAAATCCCAAAAGAACATCCACACTACCGAGGGTTACACATGTCCTTTACTGAAGGTAACATCCAAAACCTGAGGTTTCTCCTCTGCTAGGGGAGTTGAGAATGAATGCCAATAACGGAACCGAAAGTCTATTACTGAGGATTGCCAATAACAGATGGGGTTAGGACCTGCTGGGGGATGCCAGCCCATAATACCATCCTGCTTGGGGAAAACAGTCTGTAATACCATCCTGCTTGGGGAAAACAGTCTGTAATACCATCCTACTTGGGGATACTGCTGAACTTAGCCTGCTGATGGGGAGAATGACTTTACTCCCGCCTTGCTGGGGATTAGAATATGACATCGTCAGCGAAAGCACGCTTCCTGACTGGCTGGGGAAGGTGAATACCTGATTCTGTGGGGAGATAACGTCTTGATCCGGAGAAAATACTTCCCAAGTCTCCTGCTGGGGAAGGTCTGCTCTGCTGAGGAAAGGTGCAATCTCAATGCTGGGGAGAGCAAGGAAATACAATCCTGTTGCCATTCAATCCTGACTTGTTTCTAAGGTCAAAAACGGCCCTCTGAACTTTCCACTTGCCCCAAACCACCAGGTCTAATTGAAGAAAATCGTCTCAAGAGGATTTTATAGAAGATCGGGCGTTCGTACCGCCCCAGGGTCTTCAAACTCTTGGGGAGATATCTTGACATAACTGCCCCAGTCTTCATAATCCATGAAGTACATTACCTCGAAGGGGTTTGTAATGACTTGAGAATACTTTGTCCCAATATTCTGAACTTCGAAGAGGTGTTTTCCATTAACCATTTTCAGGAGTGGACAATCTCCCACGCTATAGAGGTGGCCTGCCCTAAGTCTTGAAGAAACTTTTCCCCTGACTGATCTTACCGAGATTTGTCAAATCGACCTGATTGCCCCTGTTTGGCTGCTTTAAGGAGAGTTTTTAGCGCGACTGCTCCAGATTGGCTGCATCTTATCACCATTTCACGGGAACCCCCAAGCTGCGCACAGTCTCTTAGCTACATACCCCTTGACATGATTGTCCTTCGGAGTTTTCACCATCTCAACTTGGCGTGATCGAGCTTCTCGACTGTCGTTCATCGTGTAAGCTTCTTTGATATCAAACACATGTAAGCAGAAAATGTTTATTATGAGAATGACAATTCTAATGCAACACTCATGTTAACCTTGAAGTTTTATTGAAAATGCGTCGCCAAGCCTTGTGAACGAATCACTAGCTGGGATGCGACCTTGATTTTGTACGGCAAAACAATGCGCACATGCAATACCAACAAATCTTATTAGCACAACTCATAGGAGTCAGGAACGTTATCCTGTTGAAGTACGCTTTCGGAATAAACCATGTTTCAATTAGGACTTCTAAGGGTTGTAACGTGGTCTGGTTCACGGTTTCAGAAAAAGGATTTATGGCTCGAAATTTATCGGTGCCCACCCACTCTTCGTGATGTTCTCCAATCCTATGTTCAGTTAATCTGATCCAAGCGCTCATCTTCAAAAGGTTTATGATCTTTGAGGAACCTATGCCACTAATGGTTTGGCACCTAGGGGAGTTTTGGAATGACAGTCACCCCTTTTTATCTTTTGTGCCTGGAATCACACGAATTTGTTCTTATCGAGGATTTTCTTTTGTAATCCTTTTCGCTTTTCGCTTTTTCTTTCTTCTCCCTTTTTTGATCCTTAATTCTTGCCTGGACTGACTCTTTTGAGTTTTTTTTTTTATTTTGAAGTCCAGCGGGATGCCCTAACTTTTGCCTAAGTCGCTTGTTTTCAAGTTCGACTTAGCGGGCTTTCTTTTCTTTCTTCCTTTTTTATTCCCCTTTTGAACAAAGCGTGTGACACTGGTTGTCTTACTTGCCCGACAGGGTTGTGACTGTCTCACTCCTTGGTCGTTGATGGATAACCATTGTGGTTTCACATCTCTTGACCTCTTGACGGTGGGATATAGAAGGTAATGGTTCCTCGGATGCACACTCTCCTTGGAATTTCAACGCTTGGTCAAACTAACTGACGCCTACCCTGCCCCTGGGTTAAGTATGAGGGTTTTTTCGTACGAAGGAAGCTCCTACTTCAAGGCTCAAAGGGGGTTAACGAGGGTCTATCTCCTTATCTCTCCAGTGTTTGTGAATTAGAAACAATGCCTGTACATCCTTAACAGGGTTTTATCCAAAAGCGTACCATTAGAAATCTGCGCTCTTATTTCGTCCTCCCCTCTCAAGCGTTCTAAACAAGAAAATTGGTATTGCGGTGCATATAAACCTTTAAGAGTGAACACAAATGGATTACTTCAAGAAAAACATACTCATTGCATTAATATCATCATAAAAAAACAAACAAGTCTTACATGCATACGATGTTTTAACAAGAAATGAAAAACTACAAATTAAAATGCAGCAAAGAAGCTGAAGATTGCCATTGCTGAGGAAGCTTAATTCTGTCTGGACGTACTTGCAGGCTGAGTATTCATTTGAGAAAGGAGGCTTCCATTGATGTACATATCATCTTCAGTGAATACAATGATCTCTGAGTCTACCAGGTCTTGCACCTTGTGCTTGAACACGTTGCAGTTTTCAATTGAATGACCCAGTGTGTCTGAGTGATATTCACATCTGGCATCCAGATCATAATCAGGAGGAATAGGGTCGGGGACAGGCTTGGCATCCCTTAGTTGAACCAAAGAACTTTCAAGTAGATGGGCAAGAACATAGCTGTGAGGAACGGGGAGTGGATCAAACCTTCTCTCAGGCCTTCGTGATCTTTGCTGTTTCTTTCTAGAGCAATTCTCTTGTTGACCCCGATTCGAGCGCATAATCTTTTCAGGCAGTTTTCTCTTCAAACTTGATAGAGGCGTAGGCGGCATTTGCGAATGTGGGGATTCTAAGACCAAGCGCTGCAAGAAATGCCCCTGACCTGATGTAGCTTTGGGAGAAACAACGGGGATACCAACTTCTTTTTCAACAGCTAGAGTGGGACCACCTTGTATGCTTACGCCGCTCGGTGTGAATTCAATTTCTCTCGAATCAATCAGATCCTGGACAGCGTGCTGAAGGGCCCTACATTTCTCCACAGTATGCCTTGGTGCCCCAGAATGGAAATCACAATGGGCTCTTGCATTGTAGCCTGGTGGGGGATTACCAGTGAGAGGAGCCAAAGTCCTTTTCTGTACCAGTTGTAACTGAAGGAGATGCCGCGATAGCTGAGAATATGGCATAGGGAGTGGATGAAACACTCTTTCAGACTGCTTCGGTTTCTGTGCACCCTTTTTATTCTTAGGCTTATCTTGGGAGATAAGACCTGGTTGCTGTTGGGAAAGTTTTGGAACTTCATCTTGTGGAAGAGATTCACGAGGCAATCCACGATTTAGATCAAATTCCAAAGAGATGGGAGGATTAAGGACTTCTGTTGCGGAAGCGAGCACAGGACTGTCTTCCTTCTTTAACACCCTATTCAAAATTTCCATGACCAAACCCATCTGAGTCTTCATCTGATTGACCTCCTCCCTCAGCATCTTCTAGTCTTGCGTAAGAGTTTGCATATTCCCCATAAGCTGCCCCATCTGAGCCTTCATTTCAAGCTTCTCCGCACGGAGTTGTTCCATGGCTATCCTCTGGTTATCACAGACTGAGTAGAATACCGATGAACTGGCTGATCAATCCTGTACTGTGGAGGAGAGCAAAGTAAGAACACCAGAGATAAACACCTGTTATGCAGAATGATTATGCAAAATGATTATGAATATGCAAATGCAAATGAACATGTTTGAAAATACGCAGGGCGATCCACCCCTTGATTCCAGTTTATCAACAAGATAGAAAGGAACTTCTGCTCATATATTAAGAAAACCAGAGGAAAACTAAATGTCAACAATCACAAATCCAAGATAACTGAGTTTGAACACCATAATTATAGATCCCAAACAACAAGCCTGGCGGTGATCCAAATACAATGAAAGAGAATAGAAAACTACGACATGTCATCAAAGTCCACAAGTGTCAATCCCCCTCATCCATTATGCTTCTTGCTCCAGTCTTGAATTTCTTTGAACAGCTTTTTGGTGTCGGGATGCTTCGGTCTCTGAATTAGCTCTTGAATGAGAACGTCTCTCCTATGCATGATCCCTTCCAAGTATCGGCAATGTAACTCCCAAGCGTCTTCTCCAGAAACAACATCCATACTAGGACCCTCGTTTCTAGGTCTCTTCACTTCAGCTTGGATCTTCAGTTCCTCTATGGAGGCCATGGCTTCATTGAGTCGACCCTCGACTGCTTGTCTCTGGAATACCCCTGATAGGATCTCAGCGTCTTTCTTCTTGAGCTGCGACTTCAATTGATCAATCTGAGCTAGATAACCGTCTTCTTTTTGCTTATTCTCAGCCATTGCAGTTTCTCGATGAGCATTGAACCTGTAAATTTTTAACAAAGCCTTCTCCAACTCTTCCTTCTTAGACTCGAGAACCTTACTGATACCGTCTAGAGCTTGTTTCATCCTTTGTCTGGATGCGACCTTGTCAGCTAGCTCCTTTTCTGCCTCAGCGAGAAGCTCTGTCTTCAACTCGGCAATATGAACAGCTTCACCCCGCTCATGTTTCAACTGATAAATCTCTCTTTGTAGCTCACTGTTTTCTTCTCGCAGCTTTTCTTTTTCAGCCCACAACTTGTTAAACTTCTCTATCTCAACTGTGGTAGGAGGCTCAATCAGCAAGGGGTAAGATGGTGGTTCTACCGAGAAGGGAAGAAGCTCCTCTTCTGCTCTCTTCTTAATCCACTCTTTATAGGAAGGGAAAGCCCGGTTGTTACATTTCCCGAATGAAGTTTTTCCCCTCTTGGTCACTGCTTCCAAGCATTCACAATCTTCCTTATCATCTCTTGATCCCCAGTACCATTGAAGAATAAGGACTCTCTGACATCTCGCTCTTCAGGTGGACCTTTCAAAGGATAACCAAACTGCCTGATAACAAGGGAAGGATTATAGTTAATTCCACCTCTTCTCCCTATCAAGGGTACATTAGGGAATTCTCCGCACTTCCAAATAATCTCTATTCCTAGCAAGTCACGGTTGAACCAGACAATGTTGTCAGCAGTCAAGCCCATTAACCTCTTTGACCACTTCAGAGAATCTTTCGTATCAACGAAGGCGCCAGCTTCAGGGAGATAGCTCAGAAACCAAGTAGATAAGAGAGATGGACAACAACTCACGGTTTTTCCCCACCTATTTTCATTCTTGTAGTGGACTGAGTGATACACATCACCTAGCAAGGTAGGTATAGGATTCTTTGAAATAAAGATTCTGACAGCATGCATATCCACCAGATCAGGAACATTGGGAAACAGCACAATCCCATAGATGCACATAGCCAGAATAGCTTGGAAAGCAGTCCAATTTTTCTCTTTAACATGTATGCAAGCTTGATCAAACAAGAACTTCAATAAGAAACCCTTAGCTCCTTGTTTTTCCTCAATATTACTGCTCAGAATAGATTCACCAATATGAAGAGCAATAGCCATTTCTTTTATCCCGGGGTGTTCTTCAGAAAATAATACTATGTCATGCCTGATGGGGATTCCCAAAATAAATGAGAACTCCTCCAACGTTGGGGCCAAGATGTAGTCTGGGAAAGTGAAACAACGCAAAGACGGATCATAAAACTGAAGAAGTGTATGAATGGCATCCTTCTCATACTTGGAGATATTGTAGACAAACTTCAGAAGTCTCCCATACCCTCCACTAAACTCTGTACGAACTCTGGGACCAGCCATACTAATCAGCTTGCGAATCAACGTCAAGGTCAGATCTGGGAACGAATAGGCAACAGTCTTCTTTCTCTGGACATCCATGCCAAGGTAACCTCAGAAAACCGGAATCAAGAGTAAGATGCAAGCCCTGAAAAATGTCAAACACGTCAGAATACAAGAAAAATGATATGCTCATGCAAACATGGGATCAAGGCAACACTGCTGGATGTGCTGTGCTGTTAACTGAACGAGAACCACAACCCAGAAAACCAGAATTCCAAAATACCAAACCACTAAGATAACCAGGAACCCAGATAATCAAACATTGATGAGAAATCCAGAAAAACTGGGTAGGTTGAAGGTTTCGGTTACCTGCAAACCTGCAAACACCCACCCCCTCTCACGTGTGGGTACTAGGATGTTCAGTATCCCGAGCTCTCAGGTCGAGAAATGATGATACGTTCACCATTTCTGGTTTGGCATCATCATCAATCGAGGAGGCCTCAACTGATTCTCCAAAACGGAAGGTCCTCAGCTTCTGGCACTGAGGTCAAGAAACAAAAGTACATTCATCCCTCGGGGTACAGTACTATCGTCAATCAAGGAGTGCCTCCACTGATTCCCTTCAAAAGATAGGGGCCATCCTATGCGAGTTCCAAAGTGGGCCCTCGGGTGCGAATGGGTTTGCCACAAAATGTGGTCTGCCACTGTCACCACTTGTCGCTCCCGGGATTTTCATCCTAGTACAAACGCGAAAGTGGCACCGAAACAGAGTCGCCAGCAATGTATATTTATCCCAAGAGAGGGAAAGGAAACACCGCATAAACCTGAAGGAAGGAAAGAGCATGGTCTTGCGACCAAGAGAACTGGATTCGGGAGTCGGTTACGCGAGAGGAAGGTATTAGCACCCCCCTCGCGTCCATCGTACCCGATGGGATCCACGCTTGCTTATCTTGATCAAAAGGTGTAAGGAAAGTATACTGGAAAAGGAACTGAAAGAAAGAAAGGAGAAAGAAATGTAGGGAAAATAAAAGAAGTGCTCGAATGGGCCCTACCCCACTGCCTACGTATCTCATCGGGAGCATGAGAATCAGAGCGACGTAGTTCCCCTCACTAGGGATGGATTGTGTTTTTTAGTGGAATACGTCAACGTTCGTGTCCTAGCAGTTTAGGTATTGCAGCTCGCTGTAGGAAGACTTAGGCGTTACCTGTTTGCGGTAGAACGGAAATGACGCATCCTTACGGAAAGAGTGAATGAAATGAGAAAAGAATTCCCGAAGGAAAGATGTTATTGTTTGTTTTGTCTTTTAAGAGTTTTTTTCATTTGTTTGCATATGATAGTGTATCCAAATCTTAGCCATTGGAATGTACCATCCTCACATTCCAAGATGGAATGGATAAGAAAGCACACTAAGGGTGAAGAAGACCCCCACACTTAGTTCCAATTGTCAAGGTTCAAACACACTAGCATACTTGTGTTTATTAAGTGTTTTTGTTGATTATGAGATGAAGAAGTGTTTTTTATTATTTGTATCTTCAACAAATATTGCATTTAAGTCCCTCATACAAGATCAAATGTTTAACACATTGACCCAAGATGGGCTATATGCTACACATTCTAAGATTATAAGAGAAGACCCCTTATAATCCCTTCTTTATATGAAAGGCCTAAATGCAATAAATGCCTACCTTTATTAGATATTTTGAACTTTCTTTGAGATGAGAAGATGGAAGACTCAAGAGAGGAGAAAGGTAAAAATCTATGTGAACTAAGACTCAATCCTAATTGATTAGTTAAGGGAGTGATCCTAATGGTTTGTGAGGTTTAAAACCTAAAGTCTAAAGAAAGAATGAATTAAACAATTCACTTCCAAGGGAGAAGATGAATTGTAATTCAAGAGGGAAAGTGATGAGTTATTAAAAGAAAGCACATGAGTGCTAAGGAAACACAAGATTGAATTCTAAAAGATGAAGGGATAGAAGTTTGAATGTGGATTCCTTATCCACACTCAATTGAAACTTACCAAAGCCCCTACATGGTTAGTAAACATGTGTAAGAAGTATAAGAAGTAAAGGAACATTTAATGCACCATAAAACTCAAAAGAATTAGATGAGAAATCAAATCCTATAACCACA
This sequence comes from Lathyrus tuberosus, assembly GCA_022829125.1. NCBI lineage: Eukaryota > Viridiplantae > Streptophyta > Magnoliopsida > Fabales > Fabaceae > Lathyrus > Lathyrus tuberosus. Next base: position 972,880 of record JALAZF010000820.1, on the reverse strand, counting down.
ACCAGAATGTACATCATATGGAAAACAAATGATCATTATCATGCAAGTCCAAGTGGATAGGCAACAAACATCATCCATGACATTAGAACATGCTACCATAAGAAAAGGGAGAATGAAAGATGAAAAAACATGCATAAATGGAACATGTAAACTAAGGATCAGAATTGAAATGAAATGAAAAATGATTCACAAACATCTCACAAGTGTTCATGCATAACACATCAAGACATTTAAGAAGTGATAGAAGAAGTAGAATTGAAATGGAAGTTCAAAAAAGGAAAGTGCAAACACAACATGTTAAAGGTGCACAAGGTTCAAATGATAATCAACATGCAAAGATGACATATAATATGTATCAATGACCTATTATGTCACATGAATGGTTCACCAAATATGCAAATGATCATGCAAGTATGTACAAAAGAAATCATGTAAACATGCACAAAAGTTAAGATGATATGACATGTTATTATGCTTCAAAGGTAATGCATTAAACAAAAATTAGATGGCCTCATGGAAATTAAGCAAGCATGGTTTAAAGATACACAAATCAGAAGTGAATCACATACCAAAATAACATGCAAGAAATCAAGGCAAAAAGGCTTTATACAATGCACTTAGGTCAAGTATACACATCATACAAAGTAACACAAAAATGAACACCAAAGATGCCATAAAATGACCTAAAAAAATCAAATAAAAATCACTTAACATACCTCAAGATATTAATGACTTAATGCAAAAAGAAGAGCAACAAAACAATTTTTAATGATCAAGACAAAAATGCACAAATTTATGTATCACATTAAGCATGCACACGAATTGAAATTCAAAGAATATTATAGAACAGGGGTAAAAAGGTCATAAAATCAAGAAATACAATCATGAAAAATTTTCTAAATGTTTTAAGAATACTCATGAATTTTTGTGGAATTTTTAATGAGGCTTTGGTATTTTTAAAAATTGAAAAGTGAAACGTGCATGAAAAAATAAAAAAAATAAAATGAAATGTAAATGTGAATGGGGGTGTGAACATAGCAAATATTAGTTCAAATTAATTGGGCTTTTAAAAATGGAGGTGTGGATAGCAATCTGGTTAGGTCTATTTACGCGCAAACCACAATAACTACCATGCACTTCAGTCAAACCAAGTCAAAACCACACAAGCCATTGGATCAAGTCACAGTCAACATCCAGTCAAAGTAGCCAAGATCAATACACGCGCACGAAGGACCACACAACATACAGTGTACCACACCACATAATGTTCACTCTGATTAAAATAAAACATGTGCCACGCATGTGACATTTTTTATGTGTTGGCACAATCTTATCCGCACGATTCACAAATCCAACGGCCAATATTCAAACTGAGAAAACCCTAGGAGTTAAAGCTACCGGCCGGAGAGGGACCTCCAGTCACCTTCTCTGGCGAGAACCGTCACCTGCGAATCTCACATCTTCGCAAAAATACACAATGCACACATCAAAATGAAGCTCATGCTAAGCACAATACGAATCCATAGTTATCTTTCACATACCATACGCACACGTAGAAAACAGAGGAGACAAAGATATGCCCTAACTTTTGGATCTAAGCCTCTACAAGGCCTATCAACTAGCCGGAGTGTCAAATGCTCCTATTGAGCTCATGTCATGATAAAAACAACAAATAAACCATAAAATGTGAGAGGAGTGCTTGAGAAGTTTGGAACCTGAACTTGCAGCTCTTGGAGAGTCTTTAGAAAACCAGAGAAAGCACTTGTTCTTCAATCATGGAGCTTCACAAACTAAGCAAAATAAATGCTATGTGACTTGTTGTCTTGAGAGCAGAGAGATCCAATGTTGAAAAGTGCTTGAAGTAACCTTGAGGACTATGCTGCAATCTCCTTCAATCAAGCACCATTGATGATGATGAGGTGAAATGGATGAAGGTGACTGATTCGTGCACAGAGAGAGAGAAAAAGTTTAGAGGATGTTGAGAGAGTGAGAGTGTTCTTGAGAGTGGAAATGAGAAAGTGAAGTTCGACCCTGAATTGTGAAGTGAAATTTGGTTATATACTATGAGTTAATTGTGGTTTAATGAGTGAGTTAAATGAGTCACAGCGGTTAAAGTGAGTGCACCCTAACTAACTGAGTCAAGTTAGTTAGGGGCGAGTCATTGAAGGTTGTGGTGTGGTGTGGGAATGTTCACGACAGTTATGGTGGAATGAAGAGTGAAGCTTGGAATGGTAAGGCTGTTGTGGCAGAAACTTTCTCAACAAGTTGTTCTCTCTATTTTCATGCAAGGCATGTGATGTTAAACATTGTGTAGGTGATATGTGCTTGACCAAATGTGGAAATAAAGTTCATGGATTGTTTGATGAATGTCTGAACCAAACTGCTAACTCTGATGTGATTCCTCAGTTGGAAATGGTGAAGTTTGCGCATGGATATCTCTCTCTTCAAGCCATGGACATGAGTGATCTTGGTACCATTTCAAAGTGTGTACATGGTACAACAACTTTGAAAAGAAGTGTGTAGATGGTACAATAACTTTGATGCATTGACCATACTTTGAGCCATCATAACTCCTTAACCTTTGATCAAATGGCATTTTGTCCAACATGAATCATGAATAAGACACTACAAGGAACAACTTTGATGTTGAAAAGATTTTCATTTGGAGCTTTTATCATTGAGAAAAATGAGTGAACATTTGGCACACCAACTGTTTGAGGAAATGATGTGCGCGCGACCTGAAAATTACTATTTGAAGCTTAAAGTAAGATCTTTTGTTGTGGCCTGGTGGAATTTTCATTTGATTCTCCAATTTTAAATGGCCTTGGTTCAAAGTGTAGTCCAAAATGGTCCAAAATTACTATTTTTAGTAACCCTACTTCACCCAAAAATGGCAACTTTCCACATCTTGATTTTTTCATGATTCCTTTGGAGTTTCTTGATCAAATTTTGCACATTGGACACATATAACATGAATTTCATGAATTTGGCCTCAAAAAGTCAAGAGTTGACTTTTTCTTTTGATTATTTGACTTGGTGTCCAATTTCTCTGATTTTGATCTTTCTTCCAATTGAACCACTTCTAAAACCAATTGAGAGGCAATTTTCCACATCCATACACTTAAGGACATATAGAACACCATGACATCAAGTTTTGTCCAAAAAATCAGAGATTACCTGATTTTATTGTAAACCCTAATTTTGGTGCCCACCTCCTAGGAGAAAAATGTGAAGTCTTCAATTTCAAATTCCTCAGAGTATGTTGTGTATCCCTTTAAAGGATGCTGAGATATACCACTTGAGATTGATTTTGGATGAATGAGTTATCTCTTTTGAGGGTTTTCCTTCAGTTTTTGAACCTCTTGCATGTTGAAGTATGTATTGCTTCAATCTCCCATTGAATCTCACTCTCTTGAGGTTGTGGATGATCAAAGGAGATAATATGAGACATGAGAGACCTCTTGGCTTGCCTTGAGGCAACTTGATTGACCTTTTTGTGCCTTGAATGGTTCCTTGATTGTCCACCTTTCACCTGATCACATGCCCTGATGGTAAGAGGGATGCTATGCTTCATTTTTCTATGTTAAATGCAATGCAATGCTAATGAGATGGATATGATATGATAAATGATAATGCTATGCTATGATGTAAAAAAAGAGAGAGCAAATTTTGGGGTATTACAGCTGCCCCTATTCAAACACTGTAGACCTGAATGCCTGAAAGCGATTGCTTTCATACTTTCAAGGTATATAGTGATTGAATACTAAATATAACCAAAAATTTGCTCTGGATGATGAAGAAGAAAAGGGATATAAACCCAACGAAACTGCTGGATTGAATCTTCAATGAAACGTCGTCGGAGAGATATGTCTTTTGAACGACGCCAGGCGACTACTAGCTTGCCATACTGTCGATAGACTTTCAACAATGTCTTTTTGAACGATGCCATACGACTATTGGCTTGCCATACTATGGATGGACTTTCAACAATGTCTTTTTGAACGACGCCAGACGACTACTTGCTTGCCATACTGTCGATGGACTTTCAAAAATGTCTTTTCGAACGACGCCAGGTGACTACTGGCTTGCCATACCGTCGATGGACTTGAGCTGCTCTGCCAATCTGTCGTTGGACTTCTGCCAATCCGTCGTTGGACTTTCACCAACTTGTGCTGTATTTCTGCCAATCTGTCGTTGGACTTTCACCAATCTGTCGTTGAATTTCTGCCAATCTGTCGTTGGACTTTAAGGATTACCAAACCGGCGTTGGAATCTCAAAATTGCCATCCTATGATGGACTTTTGCAGCTTTGCCAAACTGTCGTTGGATTTCAGTGCCTACCAAACCGGCTTTGGAAGCTTTGCCAAACTGTCGTTGGACTTCGGTGCTTACCAAACTGTCGTTGGAAGCTTTGCCAAACTATCGTTGGACTTCGGTGCTTACCAAACTGTCGTTGGAAGCTTTGCCAAACTGTCGTTGGACTTCGGTGCTTACCAAACTGTCGTGGGAAGCTTTGCCAAACTTTCGTTGGACTTCAGTGCTTACCAAACTGTTGTTGGAAGCTTTGAATTGCCAAATGATCACTCCATCTGCTGGAATAATCATGAACAAACTGTACGCATGCCAAAATAAATTGGACTTTGGATTGTAAATGAACACTGTTGAGAATTACACCACCTGCTGGGTAATATCATATGTTGACACCTTGCTGAAGGAGAGATTCTGTCGATCTCTTTAAACCTTGTTGGGGGAATTACCGCGACTCGGCTGGGGAGTATAGCAGACAAGATTCAATGCTAAACTCTGTGGGGGTACCATTACCAGAGATACGATATTGCTAGGGATCAGGGCTGCTCTGCCGGGGATATGCAAATCTTGGTTGAAAGACAATCCGTTGCAACATGCTGAGAAAGAGTCCCTAGAGATTTGTTAGGGAAACCCAAAGCAATTCTACAGTAATCTGCTGAGGAAGAAGACTGTCGAGCTTAGGATAAATGTCACAATGCCCCATGTTGGGCGAACTTTCCCTTTTGATGACTCCGTTGGGGATAATGAGTTTATAACACACTCTGCTGGAGAAAAACTGCTTTAAAGCGTCTCGTGCCGGGGAATGCCTTTTGAGAGGATTTTACAGAAGACCAAACGTCCTCAAACTCTACTGGGGATAATAGATCTAGAACATCCTTTGCTGGGGAAATTCAAAATGCCCCATGCTCGGGAGAGTTAACAACTTTGCTGGGAATTATTCTTCGACAAATTTCACATGCTGAAACCTGCGGGAGATATGACACTACCACTTGCTGGTAAATGCCATAAAGGAAAGTTACTGCAAGAAGTTTCGTCTTTTAAGAGGATTTTATAGAACACCAAGCGTTTTCAAACTCTTATACGAACGCTCTGCCTCGAACTACCCTTCACATCGCCTGCAAGATACTAGAGGGTTGGCACTTGTTATTGACCTGGAGCGTTCACTGCATTAATAACCGCTATCAACACAGAAGAAATTCCGTCTTTGACCACCGTTGCCGTCACGAAACTCGGTGGGAACTCTTGAATGGAAGAATTGACTTAATAAGATACAACAGTATCAAGTCATAGCAAATATCTGCTCGTGGTTACGATCACGTTGCTTAGATCGATCGTGCTCATTACCTGCAACAGAAAAAGAATATGCACATGCACCAGGATATTGCGTGGTCTCTTGAAAAGGCTTCAATCTTGCTTTTGAGCCTAGTACGAGGCTGCTACTTGCAAGCAAAAGGAGATGCGCGTATGCCCCGTGCCAGACATGACTTCTGAAAATGAGAAAATCCCACTCTGAACCACCACTTGTTGGGGAGAAAAGTTTGTATGCAATCTCTTGCTGGGAACCACAAATGCCTTGGGTTGGAATGCCCTTTTGTTTCAAACCTTTTGTCTGATTGACTGCATATGCGTGAACAACAGTTTTTCTTCTTCACTTGCCCTAGACCGACATGGTCCACCAGAAGAAATTGTCTCAAGAGGATTTTACAGAAGACTTGACATCCAAAATGCCTTAATGTCTTCAAACTCTTTGAGAGATTCGCCAGATCTCGAAGTAACTGCCCCGGACTGCATGGATTACAGAGAAGAAGTCATCTCAAGAGGATTTTACAGAAGACTTGGCATGCTCAATGCTTCAGTGTCTTCAAACTCTTGGAGAGATTCAATGCATCTCAAATTAGCTGCTTCATATTGCATGGATTACAGAGGAATTCGCCTTGAGAAGATTCATGAACAATCTCATATCACCGTGAGATATTCTGCCCCAATACTCTGAACCCTAGATAGGCTGATCAGCCGTCTAGATGGACTACCTTCTCATGCTCTTGGGAGGGCCTGCCCCAATATGAACCTTGAAGTAGTTTTGCCCCTGACTACTGATCTTCGAAGAAATACCCCGACTACCTGCCTTTGGAGAGATTTGGATCTCGAAGTAATTGCCCCAGTTTGGCTGAACTTTGGAGAGATTTCTCGACGTGATTGGCTCATATTGGCTACACCTTAAAGAGATGTTTCGACGTGATTTCCCCAGATCGACTAGGTCTTAGCACAACTTGTTGGAACAGCTCCCGCTCAACAAAGTTTCCTGAGGAAGTACCATTAGATGTGGCTGCCCTTCGGGAGTTTCAGGATTCTCAACTCGGCAAGATTAAGCTTCTGGACTGAATCTCCATATGTAAACTTCTTTTGATGTCCAACAAATGTATGCAAGCAGAAAATGCTTTAATCTGAGAATGAAAATTCTAGTGCAACACACATGTTAATCTTGAAGTCTTACTGAAAAAGATGTCGCAAACCCTTTTTGTGAGCGAATCACGGGTTAGAATACGACATTAATTTTTTGAATGAAAGAATGCAATGCACATGTAACACCAACAAAGATCTTTTAGCACAACTCATAGGAGTCAGGAACGCTATCTCTTGGTAGTATGCTTTCGAAATAACCCTGTTTCAATTAGGGCTTTTGATGGTTGTATCGTGGCCTGGTTCACGGTTTTGAGAAAAATGGATTTAAGGCTCAAAGTTTATCGGTGCCCACCCACTCTTCGTGATGTTCTCCAGTCCTACATTCAGCTAATTTGCACAAGCGCTCATCTCTCAAAAAGATTTTGTGATCTTTAAGGAACCCATGCACTGATGGTTTGACACCTAATGAGGTTTTGGAGTAACAGTCACCCTTTTTGTCTTTTGTGTCTGTAGCCACACGACTTTGTTCTTGCTCGAGGATTTTCTTTTGTAATCCTTTTCGCATTTTGCTTTCACATCTTTTGCTTTTTGATTTTTTATCCCTAATTTTTGCCTGGACTGATTCTTTTGAATCTTTGATTTCGGAGTCCAGCGGGATGCCCTAACTTTTGCCTAAGTTGCTTGTTTTCAAGTTTCAACTTAGCGGGCTTTTTCATTTCTCTTTTTTTTTTATTCTCTTTCTTTTTCTTGAACACGTCGTGTGACACTAGCTTGTCTTGACTTTGTTGAAAGGGTTGTGACTGCCTCACCCTTTGATTGTTGATGGATAACCATTGTGGTTTCACATCTCTTGACCTCTTGACGGTGGAATAAAAGGTAATGGATCCTCAGATGCACACTCCTTTTGAAATTTGAACGCTCGGTCAAATTAACTGACGTCTACCCTGCCCCTGGGTTAAATGTGAGGATTTTTCATACGAAAGAAACTCCTACTTCAAGGCTCAAAGGGGTTAACGAGGGTCTATCTCCCTTATATCTCTAGTGTTTGGGGAGTTGAAACAATGCCTGTACATCCTCAACAGGGTTTTTGTTCAAAAGTACACAATTAGAAATTTTTGCGTTTTCAAATCATCATCCTCCCTCATGAGTTTAAGAGCAACATTTGGTATTGCAATACACATTAGCATTAAATGAGTAAACACAAATGAAATTCTTCAAGGAAACATATTCATTGCATTAGAATCATCATACCAAATACAATCTAGTTTTAACATGCAAACAATGTTCGAACAAACAAATAAAGACTACATATGAAAAAGCAGCAAAGAAACTAAATGATTGTCCTTGTTGAGGAGGCTTGGCTCCGTCTGGACTGACTGCTTCTGATGATTTTTTTTTTGTAGCTTTGAGTGCTCACCCTGATAAAGAAGCTTCACCTTGTGGGGGTACCGTCTGGGGTGATAACCTTTGCGTCAATCAAATCCTGCACCTTGTGCTGGAACACATTACAGTTATCAAGTGTGTGCCCAAACATTCCTGAATGGAACTCACAGCTAGCACTCATGTCATAGTCTGGAGAAATGGGGTATGGCACGGGCATGGCCTTCCTCAGCTGGATCAGCGAACTCTAGAGCAAGCGAGCCAACAACTGACTATAAAGAATAGGAATAAGATCAAATATCCTCTTGAGCTTCCTTGGTCTGGGTAGCCTCCGCTGCTGATAATCTTGCTGCTGCTGATTCGGGCGCCCAGCCTGGCCCTGCACTCTCCTTTCTGCATTCGGCTGAGGCACAAACAAGGGTTGCTGACATAGGTCTTCTGCAACATAGGGTGGTGGAAGAGATCCCTGACGCGAGGTAGACCCTTCAAAAAAGGAGAGAGTCCTCCGTTCCTTTGCAACAATGGGAGTGACATTACTTTGTTTACCAGCGCCAACTGATGCAAACTTGATTGCCCCTGAATCAATTAGCTCTTGGACTTTATGCTTGAACCTGGTACAATTCTCAATATTGTGACCAGGTGCCCCAGAATGGAACTCACATCTAGCCTTAGCATTAGGTCCCAGAGGAAGCTTCGTGGGCAGCGGTCCCAAACTAACACGCTCAACCAGCTTGAGCTCGAGCAAGTAAGAAAGCAATTGCGCGTACGGAATCGGAATGGGATCAAACTTCCTCTTAGGCCCCTCTGACTTAGGATCTTCTTGAGGAGCAAGAAGTGACCACTGATGAGAGAGCTCTGAACCTTTAGTTTTCGGAGGAGATTCACGAAGCAATCCATGATCTAGAGCATATCCCAAAGAGATGGGAGGAGTAGAGACTTCTATTGTGGAAGCGGGCCCATGATCATTTCCCTTTTTTAACACCTTATCCAAGACTTTCATGACCAGGCCCATTTGAATCTTCATCTGGTTGACTTCCTCTCTCAGCAGTTCCTGACCTCGGGATAATGCCTGAATGTCCCCCATAAAATGCCCCAGTTGGGCCTTCACCTCAGCCAAATCCTTCTGCATTTGATCCATAATATGATTCTCAGCTATGATGCCTGAAATCAAATAAAGATTAGAGATCTCCTGCAGCAAGTACCTGAAAAGCAAGAAACAAAAATGCAAAATGATATGCAATGCAAATGCCATGCACGGTTATGTTTGTCATTTCAAGATACTTTTCATATCCTGATTCCAATCGTAACCACAAATTCCTGACGACCAGAAATTATGATTAATGGGTTTTTGCCTTGAAGAGATATTCATGTACGCCAATCACAAATATCTGATGACCAGAAATAGTGATTTTGTAGTGTGCCAGTGCGCAGATATCTTATCACATCACATATATCTGAAGACCAGAAATTGTGAACAGAAATAGCTCATTCCATACAAATTCCCAAAAGTTTTCAAGCACATAAAAATCCCCTAGCAGGGTAAGAATCGGATTCTTCGAAACGAACACTTTCATCGCCTGCATATCAACAAAGTCAGGCTGACCGGGGAAAAGCACCAAACCATAGATACAAAGAGCTAACACAGCGTTGTAAGTAGTCCAATTGTTAGCCTCGGCAGCTTCCTGAGCTTGTTGAAAAAGAAACTCCAAATGAAATCCTTCATCTTCTTTGAGTCTGCTTAGGCCACTTTTCATAACAAACAGGTCCAGATGCAGGACAACATCGATTACTTCAGGGGCGAGAGCACCTTCAGAAAAGTACGGTATAGCAGACGTTATTGGAATTCCCAAAATAAATGAGAATTCCTCCAGAGTGGGCATCAGAATGTAGTCTGGGAATAGGAAATATCTCATTGATGGCTCATAGAACTGTAAGAAAGTATGTAACCCATCCTTCTCATACTTTGTGAATGCACAGACCATCTTAATCAGCTCTCCATATTCCTTCTGAAAAGTGCTGAGAACATCAGAACCAGCCATACTTATCATCTTGTTCAATAAATCCAGCTTAGGGTCAGGGAATTTGTATGACACATTATTCTTCCTTTGAACCTCAACTCCTTGGGAACTCATGATTGGAATCAGACAATATGGTAGGTACTTGAAAATGACAAACATAACCTGTTATGATATGATTATGCAAATGCAAAAGGCATGTGATCAGGTATCCAGGTGTCTGTGTCTGTGTTGAACTGTGTGCACTGTGTCTCTGTACTGAATCTGGCAATATATCTGAGATGAATACTCAAACCACTGTCATAGGATACACTGTCTGTAATAATCATAGAATCACAAGCAAGGTATGTAGGAGGTTGGGTTACCTGCAAACCTGTAAACATCCCACCCATACTCACATGTGGTTCCTAGAAAATAAGGCTTGTCAGCTTCGGAGGTTTGAGAAGCGATAGCACATTCAGCCCGTAGGATACAATGTTATGCCAATCAAAGAGGTCATCCACTGACTCACCTTAGAAAATAAAGGTCATCCTATGCAAGTACCAAAGTGGGCCCTCGGGTGCGAGTGGGTTTGCCACAGAATGTGGTCTGCCACTGTCACCGCTAAAGAGAGATGTTTCTACCAAGGTCCTCAAGATCGGTCACTAGAGTCGACAGCTCTCTAGATCGACATCCTGGAATACTCAAGATGCGCACGCCATGATGGGTCCCAAGATAGCCTCGTCTAGCTGTGAATTTTGTGATTACCCACGTACACAGATGGCACGTAGGTCCCACTACTCTCCACTCTAAGTCTAAGTGTATACTCGAGCCTGTGTACTGAGCTCATCTCTCAGAAATCCCATCCCGCCAAACAGAAAAATAGCACAGTCCAGCACAACGGTAATAATATGATATGTAATGCTAAAAAGCAGTAAATACAATAATGTACAGTAAAGCAATAAATAACCATACAATGAAATAGTAAATACCGCACAATAGTAAACACCCAATGAAAGAAAAGCAAACAAGCGCTAGGATTGACTCGCTTAGGATGGACCAGCAAGAGGTCGATCCTTCCCCAGCAGAGTCGCCAGCTGTCGCTCCCGGGATTTTCATCCTAGTACAAACGCGAAAGTGGCACCGAAACAGAGTCGCCAGCAATGTGTATTTATCCCAAGAGAGGGAAAGGAAACACTGCATCAACCTGAAGGAAGGAAAGAGCATGGTCTTGCGACCAAGAGAACTGGATTCGAGAGTCGGTTACGCGAGAGGAAGGTATTAGCACCCCCTCGCGTCCATCGTACCCGATGGGATCCACGCTTGCTTGTCTTGATCAAAGGGTGTAAGGAAAGGATACTGGAAAAGGAACTGAAAGAAAGAAAGCAGAAAGAAATGTAGGGAAAATAAAAGAAGTGCTCGAATGGGCCCTACCCCACTGCCTACGTATCTCATCGGGAGCATGAGAATCAGAGCGACGTAGTTCCCCTCACTAGGGATGGATTGTGTTTTTTAGTGGAATACATCAACGTTCGCGTCCTAGCAGTTTAGGTATTGCAGCTCGCTGTAGGGAGACTTAGGCGTTACCTGTTTGCGGTAGAACGGAAATGACGCATCCTTACGGAGAGAGTGAATGAGATGAGAAAAGAATTCCCGAAGGAAAGACGTTATTGTTTGTTTTGTCTTTTAAGAGTTTTTTTCATTTGTTTGCATATGATAGTGTATCCAAATCTTAGCCATTGGAATGTACCATCCTCACATTCCAAGATGGAATGGATAAGAAAGCACACTAAGGGTGAAGAAGACCCCCACACTTAGTTCCAATTGTCAAGGTTCAAACACACTAGCATACTTGTGTTTATTAAGTGTTTTTGTTGATTATGAGATGAAGAAGTGTTTTTTATTATTTGTATCTTCAACAAATATTGCATTTAAGTCCCTCATACAAGATCAAATGTTTAACACATTGACCCAAGATGGGCTATATGCTACACATTCTAAGATTATAAGAGAAGACCCCTTATAATCCCTTCTTTATATGAAAGGCCTAAATGCAATAAATGCCTACCTTTATTAGATATTTTGAACTTTCTTTGAGATGAGAAGATAAGAAGACTCAAGAGAGGAGAAAGGTAAAAATCTATGTGAACTAAGACTCAATCCTAATTGATTAGTTAAGGGAGTGATCCTAATGGTTTGTGAGGTTTAAAACCTAAAGTCTAAAGAAAGAATGAATTAAACAATTCACTTCCAAGGGAGAAGATGAATTGTAATTCAAGAGGGAAAGTGATGAGTTATTAAAAGAAAGCACATGAGTGCTTAGCAAACACAAGATTGAATTGTAAAAGATGAAGGGATAGAAGTTTGAATGTTGATTCCTTATCCACACTCAATTGAAACTTACCAAAGCCCCTACATGGTTAGTAAACATGTGTAAGAAGTATAAGAAGTAAAGGAACATTTAATGCACCATAAAACTCAAAATAATTAGATGAGAAATCAAATCCTATAACCACAACCAGAATGTACATCATATGGAAAACAAATGATCATTATCATGCAAGTCCAAGTGGATAGGCAACAAACATCATCCATGACATTAGAACATGCTACCATAAGAAAAGGGAGAATGAAAGATGAAAAAACATGCATAAATGGAACATGTAATCTAAGGATCAGAATTGAAATGAAATGAAAAATGATTCACAAACATCTCACTAGTGTTCATGCATAACACATTAAGACATTTAAGAAGTGATAGAAGAAGTAGAATTGAAATGGAAGTTCAAAAAAGGAAAGTGCAAACACAACATGTTAAAGGTGCACAAGGTTCAAATGATAATCAACATGCAAAGATGACATATAATATGTATCAATGACCTATTATGTCACATGAATGGTTCACCAAATATGCAAATGATCATGCAAGTATGTACAAAAGAAATCATGTAAACATGCACAAAAGTTAAGATGATATGACATGTTATTATGCTTCAAAGGTAATGCATTAAACAAAAATTAGATGGCCTCATGGAAATTAAGCAAGCATGGTTTAAAGATACATAAATCAGAAGTGAATCACATACCAAAATAACATGCAAGAAATCAAGGCAAAAAGGCTTTATACAATGCACTTAGGTCAAGTATACACATCATACAAAGTAACACAAAAATGAACACCAAAGATGCCATAAACTGACCTAAAAAAATCAAATAAAAATCACTTAACATACCTCAAGAGATTAATGACTTTATGCAAAAAGAAGAGCACCAAAACAATTTTTAATGATCAAGACAAAAATGCACAAATTTATGTATCACATTAAGCATGCACACGAATTGAAATTCAAAGAATATTATAGAACAGGGGCAAAAAGTCATAAAATCAAGAAATAAAATCATGAAAAATTTTCTAAATGTTTTAAGAATGCTCATGAATTTTTGTGGAATTTTTAATGAGGCTTTGGTATTTTTAAAAATTGAAAAGTGAAACGTGCATGAAAAAATAAAAAAAATAAAATGAAATGTAAATGTGAATGGGGGTGTGAACATAGCAAATATTAGTTCAAATTAATTGGGCTTTTAAAAATGGAGGTGTGGATAGCAATCTGGTTAGGTCTATTTACGCGCAAACCACAATAACTACCATGCACTTCAGTCAAACCAAGTCAAAACCACACAAGCCATTGGATCAAGTCACAGTCAACATCCAGTCAAAGTAGCCAAGATCAATACACGCGCACGAAGGACCACACAACATACAGTGTACCACACCACATAATGTTCACTCTGATTAAAATAAAACATGTGCCACGCATGTGACATTTTTTATGTGTTGGCACAATCTTATCCGCACGATTCACAAATCCAACGGCCAATATTCAAACTGAGAAAACCCTAGGAGTTAAAGCTACCGGCCGGAGAGGGACCTCCGGTCACCTTCTCCGGCGAGAACCGTCACCTGCGAATCTCACATCTTCGCAAAAATACACAATGCACACATCAAAATGAAGCTCATGCTAAGCACAATACGAATCCACAGTTATCTTTCACATACCATGCGCACACGTAGAAAACAGAGGAGACAAAGATATGCCCTAACTTTTGGATCTAAGCCTCTACAAGGCCTATCAACTAGCCGGAGTGTCAAATGCTCCTATTGAGCTCATGTCATGATAAAAACAACAAATAAACCATAAAATGTGAGAGGAGTGCTTGAGAAGTTTGGAACCTGAACTTGCAGCTCTTGGAGAGTCTTTAGAAAACCAGAGAAAGCACTTGTTCTTCAATCTTGGAGCTTCACAAACTAAGCAAAATAAATGCTATGTGACTTGTTGTCTTGAGAGCAGAGAGATCCAATGTTGAAAAGTGCTTGAAGTAACCTTGAGGACTATGCTGCAATCTCCTTCAATCAAGCACCATTGATGATGATGAGGTGAAATGGATGAAGGTGACTGATTCGTGCACAGAGAGAGAGAGAAAAAGTTTAGAGGATGTTGAGAGAGTGAGAGTGTTCTTGAGAGTGGAAATGAGAAAGTGAAGTTCGGCCCTGAATTGTGAAGTGAAATTTGGTTATATACTATGAGTTAACTGTGGTTTAATGAGTGAGTTAAATGAGTCACAGTGGTTAAAGTCAGTGCACCCTAACTAACTGAGTCAAGTTAGTTAGGGGCGAGTCATTGAAGGTTGTGGTGTGGTGTGGGAATGTTCACGACAGTTATGGTGGAATAAAGAGTGAAGCTTGGAATGGTAAGGCTGTTGTGGCAGAAACTTGCTCAACAAGTTGTTCTCTCTATTTTCATGCAAGGCACGTGATGTTAAACATTGTGTAGGTGATATGTGCTTGACCAAATGTGGAAATAAAGTTCATGGATTGTTTGATGAATGTCTGAACCAAACTGCTAACTCTGATGTGATTCCTCAGTTGGAAATGGTGAAGTTTGCGCATGGATATCTCTCTCTTCAAGCCATGGACATGAGTGATCTTGGTACCATTTCAAAGTGTGTACATGGTACAACAACTTTGATGTTGAAAAGAAGTGAAAATGAGACTTGCAACATATTGAAAATGAGCTTCAAACATAGGAACTCAAGACTGGCTTAAAATACTGCAGAATGCGCGCATGTGTGGCATGACTTGGTTGTGACCTAGTCAAATATCAGTTGCATTGACCATACTTTGAGACATCATAACTCCTTAACCTTTTATCAAATGGCATTTTGTCCAACATGAATCATGAAGAAGACACTACAAGGAACAACTTTGATGTTGAAAAGATTTTCATTTGGAGCTTTTATCATTGAGAAAAATGAGTGAACATTTGGCACACCAACTGTTTGAGGAAATGATGTGCGCGCGACTTGAAAATTACTATTTGAAGCTTAAAGTAAGATCTTTTGTTGTGGCCTGGTGGAATTTTCATTTGATTCTCCAATTTTAAATGGCCTTGGTTCAAAGTGTAGTCCAAAATGGTCCAAAATTACTATTTTTAGTAACCCTACTTCACCCAAAAATGGAAACTTTCCACATCTTGATTTTTTCATGATTCCTTTGGAGTTTCTTGATCAAATTTTGCACATTGGACACATATAACATGAATTTCATGAATTTGGCCTCAAAAAGTCAAGAGTTGACTTTTTCTTCTGATTATTTGATTTGGTGTCCAATTTCTCTGATTTTGATCTTTCTTCCAATTGAACCACTTCTAAAACCAATTGAGAGGAAATTTTCCACATCCATACACTTAAGGACATATAGAATACCATGACATCAAGTTTTGTCCAAAAAATCAGAGATTCCCTGATTTTATTGTAAACCCTAATTTTGGTGCCCACCTCCTAGGAGAAAAATGTGCAGTCTTCAATTTCAAATTCCTCGGACTATGTTGTGTATCCCTTTAAAGGATGATGAGATATGCCACTTGAGATTGATTTTGGATCAATGAGCTATCTCTTTTGAGGGTTTTCCTTCAGTTTTTGAACCTCTTGCATGTTGAAGTATGTATTGCTTCAATCTCCCATTGAATCTCACTCTCTTGAGGTTGTGGATGATCAAAGGAGATAATATGAGACATGAGAGACCTCTTGCCTTGCCTTGAGGCAACTTTATTGACCTTTTTGTGCCTTGAATGGTTCCTTGATTGTCCACCTTTCACCTGATCACATGCCCTGATGGTAAGAGGGATGCTATGCTTCATTTTTCTATGTTAAATGCAATGCAATGCTAATGAGATGGATATGATATGATAAATGATAATGCTATGCTATGATGTAAAAAAAAAGAGAGAAAATTTTGGGGTATTACACCACTGGAGAGGGATGTTTCCACTAAGGTCCTCGATGATCGGTCACCAGAGTCGACAGCTCTCTAGATCGACATCCTACCATGCGCAAGACACACATGTTAGAATGGGTCCTAAGATAACCTCGTCTGGTTGTGAATTTTGTGAACACACAAACGTACCAAGCGGGCACGTAGGTCCCACTACTCTCCACTCTAGTCCTAGGGTGTACTCAAGCCTGGGTATTGGGCTTATCTCTCTGAACAACCCAACCTGCAAAACAGAAACAGCCAGCACAACACAGCAATATCCAGTATGACCGTAATAAAAATGAAATGCAATGCAGTAAAAGCTGTAAAACGGTAATATACAACATAATATAGCACAACAAATAAACACCCAACAAAAAAACAAACAAGCGCTAGGATCGACTCGCTAAAGGGGATGAACCATCATAGGTCAACCAGAGATTCTGAGTTATCTTCCCTAGCAGATTTGCCAGCTGTCGCTCCCAGGATTTTCATCCAGGTACAAATGCGAGAGTGGCGCGAAAAACAGAGTCGCCAGCCGTGTAAATTTATCCCAAGAGGGGGAAAGGGAACACCGCATAAACTTGAGGAAGAGGGAAAGGAATGGTCATCGCAACCATAACCTGGGTTCGGGAGTTGGTTACACGAGGTAAAGGTGCTAGCACCCCACGCATCCATCGTACTCGATGGGATCCACGCTAGTTACCTAACATCTATGGCTGCGCTAAAACGGGGAAGGGGAAGACAAAGATAGACTCGGTAGTACGTCGACGTCCTAGGCCTACGTACCCCCTTTGTGCAATGGGGAATTCAGAGTCAACGTAGTTCGGACCAAGTTCTTTTTGTGTTTTTTATGAGCGACGTTAAGTCCGCGTCCGGCAGTTAGGGTCGATGCCTGTTTGCGACTCACACGGAAAGTAACGTGCCCTTTTTGAAAATAGCCTTTAGTTTGACAATCCCGAAGGACAAAAAGGTTTGAAGTTTGTTTGTATTTTTTAAGACAGAAGTGACTTGAGTTAGTTCATAACTTGCATTGCACCAAAGTCTAGGGCATAAGGACGAATACTTAACGAATCGTCCCAAGATAGGACGCTCGCTAAGCACTCTAGAAAGATGAGAGGAAGCCCCTCATTTCTCATTCCCCACGCATAAGGCTCGTGCGCAATACACTTTATCCTTATAAAGTGTTTTCAAGAAGTTTTGAGATGAGAAGAGAGAAGACACAAAGGAAACTCTAAAGGGAAACTAAGAGTCCTAATGTTATCATGCATGGGTGACCTACGGTTAGTGAGGTTTGACGACAACCTAAACCTAAAGAAAAGAAAAGATGAGAGACAAAAAGAGTGAGAGTGGACATGGATAACTATCCACACCCTCAAATAACTTACCTCAGCCTCTGCATAAAAGGTTAGTACAAAACAGACATACGTAAAAGAAATGAGATAAATGAAATCCAGGCAATGACATATAATGGCAATCAAGTGACCTATAACAATTCAAACATGGTTCAAGAATTCAAAGACACAATCCCAAAATAATGTCACAAGTGCCTTCTCAAGCAAATACTCAGGCATGATCAAAGATATGCATACAAGAAGACCTCAAATAAAAGCAATCAAACAATTATCAAAACATCTTCTAAAATCACCAAATTAATTATCAACATATCCCAACCAGAAGCAAACAACATGTCCAAAACTCATGCAAAAATTCAAGATATAAGTCACTCAAACAATTATGCAAAGTTCAGATGAGAAACATGACTCAATATGCAAAAAAGGAGGACTACAATGCAATATGAAATGATTTTAAAAATGATATAAAAATATTTTAATGCAACTCAGTGTGTTGGTGAATGAATGCAAAAAGAATGAGTTCAAAAGGTTTTGTATGCTATGAGAACAAAATTCTACAAGTTATGGTATGCATGTATGAAATAAATTCCAAAAAGAAAATAAACAAATAATTAATTCAGGTGATGAAAATAAAATAAAAATAAAATATAAAATTTGGGAAAATTTTATGAAATTATAAATATGATTCATGAATTTTTTGGGAATTTTTTAATGCAATTAACTATTTTTAAAAATTTAAAATGAAATGCAAACAATTAAATAAAATAAAAATATGAAAATGTGCAAGGGGGTGTGGAAAGTAACAAAAACACGTTAAAAACTTGAAACGGGCTGAAAGGGGGGGTGTAAGTAGAAGGTCCAAACCACTAAAATCAAATAAAAAAAAGAGAGGAACACGTGTTCCCAGTCAACTGATTTGACTCAGCCCTTACCTTAAGATCAATCCAACGCGTACAACAAGTCAACACAAAACAAAGTATTCATGATCAACGCACCAGATCTCCCAACCACCACAATTAACATACATGCGCAGGCACACAATTATTCAGAACACCATACACAAGCCACGTGAGCAGCACCTGCCTTCATTAATTTGGTGGCAGCTTACAAACCGTCAGATGAAATCAACGCATACAATCATGTTATCAAGTCAATAATTAAAACACATGAGTGGACCAGATTGAAAGGACACGGTAGTTATCGTGGACTAACGTACACACAAACCAATTAAATAAAACAAAGAATTAAAGCACATGGCAAAGTATGGACCGTACGATTAAGCAGATCAACGGCTGGGGATCATCTTCCCCCATAAAACCCTAATCTGGCCGGAGGGAGAACCAGACTCCAGAGCCCTAGCTCCGGTCGTCTTCTCCGGCGACCCTCACCCATAATTTTCCCAGAAAACACATATAGGTACACCATTCACACCAGAAAATCATGGGGAATTCAGATATCCAATTATTTTTTACGAACAACCATCACATAAAGCAACACGAATGGAAAAATGTTTGGTTCAAAAACTTGAAACTCACGCAGCAATCCATATACGCAACCAAACTCAAGAAAAACTACATCAGAATGATCAGTGGGCATCACACATCAATATGCACGTTTAAAAAGAGAGTTTTATGATCATCAAAAATATCACTAACCTGAGCTTGTGCACCACGTATCCTTATTATTAGCTCCAGATGATGGTTGCTTTGTGTTCTATAGATCCCAAGGAGGAAGGCTGTGAAGAAATTTTGTGAAAAGCTCTTCTTGCTTGAGAGATACGAATTATCCAAGTTTTATGGTTCAAGTTTTTTTCTCCAAATCACGTGTCCTTCCTCTAACCCAAATATTTCATGATGGATCACTTAAGTTTCAATTGCTAATCACACCTGAATTTGATTTGGGCCTTGAGATGTATTGGTTCATGAGTTTTCAATAATCTGGCAATTTTGCACCATGTGAAATAAGTAATGAATAAGTCATGAAATTTCTTGGTTCAAAGGCCCAAAATGATCCTTAAGGAGCGTTCTTTGATGTTAGAATGTGACATGAAGCAATGGAATCAATTATAGGCTACTATGTCCCAAAATGCAAAAGTTGTGAAAATGGAACCCTAAAAACCACTTTGCCTTCTTTTGATCATAACTTGAGTTTCACAAATGATATGGAGACCATCTAGTACTTTTTGGAAAGAGGAGATAAATATATTCAACTTTCATGTTTGAGGAAAATTCATTTGAAGCTTCCTTGATGATGAGAAGTCAAGTTGAATGTAGTGTAAGGATTTGCGCAAAAAGGAAACTTTCAAATTATAGGTCATTTCCATATTTAGTAACTTTTGTACCAACCCTTGATTCTTGATAAATGGTATGAAATTTGACTCTTGAAGACCATATGAGAATGTAAGACCTTGAAAACCTTGAAGAGAACCTCAAGCTTTCACAGTTGACTTCCCCTCTCACTGTTGACTTTTCCCCTGATTCTCCTGATTCCCAATCCATTGGCCACTTGAACTTTTCCTGAACCAAACTGATGGACAATCTTCCATTCCTAGATACTTAGGGACCCAAGGAATACCATGGAATCAAGTCTTTCCCAAAAAATCAGAAATAAACTGACTTTATAGCAAACCCTAGTTTTGGTACCCTCAGTCTAGGAGGAAATAGCACAGTCTCCAAATCCAAATTCCTCTGAATATGATGTGTATCCTCTCCAACAAAGATAAAATATGCCATTTGGTGATGATAAAAACCCAAGGAGCTTGCCCATTGGAGCAATAAACCCAAGAATCTCAAAACCCTAATTTCTGCACTGGTTAGGAGAGGGTGATCCACTCGAGCTCTCTTGCTTGACCCTTTGAAGAACATCTTCTCCTCTTGAGCTGTCTCAAGCACCTTGACCCCATGCTAAGAGCCAATGATATGCACACATGATAATGCAAAATGAGATGAAACATAAGCCAGTTAGTACTAAAGTAAGGAGGGCAAATTTTGGGGTGCTACACCAACAACACAGAGAGCTTGTTGAATCCTCTGCCGGATATGACCATGGTGGAGGGAAAGTTCCCCCAGGTGTTGTGAGTAGACAAGGGCAGGGCGACCTCGTCGGGGACGTAAAATTCCTTGAGCTGAGAGACACACAGAGCGACCTGTAACCCAACGTCGGAGGAGGGTATCTCTTCCTCGACCTTCTTTGCTTCACGGACAGTCTGCTGTGGAGCCTCACTCCTCTTAACATATTGTTTCAGGCATTCTTCCTTGATCAGGATCTTAATTGAACCCTTGAGGTGGATGCAGTCTTCCGTGACGTGCATGCGGCTCCTGTGGAACCGACAGTACTTAGACTTGTCAACATTCGGCTCAGGAGGTGTCAGCTTGGGGAAATGGACCCCAATTTATTAGAACTCTGAGTTTATGCACTCGGCCAGGATGCACTCGCGGGGAGTGGTCAGCAATGTATACTCAGCGAAGCGGCCCACTGGTCCCTTGTGTTCGCGGGAGTCACGGGGCTTGTCTTCTCTCCTTTTTTCCCCGCCACGTCGGGCAGTCCTCGAGTCGTCGTACTTCGAGGACTTGGTGTTCTCTCGGTTCCGCGAATCGCAAGCATTATTGGTGACATCTTTCTCCTAGTATTGGATGTAGGCCTGGGCCTTGAGGACGAGGTCGTCCAACGAATGAGGTGTCTCCATACCAACTGATTTTGGGAAGTCGCTGCAGGGGCCCAACCCTCGCTCAAGCAGGTATCTCTTCATCCGGTCAATCATGTCAATCTGAATTGCCTCTCGATTGAATCTCTCTATATAGTCTCGGAGAGATTTATCCTTCCCCTAATTGATGGTCTCGAGAGACGCCTCAGACTTCGGGTGTCAACGAGAGGTGGGGAATTTCCTGGTCAACTGCGTCTTCAGGTCCTTCCAGGAGATGATGGACTCAGGGTCAAGGCTCTTATACCATGCCATGGAACCCTTCCTTAGAGTCGGCACTTGATGATGCCCTAGATATTGCGGTAATCGAGCATCGCATCGATGTTCTCGATGTGATCGTCTGGGTCTGTCGTGCCATCGTAGGTTTCTAGACTTCGTGGTTTTTCCATCCCGACGAGGATGGGAGCCTCCGTGATTGCTCAGGACAGTGGACCGCGGGGATCGTCTTCATCACTTTGGATTGGTGAGTGCGATGGGGAGTGGTCGTACCAAGGGCTCATGCCGTAGCGCGGCGAGTGTCTTAGTCGACCCTTTGATTTCTCTAGCTGCCCGCCGACTTTATTCCTTTTGGGAGCCGGGGAGCATTTCTCTTTGTGGGGAGAAGTGTGATCTTGCTCCTAGGTAATCATGGATTATGGCCTCTCCAGTCGCGCCCGACGTCCGGGTTGTGCCGAGAGAGGCTTTGGGAGTCATCTTGTTGGTGTGTCTGCGGGGAAGAGTGTAGACAGGTGTCTCGTCATCGCGGAGAGGGGCTACGAGGGTCAGGTCGTCGGTACCTCCGTGGGGGAGAGTGCGACTGACGGTATTTCTCCAACATCACAATCCTTTCATTTTGTTGGAAGATCAAGAGATTGGTTTGGTTGATCGCAACAAATAGGGCCACCGTGGTAGGGTCAGCGCCAGGTGGTACTAGAATTGGTTGAAAAACTCTCGGGCCTCGAAAAGTTGATGTTGGACGACATTGTAGGTCGCGTCGTCGTCGGAGGGAGAGGCGGTGAATCTGTCTCTGGGGTACCCCTCTTCAGCAATGGTGGCTCTGTTGTTGGTGTGGTCACCACTAATAGCGAAAGCGGTTTCTGGAACTTGATCGGCGGCGTGTTGATCGGCCATGATGATTGGTAATTTGAGAAGTTGCTTTGGTCTCTAAACTTTGGTGAAAGAAAATATGGGGGAGCAAAGTGTTCCCACAGACGGCGCCACTGGTCTTACCAGGATGAGACGGATATCCAATGGCCAGCAACACGTCGTGAGCTCTAAGTTCAACTATTGTGGAGAAGAGGAGAGGGGTGTACGTGCAAGACACTCAGATGCCAAAGTGAGGTTCAGAGTGAAGGAGAGAGAGAGAGAGAGAGAGAGAGAGAGAGAGAGAGAGAGAGAGAATGCAAGTGCAGAAAGCTAGTGTGAATTAGAATATCCGACCCTCTTGTGGCGGAGGGTATTGAAGCTAGCGGGATTATAACTGAGTGAATCGCACACTCAAAGATACAACAGAGTCGCCACCGAACTTTATTTAGTCCCATAGGATAGGGAAAATATCGATAAAATTCAAATGGAAGAGAAACAGGTAAGGGGGTCGGTTATGAGAGAGGAAGGTACTAGCACCTCAGGCACCTCTCGTACTCGACGAGAACCGCTTTGCTGGCTTCTAGGCTTAAATGGGTTATCTATCTAAAGGATTCTAGCTAAAAAGAGGGAAGAAAAGAGACGAAGAAAATGCTCGCGGAGGATTAGGTCCCTCGTGCCTACGTACCCTCATAGTGCAATGAGGAAATCAGAGCGCCGTAGTTCATGGAACCAGGGAAAGAGGAAGAAGAAAGGAAAAGGTGGCTCGCCAAGATTTCTCAATCTCGTGCATACGTATCCTCATAGTGCAATGAGGAATTCAGAGCCTACGTAGTTCGAAGAACAAAGACAGAGAAGGAAGAGGAAAACAATGTCAAAATCAAGAGCGAAAGGAGGTAGAAAGATCCTACTGGGGAAACGCAAAAGAATGGTGTCGAAACCACGAGAAAAAGGCAAAGGAATTGAATCAAGGAAATAGAGGAGCAAAAGAAATTGATTCGAGACAAAGTAAGACCCACCGGGGATTCAACATTTTAACTAACAGGCAGTTATTAGCCGAAGAGAAAACAGGAGTATGAATCTGTGGAGAAAAGATGTGGAAGTCAAAAGACGGACTGCGATGAACCAGAAGGAGAGTATCAAACCAAGAGATGGTGTTTGACTCTCTAGGGATTCAGTGTGTTAACTGAAAGAACGGGTGTGGAACCAAGCGAAGGTCGTGACCCAAAGGACGGGTGTGGAACCAAGCGAAGGTTATGACCCAAAGGACAGGTGTGGAACCAGGCGAAGGTTGTGACCCAAAAGACGGGTGTGGAACCAAGCAAAGGTTGTGACCCAAAGGATGGGTGTGGAACCAAGCGAAGGTTGTGACCCAAAGGAGTTCAGTACATTGACTGAATAAGCAGTACTTGACCGAAGAAAGGGTTTTTGAACAGAAGAAAGTTACTAACCCAAAGACGCGAGTATTTGAAGCAAATGAAGATTACTAGCTCACAGTGGTATTGGTTTTAACAGAAAGACTGTGATTAACCAAGAAGAAATGAGTGATTAACCAAGAGACGATGATTAACACAAAAAGAAGGTTAATTTTAACAGGTGGACTGTGATTAACCAAATAGTGGGTGATTAACCAAGAGAAGGTGATTAACCCAGTAGGAACTCAGTATATTAACAGATAGACTGTGGTTAACTGAGAAAATGAGCAAATTGGTGTTTTAACTGACAAATAGTGATTAACCAATTAAAAGGGGGAGAACCAAGGGAAGGTTGCGAACTCAGCTAAAGATTCGGTATTTAACAGACAGACGGTATTTTATCTATGAAAAGGATTGCGGCTTCGCTGGGGAAGAAAAGTATTTGGTAATTAACAACTTGACTGTGATCAACCAAAGAAAGGATGATTACAACTCATCTGGGGAACCAACGCATAATGATTGACCTAGAGAAAAGGGTGTTGAAACAAGAGATGGTGGTTAACCCAAGAAAGATTGATCTTGAACAAAGGACATGGTGATTGATCAAAGGAAAGATTAAAGGGAAAGTGTAATTCAGGATCGGCTCAACTGAGGAATGAGGAAACATTATAGTCGGGAGATAGAGACAATTATTCCAGGCACAGGGTTATTCGTTCCCTACCCAAAATAATCAGAATGAGTGTAGGAATTCTCCACTCTCATCCCTTCTCTAGCACTCAGAGTATAATACGAAAATTGAAACCGACAGAGTAACAGCGCCATCTCGTAGAGTGCTCCAGTGCGTTGTGCAGACTTCCGACTCAGTAGGGAAATAAGATAACAAGCCTCTAAAAGATCCTAAAGAGAAAAGAGAGGGGATATTGACTAATCTAAACAAGGTTTCGATCAATTGATCAAGGGGAATGAACAAGCCAACAATTATTCAGACGAGTCGAAAGATCATCAAAGAAAGCGTGCGAAGTATTGATTATTGAAATTAAATTCGTTCAATAAATAACAAACTTACCGTGATCAATAATGAATTTGCAAAACAAGAACAATAATCAATTAGCATGCATCATGTAAACAAAAATACGTAAGAATCGTACAATGTCAAAAGTAGAAACAATTTTATAAATTGATAAATCGTGCATCAATGTTTGCATACATGCTTCAATCAGAGGTTAAACAGCTCTTAAAAAATCCACAAACATCAAGCATATTAAGCCATGGAAGTTAAATGAGGAAAGAAAACCAAATGAGCATGAAAAAGCTCAAAAATCACATTCTGTCACAGTGTTAATCGGTTAACCTCTTGAAAAGTTCAGAAAAACGTGAAAAATGACTGGTTAATCGATTTACCATTTTGCACTACAAATGGTTAATCGATTAACACTATGACAGTGGCAGAAAATCAATTTTCCAAAAGCACTTCCAACAACTAATCACTTATCCAATCATCCATATGTTATGGCATGCAATTTTCACTAAAATTACATCAAATAGAAGCAATTACTCATCAATTGAAAGCATCAAACATCAAGATCCAGAAATCAAACAATCATATGATTAATTAACATCGAAAAGTCATCGGAACTACATTGCGATTCATGCCAAAGTGACCGAAAACAGTAAATCGAGCAAGAATTACCAACCTACAAGGAGGAGGATTGCCTTGGTAATTGTTGTAAGCAAAATGTGGTGAGAATAAGCAAAAAAAACCATAGAGTTCCAAGCTTGAGATCAAATCGTAGCGATACCGATAAAAACACAAAATATGCTCTGAATATGAATTTGCACCGAAATGATTGAAACGATCACTTGAATTGAAGTGGAAGCTACTGTAAATCCAGAAATCCAAGTAAAAATGTAGTGGAATGGAGGTTTAACTCAAGAGAATAACAATTTTGATGTGAAGATTGTTACTTTCTAATGGTGGCAATTGAGCTTTTGTGTGTGGTTTGGGAAGAAGATTAAGATGAATGTGAAGAAGTTGCAGAAAAATCAGAGAGAATTGAGAGAAATGAGAGAGTGATCAAGTGAAAATAGTGAGAATGGTTGAACCCTCTTTCACAAATCTGAAGGTTTCTTTATATAAGGTGGAAGTTTGGAATGGGCCAGGTTTGGAGTTTTCTTTAGAGCTTGCTTTGGAGCTAGCTTTAGAGTTAGTTACATCTAACTCACTGAGTCGGAAGTTGACTTTGTTAGTTTTTTGTTAACTCAGTGGATCAATCCCAATGCAAGGCCAAAATCCAGTGGTTCACATACTTGGAAATGAAATTACATGGTGGTCTTGATTGAAAATGATGTATTGTAGTAAGTGCAAGTGGATTCTTAAAGTGTCTCGAGGCATCTAGAATATTCCACATGATGATAGAACTAAGTAGACTCCAAAAAAGTAGAGGAAAAGCTGTTGTCATGAAAATAGCTGAAATCTGCCAAAATAATAAGGGTTAATCGATTAACCATTTTGGCCTAGCAAATGGTTAATCGATTAACACAGCCAAAACTTGCCTAATTTTCTTAAAAAAAAGTTGTTATGGACATGATTCCGATTTTCGACCATTTGTTCGATAAATAGGCATAGAAACCCTTGTATTTCGATTGTGTTGATGATGTTTTGACCTTGTGAAGATATGATTAGTCAGGCTTTGAAACCTTCTGAAATTCTAAATATTCCTGCAACAAAACCACAGAGAAACGATGCTAATGCGTATGCCGACAATGCAAATGCACAGGCTTATGCAAAAAGGTAAAAGGGGAGGTCAAATTTCGGATTACGACAGGTATTTATAATGTGCTCCCAGCGCTGGGCCAACGGTCATATGTTGTGGGTTAGATCATCAGACCCATTACGGATGACTGCCAAGATCCTACGTGGCAGTTGGGAAGACCAACACGTGGTCTTCGTCCCAGGTTGTCATACCCCAAATTCTGACCTCTAAGATTTCCCATAATTGTGGAAATCATCATCACAATATGGGGGAACCATTCTATTTCAGCAGTCTCCCCAAAGATGGATGAGCACCCACTACAATCAAAATTAGGGTTTCAAGCCCTCTCTGAGTACTTAGACAAAGGATCAATCAAGGAATGACATGATCCTCAACTTGTCTAGCCTCTCAAACATCCACAAAGGATCAAAAGGACTCCCACTTCAAGGATTAAGCATAAGGATGCTCCCTTCTAGGTGGATTAAGTCTCAAGATTGACAATGTCACCAAATTAGTGTTTTGGTCGACCAGGGCCTCCAGATGGAAATTTTCATCTGGGCATGAGCCAATGATCCAAAATATAACCTAATATACTCCATGGAACCTCATGGACCTAATCATCAAGTCAATTTTGCCTCAGGGGATGCATACATCAAAAATCAGGAATTAGGGTTTCTTGACCTAATTCACCCCTAAGTTGACTTTTGGGACAAATCAAGAGCCAAGACCTCAAGAGAGGGTTTGAGGGTCTCTAATGAACTATATTGATCCATTTGGAACAATGGATTAATCCAAGAAGCTTGAGCAACAAGTCTCATTTTCATCTGCACCACAATTAGGGTTTCGCGAGGAAAGTCAACTGTAACTTTGACTTTTGACCAGGACATGCTCCCAAACCCTAGGACATGCCTCAATATAACCTATGACACCCATGAAACATGTCCATCAAGTTTGATTTAGGTCAAGGGCATGATTTCCTGAAGAATTGCACAGTTTGGAATTCATCTGATAAAAAGTCAACTGTGCACAAAAGTCAACTTTGACTTTTTTAGATTTTTCACCAAAATGGATTTTTAACCCTAAAATGATGTTAATGTATGATTTGAATCATCATTCATCAAGAAAAATCAAAGAAAGTGGGATAACTTGTAAAAGGGGTAACCATAAAACTTAGAATTTTTTCTAAGTTATGGAAAAAGTACCACTAATAAACTAACTTTGGAGGGTCATAACTCCTAAACCACATGGCCATTTTTTCTCATCCAAAGATGGATTTGTAGCCCTCATTACCCTCTACAAAAATTTCAACTAGACCTAAGTCCAATTCATTAAGGATTTTGAGTTATGGAGTGATCAAAATCAAGAAATCACACTTTGTTAAAACACTTAGTGAAAATTTTACTAAGTCAGATTTGACCTCACTTTTTGCCAAATGTAGAGGGATTTTTCACTTGGAATCAAAAGAGATCAAAACCAAACTTGTTCAAACAGTTGTTGTATCATGTAAGGGCTTTCCAAAATGGCCAAGAACATTACCAAATTCAACTCACACCATGAGATATGACATTGGCAAGTTGCCTTGCTGAAATCTGTCAAAGGCAAGGCAGAATTTGCAACTTTGCTCGATTTGCCAAAATTAGCCAAATCCAATTGCTCCTATCCACTTGGACACCTCAGAGGATTGAATCTAAAGGGGACAATCACTGAGCCAAGCCTCCAAAGTCCATGGAACAAGAAATAGCATGTTGAACCTAGAATGGCCAAAATAGGGACAAGACTCCAAATTTGGATTGAAGCATTCAGTGGAACCATCAAGGTGGCATGGACTGAGCCATTCTCATCTGAAATCAGTCAAGACTTATCCAAGACCAAGGGAACCAAAGCTCTGTGCCATAACCTCTAGTCAATGGCTAGAGGAGACTTGGATTTTCATTTGCCAACATTGGCCAAACCTACTTACTAGCTGCCATTCACTATTCCTTGCAAAACAAACTTGCTCTACTATAAATAGAGCTCAATTGTGATCAGTTTGAGTACACCAAAGCCATCTAACAGATGCTTTCCTCAAAATCTCTTTCTCTTGGCAAAAATGCCTTTCTTAGCAAGATAGCTATCGGGTTTTGAGTTTGAGAGCTTTTCCAATCAAACCAATCACTCACACACCTCACATACATCATATAGAAGTGATCCAAACACTCACATAACATCTGGAACACAGATTTCACATAAATCATTTTCAAAACATTTTGGGCCTCTAATAGAGTGTAAGACCCAACCCCCTTTTAACCAAAACCTTTTGGGCCTCACTTATTGTATAAGTCCCTTTGCGTTAAAAGAAAACCTCGGCGCGATCGCCATTTTAAACGAAAAATCAATTGGGCCTACCCTCGTGTTATAAGCCCCACTCTTTTTCTTTAAACTTTTTGGGCCTCTTGAAAGAGTGTAAGCCCCATCCCTTTGTACAGAAAACAATTTTTTGGGCCACAGTCACTTGTATAAGTCCCTCTGTACAAATTCAAACAGTGCGCTCACTGATAAAACCCTGGGCCTCTCCTTGAGCTGTAAGCCCCAAATCTTTCTTTTTCAAAGCACTTTCTCCTTTGATTTTGAATATACTGCTATTTTCAATCTTTCTTTGTTGAACAACTAACCAAACAGCATGGAAGCTCTACAACCGAGTAAGTGGTTATACGCT
Organism: Lathyrus tuberosus; assembly: GCA_022829125.1. Classification (NCBI taxonomy): domain Eukaryota; kingdom Viridiplantae; phylum Streptophyta; class Magnoliopsida; order Fabales; family Fabaceae; genus Lathyrus; species Lathyrus tuberosus. Next base: position 943,505 of record JALAZF010000820.1, on the reverse strand, counting down.
TTCATTTACCGCTTTCATATATATATATAACTGTATTGTGGGGCTGTTTCACTGTAAGTCTTCTTTCATAAACTCATATCAACTGTGTAATAATAGTATAGATATTTCGAGTTTCCCCGGCAACTACGTCTAGAACAGGTGACGCCGTTTCGTTTGTTCATAGAAATAGACAGCTAGATCCCCAATAGGATTACCAGATACAGTCTTCTCTTCGGCTGTCCTCATTAGGAATTGTCAAGAAATTCTATTCCCCAGAGATGAATTATTCTTGGTGAAACTTCTCTTGAATTTCTTCAAACCTCAGAACTGTTCACTAAATGAATTATTCTCGGTGAAAATTTTCTTGAACATTTCTTTGGTTTGGGACCCAAGATCTTCTTAAAAGCATCGGCCTCCTCTTGGGCATTGTACAAGGACCCACAGGCTTCCTAAAAGCAACCCCGCCTCCTCTTGGGCTTAGTACAAGGACCCTACAGCTTCTTAGAAGTAATCACAGCCTCCTCTTAGGCTTCGTATAATGATCTCTTCCTCCAGGAATGATAGCCTCCTCTTGGGCTTCGTACAAGGACCCTTCAGCTTCTTAAAAGTTTCCAGCCTCCTCTTGGGCTTCGTACAAATTGTCCCAACGACCTCCTAGAGGTAAAGGAACAGAACTTAGTCAGCTTCATAGAAAAGTCCTTTCATAGAGTCTACTACTGTTTCTCAAAGCATGGTACAAAAGATGAACTCTAGACTTGGACAGTCTAATTTCCTTGAGTCTCAAAGACATTCTTAAGCACCCCTTCGTTAAATAGGAAGAAAACCCGTAGACTCGGACAGTCTCAATACCCTTCGGATTTCCCGCTTCCTTAAAGAACAGGAATAACTCGGATCCTTGAATCAAATCCATGAGTACAGTGTTGCTCATATAAGAACTTATTTTCTCTTTAAAATCAGTATACTGGACCTGTCACTCAACTGAAACAGTAACCATTAGCCTCCTCTTGGGCTTTGTACAATGATCCTCCCCAGCGGAGTGAAACAACGTTTCGCCTCCATCTCGGGCTTTATACGAGATACCAAAAGATTCCATCGTTGAGTCAAAAACCTTTTTCGCCTCCATCTCGGGCTTTGTACGAGATACAAAAACAATCTCTTGTTGAGTATAAAAGATCCTCTTGTAGGATCAACCCCTTTTAGCCTCTCTCTCGGGCTTTGTACGAGACACATATTAGCCTCCTCTTAGGCTTTGTATAAGAAAACCACTGGTTGATCCAATCAACCTTTTAGCATCAAAGTTGTGCCTCGTTCACAGTACGCAAACATCAACATACTTTTTCCCTTTCATCTAATCGCTGTAAGCGGCAAGCCTCTGGATCGTCTACATCCATGCCACTGTCCCTCTTTTAGCATGAGAAATTCCTAAGGAAAGATAGCATTGCTCTACACGGAGTTAAAGTCTTCTCCTTCAGGATAAAACCCCTTCTTAGGAAATTATGGCATTGCCGGATCCGCGTATCCCGGTTAAAGTAATTCTCCTCTAACCCTTCTTTAGAGATGACAAATTCTCTCTAAAATCGAGGTCCTTCAGCTTCACGTCTTGGGCTTTGAACAAGACACAAATAGGCCTTTCAGCTTCACATCTTGGGCTTTGAACAAGATACAAATCACCTTTCGCTTCACGTCTTGGGCTTTGAACAAGACACCAAAAACAACCATTTCCTCCCATAGAATAGGAGGAACTACGAACGCTCTGATTTCCCTGTTTCGGTAAACGGGAATACGTAGGCATAAGATCGAAAGAAAAGATCTTAGCGAGCACACTAAACAAAAAACCCAAATCCCATATCTCCATCAATCAAAAGCAGTAATTCAAAAACATCAGTCCTAACCCTTGCTCCCCGCTAGAAAGTCCTAGAAAGAAAGAAAACCGTATTGGCGAAAATACAAATAACCAGTACAAAGGCCCCCCCACATTGATAGCATTCGTAACCTAACAGACCGTTGTTTAAACTCAGTATGCAAAGCAGGGTTAATTGGAGACATCTATTTGCCTTCCTTATTCAGCTCACAATAGGATAAAAAATGAATCGACCTGTAGTTTAAGCTCAATCGCAGAGAGCGACCAGCGCTTAAGAACCGCGTCCAAAATCGCTCGCTACAGAAAAATGGCGCCCACCGTGGGGCCCGTTCTTTCTTTCTTACAATTTAAACCTTGGGTAAGTCATTTTCATGGCGGTGGCCGCCAACAGAAAAATGGCGCCCACTGTGGGGCCTATCTCTTCAGCTTCTTTCCTTTTTTCCTCCTTTTCACCTCTTTGGTTGATACCACAGATTGGGGCTTCCGCCGGGGAACCCATTTCTGTCAGGAACTTAGGATTCTTAGCTTTATAAGTCTAGGATGATTAGGACAAATATATATACTGCTTTTCCTAATTAAATATGTGTTTATTTTTCTGCTACTGGGAATGCGTGTGATGCCGCATGTGGTGAGTTTGAGTATACACTTAAGAAAAGCCAACCCTTTCGTAGTGCGGAAACTATCGGAAATAGTTGTTACGCGATACTACTCTTATTTGAGGCTGGTGATCTATTCTCGGTGAATGGCACTTACTCTAAGATTGCACACAACTCGCTGGCGATCCGCTTGTTGTTTTGCTTTCCTGGGAGGAGCTGATGATAATGAGTACAGGTACAAAAATCACCCTAGTATAAACCTTTGGTGATGCGTAGAGCCTTGACTTCATGACAACGACCCTTTGACCCCATGTTTTTTCTATGTTTTTGTGTGCTGCATTCATGCATTCATTTTAAAAACAAAACATTAAAACATTCAAAAAACTTTCTCTTCTAGTCTCTCTATTTTTCAAATTAAACTAAGACTGTGATTGCAAATATCAGAGAAGAGGATTACGCTAATGGATTTCGGTAGAAGGAGAACTCACCAGTATACCTTCAAGGTTCCAAAGTTAGGGGATTTGAGAAGGTTAGCAAGGATGATCACTAGCCCTGAGGCTTTTAGAGCCAAGCACGGAGGTCTGCTACCACTGTTAAGAGTCCATGTGATTGAGGGAATCATGGATGCGCTCATTCAATTCTACGATCCGGTTTATCACTGTTTCACTTTCCCGGATTACCAGCTAGCACCAACGCTGGAGGAGTATTCTCATCTGATCGATCTACACATTACAGATCGAGCTCCATTTTCTGGACTGGAAGAAATTCCAAAGAATCAGACCATTGCAAGAGCAATTCATTTGGACGAGTCTGAGGTCAGGACTCACATGACTACTAAGGGTGGCATCCAAGGTTTGCCAGCCCAGTTCTTAACAAAGAAAGCTCTGTACTTTGCTAGTATAGGGAACGGGATTGCTTTTGAAAGCATCTTTGTTTTACTCACCTACGGATTATTTTTGTTTCCCAACATCAATAACTTCGTCGATATCAACTCCATTAAGGTTTTTCTCATTGGAAACCCTGTGCCGACTTTGCTCGCGGATGCGTATCATTTTGTACACTTAGGAAATTTGTACAGTGGAGGGGAGATCACATGTTGTGTACCTCTGCTTTATAAATGGTTTACCTCCCACTTTCCCAAGTCTGCTGCTTTCTGGGATTGCAAGAGTGTCTTACGTTGGTCGCAGAAGATCATGTCTCTTACCAACTCTGATATAGATTGGTGTAATAGTATTTTTGAGGGAATCAGGATCATTGACCATTATGGAAACTTCCCCAACGTACCCCTCATAGGAACTAAAGGAGGAATCAACTACCACTCGGTATTGGTTCATCGTCAATTTGGATACCCAATGAGGCACATCCCATTGGGTGTTCATCTGGAAGGTATTTTCTTCAAAGAAGGAGAAAATGACAAAGCACTAAAGATGGAAATAGTGCACGCTTGGAAGCACGTTCATAAGAAAGGATGGGAGTCTCTGGGAAAACCGAACTGTGTCTCGGTGGAGCCTTATCTCCACTGGGTACAAACTAGAGCTCTCAAGCTAAAAATGCCTTATCCTCGTTACGGAATTCTTCTGCCAAAGGAATCTGTCATGTACTTCATGACGGAAACTAAAAAGCTTCAGGTTACTCTCAACAAAGTCCAGAAGGAGAGAAGGTCTTGGAAGAACAAGTACCGCACCCTCGACGTAGAGTGCATCAAAATACAGCAATTATTGAAAGAGAAAGATGCTCTGATTGAAATTTTGGAGCATCATGCTGTAGAGAATCAAGAGGACCGAAGGAATTTGCTCGCTCCTTTCACCTGGCAAAGGAATGACAACCCAACAACGGCCCAAGAGCCCCGATCAAAGAAAAGGAAGATACCAGAATCAGCACCCGATTTCTCTTCAGAGAGGACTCGGGACCCATTAGTTTAGGCTTCTGTTTCTGCACCTTGTAATCTACTGTATTTCCATTTCTGTAATCCTTTGAAATTCAATAAAAAGGGGTTTCCCCACCGTTTGATATTTGCAATCTAATTGTCGAAGTTTATTTGGATTAAACCTTAAACAATTAATATGATCATTGCATTCATCATTCTCACATCGCGTATTCTTCTTACCTACGAATCTCACGTTTGTGTCTCGATTCTAGAGTCAAACTGTCTCATTCGTATAACACTCGGGCCAATCGTCAGAAAAAGATGGATGATCTTGAGGAAGAAAACAGAGAGTTGAAGGAAGAGATCGACGCTCTGAGAGAGGATATGAGAAAGCTTCGTAACGACATGCAAGCCATGGCAGAAGCTCAGCTACAAAGGACTGTGATCTCAGAGATCACCTCAACGCCCATAGTGGAGAAGTATGATCCTAGGTATCAGATACCAAAAGATCGCCCTTGGGGTATGCCTGTTAACTATATCCCGGAAGGATATGTTCTGCCGATCGCTGAGGATCAGGGAATCACAACAGAAGCCGCTGGGCCTGAAGGTTACAAACTTCGGGAAAGCGAAGATGCCAGGGGCATACTGAAGACTCCTGAAGGTTACAAACTTCGGGAAACGCCCAGACTCACTGCCGTAGTCACGGTACCACCCCCTGTGGTGCACACTGTCCCGGAAGGACAGATTCCACCAATCCCTTCTGATAAGAAGGAAACTATGTTTGACCGAATGGATGAATTCCAGGAGCAGTTCCTGGAAATGCAGAAGGAGCTGCAGGCCATTCGCGGTCAGGATCTATTTGGGAAGGACGCCGCAGATCTCTGTTTGGTCCCCAATGTGAAAGTCCTGCACAAGTTCCAAGTGCCTGACTTTGAAAAATACAAGGGTAACTCTTGCCCTCAAAGTCACTTGACAATGTACGCTCGACGAATGTCAGCTCAGACGGAAAATCAGGACCTGCTGATTCACTACTTTCAGGATAGTTTAACCGGTGCCGCACTCAAATGGTACATGGGTTTAAACCGTGCCTCGATCAGCACATTCAGAGATCTTGGCAAAGCCTTCGTTCAACATTATAAATACAATTTGGACATGGCACCCGAGAGAGATCAACTCAGATCAATGTCGCAAAAGGACAAAGAAACCTTTAAGGAGTACGCTCAAAGGTGGCGTGAAATTGCCGCTCAAATTTGTCCACCTCTTGAGGAAAAAGAGATGACAAAGATCTTCTTAAAAACCTTAAGCTCATTTTACTATGACCGAATGGTTGCCAGTGCGCCCAGTGTTTTCACCGAGATGGTCGGCATGGGCGTACGTCTTAAGGAAGCCGTCCGAGAAGGACGTTTGGTAAAAGACACTGGATCGACGAGCGGTACTAAAAAAATATGGGAGTGCTCTCCCTAAGAAAAAAAGAGCAAAATATTGGGAATATTTCTCTCGGAAGGCAAAGGCGACGTTATCAACCAGTAGCAGCTGTAATTCCTGCTATCAGCCCTGCGCCTGTTCCTACGTATTAACCTCAGGTTGCGCAGAGCCAACCTGATCAACAAAGGACACAACAGCCTCTTCAGCAGGCTCGTCCTCCATATAACAGCAACCGTACAACACGACCATCAGGGTTTGATCCTATACCCATGTCGTACACAGAGTTGTTTCCATTACTGCTAGCCAAGGGGCACATTCAGACTAAATCCCCTCTTGCAGTACCGGAAAATCCGCCTTTTTGGTTTAAGGTGGATCAAACATGCCCTTATCATCAAGGAGGTCCAGGGCATAACATAGAGACTTGTCTCAATTTCAATTCCGACGTGCAAAAGCTTGTTAGGAGCGGGCTCTTATCTTTTAAGGATATGAATCCCAATGTTCTTACAAACCCGCTGCCTCAACATGAGAAAGCTGCAGTCAACCTGATTGAAGAAGAGAATAACACTGTCTATCAAATTCACGATGTACTCTTGTTGAAAACCAATCTGGTCAAGATGCATTGTAGACAGAGTGGATATGGCCATGTGCCACCTCATAACTATCATCAGTGTGATATCTACTCTAAATACAACCAAGGATGTTCTGTGGTGCAATCAGCTCTACAGGAACAGATGGATCTTGGATGGATCCAAGACTACCATGATAGGAACCCTTATCAAATCAACATGGTTCAGATCTTCGATATTCGCGTGATGAATACCAACCTGGTAGAGTTACATGCTGAGCAGGTCCGACTCGGATTCTTAATATCACATGACTATCAAAGCTGTAAAGCGGGTTGCGAAAACGATCGAGGTTGTACCCTTGTCCAGGAGGCACTTCAGCACTTGTTAAATCACTGGTGGATGCCAATTTATATGGATGAAGATACTCAGCAAATCAGTATCAATAACAGAAACCCCACTCGGCGTCAGCATCAGGATGTCCGATCGGTGGAAGCTAACCTAGTGAGGTTACATTGTATTCAAAGTGGGCGTGGCCAGGTGCCACCACACAACAATGAATGTTGCGGCGTCTGTTCGGAAAATAACCAAGGGTGTTACCTTGTGAGAACAGCTCTTCAGGGTCAGGTCGATCGTGGAGAAATTCGTCCATATCCGGGTTCTGGACCCATCAACTGGACGCCAAACTACCTTGCCGAGCAAGTTGAGGATGTTGTCACGATCTCCGGTCATCACAGGACCAGGGATGTTTTTTCCATTATCCCCTTACTTGACGAATCCAAGGTTCCCAACCGGGAATGGATCGAGATTACTTACGATGGTCAGAAAAATCAGAAGGCTCCCATAGTCATCTATCTACCGGGACCATTACCGTATGAATCAACTAAGGCTATCCCTTACAAATACGGTGCAACGATAATTGAAAATGGAAAGGAAATTCCATTACCCTCCGTCGTGAATATTGCAGACATCAGTCGTGTAACACGGAGTGGTAGAATCTTCAACCGAGGAGTTGGAGAACTTAACAAGGAGAAGGAACTTCGGTCTGAAACTCCTGATCCACCAGTCGGTCAATCCGGTAATCCCGACCTTTCGAAAATAACGATGAGATGCTGAAGCTTATCCAAAGGAGTGAATACAACATTGTTGATCAGCTGTTACAGACTCTTTCAAAGATCTCAGTATTATCACTGTTACTCAGTTCAGAAGCCCACAGGGAGGCTCTACAGAAAGTCTTGACACAAGCCTTTGTGGAACAGGATGTAACCATCAGACAGTTCAATAGCATTGTCTCTAACATCACTTCTTGCAACAATTTGGGATTTAGTGATGAGGAATTACCTGAAAAGGGTAGCCGTCATAACATGGCGCTCAATATCACAGTTAACTGCCAGGACGATGCTTTAGCCAGCGTACTGGTAGACACAGGGTCAGCCCTGAATGTTATTCCGAAGTCCACTTTGATGCAATTATCATTCAAGGGCCCTCCGATGAGAATCAGCGAGGTTGTCGTCAAAGCATTCGACGGATCCAGAAAAATGGTTATCGGCGAAGTTGATCTTCCCATAACTATTGGTCCTTACACTTTCCAGGTCATGGACATCTGGGCAACATACAGTTGTTTATTAGGAAGACCTTGGATACATCAGGCTGGGGCGGTTACTTCCACCCTCCACCAAAAGCTAAAGTTTATCCAGAACGGCCAACTCATCACAGTCTGTGGAGAACAGGCCTTGCTGGTGAGTAACTTGTCATCATCTGCTGGTATAGAACCCGAGGAGGTTATTGGAACGCAGTTCCAAGCACTGTCGGTGAGCAAGGACAATCATTTCAAAGGAGGAACCTCGATTTCCTCATACAAAGATGCTATCAAAGCGGTCGAGAGTACCGATACAAAAGGATGGGGACAACTTGTCATTCCTATTGACAATAAAACAAAGAAGGGTCTTGGTTTTTCTGCAACCTGTACCCAGACATCTGCCAGCGATGAAAGTATTCATCCCCTTCAAAATCTCTTCCACAGTGGAGGTTTCCTTCACCCAGTGTCTCAGACAGTTCACGCTATTAATGAGGAAGATCCCTCTGACACGGATGAAGAGTGGAAGTCCTACCTTAACAAGGACGGTTATATGTCTCAGGAAGAGGGGCCTATGCCTTTTTGCTTTCCTACAGAAAGTCCGAGATTTATACCAAGATCAGACGTCGAAATGATATATGGAGATTGTGATCCGGAAGGATGCTGTGCTCCGCCAAATTCATTAGAGGAAGACACTCCGATGAAAGACAATTTTGACTACAATTACTATGGCCCAATGGATGGCCTGCCAATGTGGCAGCCTTACCCAGGAAACTTGGGGCAAGAAAGTCAGCCGAGTAATGAAACTCAGCTGAGCATCATTGAACAGAATACCTGTGTCCCCACCATGTCATGGGATCAACACTCAGGTCATTCAGAAACTACTCAACAAGAAGATGAATTTGCAATGTTTGCAGGACTTGAATTCATCAACTATGCTTTTCCCGAGGTCAACGTCATCGAGAGGGATGACTCCTCCAGTTCGAAAGAAGTGTGGGACACCTTGGGACAACCAAGTGGAAAATACGACTTTATGGTCAAGTACACCGCTCCCGAAAGCTCTCGTATCAGGCTCGAAGATATCCAGCCTACTGGATGGGGAGATACGGCTGAGAGCACAAATGCTATGCAAAATGCAATAGAGGGATCCTCCTACGACAAATCTGCCTGGGAGACAGATTCCAATGATCCTGATCCACTAGAAATCAGCGTCATTTCTGAAGACAAATCAAGGAAGGTGCCAGACTTTGTGATTCACCGAAGATTTCGCTGCCAATGGGTTGCTATCGAGGTTCCGAAGGTCGTCCATCAGTCAAAGTAATTGCCATCTTTAAACCTTTCACCCTGCCCAGGTGGAACAGATGTTTTGATAGGGCTCGCTTTCTGTAAATTTCCCTCTTCGCTTAGCCCAAAGCGACAGAGTTTTGTTTTATAGGGCTGTAGTTTCAAGATTCGACTTGTTCATTAATAAAATAATGTCGTTCTGTAATTTCCGCATTAATTGCTGTTTTCTCTTTTTGCTTTTTCAGAAAATGGTAATCCTAAAAAACATTTAAAAATAAAAACAAGCAGTAAAATAAAAACACTGCACACACTTGCATTTTTCTCTATCTCTTCTAAACACGAATCATCACGTCATGCAGATTGCTTATTTTACACCCCATTGAAACATACGATCCAATGCCTTCTCCCGACTTTGAGTTCCCGGTATTCGAGGCTAAAGAAGAAAATGACAACGAAATTCCCGAAGAGATCTCCCGACTACTCAGACAAGAGGAAAGGTCCATTGAACCTCACAAAGAACCGTTGGAAACGGTAAACTTGGGTTCAGAGCAAGAGGGAAAAGAAATCAGGATTGGGGCACTGCTCAGTCCAACTGCCAGAGAAGGTTTGATAAAGCTTCTCGAAGAATTCCCCGATGTATTCGCTTGGTCCTATCAGGATATGCCAGGGTCGGATACCAGCATCATGGAACATCATTTACCGTTAAGATCGGAATGTCCGCCAGTAAAGTAAAGGTTGAGACGCACTCACCCGGACATGGCCATCAAAATCAAAGAGGAGGTACAGAAACAAATTGACGCGGGTTTCCTCGCCACATCTGAATATCCTCAATGGTTAGCCAACATCGTACCCGTTCCCAAAAAGGACGGAAAGGTCAGAATGTGTGTATATTACAGGGATCTGAACAAGGCTAGTCCAAAGGACGACTTTCCTTTACCACACATTGACATGCTGGTAGACAGTACAGCAAAGTTCAAAGTTTTCTCCTTCATGGATGGATTCTCGGGCTATAACCAGATTAAAATGGCGCCGAAAGACATGGAGAAAACTTCGTTCATTACCCCATGGGGAACCTTTTGTTACAAGGTAATGCCGTTCGGTTTGAAGAACGCCGGGGCAACCTATCAAAGGGCCATGACTACTCTGTTTCATGACATGATACACAAAGAAATCGAGGTATATGTCGATGATATGATTGCAAAATCAAAAACAGAGAGTGAGCACGTTGAACATCTGTCAAAATTGTTCGAACGTCTAAGAAAATTCAAGCTCCGCTTGAATCCCAACAAGTGCACCTTCGGTGTCCGTTCAGGGAAACTACTAGGGTTCATCGTCAGCCAGAAAGGAATTGAGGTTGATCCTGACAAGGTCAAGGCCATTCAAGAAATGCCTTCGCCGAAAATTGAAAAACAAGTCAAAGGATTCTTGGGACGTTTGAACTACATCTCCAGATTCATATTCCTTATGACCGCCACTTGTGCGCCGATTTTCAAATTATTGAAAAAGAACCAGGATTGCGTTTGGCCAGAAGATTGCCAAACTGCCTTCGACAGCATTAAGGAATATCTGTTGAATCCTCTGATTCGATCACCTCCAGTGGAAGGAAGACCACTGATCATTTACCTCACAGTTCTAGAGGACTCAATGGGATGTGTACTTGGCCAACAAGACGAAACTAAAAGGAAAGAGTCTGTCATTTACTATCTAAGCAAGAAATTCACCGATTGTGAAACTCGGTAGACGATGCTTGAGAAAACTTGTTGCGCTTTGGCTTGGGCAGCCAAACGTCTTCGCCAGTACATGATTCGTCATACTACTTGGTTGGTCTCCGAAATGGATCCGATCAAGTACCTTTTTGAAAAACCTGCTCTCACGGGAAGAATCGCCCGTTGGCAGATGCTGTTATCAGAATATGACATAGAGTACCACGCTCAAAAAGTCGTTAAGGGGAGTATTTTAGCCGATCATTTGGCTCATCAACCGATTGACGATCAGGAATCAATCGGGTTTGACTTCCCAGACGAAGATGTCATGTATCTAAAAATGAAAGATTGCGATGAACCGTTACCCAGTGAAGGGCCAGAACCAGGTTCCCAATGGGGACTTATCTTTGACGGAGCTGTCAATCATTACGGAAACGAAATTGGGGCTACCCCTTTCTCTCTAGTGTATGGCATGGAAGTAGTGCTCCCCATAGAAGTAGAGATCCCGTCAATCCGAGTATTGACGGAAGCGAAGCTCACTGAAGCTGAATGGTGTCAAAATCGACACGACGAACTGAATCTGATAGAAGAAAAGAGAATCACGGCACTATGCCATGGTCAGCTGTATCAACAGAGAATGAAGAGGGCGTTCGACAAAAAGGCCCGACCTCGTGTTTTCAGAAAAGGAGACCTCGTGCTCAAGAAGATACATTCATTTCTCACTGATTCGCGAGGTAAATGGACTCTGAATTATGATGGCCCCTATGTGGTCACGAAAGCTTTCTCAGGCGGCGCCTTGAGACTTGCAACCATGGACGGAGAGGAATTTGCCTACCCCACAAATGTTGATGTAGTCAAGAAATACTTCGCCTAAACTAAAAAAAAAACGTCTCGGTGGATTGAAAACCCGAAAGGGCGGTCCAGGCAAAAGTTAGAGACATGAAAAAAAATCATCCCGATGGATTGGAAATCTCATAGTACAATCCAGGCAAAAATTAGGGATAATGGCAAGTAACTATGTTCAATAGAGGCAAATCCCTCAGCAGCAGCAGTTACATCATCTGTCAGAAAACTCCAGTCAAGGTCATCTTCGACAGAAGCTCAGGATGCCCCGAATTCAAAGTTGGTGGAAGGATAGTGGTCGTTATGTTTCAACGTAGCCCTTTTCCCTGTAAATTACCATTTTCTAACTTTGTATATACTCTGTGGAATCATGCGTTTGGCTGATCTCCATCCTATCAATAAAATTTGAGCCTTTGTGCTTTTGTTTGCAATTCTTATTTGTTTTAGCATTACAGAACGACGTTGTTAACATGATTAACGATTCTTGAAACGAAACAAAAATGAATTTACTTGTTAAAACTTTTTCTGCTTTTAAATAAAGATGGCAATTTCTTTTGACTGTTGAACATCAAAAGAGCATCAACCGCTTCTCCAGAAGTGGGCGAACTTCAAAGTGCAGAATCAAAGTACTCCTTCTATGCCAGTACGCTTGAATGAATGATCAACTATGTTAGAGACCTTGTTTCGTCTGACACGCCTCGGCCGAGTTCTCATCTCCTAAGCCCGACCAACGGTAGATCCCCAACAGGGACTATCTCTCCTAAGCAAGGTGGAATTGCTATTTTGAACCAGCGATATTTTTACACGCCCCGCGATGGCCGAGTATCCAGTCATGTTCATCTTTTAGTTTGTATGTCGCGTCAGTTTTGTCCGCATATACATACATACATCATGCATTATTGATTTGCATTCACATTCATATTGCATCACTATCACTCTAGTCGGTCTTGTCCCCTAGTGGTAGAGGTTCTCTCAATCGAGTTGTCAGTTCTTGCCTAATCAGGAAATGCTGCATCTGAACAACCTCGCTTCCAGTTTATTTCTGAAAAGAAATTGGTCCTTGACCGCTTTGATAACTTGAACCTCTGAAAAACCAAAGAAACCTTCAACCAATATCACTCTTCGCCATTGAAGATGATATCCTTGCTTTCCCGGATTAAGGAAAATCCACAGAGAAAGCCTCGTAATCAAAGATTCGGCAACATGCCAGTTTTGCTCCGAAAAGACCGCTGATGAAAAGGTCATCGGCACCTCAAAATTGGACCCCATCATATGGCATTTCTTTGGGAGGATCCCGAGAAAAGTATGATGCAAGCTCCCAAATGAATGCAGTCTCTCCAGGGACTCGCATTCCCCCAGTAGAATCGACAAATGGCGTCTCCAAAACAGAGAAGTTTGTGTACCTCTACAATTCAGACGAATGGGTTCCCCAGCAAGTCTGACGTCAAAGTTTTTTCCATCAAATGGCATCTCTCCAGGAAAATTCGGCGAGAAGTTTGAAGGAAATCCGCTACTAACAGCATTCCTTGTCAAGAAAGTTTATTGACAAAAGAAACTGAGACCAGGTCCTTGGTAGGAAACTAGGATCGAGGGGAAGTTTATATTAGAAACTGAGACCAGGTCCTTGGTAGGAAACCAGGATCGAGGGGAAGTTCATTTCAGCAACTGAGACCAGGTCCTTGGTAGGAAACCAGGATCGAGGGGAAGTTAGTTTCCACAACTAAGACCAGGTCCTCCGTAGGAAACTAGGATCGAGGGGAAGTTTACCTTTTCTAAGCATTCATAACCGCCATCAAAATTTCGGGTATTCCGATATTTAATCCTCTTGCACCCCGAATGCCCGAATACCTTCGCCATTCACACCTTCGTGTCCAAAAAGATTAAATAGGGGCATCTGTCATACCCCAAATTTTGATCGCTAAGATTTCCCATCATTGTGCAAATCATCATCACAATATGGGGGAACCATTCTATTTCAGCAGTCTCCCCAAAGATGGATGAGCACCCACTACAATCAAAATTAGGGTTTCAAGCCCACTCTGAGTATTTAGACAAAGGATCAATCAAGGAATGACATGATCCTCAACTTGTCTAGCCTCTCAAACATCCACAAAGGATCAAAAGGACTCCCACTTCAAGGATTAAGCATAAGGATGCTCCCTTCTAGGTGGATTAAGTCTCAAGATTGACAGTGTCACCAAATTAGGGTTTTGGTCGACCAGGGCCTCCAGATGGAAATTTTCATCTGGGCATGAGACAATGATCCAAAATATAACCTAATATACTCCATGGAACCTCATGGACCCAATCATCAAGTCAATTTTGCCTCAAGGGATGCATACATCAAAAATCAGGAATTAGGGTTTCTTGACCTAATTCACCCCTAAGTTGACTTTTGGGACAAATCAAGAGCCAAGACCTCAAGAGAGGGTTTGAGGGTCTCTAATGAACTATATTGATCCATTTGGAACAGTGGATTAATCCAAGAAGCTTGAGCAACAAGTCTCATTTTCATCTGCACCACAATTAGGGTTTCGCGAGGAAAGTCAACTGTAACTTTGACTTTTGACCAGGACATGCTCCCAAACCCTAGGACATGCCTCAATATACCCTTTGACACCCATGAAACATGTCCATCAAGTTTGATTTAGGTCAAGGGCATGATTTCCTGAAGAATTACACAGTTTGGAATTCATCTGATAAAAAGTCAACTGTGCACAAAAGTCAACTTTGACTTTTTAAGATTTTTCACCAAAATGGATTTTTAACCCTAAAATGATGTTAATGTATGATTTGAATCATCATTCATCAAGAAAAATCAAAGAAAGTGGGATAACTTGTAAAAGGGGTAACCATAAAACTTAGAATTTTTTCTAAGTTATGGAAAAAGTACCACTAATACACTAACTTTGGAGGGTCATAACTCCTAAACCACATGGCCATTTTTTCTCATCCAAATATGGATTTGTAGCCCTCATTACCCTCTACAAAAACTTCAACTAGACCTAAGTCCAATTCATTAAGAATTTTGAGTTATGGAGTGATCAAAATCAAGAAATCACACTTTGTTAAAACACTTAGTGAAAATTTCACTAAGTCAGATTTGACCTCACTTTTTGCCAAATGTAGAGGGATTTTTCACTTGGAATCAAAAGAGATCAAAACCAAACTTGTTCAAACAGTTGTTGTATCATGTAAGGGCTTTCCAAAATGGCCAAGAACATTACCAAATTCAACTCACACCATGAGATATGACATTGGCAAGTTGCCTTGCTGAAATCTGTCAAAGGCAAGGCAGAATTTGCAACTTTGCTCGATTTGCCAAAATCAGCCAAATCCAATTGCTCCTATCCACTTGGACACCTCAGAGGATTGAATCTAAAGGGGACAATCACTGAGCCAAGCCTCCAAAGTCCATGGAACAAGAAATAACATGTTGAACCTAGAATGGCCAAAATAGGGACAAGACTCCAAATTTGGATTGAAGCATTCAATGGAACCATCAAGGTGGCATGGACTGAGCCATTCTCATCTGAAATCAGTCAAGACTTATCCAAGACCAAGGGAACCAAAGCTCTGTGCCCTAACCTCTAGTCAATGGCTAGAGGAGACTTGGATTTTCATTTGCCAACATTGGCCAAACCTACTTACTAGCTGCCATTCACTATTCCTTGCAAAACAAACTTGCTCTACTATAAATAGAGCTCAATTGTGATCAGTTTGAGTACACCAAAGCCATCTAACAGATGCTTTCCTCAAAATCTCTTTCTCTTGGCAAAAATGCCTTTCTTAGCAAGGTAGCTATCGGGTTTTAAGTTTGAGAGCTTTTCCAATCAAACCAATCACTCACACACCTCACATACATCATATAGAAGTGATCCAAACACTCACATAACATCTGGAACACAGATTTCACATAAATCATTTTCAAAACATTTTGGGCCTCTAATAGAGTGTAAGACCTAACCCCCTTTTAACCAAAACCTTTTGGGTCTCACTTATTGTATAAGTCCCTTTGCGTTAAAAGAAAACCTCTGCGCGATCGCCATTTTAAACGAAAAATCAATTGGGCCTACCCTCGTGTTATAAGCCCCACTCTTTTTCTTTAAACTTTTTGGGCCTCTTGAAAGAGTGTAAGCCCCATCCCTTTGTACAGAAAACAATTTTTTGGGCCACAGTCACTTGTATAAGTCCCTCTGTACAAATTCAAACAGTGCGCTCACTAATAAAACCCTGGGCCTCTCCTTGAGCTGTAAGCCCCAAATCTTTCTTTTTCAAATCACTTTCTCCTTTGATTTTGAATATACTGTTGTTTTTAATCTTTCTTTGTTGAACAACTAACCAAACAGCATGGAAGCTCTACAACCGAGTAAGTGGTTATACGCTTTCATTTACCGCTTTCATATATATATATAACTTTATTGTGGGGCTGTTTCGCTGTAAGTCTTCTTTCATAAACTCATATCAACTATGTAATAATAGTATAGATATTTCGAGTTTCCCTGGCAACTAGGTCTTGAACTAGGTGACGCCGTTTCGTTTGTTCATAGAAATAGACAGCTAGATCCCCAATAGGATTACCAGATACAGTCTTCTCTTCGGCTGTCCTCATTAGGAATTGTCAAGAAATTCTATTCCCCAGAGATGAATTATTCTCGGTGAAACTTCTCTTGAATTTCTTCAAACCTCAGAACTGTTCACTAAATGAATTATTCTCGGTGAAACTTTTCTTGAACATTTCTTTGGTTTGGGACCCACGGGCTTCTTAAAAGCATCGGCCTCCTCTTAGGCATTGTACAAGGACCCACAGGCTTCCTAAAAGCAACCCCGCCTCCTCTTGGGCTTAGTACAAGGACCCTTCGGCTTCTTAAAAGTTTCCAGCCTCCTCTTGGGCTTCATACAAATTGTCCCGACGACCTCCTAGAGGTATAGGAACAGAACTTAGTCAGCTTCATAGAAAAGTCCTTTCATAGAGTCTACTAGTGTTTCTCAAAGCATGGTACAAAAGATGAACTCTAGACTTGGACAGTCTAATTTCCTTGAGTCTCAAAGACATTCTCAAGCACCCATTCGTTAAATAGGAAGAAAACCCGTAGACTCGGACAGTCTCAATACCCTTCGGATTTCCCACTTCCTTAAAGAACAGGAATAACCCGGATCCTTGAATCAAATCCATGAGTACAGTGTTGCTCATATAAGAACTTATTTTCTCTTTAAAATCAGTATACTGGACCTGTCACTCAACTAAAACAGTAACCATTAGCCTCCTCTTGGGCTTTGTACAATGATCCTCCCCAGCGGAGTGAAACAACGTTTCGCCTCCATCTCGGGCTTTATACGAGATACCAAAAGATTCCATCGTTGAGTCAAAAACCTTTTTCGCCTCCATCTCGGGCTTTGTACGAGATACAAAAACACTCTCTTGTTGAGTATAAAAGATCCTATTGTAGGATCAACCCCTTTTAGCCTCTCTCTCGGGATTTGTACGAGACACATATTAGCCTCCTCTTAGGCTTTGTATAAGAAAACCACTGGTTGATCCAATCAACCTTTTAGCATCAAAGTTGTGCCTCGTTCACAGTACGCAAACATCAACAAACTTTTTCCCTTTCATCTAATCGCTGTAAGCGGCAAGCCTCTGGATCGTCTACATCCATGCCACTGTCCCTCTTTTAGCATGAGAAATTCCTAAGGAAAGATAGCATTGCTCTACACGGAGTTAAAGTCTTCTCCTTCAGGATAAAACCCCTTCTTAGGAAATTATGGCATTGCCGGATCCGCGTATCCCGGTTAAAGTAATTCTCCTCTAACCCTTCTTTAGAGATGACAAATTCTCTCTAAAATCGAGGTCCTTCAGCTTCACGTCTTGGGCTTTGAACAAGACACAAATAGGCCTTTCAGCTTCACATCTTGGGCTTTGAACAAGATACAAATCACCTTTCGCTTCACGTCTTGGGCTTTGAACAAGACACCAAAAACAACCATTTCCTCCCATAGAATAGGAGGAACTACGAACGCTCTGATTTCCCTGTTTCGGTAAACGGGAATACGTAGGCATAAGATCGAAAGAAAAGATCTTAGCGAGCACACTAAACAAAAAACCCAAATCCCATATCTCCATCAATCAAAAGCAGTAATTCAAAAACATCAGTCCTAACCCTTGCTCCCCGCTAGAAAGTCCTAGAAAGAAAGAAAACCGTATTGGAGAAAATACAAATAACCAGTACAAAGGCCCCCCCACATTGATAGCATTCGTAACCTAACAGACCGCTGTTTAAACTCAGTATGCAAAGCAGGGTTAATTGGAGACATCTATTTCCCTTCCTTATTCAGCTCACAATAGGATAAAAAATGAATCGACCTGTAGTTTAAGCTTAACCGCAGAGAGCGACCAGCGCTTAAGAACCGCGTACAAAATCGCTCGCTACACAGGTCAACAGCCCCATGAACTTCGGGAAACGGAGGATCTGTTTTCGAGGGTGAAACCGTCGCTCGAAAGTCGTGGGTAGTTGGCTGATGATGTGTCCCCGCGTAGGGAGCACGTGGAGAACGTGGAGGAAGACGTATGAGAAATGTTTCCTCCTGTGATAATGATGGATAGAGCTTGTGTAGAACCTTCCCCGACGTGAAGCTGAGTTGGGTCGTGCCCAACGATGGACCAGCCCCTGACTCAACCCAGAACAATTTCATTTCAATAATAATTTCTAAAATATCACATTACATTTAATATATAAAACTCTAAAAAAATATTGACCATCCAAATAACACAATTATAAAAAACTAAGAAATTTCTAAAGAGATTACAAAATAGCAACTAATATATTTAAATATTAAATAAACTAATATTATTATAACTCTCTATCACTCTCTATAATAAATACATATACTTAGTTTTTGTTTATGATTTCATGATTTCTCTATTTGTGTTTGGGTTTTTTTTTTTGTTATGATTTGTTTTATTCATATTGATATATTATTTTCAATTCAGATAAGTTGTATCTTCAGTATTTGTAAATTTGGAAAATAAATATTTTAAACGTTTTAATGTGATCGTATTTATAGACATTGTCATTTATTTATGCCAATTTGTCTTTCTTTTTTTCTTTTGTCAAATAATTTAATAGTTAAAATTTTACTTTTCAAAGTTGAATAAATATGACATTTTTATCAAGACGTGTTTATAATATGTATTATTATCAATTAAATTACCTTAACAAATTGGACTATGTTATATATTCATATAATTTTCCATTTATACAATTAGCGTGAATATTATGAGTTTGTTCGTAATTTTTATTTTTTTTGCTTTAGAAGAATTTATATGGTTCTTAATTGATATATTTTATCAACTCGTATATCATTTTAATTTATTTTAAAATATAAAACTAAAAATTATTTATTTAAATTTTAATTATCTTATTGTTGTAGTACTATGTTTAGAGAGTCTTACAAAGTGAATCTCCAACAGCTCTCTGTCAGCAAATAAACAATCTCTAACGGCTATAATACTTTTCAGACAGTCATATTGAGGTTTAATTTTCAAACGGTTTTACAATAATAAATTATTCGACCGTTGGACAGAGTCAATATAAAATAAAATTTTCACTCTCATATCTCATTCATCATATTCAATCGTTTTTATTTTTTTACAAAAAAATTACACTCATTTCAATTTGGTGCAAGAACTACCTAAGAGTCATCATTCCTGAAGGAATCAAAGGTATGTTTACGAATTGGATTTTCTTCTTTTCCTTTCAATTTTTTTCCCTTCAAGTTTGAAATCTTTTGTTCCATTTTCATTTTTGGAGCTTTCAAAATTCAAAAAAATTATTTACCTGTTCTGGTTAGGATCAATATATATTCATTTCATAAATTCTTTTCTTATTTTTTTTAACAGAAAAATCATGTATTCATTTCAATTAAATCTTTGTTGAAGTGGATTTCGAAGGTATCGAAGGTATGTTTGTGAATTGGATTTCTTGTTTTCATCTATTTATTTTACATTTCTTACCTTAAAAATTTTACAACATAAATTTGTTTTTAAGATTTATCTATTAGAAATCATATTATAGCATGTCTTTTGTTATAATTTGGAACCACAAGATGAGTGAATAATAGAGCAAAATTAGATTATGGATTGGAATAGAGAAATTAAGAGAGATAATTAAGGGTGAGAAAGTATATCATTTAATAACTAATTAGGCTGTCTCAAAAGGCATTTATTCAAATGTTTGGAATACAATCTACACAAACAAATAACCGAAAAAATAGCTTTTTATAGCTATAAACTTTCAATCATCTTTATTTCCACAACAACTGAGATCATTTGTAAAATAGAACAATTTCATTTTTTACCCGTATCCACTACGGGAAAGAGAATTCTCCGGCCAATCGATCATTTGACGTATCTTAGGATTCTCTTGACTGCAGCCAAGTGAGACACCTTCGGTCTCTCCATGAATATACTCACAATACCGACACTAAACGCCAAGTCTGGTCTCATTCTTTGACTATTGTAGGCTTGGTTCAGTCGAAGTTATGGAAGCATTACAATGCTCAATTTCAAACTTTTTCAATATCTCAAGCACATACCTTCTTTGGTGCATTAGCAGCCCTCTTTTAGACTTGTTGAACTCAATGCCAAGGAATGTCATGAGGCTAAGGGCGATCATCATAAATTTTTTCATAATGACAACAATTCAAACTTCTTCAATATCTCAAGTGCATACCTCCTTTGGTGCATGAGCAATCCCTTTTGTACTCGTGGAACTCAATGTCAAGGAACTATGTCATGAGGCCAATGTCGGTCTTCTCAAAGTCTTTTGAGACATATTCCCTTCCACCATCCATTTTCTGCACTTTGAGCTTGAGACCATTTTGCCTCTCAATTATGGACTTGAATTTCTTAAACACTTCAAATACCCCATCCTTTCTCTTAATTAGGTATGTCCATAGTTTTTAGTTTTCTACCATCATCATCAATAAATGTGACAAAATATCTATTGCCACAAATAGAATCTACTTGCATCAATCCACACACATCTGAATACACCACCTCAAGGTGATTGTTGGTTCTACAACCTACATCCTTGCAACATTATTCACAAATTTCAGCCATTTTGTTCTTTTGCAAGTCTTTGAGATGCCCAAGACGATAGTGTCATATGCTCTTTGAGCGCATAATAAAAAAATGGAGAAGGAAATAAGTGAGAACGTTTTTTTGGTTAGGTGACTGAATAAAAAACATTACCTTTAATATTTCTCACTCTCTCTCTCTCTCTCTCTCTCTCTCTCTCTCCCTGTGTGTGTGTGTGTGTGTGTGTGTGTGTGTGTGTTTATCTCTCTCTCTCTCTCTCACGTTGTGTTTTTTAGAGAAAAGTAGGAAGGAAATTTCTAAAAAGGAAAACTTGGTTTTTAACTTCTTATTCCCTCATCTCCTTGATCATACTCGCTTGTACTCCCTCTTTCACTCATATCACACTTCACTTGCCAGCTATATGTTTTTTCCTTCTCCATTTTTTATTATGCACTCAAAGTGAAGTCACGTTCTCAAAACTTGCCAGCTACATGTTTTCCCACCCTCTTGCCAGCTAGCGTTTTTTATTTTGATTTTTATTTCTTGATTGTTTGATTGGATGGGAGAATAAATTAATGATAGTAAATGAGATTCATTGATTAATCTGATTCAATGGTCCAGATTAAAAGAAAGAAACACACATTAACAATGTGTTTCATTGTTTTTTAATATCCTCAAGGTGATTGTTGGTTCTACAACCTACATCCTTGCAACATTATTCACAAATTTCAGCCATTTTGTTCTTTTGCAAGTCTTTGAGATGCCCAAGACGATAGTGTCATATGCTCTAAAATATCTATGCTCCAAAACCTTTATTTTCGACTTGTTGCTATAGCAAGACGTCTATGCTCCAAACCTTTATTTTCAACCTTAAAAATTCTATTGGCATCAATAGGAGCTTTAAGGACCAAAACCCCATTTGCATCCATAACGCGCAGGTCTTTATTATCCATGTGAATTTTATAACCCTTCTCAAGTAATTTGGCCAATATTTAGAAGGTTACATTTGATTCTTGGAATGTACAATACTTCTTTGATCAAGGAATGTCCATCATCCCTTCTCATAATCAAAACATCATCGATATTAGTCGCTAGACGAGTGCCATCCGCGCGAACTTCACTTTGTTCTTCACAAACCAATCCTTTCTCCCTGTCATATGAGTAGAATATCCCGAGTCTAAGTTCCATTCTTCGTTGCACTGGACTCCTTCTCTCACAGTCTCACCATAACATTTTCTTCTGCATGTAACGTTACACAACTTACATGTAACCTTACACGATGATTTTGCAGCACTCCCAGAAGTACACGATGATTTTGCAGCATTCCCAGAATTATTGTTATTACTGTCCCGCAGCCTGCTGCTGCTGAATTCTCCTTCTGTGACCAAGTTTTCTTTTCATAAAACTCTTGTCTTGCAACTTTGACTTCATCTCTTTGAGTTTCCTTCTTCTTCTATTGCAAAATGACTAAACCTTTGACACTTAAATCATTGCTAGCTTATGTCAAACCTCTTTCCTTTTCACCTATAAAATTTCCTTGACCACCATTTTTGTTGCAATTGCTCTCACCCCTTTCACAAGTCAAATTCATTTTTAGAACTCTCTTCCACCAAAATTCGTAAAATTTCCTTTACTCTCATGGGACATTTTCCTTACGATCTCTTGTCCTTCTCATTGAAGCGACCTTGAAAAGCGATCTCCGTCTTTTCCTTAATTAATCAGATTCAATGATCAGGATTAAAACAAAGAAACACACATTGATTGTCAATGTGTGTTTCTTTGTTTTATCCGGACAATTGAATCAGATTAATCAAGCCCTCAGCTTATTCTCTCGTCCAATCAAATAATCAGGAAATTAAAAAATCAAAACAAGAAAAACCTAGCTGGCTATAGAGGGTGGCACAACACGTAGCTGACAAGTGGAGTGTTTTGAGAATGTGACTTCTCTTTGAGCGCATAATAAAAAAATGGAGAAGGAAATAAGTGAGAACGTTTTTTTGGTTAGGTGACTGAATAAAAAACATTACCTTTAAGATTTCTCACTTTCTCTCTCTCTCTCTCTCTCTCTCTCTCTCTCTCTCTCTCTCTCTCTCCTGTGTGTGTGTGTGTGTGTGTGTGTGTTTATCTCTCTCTCTCTCTCTCACGTTGTGTTTTTTAGAGAAAAGTAGGAAGGAAATTTCTAAAAAGGAAAACTTGGTTTTTAACTTCTTATTCCCTCATCTCCTTGATCATACTCGCTTGTACTCCCTCTTTCACTCATATCACACTTCACTTGCCAGCTATATGTTTTTTCCTTCTCCATTTTTTATTATGCACTCAAAGTGAAGTCACGTTCTCAAAACTTGCCAGCTACATGTTTTCCCACCCTCTTGCCAGCTAGCGTTTTTTATTTTGATTTTTATTTCTTGATTGTTTGATTGGATGGGAGAATAAATTAATGATAGTAAATGAGATTCATTGATTAATCTGATTCAATGGTCCAGATTAAAAGAAAGAAACACACATTAACAATGTGTTTCTTTGTTTTTTAATATCCTCAACTTATTCTCTCATCCAATCATACAATCAAGATGATTGTTTGATTGATGAGAGAATAAGTTGAGGATAGTAAATGAGAGTCATTGACTAATCTGATTCAATGGTCAAGACTAAAAGAAAGAAACACACATTGATTGTCAATGTGTGTTTCTTTGTTTTAATCTGGACAATTGAATATGATTAATCAAGGACTCTCATTAAATATCCTCAACTTGTTCTCTCATCCAATCAAACAATCAGTAAATAAAAAAATCAAAGTAAGAAAAATCTAGCAGGCAGGTGGCACACCGTGTAGCTGGCAATTGGAGTGTTTTGAGAATATAACTTCTCTCTGAGCGCATAATAATAAAAGTGAGAAGGAAATAAGTGAGAATGGTTTATTGGTTAGGTGACTGAATCAAAAACATTGCCTTAAATCTCTCACTCTCTCTCTCTCTCACGTTGTGTTTTTTTAGAGAAAAGCAGGAAGGAAATTTCTAAAAAGGAAAACTTGGTTTTCCATTTCTTATTCTTCACCTCTCAGCCACTAACATATTCCCTTCTCTCCTTGATCATACTCCCCTGTACCTTCCTCTTTCAATCACACAGTAATTGCCAACTACATGTTTTAATTGCCTCCCTCTTGCAAGTTAGCTTTTTCTTATTTTGATTGAATGTGTGTTTCTTTGTTTTAATCTGTACCATTGAATCAAATTAATCAAGGGCTCTCATTTACTATCCTCAACTTATTCTCTCATTTAATCAAACACTTAGTAAGAAAAAGCTAGCAAGAGGGTGGCACAACATGTGGCTTTCAAGTGGAGTGTTTTGATAACGTGACTTCTCTCTGAGCGCATAATAAAAAAAGGGAGAAGGAAATAAGTTAAAACGATTTTTTGGTTAGGTGGCCGAATCAAAACATTGCCTTAAGAGCTCTCTCTCTCTCTCTCTCTCTCTCTCTCTCTCTCTCTCTTTCACTTTGTCTTTAAGAAAGCAGGAAGGAAATTTCTAAAAACGAAAACTTGGTTTTTTACTTCTTATTCTTCACATCTCAGAAACTAACATAATCCCTCCTCTCCTTAATCATACTTGCATGTACTCTCTCTTTCACTTACCAACTACATGTTTTTCCACCATCTTGCCAACTAGTTTTTCTTATTTTGATATTTTTTTATTTCCAAATTGATTGATTGGATGAGAGAATTAGTTGGGGATAGTAAAATGCAAGCCCTTGATTAATTTGTTTCAAGTCAATGTGTATTTCTTTGTTTTAATCTGGACTATTGAATCCGATTAATCAAGGGCTCTCTCATTTAGTATCCTCAACTTATTCTCTCATCCAATCAAATAATCATGATATAAAAAAATCAAAGTAAGAAAAAGCTAGCTGGCAAGAGGGTGGCACAACGTGTAGCTGGAAAGTTGAGTGTTTTCAGGAGTGTTTTGAGAACATGACTTCTCTCTGAGCGCATAATAAGAATGGGAGAAGAAAATAAGTGAAAATTGATTTTTGGTTAGATGACTGAATCAAAAGTGCCTTAAGATTTCTCTCTCACTCTCTCTCTCTCTCTCTCACTCCCTCCCTCTCTCTCTCCCTCTCTCTCTCTCTCACATTGTGTTTTTTTATTGAGAAATGCAGAAAGGAAATTTCTAAAAAGGAAAACATGGTTTTTCATTTCTTAGTCTTCATCTCTTAGCCACTAACATACTCATTGCTCTCTTTGATCATATTCGCGTGTACTCCCTCTTTCACTCACACTTCACTTGCCAACTACATGTTTTTCCACCCTCTTGCCAGCTAGCTGTTTCTTATTTTGATTTTTTCTTCTTCTAAATTGTTTGATTGGATGAGAGATTTAGTTGAAGTAAGTAAATGAGATCACTTAATTAATCTGATGCAATGGTCCAGATTAAATAAGAGAAACACGTTGATTGTCAATGTGTGTTTCTTTGTTTTTAATCTAGACCATTGAATCAGATTATTCTAGAGCTCTTTTTACTCTCCTTAACTTATTCTCTCATCCAATCAAACAAGAAGAAATTCTAGTTGGCAAGAGAGTGGCAAAACATGTAGTTCGCAAGTGGTGTTTTGAGAACATGACATATCTCTAAGCGCATAACAAAAAAAAAGGGAGAAGGAAATAGATGAAAAGTGTTTTTTGGTTAGTTGAGTTCATAAAAAACGTTGCCTTAAGATCTCTCTCTGTCTGTCTGTCTGTCTCTTTCTCTCTCTCACGTTGTATATTTTTTAGGGATAAGCGGGAAGGAAATTTCTAAAAAGGAAAACTTGGTTTTTGACTTCTTATTCTTCACCTCTCTACCATTAACATACTCCCTCATCTCCTTGATCATACTCGCCTGTACTCCCTCTTTCACTCATATCACACTTCACTTACCGACTACATATTTTTCCACCCTCTGCCAACAAACATTTTTGTATTTTGAGTTTTTTTATTTCTAAATTGTTTATTTTGATGAGAGAATAAGTTAAGTATAGTAATTGCGAGTCAAGATTAATTTAATTCAATGGTCCAGATTAAAACCTAGAAACACTCATTGATTATTTGTTTTAATCTGGACAATTGAATCACATTGATTTTCCTCAACTTATTCTCTCATCCAATCAAACAATCAGTTAGAAAAAGCTAACATGAGGGTGGCACAACACGTGGCTTGCAAGTGGAGTGTTTTGAGAACGTGACTACACTCTGAGCATATAATAAAAAAAAGGAGAAAGAAATAAGTGAAAACGATTTTTGGTTAGGCGATCGAATCAACAACATTGCCTTAAGAGCTCTCACTCACTCACACACACACACACACACACACACACACACACACACACACACACTCTCTCTCTCTCTCTCTCCCACGTTGTGTTTTTTTAGAGAAAAGCGGGAAGGAAATTTATAAAAAGGAAGACTTGACTTTTTTACTTCTTATTCTTCACCTCTCAGACACTAACATACTCCCTTCTCTCCTTGATCACACTTCACTTACCAACTACATGTTTTTCCACCATCTTGCCAGCTAGTTTTTCTTATTTCGATATTTTTCATTTCTAAATTGTTTGATTGGATGAGAGAATAAGTTAGGGATAGTAAATGCGAGCCCTTGATTAATTTGTTTCAATAGTCCGGATTAAAACAAAGAAACACAGATTGATTCTCAATGTGTGTTTCTTTGTTTTAATCTGGAAAATTTAATCTGATTAATCAAGGGCTCTAATTTAGTATCCTCAACTTATTCTCTCATTCAATAAAACAATAAAGAAATAAAAAAATCAAAGTACGAAAAAGCTAGCTGGCAAGAGGGTGGCACAACGTATAGTTCGCAAGTGGAGTGCTTTGAGAACGTGACATATCTCTGAGCGCATAATAAAAAAGGGAGAAGGAAATAAGTGAAAAGGGTTTTTTGGTTAGCTGAGTTAATAAATAACATTGCCTTAAGATTTCCCTCTCTCTCTCTCTCCCACGTTGTATTTTTTTTAGGGATAAGCGGGAAGGACATTTCTCAAAAGGAAAACTTGGTTTTTCACTTATTATTCTTCACCTCTCTACCACTAACATACTCCCTCATCTCCTTGATCATACTCGCCTGCAT
The DNA here is from genome assembly GCA_022829125.1 of Lathyrus tuberosus. Taxonomy (NCBI): domain Eukaryota; kingdom Viridiplantae; phylum Streptophyta; class Magnoliopsida; order Fabales; family Fabaceae; genus Lathyrus; species Lathyrus tuberosus. Next base: position 916,612 of record JALAZF010000820.1, on the reverse strand, counting down.
TCCCTCTTTCACTCATATCACACTTCACTTGTCGACTACATGTTTTTCCACCCTCTTCCAGCTAACTTTTTTGTATTTTGATATTTTTTATTTCTAAATTGTTTGATTTGATGAGAGAATAAGTTGAGTATAGTAAATGGCAGTCCTTGATTAATCTGATTCAACGGTCTAGATTAAAACCTAAAAACACCCATTGATTATCAATATGTGTTTCTTTGTTTTAATCTAGATAATTGAATCACATTCATCAAGGACTCTTATTTACTATCAGCAACTTATTCTCTAATCCAATCAAACAATCAGTAAAAAAAAGCTAGCAGGAGGGTGGCACAACATGTGGCTTGCAAGTGGAGTATTTTGAGAACGTGACTTCTCTCTGAATGCATAATAAAAAAACAGATAAGGAAATAAGTGAAAATGCTATTTTGGTTAGGTGACCGAATCAAAAACATTGCCTTAAGAGCTCTCTCTCTCTCTCTCTCTCTCTCTCTCTCTCTCTCTCTCTCTCTTTTTCACGTTGTGTTTTTTTTTAGAGAAAACCATGAAAGAATTTTCTAAGAAGGAAAACTTGGTTTTTTTACTTCTTATTCTTCACCTCTCAGACACTAACATACTCCCTCCACTCCTTGATCATACTCGCATTTACTCCCTCTTTAACTCATATCACACTTCACTTACCAACTACATGTTTTTCCACCATCTTCCCAGCTAGTTTTTCTTATTTTGATTTTTTTTTAATTTCCAAATTGTTTGATTGGATGAGAGAATAAGTTAGGGACAATAAATGTGAGCCCTTGATTAATTTGTTTCAATAGTCCAGATTAAAACAAAGAAACACACATTGATTGTCAATGTGTGTTTCTTTGTTTTAATCTATTAGGGACAATAAATGTGAGCCCTTGATTAATTTGTTTCAATAGTCCAGATTAAAACAAAGAAACACACATTGATTGTCAATGTGTGTTTCTTTGTTTTAATCTAGACAATTGAATCCGATTAATCAAGGGCTCTCATTTAGTATCCTCAACTTTTTCTCTAATCCAATCAAACAATCATGATATAAAAAAAATCAAAGTAAGAAAAAGCTTGCTGGCAAGAGGGTGGCACAACATGTAGCTGGAAAGTGGAGTCTTTTCAAGAGTGTTTTGAAAACATGACTTCTCTCTGAGCACATAATAAGAAAAGGGAGAAGTAAATAAGTGAAATTGATTTTTGGTTGGGTGAGTGAATGAAAAGCATTGCCATAAGATTTCTCTTTCTCTCTCTCTCTCTCTCTCTCTCTCTCTCACGTTGTCTTTTTTTAGAAAAGCAGGAAGGAAATTTCTAAAAAGGAAAACTTGGTTTTTCATTTCATATTCTTCACCTCTTAGCCACTAACATACTCACTCCTCTCTTTGATCATACTCTCCTGTACTCCCTCTTTCACTCACACTTCACTTACCAAACTACATGTTTTGCCATCCTCTTGCCAGCTAGCTTTTCTTATTTTGATATTTTTTATTTCTAAATTGTTTGATTGAATGAGAAATCAAGTTGAAGAATGTAAATGAAAGCACTTGATTAATATGATGCAATGGTCCAGATTAAATCAAAGAAACACACATTGATTGTCAATGTGTGTTTCTTTGTTTTAATCTAGACCATTGAATCAGATTAATCAAGGGCTCTTATTTACTATCCTTAACTTATTCTTTCATCCAATCAAACAATAAGAAATAAAAAATCAAAGTAAGAAAGTTCTTGTTGGCAAGAGAGTGGCACACCATGTAGTTCGCAAGTGGACTGTTTTGAGAACATGTTTAACATGATTAAATGTGAGAGCACTTGATTAATCTGATGCAATGGTCCAGATTAAATCAAAGAAACACACAATGATTGTCAATGTGTGTTTCTTTGTTTTAATCTAGACCATTGAATCAGATTAATCAAGGGCTCTTATTTACTATCATTAACTTATTCTCTCATCCAATCAAACAATAAGAAATAAAAAATCAAAGTAAGAAAATTCTTGTTGGCAAGAGAGTGGCACACCATGTAGTTCGCAAGTGGAGTGTTTTGAGAACATGACATATCTCTGAGCCCATAATAAAAAAATGGAGAAGGAAATAAGTGAAAAGGGTTTTTTTTTGTTAGATGAGTTGATAAAAAACATTGCCTTAAGATTTCTCTCTCTCTCTCTCTCTCTCTCTCTCTCTCTCTCTCTCTCTCATGTTGTATTTTTTTAGGGATAAGCGGGGAGGAAATTTCTAAAAAGGAAAACTTGGTTTTTCATTTCATTTTCTTCACCTCTCTGTCACTAACATACTCCCTCCTCTCCTTGATCATACTCACCTATACTCCCTCTTTTACTCATATCACACTTCACTTGCCGACACATGTTTTTCCACCTTCTGCTTGCTAAATTTTTTGTATTTTTGTATTTTTTTATTTCTAAATTATTTGATTTGACGAGAGCCCTTGATTAATCTGATTCAATGGTTCGGATTAAAAGAAAGAAACACATATTGATTATCAATGTGTGTTTCTTTTTTTTTAATCTAGACAATTGAATCAAATTAATGAAAGACTCTCATTTACTATCCTCAACTTATTCTCTCATCTAATCAAACAATCAGGAAATAAAAAAATCAAAGTAAGAAAAAGTTAGCTGGCAAGAGGGTGGCACAACATGTAGCTGGCAAGTGGAGTGTTTTAAGAACGTGACTTCTCTCTGAGCGCATAATAAAAAAAGGGAGAAGGAAATCAGTGAAAACAATATTTTGGTTAGGTGGCTGAATAAAAAACGTTGCCTTATTTCTCTTTCTCTCTCTCTCTCTCTCTCTCTCTCTCTCTCTCTCTCCCTCTCTTTCACGCTGTATTTTTTTTAGAGATAAGCAGGAAGGAAATTTCTAAATAGGAAAACTTGGTTTTTCACTTTGTATTTATCACCTCTGCCTCTAACATACTCCTTCATCTCCTTGATCATAATCGCTTCTACTCCCTCTTTCACTCATATCCCACTTCACTTCCCAACTACATGTTTTTCACCGTCTAGCCATCTAACTTTTTGTATTTTGATATTTTTTATTTCTAAATTGTTTGATTTGATGAGAGAATAAGTTGAGGACAGTAAATGCGAGCTCTTGATTAATCTGATTCAATGGTCCACATTAACACATAGAAACACACATTAATTATCAATGTGTGTTTCTTTGTTTTAATCAGGACAATTGAATCACATTAATCAAGGACTCTCATTTACTATCCTCAAATTACTCTCTCATCCAATCAAACAATCAGAAAAAAAAAAAAATCAAAGTAAGAAAAAGCTAGCTGGCAACTGGAGTATTTTGAAAACGTGACTCCTCTCTGAGCGCAAAATAAAAAAAGGGAGAAGGAAATAAGTGAAAACAGTATTTTGGTTAGGTAACCGAATAACATGAGCACACTTACATATGATAAAAAATAGCATCCACAAATTTGAAATCAAAGAAAAACATCCAAGGCAAGAGACTTAACAATAAAGCCAAAAGATAACAACAAAACCCTGATGGAGTAGGCTCAACCAAGATCAAGGGACTCTCTTAAATAACCCTCTTATGTACCATAGGACAAGCCAAGGAACATTCTCACCAAGCTCTCAAGAAACAAGTGATTTTAAAGGAAATACAAAATTAAGTACAAGGTTATGCATATTTTTGGAATTTTTGGAAATAAATATGAGAATAAAATAAAATGAAAAATAAATTTATAGGAAATTAAATTAAGCATAAAAAAGCGTTTATGGATTTTTTGGAGTTTTTTGTTAAAGAAAATATTTAAATAATTTAAATTGAAGTGAAAATTAAAATAACAAAAAAAGTGAAACAAAAGTGAGGCAGGGGTGCAGACTGGATTTTGGTTTTAACTTAAAGTTTTACTGCGCGTGTGGGCCTCTTGATGGGGAGGGTGTGATTAGCGATGTTGAAGGCCCATGATCCCATTAGAAGCATTATTCAGCAAAGAAAACGTTACATGGTTAATGTACAAAAAACATGTAAAATAATATCAACCGGTCACCATGTCATTTAAGTTACAAAACGACAAAACAAAACCTAGCCAATCCTAACTCGCCACGCCTATATATTTCTCATGCAACATAAACCAAATTGGAAACCAATCGTGAATCCAAGAAAAACAACATGCTGATGTCTCTACTTGCTCAATCATTTTCATCATCAAATCTCAACTAAAATCTACGAAATAAGACATCCATCTCTAATGCTCACAGAGTAGAATAACATTGAACCCTAAATGACTCAAAACAACAGCTTAAACGTGGAGAAAATGGACATGAAAGTGCAGTATTGAAACTGAAACAATGTTAACATGGTGCTAGATCCAAACAGAACTTCATGCAAGCAATATAAAAGGCAACCGTGAGAACATAATATCAGTATTCCAGATTCAAATTTAAAAATAGTATGGAGTATAGCAACTTTCATGTTGTTGGCAAGTTGAGATTGAAGCTAGAAACATATGAAAATTCGTGCCAAAGTTTGATGTTCAAAAGGCAAGAAACCAGAATTTTCTAAGTGTATGGCAACATTTCATCGTGACAACTTTAATGCATAATATCTTGATTAAGACTTCACCAATTCTTGAGGATTTGATCCTATGTAAAGTAGGTATTTGATAGACCATCTTTCACATGGAAAGCATTTGGATTTGAAGCATGTAGCTATGAGATAAAATGCCATGAAATCATGTGAAGCATGCTGTCCAAGAAACTTAGAAAAATTTCTAAGTTATGAAACTTTTCCAATTTGAAACATCAAACTTTGAAGCATCATAACTTGAGATTGGTTAATCCAAATGAGGAGTTCTACACATGCTTGGAAAGCTTGAAGAACAAGGAACAAATTTCATGTCCAAAGATTTTTGATTTGAGGGTTGGAACTATGTGAAAATTTGAGTCAAAGTTGGATGAAAATTAGGGTGAAAATGACTAAAATTTCACTAAGTCCCAAAGGCAACTTATCTTCCAAGTCTCATAACTTAAAAACCATGCATTTTTTGAAGAGAGGTACTCTAATACACTTTGAAGCTCATGGAAAGAGCTTCCATTTGGGCTTTGAGTCACTCAATTTGGACGTGTGGTTTGAAAGTTATGACTGTTTCAATTTTGGCACAAGTAGTGAAATCTCCACATTTGAAAAGTTTCATGAACTAAACATTGCTTCCTTTGCAAGGAACTTCCTAGAACTTGAACTCTCATGTCTTAACTCATCAATGAGACATGCCCTGATGGATTGAGGACTTGGATTTTTCATCTTGGATCAAAATCTCAAAGATTAAAGCTTCAGTCAAAACCCTAATTTCACTTGTGAATGCACTTGAATGACCTCTGATGATCTTGCTTCTTTTTCCTGTACAAACCCTGGCTTTCATACCAAATAAACAAACTTGCACGGTGAGGTGGTTAGTTAACCATGCACATGATTGAATCTGAATGCTAATGCAAGATGTTATAACATCTAAGGGGTAAAATTTGGGGAACAACTGTTGCCCCTATTTAAATAGCTTTACCGGATGGCACGAGGGATGGAAATCCTCGAGGCATCAAGGTGAAAGGTATTTAAATATAGAAAACCGAAAATTTTGCCCTTAGATGGAATGCAGATGCTAAGGACAAGCGACGGGTATGCAAATGTTGTCATGCCATGAATTTCTAATATGATGATATGATGTCATGATAGTGCAAAGATGCAGACCAACAAGACTCCGAAGATAAAGAGCTACTAAACACAGGTGAGCTTTACTGGGGAAGGATGAAGGTTAATATCCACAAGGAAGACTCACTGGGGATCCAGACTAGCCAACAAAAGAGACTCAACGGGGAGATTTCGAGGAAACACTGGGGATAGAAAATGAAACTGAGGGGAAACCCTACAAGTCCTTATTGGAGATAGGAGCCAGAAAGGTATTCTCCACTGGAAAGATCCAGGGAGATGGACGACAGGTTCAAGTATGACCGGACGACACTGGGGAAATAAAGACACATTCTTACTGGGCATGAAACCAGAAAGAAGACATGATCTCCACTGGGGATCATCTTGAAATAAAGGATAGACATCCAAATACAAGATTTTATGGGGATTTCTTATACTGAAGAGTTCAAACGGGATCTTCAAGAAAAACCAGAAAAGACAGATACAAACTATGTGTGTGCCAAATGATGATCAGTCATAAGGACTTTCAAAGAGATATTGGTAATGACTGAACTTCTGCTGGGAACCAGATTAAAGTGCCAACAAGGATTGGACTCAGAAGTGACATGCAAAGAGATACTGATAATGACTGAACTTCTGCTGGGAACCAGATTAAAGTGCCAACAAGGATTGGACTCAGAAGTGATATGTCAAGAGATACTGATAATGACTGAACTTCTGCTGGGAACCAGATTAAAGTGCCAACAAGGATTAGACTCAGAAGTGACATGCAAAGAGATACTGATAATGACTGAACTTCTGCTGGGAACCAGATTAAAGTGCCAACAAAGATTAGACTCAGAAGTGATATGTCAAGAGATACTGATAATGACTGAACTTCTGCTGGGAACCAGATTAAAGTGCCAACAAGGATTGGACTCAGAAGTGATATGTCAAGAGATACTGATAATGACTGAACTTCTGCTAGGAACCAGATTAAAGTGCCAACAAGGATTGGACTCAGAAGTGACATGTCAGTATACACCCATTTGGGTTGGACCTTGGGTACCAGTATGAGCTGGATTTTGAATATCAGTATGAGTTGGACCTGGATTGAGGTTCACAACTGACCAAAGTTCACATCGTCAAAAAGTTTGACGGCAAGGAAACCAGAATAGGGATCACATCGTCAAGAAGTTTGACGGCAAAGAAACCAAAATAGGGATCACATCGTTAAGAAGTTTGACGGCAAGGAAACCAAAATAGGGATCACATCATCAAGAAGTTTGACGGCAAGGAATACTAGAATAGGGATCACATCGTCAAGAAGTTTGACGGCAAGGAAACCAAAATAGGGATCACATCGTCAAGAAGTTTGACGGCAAGGAAACCAAAATAGGGATCACATCATCAAGAAGTTTGACGGCAAGGAAACCAAAATAGGGATCACATCGTCAAGAAGTTTGACGGCAAGGAAACCAGAATAAAGCTATCATCCACATCGAAGGATTGACAGAATAAAGATATTAACTTCATTGAAAGGGTTACCTGGAAGAACACCTCAAATAGGGATCACATCAAACGGGTTGATGGAAAGTGACTGACTGAAAGTAACTGTAGAAGTATGACTAAAACCAAGGACAAATAAGCTTCTCGTGAGAGAGATTTCCACTTATCGTTGTAGAGGTAATGATAGCAAAACAAGCTTCTCAAGGAGATTGCCACTTGTTGTTGAGTATAAATTCCAAAGAGATGTTGATATTACAACACTGCTAGAGTAATAATTTTGTCTTCAATGAGGATTTGTAGAACATTCTTTCGTGAGACACAGTGCAAAATAAATGCACGTTCAAGATAGGCTCGGAAACCACACCTGCCAGGGACCAAATTTCAATCTAGGAACAAGCTAGAAAGAAACGGTCAAACAAGACTCCAATTGAGGAATGGACTCAAATAGGGACCTATCTTATCCAAATGTGGAAAAGATAACTGAACCAACCATCATCCACGAGGATTGAACTCTGTGGGGAATTCTGAAAGAATGGGCACTTTATGCCTAAGGCTGACAACTCTATTAGAGAGAAAAGACAAACCCAGTCACTTGGGGAGATAAACACCAAAGTGAACAAAGCAGGTAAACACCAAAAAAGGATAGTAAAATGCTAAGATGCTATGCATATGAATGCGTATGCCATGTTTATGCTTATGCTGACAAAACAGACAAAAGGATGCGAGACTGAAGATGAAATAAACATCTCGACAAGGATACCCAACCAACCTCATCAGATTAGACCATTACTGGGGATGAATAAGTAGAATCAACAACTTCACTAGGAAAAGAGTATTCCACCTGAGGTATAGCATCACGACTTCACTAGGATTACCATCATGAGCTTGATTTCCTTACTAGAGGAAGATCCATGGATTTTGGCCAAGCGCGACCGAAGTAACAATTTACTGGGAAGCTGGCAAAGGATATCACAAGAACAGGGTAGTTCTGCATCCTGACTTGCATGATGATCACCATAATAAACAACAGCTCTTGCAACAGGTAATCTTCAAATCTTCTCTGCCCCAGATTACATGGTATGTTGGGAGAAAATACCAAGAGGATTTTACAGAAGAATCGGCATACGAAATGCCTCAACATCTTCAAACTCTTAGGTTCATGAATCTCGGCGTAACTGCCCCAGATTAACGGCGTTTGCACAACAAAGTCTTTGAACTTACTCTTCAGACTGGTTGGTCTGTGAAAGAAGTGCCCCAGACCAATTGACCTTTTAGAGATTTACCGAATCTCGACCTGATTGCCCCTGATTAATGGTATTCGCGATATAAAGTCCTCTAGACTGTGGTAGAAGTAACTGGGGAACAAACTTGCCCCTGTTCAACAGTATTCGCAATACAAAATCCTTTAGACTGTGGTAGAAACAACTGGGGAACAAACTTGCCCCTGTTGGTGGGTCACTGGAGTCCAAACTTTTCATAAGGTGACCTCAAGAAGGCTTGCCCCAATATCCTGAATTTGAATAGTTTCTACCCCTGATTTAGTAGCTCTTGGGATGCTTGATCTATGGAGGAGATGCCCCAGACTGAGCCCTTTATCAAGTCAAATTCCCTAGCCGGCTGTATTTGTTGGAATTTCTTTGATATTGAATTATTTTGCAAACAAGTATTGTTCATTAAAAATTGGTAATTTTAATGCAACATTCATGCAAGCTTTTGAAAATAAAGTTTATTGATGAACCACACACGGTGGAATGATTAAATAAAAACAAAGGTGGATCTAGTCATTGACAGATGAAGTGATCAACACGTGTAATTAGCAAAGATTATTAGGAGTTAGGTTAATCAACCTTTTTGTAGTATGCTTTCAAAACAACCTTGCCTCAATTAGGTCTTTTAAGGGTTGTAACGTGGCTTGGTTCACGGTTTACGAAACAAAGGATAAAGGCTCAAAGTTTATTTGTCCCTACCCAATCTTCGTGATGAACTCCTATCCTACGCTTAGTTAACTTAGGCTACACATTCAGATTCCCATAGGCTGGAAATTGAACTGATGATAGTTGATGATGATTCAGACACCTGGGATAGTCATTGTTCCCTTGTAACATTTGGTTATCCTTTGTTGCTGAGGTTTTGAGGCCTCTTCTTGTCTTGGGTTGAGGTTTTGAGACCTCTTCTTGTCTTTGTTGAGGTTTTAAGACCTCTTTTGATTGTCTTCGTTGAGGTTTTGAGACCTCTTTTGATTGTCACTTGATTTGAGAGAGCTGACTTAGTGTCTTGCATGAAGCGCTTGCATTAGAATGTAAAACCAAGTTAAACTGAGAACTACCCTGTCCCAAGGTTGAGATTTAAGGGTTTTTTATGTAAGGAGAGAAAACTCCTACTTCTAGGCTCGAAGGGGTTAACGAGGGATTATCTTCCTTATTTCTCCAGTGTTTAGGGATTGAAACAATGCCTTACATCCTCGGCAAGGTTTAATCGAAAGCATACCATAGCAGTTATGGATATGATGCTTTCATCATCCTCCCCAATCTTTGCTTAGACACAATTTGATGAAGATAAGTGGATGAAACAGGATAAATATTTTTGTGTTCTTTTTTTTTATAACAATAAAAGAAAATGAGTGAATACGAATGGACTTAATCAAAAGTTGCATAAATATTTCATTAATCTTTCCAATTTCAAAAAACAACAGCTTATAAGCAAATACAATTTCAAACATGCAAAGAAAATACAACAAAATGCTAAATAGCCAAAAGATTGCCAGCTTCGGGTAACTGTAATTTCCTTTTTGATTTGCCAAGCTGTGATAACCGTCTTCACATCCACTCTCAAAAATTTCTTCCATCTCAGACTCTGATGAACTCGCCTGATTAGGTGAAAGATTGTTGATTTGAATGCCTTGAGGTGTGAATGAGAACATATTGGAGTCAAGCAGAGTCTGAACCTTGTTTCTGAGCACTCTACAATCTTCATTTGAATGCCTCTGTGCCCCAACATGGTAGTCACAACGGACGTCGGTGTCAAATCCCGACGAGTCTGGAAAAGACGTTGGATCTATCTCCTCTGGCACTATCAATCCACTTTTGATTAAATCTGGTAAGAACTGACTGTATGGTATTGGAAATGGAGTGAAATTCCTTTTTGGCTTTCTTGGCCTTTGTCGTGCATGCTGCCGCTGTTGACGGCGGTAGGACCGTTGATATTGAGGAGGTCTTCGATTTAGAGAAGAATAATGATCCTGTGGAGCAATTGGTCTCTGACGCGGAGACCCAAAAGATTGCCGACTCTGAACACTTGAGTTGCATGAGCGCTGAGGTATTGGAGATTCCCAAGTGTGATTACTTTCTTTCTCCCATTCTTATTGAGAACTAATAACTGATTCACTCTCACTAGCTGGGACGTCCAAGGTGCCTTGGATTTTTCCACTCTTAAGACCACTCTCAATGCGCTCTCCAGCTATTACCAAATCGGAGAAGTTTGATGTTACAATGCTAAACAGCTTTTCTCGGTACGGGCCTTGCAAGGTATCCACGAACCAATCAACCAATTCCTTATCTAAGAGTGGTGGTTGAACGCGAGCAGCTACTTCTCTCCACCTATGAGCATATCCTCTGAAGGATTCATTGTCTTCTTGAGATAAGTCTAGCAAATGCAGGTGGCTGGGAGCCAAGTCAAGATTGTAATTGTATTGCTTCACAAAGGCATTAGCTAAGTCAGACCATGATTGAATGTTGCGACTCTCTAGCTGCATGTACAAATTCAGTAATGCTCCACTCAGACTGTCTTGGAAACAGTGGATCATGAGTTTGTCATTAGAGACATGTGAAGTCATTCTTCTACAAAACATCACCAAATGCTGCTTCGGACAGTTATCCCCTTTGTACTTCTCAAACTTTGGTGCCTTGAACTTAGGAGGTATCACATGGTCAGGTACCAAACACATGTTCAAAACATTCAGATCAGCAGAGTCACGACCCTTAAGTGCATCAAGCTTTTCTTCCAAGGCACGACATTTTCTCATAATCTCAACATATCGTGGATCCTTGATTTTCACCACAGGGACTAACTCTTGGGAATCTGGCTCAGAGAACGCGAAGCTACGGTATTCCACGGCATCAACAGAAGAGGAATGTCCATCTTGGACAATGGCATGCTCTTGTATAACCTGATTCTCAACAGGAATCCACACAGGTTGAGCTTGCGCAACATCGTTCACAGAAGTCCTTTGAATGCTGTCATCTTTCTTTGCCAAGGCTGTCACAATCTGATCCAACTAGTTTCTCAACAAGTCAAAATCTGCTTTGGTCACAAACTGGTTCTGCTCTTCTGAGTTCATGATCCTTCAAAAGCTACTTCAAGTCCAATGATGGCTTCGGGAAGTCAACTGCTGGGTTGCAGACAAAGGACGGATGAGACTCAAGGCTGAGAAATGCAAATGCCATGACATGCGCATGCAATGCTAATGCGAGCCAAATAGTTTCAAGGAGCTCAACAGCAAGTTGCAACTATTTTTTGGAAAATTGAAGAGTTTTTGTTTTAAAATCCATGGTCTCTTTTGATTTTGCAAAGGAAAAAGCACATGAGTTCCTTGAAACCAAAGGGCTAACATGAATGAATGAATGTATGCACAAACACACATATACAGGTATTCACATATTCACACATATGTACAGGCAAACAAATGAGGGCCTAGGTTTGAAGATCACGAGCATGGAGCCATGGTCTACCCATCCCAAAAGGTGTGTACTATGGGTTTTCATCTGCAGAACAGGGTTCTAAAAAGTTCCCAGAGTCGACAATCCATCTTTCGGATATTATCGACTTCCCAAATGACTCGGTAATCAATAATATTCTCAAGAGAATCTCGTCTGAGTGTAGTATCGCGTGACAACCATTTTAGAAATAGACTCCATCATGGTCACCGCACTACATCCTAAAAGGCCAAGTGGGGTTTGGAGGTAACTACGGTTCTCAGTTTTGACGACACCTATGTCGAGAGTAGCACGTTTTCACGAATAGACTCGTTCAACATGACTAGACTCTCAAGAGGACCTCAACTGAATGATGGTGTCTCAAGTCAACTTATTTGGGAATCAACTCCCTCAAAGCCTCCTTGAATATACCATCGTCCTATAATAAGTGCTCTCAGGTCCGGGTTATGACTTATCTCACCACTCAATAGTAGCACTCTGCACACAGAAGAACCCAAGCAGATGTCGCTCCCGGGATTTTCATCCTGGTACAAACGCGAAAGTGGCACCGAAACAGAGTCACCAGCAATGTGTATTTATCCCACGAGAGGGAAAGAAAACACCGCATAAACCTGAAGGAAAGGATAGAGCATGGTCTTGCGACCAAGAGAACTAGGTTCGGGAGTCGGTTACGCACGAGGAAGGTATTAGCACCCCCTCGCGTCCATCGTACCCGATGGGATCCAAGCTTGCTTGCTTCAATCAAAGGGTGTAAGAAAAGGAAACTGAAAAAAGAACTGGAAAAGGAAAGGAGAGAGAAAGAGAAACAAATGTAGGGAAAATAAAAGAAGTGCTCGAATGGGCACTACCCCACTGCCTACGTATCTCATCGGGAACATGAGAATCAGAGCGACGTAGTTCCCCTCACTAGGGATGGATTGTTTGTGTTTTTTAAGAAACGGCTAACGTTCTAGCTCAGGTGTTGCAGGCTCGCTGGTCCGAGTGCGTTACCATCTTGCAAGAGAACGAGTAGAAGCACGTTCGTACGTTGAGAATGAGTGAGATGAGAAAAGAATTCATGAAGGAAAGACGTTATTGTTTGTTTTTTGTCTTTTAAGCAAGAAGTGTTTTGAATGCTTTTGTGTTTTGTAACAAGTATTGTATTTAAGTCCCTCATATAGGATCGAATGCCTCGCATATCGACCCAAGACGGGACGCATGCTAATCATTCCAAGAAAGTGTGAGAAGATCCCACACTTCCTTGTTCCCACATGAAAGGCCTGAATACAATAGGTGTTATGCCTTTAGTTAGTGTTTTTTACTTTTATTATGAGAAGAGAAGAAGTGACTCAAAGGAGGATCAAAGGAAAAATCTAAGTGGGGGAATAAGACTCAATCTTAATGTTGTCATATATGGTGATCCTAAAGTTAATGAGGTTTAAAGATTCTAATCCTAAAAGAAGAGAGAAGAGACTCAAAGCGTAAGAGAAAACGGAAGTTAGTTGTTAGTGTGCTCGCCAAGGATAGGGATCTTCGTGCCTACGTATCCTCATTAGGGAATGAGGAATCAGAGCATCCGTAGTTCACGGTACTACGGGCGGACAGGAAACGGTCTCGATCGCATGGGTGCGAGAGAACAAAAGGGAATGACACACAGAAAGTCTAAGGGGAAACTCGGTCCTACAAGTCAGCATGCAATGATGGTCCTAAGGTCAGGATCAAGGGAAGTCTACCTAATGTTGTCAGGCATGGATTGCTATCCTAATGTCTCTCCTACCTCCGACTTAATCAAAAATTAAGTGGAGCGAGGAATCCTAAGGGATCATGTCATCAGACAAGTAAACACAGGATAAATCAATCACAAAATGAATTAAAAGCAACGAAGGAGCAAGCAATATCAGTCAGCAATAGTATCACACAACCAAAGGGAGAAAAGGGAAGCTTTAGCCAAGGGGTCATATCAACTGAGGCAAACAAGCTAGTTGTGGGAAGTAGGTACTCATCCAATAGTATCGAGAACCATGGAGAGCAGAGTAAGAAAGGGGAAGATGTGAGTCAGATCACATAAGCATCAGCATCGATCAATGCGAGCTATAGACAAGGCGTGAGGGTTGGTTGCGAACCCTATCTTCCACTTGACCGACTCAATAACAGGAGCAGGTAATGTTCAAAGCTTCAATCATGTAATGAGAGCTAAGAACGACTAGACTAGAATAACGGGGGTCGATTGCAAACCCTAACTTCCGTCAATTGCCTTCTTGGAGGTCTTGCCAGGGGGAATGGGAATGGGATGCCTCATAGAGGTCTTCAGGCACAATATTAAACAATCACAAACAGAGCCTCCTTTGAGGACTTCCATCATTGTCGGCCAAGTGGCACGGACTCCCAATCCTACTTCTCATGGCATAAAAAGGAAAAATGTAGAATTAGTAAAAGAGAAGAGAAGTGATACCGAACGGATATTAATCCGTAGCAACGCAAGCAAACTATAAGCAAACCGACAAGCTTCTAGCAACCTAGCATAAATGAACAAGAGTGTTAGAAAGCGAAACGGATCCGTGAAAGGCATGGAACCAAATGCTCTTCCAAAAAACAATAAAACAAGGCCATAAGCCGTAAACAGTAGCAACAACAGCGCTCCAACACCTGCATAGCTGTAAAAACCAGCAACAAGTAAAAACAGCCTATAACAGCTACTATTTCTAGGACATGGCAGGTGTATATGCAGCCAACCAGGATATCAACATTTTACAGCACACTTTGTTCACAGCAGCTATGTATGCTACAACAACTTCTACCTTTATTCAATTAACTAAGTCAAATGAGAAACACTACAAAACAAACTCAAATATTAGTCAAAGTTCAAATGGAAATTGTCAAATAAGAAGTAAATGAAATCAATTCGAAAATGTAAACAACACTTAGTCAACCATCTATGCAAAACATATTAAAGACTATTAACAAAGTTATCAAATGAAACTATTACGAAAATATTAACACTAAAACCTATGTTTAGTCAATGTTAGAACTAAGTCAAACCAAACTATATCAAAACCGATTAATTCGAAATTAATTTCTAAGTCTAAAAACCAATTAGTGGACAATTAAGCCAAAAACAATGATTGAGCAATTAAGCCAAAAACGGTTACGGAACAATTAAGCTATTAATCCAAAAAACAATTAAGCGAAAGACAATTGGCAAATGATTAAGCAAAAACAATTAGTCAAAAACCATTATCCAAGCAATTAAGCAAAAAAACGATTAGTGAACCATTAGGCAAAAATATCAATTAGGATATGATTAAGCAATATCATCAACTGAGGAGTCTAAATCTAATTAGCCTAAATCACTAAACTATATTAAAAATGTCAAGGAAAAGTCAAGATTAATTTCTAATTGGGCATTAATTCTAAAATTCTACCATTATGAACAAATGTTAACAAACCTAATTCTAAAAATTGATTCTAAAACCAGACTAAGTTCTAATTAGAAAATTAATCTAATCTTGTTATCCTAAATCGTTAACCAAAACTAAACTAAATAATTAACAAAACTCTCATGTAAAAAAGAACAAATAACAACATAGTGGAGGGTGTAGCAGATGATTAGGTGGTGTAAATAATATTTACATGGTGATTAGGGCCTATGAGCCCGATTCAGAGTAACGAGGGTTTGGACGGTGCATTCCCTATTACACCCTAAAGGGATTTCACTTCCAAATCACACTCTTCTTCCTTTCTTACTTCCAACGTTTTGCCTTTCACAAACCGCACCGCTACAGAGACGCTCCCTTTCTCTCCATTCAACAATCCACCGCTGGTAACATACTTGCCACCCTCGTCTTCACTCAACCAGAAATCGTTCAACCTCCTCCTTGTTTCACAACAACAAGCCGTCGCACACGAAACCCTCTGTTCTCATCTCCTTCGACACCGGCGAAAACCTTCCTCCGTCCCGGCTCAAATCGTTCGTATCACTTCGAAACTAAAAAATCATCTCAGCCACTAGCAATGGTCTAACACTCACACACTATGACTCATATCCGATTCATCAACTCTAGTTCATAACCATCAAACAATTCAACATAAATTGCGGTTCAAATCAACGTTACCGTGTTGATACGCTGACAGATGAGGATTCGTAGATTTGATGCAATCTTCGCGGTTGTTGTTGCGATTTGCTAAGGTACAGAGTTGGTGATGAAGACGATGACGATCGAAGGTACGACATGGATGCGCTCTGCTACGACTCCCTTGAGGTAACCGTTCTTGAATCCAGCCACGCTTTTCACTTCGCCTTCATCTCCTTCTTCGATTCTTTGAGTGTTGTCTTTCTGAATGTTGTTGTTGATGCAAGAATTGGAGATGTGTGAATTGTTGAATCACTGTTGACTTTGTTATGATGGAATCTGATTGAACAACTATGAATTTGTTGATATTGACTTGAACTTGATGTTCTGAATTTTGCAGGGTTGAATCCCGATGGAATTGAAGATCGAAGCTTGATATGAAGAAGGTTGAATAGATTGGAATTCAGGAAATTGCAGTGCGAGATTAGAGAACTCTGTTACCGTTCTGTTATGGTTTTTTTTCCTTTTTATTGACGGAATGATGAAGATGAAGTGGAAGTGAAGAAGAAGATCCAGAGCAATGGAGAGTGAAGCGAAGATGAAGAAAAAGTTGTTATTTCTGTTAGGCTCTGTTGTAACTGTTAGAGAGAGTTTGAAAATTCTGTTAGAAGTTAGTTTTGTCTGTTAGTCGTTAGGAAATGTTGTGACAGTTAGAGGTTAACGGTGATGTGAGCTTTTTCGGTTAGAAGCTGTTCTGGTTTGTTTTCTCTTAGAATGAAATTAGGAGGTTATCATTTGTAACTATTATATGTTATCAATTTCATACCCTGAGTTTCTGGGCTTTTTCTGTAGCTGATGGTTTCCTTTGTTTCACTTCTATATAATTTCCTTTTGGATTGAAAATTGGATGTGGCTTAATGACAATGGATTTAAAATGTGAATACGGTTGTAACTTGAACTTGAATATGGTTTGAAATCGGTTAAAAATGGATATCAAGAAAAATGGGTTTAAATTGAAATAACAAGAATACATGTGGATATAGACAAAAATGAGTTTAGAATGGATGGAGATTTGGAACTAAAATGGATGATTGGTTTGAAGTTGGATAATGAACTTTAAATGGATTTAAATGGATATGGTCTATTTGAAATTTAAAAGTGGACAATTGTATTTTGAATGAGCAAATAAAATTGGTTATGGAAATTGGTAAATGAATAGAAATGGCTATTAAAAATATGGATAAATTGGAAATTGAGATTGGTTTAATAGGGGATATTGAAACGGATAAAAATTGTTTTATGTAAGGAAATGGACTTAATGGATAAAATATAAAAAGAGAGAGTGGATATGGATAATTGAAAAATGATTAATGGATATTTATAAAATGAATTGAAATGGATTTAAAATGCGGAAGAAAAATGGTTTAGAGAATGGGTTTAGAAGTGGATTATAAGTGGAATTTGGAATTTATGGAAATGGTATCAGAATAGTTATGGGTTAGCAAAAAGGAGTTGCATCTCGAATTCCAAGTAAGTCACCTGATCAATCTTAACACATTCAATCCACATCAAGCTTCAGATCCAACACAAACTCGTGTCCTTAATGGCTCCCCATCTTCAATCAATAAACTCAGTCGAATTGAACACATGTAATTCTAACCAATGATTCTCAGTTGACGATTATCCACAAATTCAACCCTGAATGAGGAACCTTGATTCACCTTGCGTGCACACTGATGAAATAAATGTCCTGAGCAGAGAAAGAACCAAACCCTGATTCACACCCAAGAAAACCCGACCCAACGCCTCTGATGAATCCTCTAAAATAAGAAAACCCTAGGCTCTTGACGTACACTGATGATCTTCTGAATACGGAAAGCTCAAACCAAAGAAAGATGCCTTAATCACACGTCTTAGGAACCCAATGCAAATGCATGAATGAGTATGACCTAATGAATATGTGGATGAACGCGAAGCAAAAGCCAGAAAAAGGTAGGGCAAATTTTGGGGTACTACAGCAGACAGATATATATATATATATATATACAGATATATACAATCAAACAAGCAAAAATATATAACAAACACAAGAAAAACAAGGTGGGCTTAACCTTCAAAAATAAGTTTCTCCCCAGTGAAGTCGCCATTTCTGTTGCGGTGAGAATCGGATATCAAGCTATTAATTAACTTGCATCTCATTTCTTTGAATTCACCACCGACTTTGATTTATCCAAAGGAAAGGTTCAAGATCGAGTAAAACCTAAAGGGGGGAGATCTAAGGTTCGGGGGTTGGTTATACTAAGGGAAGGTATTAGCACCCTTAATATCTGTAGTATTCTACAAGAACCTCTTGTTAATGTTTGTGTTATGTTATGTTTGCTTGCTAAAGAAATCTGCTAAAGGTAAAGACCTAAGGGTATGTACACTAAGATTGCTCGCCAAGACGTCGCATCTTGTGCCTACGTATCTGACCAATGAATCAGAGCAACCGTAGTTCACCTAACTAAGGATGAGGAACCATTGACTATGGCCAAAGTTCCAAGGGGAAATGAGTATGAGCTCATATAGAGTTTAAGAAACTCTCTAGGTCTAAGTTGTAATGGGGTGAAGTGAATACTCAAAGTGATGAGTCTCACATAGAGTCCAAGAACTCTAACTTAATTATAAGTTGTGATGGAAATGGCTCTCATGAGGCCAAGGGAAAGGATCCTATGACTATGAGGTCAAGGAAAAGATGATGGCTCTATGAATATGAGGTCAAGAGGGAATCCTATGACTATGAGGTAAAGGAGAGAGGTAATGAGCTATGTATGAGTTTGAGGTCAATAGAGAGACTTTCCTTTGGAAGGAAGGGGAGTATAGCAACCTCTTATGAACAAGAGTTGAAGTGTGATTGAGATTAAATAAATAAAATGAGTGTAAGAACTCAAAGGGGTGTATAACCATTAAGCATGATCAAGAAGTGTGATTCAAACATCCATGTATGGTAAGAAACAGTAAGATAATTCACAATAATTATGAACACATGAGCACACTTACATATGATAAAAAATAGCATCCTTAAATTTGAAATCAAAGAAAAACATCCAAGGTAAGAGACTTAACAATAAAGCCAAAAGATAACAACAAAACCCTGATGGAGTAGGCTCAACCAAGATCAAGGGACTCTCTTAAATAACCCTCTTATGTACGATAGGACAAGCCAGTGAACATTCTCACCAAGCTCTTAAGAAACAAGTGATTTTAAAGGAAATACAAAATTAAGTACAAGGTTGTGCATATTTTTGGAATTTTTGGAAATAAATATGAGAATAAAATAAAATGAAAAATAAATTTATAGGAAATTAAATTAATCATAAAAAAGCGTTTATGGATTTTTTGAAGTTTTTTGTTAAAGAAAATATTTAAATAATTTAAATTGAACTGAAAATTAAAATAACAAAAAAATTGAAACAAAAGTGAGGCAGGGGTGCAGACTGGATTTTGGTTTGAACTTAAAGTTTTACTGCACGTGTGGGCCTCTTGATAGGGAGGGTGTGATTAGCGATGCTGAAGGCCCATGATCCCAATAGAAGCATTATTCAGCAAAGAAAACGTTACACGGTTAATGTACAAAAAACATGTAAAATAATATCAACCGGTCACCATGTCATTTAAGTTACAAAACGACAAAACAAAACCTAGCCAATCCTAACTCGCCACGCCTCTATCTTTCTCATGCAACGTAAACCAAATTGGAAACCAATCGTGAATCCAAGAAAAACAACATGTTGATGTCTCTACTTGCTCAATCATTTTCATCATCAAATCTCAACCAAAATCTACGAAATAAGACATCCATCTGTAATGCTCACAGAGTAGAATAACACAGAACCCTAAATGACTCAAAACAGCAGCTTAAACGTGGAGAAAATGGACATGTAAGTGCAGTATTGAAACTGAAACAACGTTAACATGGTGCTAGATCAAAACAGAACTTCATTCAAGCAATATAAAAGGCAACCGTGGGAACATAATATCAGTATTCCAGATTCAAACTTAAACATATGGGCATAGAGTCATGAGTATGGAGAAAAAGGGAGAGACTTACCAAGTGGAGGGGTTCCACTACCTCTTTCAATCGAAAGCTTGAAGACCCTTCCAACTTAACTTCTTCCCTCCAAAGATGATAATGTGCCAGGTCCTGAGTTGAAAATGCAGCTTCTGTTTGACTGCTCACGAGCTCTCTCCCTTTATGGTATATTGGTGGCAAATGGTGAGAGTTATGTTGTGATGACTCTGATGTCTTGTGTTGATGTTCTGATGTCGATCTAAAGAGAAAGAAAGAGAAATGGTTGTGGATGGTGTTCTCACGAGCTCTCTCTTTAGGGTAGTATGTGATAACTTGTGAAGTGTGTTCTTGTTCTGATACTTGGTTTGTTGGAGTTTATTGGTGGTTCGAACGGATGGGAGTGTCATACCCCAAATTTTGACCACTAAGATTCCCCATCATTGTGAAAATTATCATCACAATATGGATGAACTATCTTGCCTCAGCAGTCTCCCCAAAGATGGGTGAACACTTACTACAATCAGAATTATGGTTTCAAGCCCTCTCAGAGTTCTTAGACAAAGGATCAATCAAGAATTAACATGATCTTCAACTTGTCTAAACCTCTCAAACATCCACAATGGATCAATAGGACTCCCACATCAAGGATTAAGCACAAGGTTGCTCCCTTCTAGGTGGATCAAGCCTCAAGATCGCCAGTGTCACCAAATTAGGGTTTTGGTCGACCAGGGCCTCCAGTTGGAAATTTTCCTCTGGGCATGAGCCAATGCTTCAAAGCATAACCTAATATACTCCATGGAACCTCATGAACCCAATCATCAAGTCAATTTGACCTCAGGGGATGCATTCATCAAAAATCAGGAATTAGGGTTTCTTAACCTAATTCACCCCTAAGTTGACTTTTGGGACAAATCATGAGCCAAGACCTCAAGACATGATTTGAGGGTCTCCAACATACTACATTTATCCATTTGCAACAATGGATTAATCCAAGAAGCTTGAGAAACAAGTTTCAATTTCATCTTAACCACAGTTAGGGTTTTGCAGAAAAAGTCAACTGTAGCTTTGACTTTTGACCAGGACATGCTCCCAAACCCTAGGACATGCTTCAATATACCCTATAATACCCATGGAACATGTCCATCAAGTTTGATTTAGGTCAAAGACATGATTTCCTAGAGGATCGCACAGTTTGGAATTCATCTGATAAAAAGTCAACTGTGCACAAAAGTCAAACTTTGACTTTTTGAGATTTTTCACTTTTATGGTTTTTTAAACCATAAAATGATGTTAATGTGTGATTTGAATCATCATTCATCAAGAAAAATCAAGAAAAGTTGGATAACTTGTAAAAGGGGTAACCATAAAAACTTAGAAAATTTTCTAAGTTAGGAAATAAAGTGGCAAGGGTACCAACTTTAGAGGATCATAACTCCTAAACCACAAAGCCATTTTTCCTATCCAAAGCTTGAATTGTAGATCTCATGGCCCTCTACAAAAGCTAAAAACTGACCCCCCCTCCAAATTCATTATGGATTTTGAGTTATGGTTGGATCAAAATCACTAAAAACATGAAAGTACAACTTTTCCAACACTTAGAAAAATTCTGGGCAATGCAGATTTTGTGTTGAAACACCAAAACTTGTGGGATTTTTTCACATGGATGCAAGCTGAATCAGTTCCAAAGATAAACATCAATGTTGTTGTGCATGTTGCCTACAATCCAAGCAACTCATTGGCATGCAACTACTCTACTTGAGCCAAGAGTTATGGCTGCTACAACACACCATGCCAAGGCTGCCATGAAAAATCAGTTTGTGAGTTTTCTTGCCATCCACGATTTCTGAGTCAAAAGTAATGATCACTATGCCACATGCATCTAATCTGATCATAAGCCAACTGATCCAACTGATAGGGTTGAGTCCAAAGGGCAAGGGATCTTACAACTTGAGATTAATGTATTTTGGCATATATGCCCCTAAATTCAAAGGCATTTATGTGAAATAGGGAACTTTCAACAAAGCCACTGTACTCAGTCAAGTTCTCTGATTAAACAACAATAAAAACATCTGAAGAATGTGAATTTGGTCAAGGCATAGCCCTGCTCTTGGGAGGGGCTAGGTTGTCTTGCATGAGAAGAAATGCCACCAAGCCAAAGCCTTTGGATGTGATCTGATCCAGTCGCCATTCACTATTCCTCCAAGACAAGAGTTGATCACCTATAAATAGAGGTTCCAATGGATCATTCAACTCACACCAAAGCCAGTTATAGCACTGCTTTCTCTCATTCTCTCTTAAGTGCCAAGTTTTCTTGTTTTTGAGCAACCACTATCGGGTTTTGAGTTGCAGCCACAAGTAATCCATTCCAGTTGCCCAGACACATCACATATGATGTATTTGAGGTGTCCAAACAATTAAACACCAATTGTAACACCCCCAACTCAAAATCTCCTATCAACCTAGCCATTATGCTTCAATTATGCAGTTGGAGTGCTCCAGCTTGATCCAAAGACTTCCAAAGTGTTCGAAAGCTTGCAACACACTCCACAACATCCATTGAAGCTGTTCCGATTAACACAACCCATCTGTAACACCTCCAACTCAAAAATCAAATTGCTCTTGCTGTCACGACCTTCAAGTAAGCCTAAACTTGGTCATCTCTTAATCTATGCATATTTCCTCGCACAATACTTTTGCCAAATGTTCATAATCATGCATAGAATGTTTCTCCTCAATTAATTGCTTTGTTTGAATCGTGTATCAAAATTCTCAGCCTTCATGCAAATTTTAGGGTTCTTGAGGTTTTGTCTTGATTTCTTATTCCATGTTAAAAATAAATGAAATTAAAGACCATAGACATGATCGTGAGGTTGAAACCAGCAGATTGATAGGTGGTTTGTATGATATAATCAAGTATTCAGGGAGATTGGAGAGAAAATGCAAATCTGGGCAAAACTCAGAACACGCGCGTGTTCTTGGGTGTTCTTGGCGCCCTTTTTTGAAAATTCAAATATTTGAATTTTGTGATTTTATTTAATTGATTCAAAAATTAATTTCTCTCTGAGTTTTAATGATTTTGAGTTGATTCTTTTTTTGATAATTCACAAAAATGTTAAAATATTTTATTTTATCAAAAAATCCCAAAAATATTATTTATTTCATATAATTGATATTTTTGCAAAGAATTAATATTTTAATTGTTTTTGACATTTAAAATATTTTTTCCTTCTTGATTTTGCAAATTTTAATGACTTCTAATCATTTTGTAGGTCAAAACATGATTTTTGAAACATTAATCTAAGATCACAATTTGTTTCCACACATGTTTAACAATTTTCATCATTTTAATTTAATTTTTATTCAATTAAAATACATTTTGGAAACAAATTAGGGTTTTGATTAATTCAACCCTCACAAATCATTCAAAACACTATGGGCCTCTAAAAGAGTGTAAGACCCAAGCCTTTTTTGTAAAAAAACCTATTGTGGGCCTCACTTATTGTATAAGTCCCTCCGGGTATTTTCAAAAACCTCGACGCGATCGTCGTTTTGTACACAAATAACCTTGGGCCTACCCTCGAGTAGTAAGACCCATTCTTCTTTTTAAAACACTTTGGGGCTCAAATAGAGTGTAAGACCCAACCCCTTTTTGTAAATACACAAATTTTTGGGCCTCACTTATGGTATAAGTCCCGTTGTATTTCAAAAAGTTTGACGCGATCATAGTCCGTTGAAAAACAAACCTTGGGCCTCTCCTAGAGCTATAAGACCCATTCAAAACTCGTTGGGCCTCTATTAGAGTGTAAGACTCAATCCTCTTTTAACCAAAACAAATTTTGGGCCTCAGATATTGTATAAGTCCCTCTGTGTTAAAAGAAAATCTCGGCGCGATCACCATTTCAAAACGAAAAAACATCTGGGCCTACCCTCGTGTTATAAGCCTCAATCTTTTTTTTTTTAAACTCTTTGGGCCTCTTGAGAGAGTGTAAGACCCATCCCTTTGTATAGAAAACCTTTCTTGGGCCTCATTCACTTGTATAAGTCCCTGTACAAATTCAAACTCACAGTGCGATCACTGATAAACCTTGGGCCTCTCCTTGAGCTGTAAGCCCCAACATCTTTTCAAAATACTTTCTCCTTTGATTTTGAATATAATATTGTTATCAAAGTTTTATTTGTTGAACAACTAACCAAACAACATGGAGGCTCTACAACCGATTAAGTGTTTACCCGCTTTCATTTACCGCTTTTATATGTATATAACTATACTGTGGGGCTGTTTCGCTGTAAGTCTTCTTTCATAAACTCATATCAACTGTGTAATAATAGTATAGATATTTAGAGTTTCCCTGGCAATTATGTCTAGCACTAAGCCCTGTTGATTACTCTTAAAATAGACAAAACTAGATCTCCATAGGATTACTAGATACAGTATTCCCTCCTCTTGGGGTTAAACAATATGGAGACGTGAAAGGCAGCATTCTCGGTGAACCCTTTTACAGACTGTCACCTTTAGAAATCGTCAAAGAAACTCTATTCCCCAGAGATGGTCTTTTCTCCGTGAATGGCATCTCTTGAGTTTCTTCCAATTCTCGAACTTTCCTAGCTTGATCTATTCTCTGTGAATAGCCTGTCTTCAATTTCTCGGGGTTTGGGGACCCACAGGCTTCTTAAAAGCATCCTCGCCTCCTCTTGGGCGTTGTACAAGGACCCGTCGGCTTCTTAGAAGTATTCACAACCTCCTCTTAGGCTTCGTATAAATGATTTCTTCCTCCGGGAATGATAGCCTCCTCTTGGGCTTCGTACAAATTGTCCCTCGGCTTCTTAAAAGTTTCCAGCCTCCTCTTGGGCTTCGTACAAATTGTCCCGACGACCTCCTAGAGGTATAGGAACAGAAATTAGTCATCTTAATAGAACAGTCTTTCAAAAAGTCTAGATCTTGCTACAGCTGTTTCTTAAACGTAGTACAAAAGATGAAACTCTAGACTCTGACAGTCTAATTCCCTTGAGTCTCAAAGACATTCTCAAGCTCCTTTCAAAACTAGGAGATAAAACCCGTAGACTCGAACAATCTCAATACCCTTTGGATTTCCCATTTCCTTAAAGAACAGGAAATAACCCTGATCCTCGAATCAAATCCCTGAGTGCAAACAGTACTCATATAAGATTTGATTTTCTCTTTAAATCAGCATACTGGACCTTTCACTTAATTGAAACAGCCACCACTTTTAGCCTCCATCTCGGGCTTCGTACGAGATACAAAAAGATTCTCTTGTTGAGTCGATCACTTTTAGCCTCCCTCTCGGGCTTCGTACGAGATACAAAAATCACTCTCTTGTTGAGTATAAAAAGACTCTCTTGTTGAGTCAATCCTCTTTTAGCCTCCATCTCGGGCTTTGTACGAGATACAAAACACTCTCTTGTTGAGTATAAAAGACTCTCTTGTTGAGTCCAACCTTTAGCCTCCGTCTTGGGCTTCGTACAAGACACATATAAAAGATTCTCCTGTAGAGTCAAAACTTTTAGCCTCTCTCTCGGGCTTCGTACGAGACACACAAAAATCACCCTCTTGTTAGGTCAATAGCCTCCTCTTAGGCTTTGTATAATGAAACCCCGGTTGAACCAATCAACCTTTTAGCATCAAAGTTGTGCCTCGTTCACAGTATACAAACATCAACAACTCCTTTCCCTTCATCTAATGGCTGTAAGCGGCAAGCCTCTGGATCATCTACATCCATGCCACTGTCCCTCTTTTAGCATGAGAAATTCCTAAGGAAAGATGGCATTGCTCTACACTGAGTTAAAGTCTTCTCCTTCAGGTTAAAACCCCCTATAAAGGAAATTACGGCGTTACTAGGATTTGCATATCCCAGTTAAAAGTAATCCTCCTTTATAATTAGTCACCTAACAATTGTGACAAACAAACCCCTTTAGAGATGACAACTTCTCTCTAAAGTCAACACCCTTTTAGATTCACATCTCGGGCTTCGAACAAGATACAAATAGACCCTTCAGCTTCACATCTTGGGCTTTGAACAAGATACAAACCACCTTTAGCTTCACGTCTTGGGCTTTGAACAAGACACCAAAACACCATTTCCTCCCATAGAATAGGAGGAACTACGATCGCTCTGATTTCCCTGTTTCGGTAAACGAGAATACGTAGGCATAAGATTGAAAGAAAAATCTTAGCGAGCATACTCAACAAAAACCCACAATCCCATGCCCACATACATCAATTAAAAAGTATCAGTCCTAACCCCCTACCCATGAACAGTCCCGGTTTTTTACTCAAATTAAGAAGAAAGAGGCCCCGCTTCCATATCGCATCCGTAACCTAACAGACCGCTGTTTAAACTCGGTATGCAAGCAGGGTTAATTGGATAAATCTATTTCCCTTCCTTAATTAGCTCACAATAGGATAAAAAATGAATCGACCTGTAGTAACCCCAAAAGAGCGGCAGTGCTTAAGAACCACGTCCAGTTTCGCTCGCTACAGGGAGTAGGGCAAGTTGCTTGCAAGTTTTTTTGAGAGTTTCTTGCAAGATTATGGAGTGGAGAGGTAGAGAGGTAGAGAGGGATTTTTCTGATCGAATGTTGTTGTCTTTAACCAAGGAAAGGGGAGTCCCTTTTATAGGCAAGGCAGACTGATTCTTGGCAATGGAAACACAATGGATAAAGGTTTTGTCTAGAGGAGAAAGAGGTATGATGGTGACATATCATTGTGTTGGCTCATGGCAGAGGTTGGGGAGGAGAGAAACTTGTTGGCTTGTGCTCAGCATGGCAGCATGGGTGATGGTGAGATGTTTGGTCAAGATGCTGTACAAGATAAATGGTTTCACCCTTTGATGAATGGGCTGCTGCTCCCTTTTGCTTGTCAAAATGTGATGCACATTTTAAGTAAATTTTGAGACCAACAAGCTGACAAGTTGGGACTCTTTTCATATGCCTTGGGTGTTGCAAATCGTGGGAAAGAATTTCGTTCAAATCGGATGGCATGGTTTAGCATGGAATCACAAAGTCATGGACCTTTATTTGGCACACGATAATTCTCTTCACAATGAGCCAAATGGAACAATTCTTGATCCTTTTGAAAAATAGTATGGAGTAGAGCAACTTTCATGTTGTTGGCAAGTTGAGATTGAAGCTAGAAACATATGAAAATTCGTGCAAAAGTTTGATGTTCAAAAGGCAAGAAACCAGAATTTTCTAAGTGTATGGCAACATTTCATCGTGACAACTTTAATGCATAATATCTTGATGAAGACTTCACCAATTCTTGAGGTTTTTGATCCTATGTAAAGTAGGTATTTGATCGACCATCTTTCATGTGGAAAGGATTTGTATTTGAAGCATGTAGCTATGAGATAAAATGCCATGAAATCATGTGAAGCATGCTGTCTAAGAAACTTAGAAAAATTTCCAAGTTATGAAACTTTTCCAATTTGAAACATCAAACTTTGAAGCATCATAACTTGAGATTGGTTTATCCAAATGAGGAGTTCTACCATTGCTTGGAAAGCTTGAAGAACAAGGAACAACTTTCATGTCCAAAGATTTTGGATTTGAGGCTTGGAACTATGTGAAAAATTGAGTCAAAGTTGGATGAAAATTAGGGTGAAAATGACTAAAATTTCACTAAGTCCCAAAGGCAATTTATCTTCCAAGTCTCATAACTTAAAAACCATGCATTTTTTGAAGAGAGGTCCTCTAATACACTTTGAAGCTCTTGGAAAGAGCTTCCATTTGGGATTTGAGTCACTCAATTTGGACGTGTGGTTTGAAAGTTATGACTGTTTCAATTTTGGCACAAGTAGTGAAATCTCCACATTTGAAAAGTTTCATGAACTAAACATTGCTTCCTTTGCAAGGAACTTCCTAGAACTTGATCTCTCATGTCTTAACTCATCAATGAGACATGCCCTGATGGATTGAGGACTTGGATTTTTCATCTTGGATCAAAATCTCAAAGATTAAAGCTTCAGTCAAAACCCTAATTTCACTTATAAATGCACTTGAATGACCTCTGATGATCTTGCTTCTTTTTCCTGTGCAAACCCTGGCTTTCATACCAAATAAACAAACTTGCACGGTGAGGTGGTTAGTTAACAATGCACATGATTAAATCTGAATGCTAATGCAAGATGTTATGACATCTAAGGGGTAAAATTTGGGGTACAACAATATGCTATATGTATTAGTATGTGATGCTTGTGATGAGAATGTTTTACATGTGTATTTTGTGTTATTATATAATCGTATGCAACTATATTATAATTGGGTTTCTCACCCTTCTGCTGTTGTTTATTGCTCTATGAGGCAATTGCATATTAGTAGTCTTGGAGGTTTCTGTGAAGATTAGTTCTCCATCCGTTTGTCAGTCTGTCTGCTCTGATACGTAACACGGGAGTCGGGGAATGCTTTTGTTACATATGTATACATTTGTTGGATCTATTTTGTATTACCTTTGTATGAATATTTTGATGTTATAAAATAATTTATTTTGTAAAACAAGTCAGTTATGGATCTTTCCGCTTTATTCCATAATTGAACTTTCCTTTTTGTTGGAAAAAGTTTCCCTTTTATGTTTATTCCATTTTGTGTTATGTATCAAATTTATGAGCAGGGATTGTGTTTGTTTTCTTTAAATGTGGCATCCTTGTTTCTGTCTAAGGATAAAATTTTTATTTACTCTGATTTATTTATGTATTATTTATTCGCGATGGGAATTGGAGTGTTACAATAGTGGTATCAAAGCAGGTCGGTCCGTCCGGCCAAGTTGTTGAGTCAGTTGGTGTGACAGTTGAATATTGTCGATGTTGTTTGTTCCTTAGTATGTGATATGTGTGTGAAACACTGTCAGTACTTTCTGGTTTCCTAATCCTTTGTCTTCAGGTGTGAGAATGAGATAAGTGGGGGAGAAGCTGGTGCTTCTCCAAGTTGCTTTGGTGGTGGAGCGATGGTTGCAAGATTGTAAGTGTTGTTTGGACAGTGTTGTTCCCGGTTCCAGAGGGAATGCGGAGGTAAGGTTTATGTCAACTAAGGAATTGTGCTTTAGATAGTTTTTTGCACAAGATGCGAGAAATGCTATTATAGTTTGGTAAAGACGGTTTATGCCCCATCATGATTGTCGGATGTCTATTGACAAATTGAGGAACTGATCATCCTTAATCTCTTGTTGATAGCAGACGGGAATTATGTTGCATGGAATAGACATGTCTTTTCGGCTTTGATAGTGTATGCAATGAATTGTTTGGAATTTAAGAAAATGGTTACGGATTATTTTGATGAGTCGATGAAGATTCTTATATCAGAAGATGAGACGGATTAGAGGTTTTGGTATGTTGGTCCAGTTGGGAAGTCATTGAGAGAGAACGATTGGGTATCTTTAATGGTTGTTCTCAGAGAGTAGAGTGTGAACTCAAATTTGACGAAGGTGAGGATTTGAGGTTTGGATTTGCTAAGTAAGTAGAAGAACTTTTAGGAAGTGAAACTCAGATGTTTGTCATGTTTGTGATGATAGTGTTCTGGAAATTGGCAGGGAAGCCACAGTGATGGGTCGTCAGTTGTGCATGGTTTTCAGATGTGTTTTTCGATGAAACATTAGTGTGTCGACTTGAAGAGGTCCAACATGGTTGGTAAGGAAAAGGATGATAGCTTGAGGTTGCGTGTTAATCAATGAGTAGTATGGAAACTTGCGGTTGTGTTCTGGATAGCTTGAGTTTCGAATTGTGACGAATTCGAATGATTTGAAGTTCCTTGATGGTATTACTTTTGTTATGGGTTGAGATCTCGTGTCAGCAGAAACCTTGAGTGAGTTGGAACCCCGTAAGAAGAATTGATATGGAATATGGTAACCAGAGATTGTTAAGCTATTTTGGATAAATTGTTTCGAGCTCATAATGAATTTTGAAGGTTGTATATGTTATGGTTGTGGAGTATATGAATCGTATCTTCCATACTTGTTTGGATAAGTTTATAGTGATGTTTATTGGATGATATTCTGATTTATTTTAAATCAAATGATGAGTATGTAGTGTATTTGAGGATTGAGTTACAAGGGCTGAAAGAGGGGGAGCTTTCTACTAAATTATCGAAGTGAGAATTTTGGTTGAAAAAGGTTAGTTTTCTTGGATATGTTATTTCCGATGATGGTATTGTTGTGTATCTATCCAAAATAGATGCAGTTCTACATTGAGAGACTCCGAAGTCGGTTAAGGAGATTAGAAACTTTTGAGCTTAGTTGGTTGTTACTGTAAGCTATGGAAGACTTTGCTAAGTTCGTACTTCTGTTATCTCAGTTGACTTGCAAAGGGTAAGTCGTTTGCTTTGGATGTTCATTGTGAGGAAAGTTTGAGAGGGCTAAAGTAGAATTTGTCTACGACTCCAGTTTTGATTCTGCCTGATCCTAATAAACTATTTATGGAATATTGGGATGCGTCCTTGATGAGTGTAGTTAGTGTGTTAAGCGAGAGGGTAAAGTCATTTCTTATGCTTTACAA
This sequence comes from Lathyrus tuberosus, assembly GCA_022829125.1. NCBI lineage: Eukaryota > Viridiplantae > Streptophyta > Magnoliopsida > Fabales > Fabaceae > Lathyrus > Lathyrus tuberosus. The sequence continues at coordinate 886,120 of JALAZF010000820.1, read as the reverse complement.
CAATGGAGGATTCATGATTTCAAGATGGCTGCGGTTACTTTTGTGTTGAGAATCTAGAGGTATTATTTTAGAGTACTTGTTTGGTTAGAATTCCTGATTAGTTATGACCTTGGCTCGAATTATCCTATTGGTAAAGTTAATGTCGTGCCTGATGAGTTAAGTCAAAAATCTTCGCATATGTCTGTTTTGATGGTTAAAGAGTGGGAACTTTTGGAAGAATTTAGGGATTTGAGTTTGGTGTGTGAATTGACATCTGATAGCGTGAGACTTGGTATGTTAAAGGTCACTAATGATTTTTCTGTTGACCGTTAGCGAGAAGCAGAGGCTAGATGTGAAATTTGTTGAATTAATGACGGTTGGAGATAGAGGTGTGAATGGTGACTTTAAATTGGACGATCAGGGTGTTTTGAGATTCCATGGTAGAATTTGTATTCCTGATGGTTCGGAATTGAAACAGATAATTTTAGAGGAAGGACACCGGAGTAGTTTGAGTATACATCCAGGAGCTAATAAAATGTATCAAGATTTGAAGAAGATCTTTTGATGGTCAGAGAATTCGAGTTGGTTGAGCAGTTCAGAGACTTGTGTCTGGTGTGTAAGCTAACACAACAGAGTGTGAGGGTGGGTATATTAAAAGTGAACTATGATTTTTCTGGTGAATATTAGAGAGGGTCATAAGTTGGATATGAAATTGGTGGATTTGATGGTTACGAGTCATCAGAGTGCGCAACGGAAGCGTGATGCGGCATAATTCGTATATGCGTGTGTGACTTGTAAGAGTTCTAGGTTGAACATTGGAAACATGTAGGAGTGATGAGACCATTGGACGTTTCAGAATGGAAGTGTTAGGTGAAAGGTTTAAATATTATTCATGGGCTACTATGTAGATGGATGTTTTTGTTGTATGTTCGATTGGTGAATCGTAGCATTGTTGTAATATTGTTGTGTGACAAGGATGTTGGTATTTTGGTTATGTAGAGGTTGTTGGAAGGATGTTGGGTCGTGGAACTGTATGTTCTTGTTTATGTTGTTGCCTCGTTTCCATCGTGATGGTTCGAGTGCGGGTAGCTAATTCCTGTGTGGGGAATTAGGGGAGTGTTACCTATGGTGAGGGTAACGATCTTGTTGTGCTTCGGTTCAAGAGTGAACCTGTGTGTGTTCGTACCTTGGGTATTCTTTGAGTCGTGGGTTGGTCGTCAAGTGCATTGTATGGGCATTGCATCTTGTCGTTGTAGTTGTCGTTGTTGTCGTGTCGTTGTAGTTGTTGCTGTTAGTAAGGTGGTTTGTCAGTTTATGTTATTCATGGTGTGCCTTTTTGTTGGCTTGAGAGTGGGTTAGTCAGATGCGAGAGTCGTATCCGGAGTTGTTCGTATCAGTATATTTTCAAGGACGAAAATGTCTAAGCGGGGGAGAGTTGTAACGCCCCGGTTTTTGTTAGATTTATTAAATCGGGTCGATTTAATTATTTTGGTCTTTATATTATTTTATTCTTGGTTTTTATTTGGTAAATGTGTTATGTTTATCGTTATTATGTTTTATCCCGTTTTGGGAACGTTTGTGAGAAAATTGAGTGTATGGGTATTTTGGTCTTTTTGGCTTGGTTAGATATTGTTTTTCATTTAAAATAGAAACATAGAAAGAAAAAGAGAGAAAAAGAAGTTAAGAGAAATAGAGAAGGAGAAGAAGAAAAAGAGGAAAACTTGGAGTGTAAGAAACCGATTCAACCGACACTTTGAAGCGCGATTAATTGGGTAAGGGTACGAAACTCGGTTATGATATGCTTGTGTATGATTGTGTATGTGTGTGTTGGAATGTTTGCTGGTTTTTCCTAGCTTTTCAATTCTAGGTCGAAATGAGAGAAAACGATAGAAATCAATGTTTTTGCTGTTGAAATGCGATATAAATGTTGTAGAATACTTGTTACTATGATTGGGATATGTTCTGGTTGTTATGTTATGGTTTGGAAGTGTTTTAGTGGAGGAAATGTTAGGTTGGAGTGAATAACAGCGCTGCTGAGATTTTCTGGGTTCGCAGGTTCGCACTGCGAATTGGGCAGCGAATGGGAAAACGAAGGTTCGCGGGAGGTTCGCATTGCGAACTTTCTGCTATTTTTTCTCTGCCACGGTTCATAGGAAATTCGCACTGCGAAGGGGAAAGCAAAGGTTCACTGGAAGTTCGCCTTGCAAACTTTATGCTGTTTTTTCTCTGCCATGGTTCGCTGGGGGTTCGCATTGCGAATAGGAAAGCGAACATGACAGATTTTCCATTTTGTTCTTGTCATAACTTTTGGGTCGTAAGTCGGATTGAGGCGCGGTTGGATGCATTGGAAAGCTAATGAGATGTTCTTTCTTATAAAAATGGTTTTGAGACTAGTGGCCAATTTAATTGTGTCGGGAATTGGAATAGTGTCGTTTTGTCGACTTTTACCGTCGTAATTATGTGTGATAGATGTGTTATCATGTGGTATGCTTTTAATATATATCGTATAGCTTGTGTGTTGTTGTATGATGTGAATGCATGTGATGAAATGTTTTGATGATGGTTTGTGTCCTTATGGCAAATAAATGCATTGTGTTATGTTTGATTGTATATGCATGATTATGGATGTTGAAATGGTTCACATGGTTGTATATGTGTATGCATTTGATTGTCATGAGTCATTGTATGCCAAGCATCATGATATGCATTCTTGTGATGTCGTGTGCCCTAGTGGGTGTGAGCGACGAAACGATTCCTGAGGGAATCTGATGTAACGGTCGTGTGCCTTATACAAAGAGGACCTAAAGCGACATTATAGACGATCGTGTGCCTTATACAAAGAGGACCTAAAGCGATCAGATCGTGTGCCTTATACAAAGAGGACCTAAAGTGATCCATAAACGTCGCGTGCCTTATACAAAGAGGACCTAAAGCGACGGGGAACATCGTTTGCCCGACAGGGAGTTACACTAAGTAACAAGCGATGATTCCAATAATTCTTGAGTGAATTAATGATGAGAATGATGGATAAATTGGTACCGCATTTGCATAGAGTCGTTGTGTCGGTCTCTTTGCATTTGCATAAATCATGAATGGATTGATTATGTGTGGAAAAATCATGAATGAATTGATTATGTGTGGAAAAATCATGAATGGATTGATTATGTGTGGAAAATCATGAATGGATTGATTATGTGTGGAAAATTGTGAATTGATTGATTATGTGTTGAGCTTGTGATAGCATTGGTGATTTGATATGTATTCGTGATAAATGTATGGATTATGGATGATATGTTTTATGTATAGACATATGCTATGTTTTGTGGGGATGTTGTACATTACAATGATTGTATTAATTATCTATGATATGATATATGTATTAGTATGTGATGCTTGTGGTGAGAATGTTTTACATGTGAATTTTGTGTTATTATATAATCGTATGCAACTATATTATAATTGTGTTTCTCACCCTTCTGTTGTGGTTTGTTGCTCTATGAGGCAATTGCAGATTAGTAGTCTTGGGGGCTTCTGTGAAGATTAGTTCTCCATCCGTTTGTCAGTCAGTCAGCTCTAATACGTAACACGAGAGTTGGGGAACGCTTTTGTTATATATGTATACATTTGTTGGATCTATTTTGTATTACTTTTGTATGAATATTTTGATGTTATAAAATAATTTATTTTGTAAAACAAGTCAGTTATGGATCTTTCCGCTTTATTCCATAATTGAACTTTCCTTTTTGTTGGAAAAAGTTTCCCTTTTATGTTTATTCCATTTTGTATTATGTATCAAATTTATGAGCAGGGATTGTGTTTGCTTTCTTTAAATGTGGCATCCTTGTTTCTGTCTAAGGATAAAATTTTTATTTACTCTGATTTATTTATGTATTATTTATTCACGATGGGAATTGGGGTGTTACACGATACATTTCCTGACGAGGAAAGAACTCAAACCGGGATTTTGTCCTATCTGATGTGGAAAGGAAAACTGACAACTTTATTGGTGAGAGGACGTTTATCACTTGGGGATGAATATGACCAAAGTGATAGTAATGCAATATGAATATGAATATGAATCAATTATGCATGATGTATGTATGCTTATGCTGACAAAACATACGCGACATACAGACTAGTGAATGAACACGACTGGATACTCGGCCACGGCGAGGGGATAAAAAGTATCATTGGTTCAAGACGACAATCCTTTCTTTCTTAAGGAGGGGTAAACCCTACTGTAAAGAGAAAATTATCAATTGGTCTTCAGAGGGAAGAACTCCGCCGGGGATATCAGACGGGGTATTATATCTGAAACGGTTGATCCTTCACTCAGGTGTACTGGTTTAAACAGAGTACTTTGATTCTGCATTTTGAGGTTTAATCACTTCCAGAGAAGCCATCGATGTTCCTTTTTATGTTCAGTTAGTAAAAAAGAATTGTCATCTCCATTTTAAAAGCAGAAGAAAATGTGAAAATTAAATTCTTTTTTTTTTCAAGAATCGTTAATCATGTTAAAAATGTCACTCTGTAAAGCAAAATAAATGAGAATTGCAAACAAAAGCACTAAGGCTCAAATTTTATTGATAAAATGGTAATCAGCCAAGTGCGTGATCCCATAGGGCATTACAAAGTTTAGAAAATGGTAATTTAAAGGGAAAGGTGCTACATTGAAACATAACGACCACTATCTTTCTACCAACTTTACATTCTGGAAATTCTGAGCTTCTGTCGAAGGTGACCTTGACTGAAGTCTTTCGACAGTTGGTGTTACCGCTGGGGATTTAACCTTATCGGACATAGTTTCTTGCCATGAATCCTTAATTTTTGCATAGATTACCTTTTGAGGTCTTTAATCTATCTGGATGATTTTCGCTTAGGTCTCTAATTTTTGCTTGGAACGCCCTTTCGGGTTTTCAATCCATCGAGAAGTTTTTTTATTTAGGCGAAGTATTTCTTGACTACATTAACTTTTGTGGGGTAGGTAAACTCCTCTCCAACCATGGTTGCGAGTCTCAAGGCACCGCCTGAGAAGGCTTTCTTAACCACATAAGGGCCATCATAATTCGGAGCCCATTTGCCCCGGGAATCAGTGAGGAATGATTATAACTTCTTGAGCATGAGGTCTCCTTTCCTGAAGATACGAGGTCGAACCTTTTTGTCAAACACTTTCTTCATTCTTTGCTGATACAGCTGACCGTGACATAAAGTTGTCATTCTTTTCTCTTCGATTAGGTTCAGTTCAATGTGCCTACTTTGACACCATTCAGGTTCTGTTAGCTTGGCTTCCATCAATACCTTGATTGATGGTATCTCGACTTTCATGGGGAGCATTGCTTCCATGCCATATACTAGAGAGAAAGGGGTTGCCCCTGTTGAAGTGCAGACAGATGTGCGATAACCGTGAAGGGCAAAGGGTAGCATCTCGTGTCAATCTTTGTAGGTTACAACCATCTTTTGAACGATTTTCTTGATATTCTTATTAGCCGCTTCTATCGCTCCGTTCATCTTAGGCCGGTAGGGAGATGAGTTATGGTGTTCGATCTTGAACTCAGCACACAACTCTTTCATCATTTTGTTGTTCAAGTTGGATCCATTATCAGTAATGATCTGGCTTGGAACACCATAACAGCAGATGAGATTGTTCTTGATGAATCGGACCACCATTTGTCGGGTTACATTGGTGTATGATGCTGCTCCGACCCATTTGGTGAAGTAATCAATGGCTACCAGGATGAACCGATGTCCGTTTGAAGCTTTGGGTTCAATCATGTCAATCATGTCGATTCCCCATATAGAAAAAGGCCATGCAGAAGAAAGAACTTTGAGATGCGTTGGCGGTACATGGATTTTGTCTGCATATATATGACACTTGTGACATCTCCTTATGTGCTTATAGCAATCGGATTCCATTGTCAACCAGTAATATCCTGCTCTTAGAATTTTTCTCGCCATTGTGTATCTGTTGGCATAAGTGTCAAAGGATCCTTCATGAATCTCTTTCATCAATATGTTTGCTTCTTGTCTATCTACGCATCTAAGCAAAACCATGTCAAAGTTTCTTTTATAGAGTGTATCAGCATTTAGGAAGAAGTTTCCAGCCAATCTTTTGAGAGTCTTTCTGTCTTTTCTGGACGCCCCAGGCGGGTACTCTTGTCATTGAAGGAAGCACTTGATATCATGATACCAGGGTTTGTCATCGATGAGTGCTTCTATTGTGAAGATGTAAGCGGGCTTTTCAAGGCGCATTATTTCAATATTAGGTACGTCATTCCAATGATTTATAGCAGTCATGGAAGAGAGAGTGGCTAGTGCACTAGCCATGTGGTTTTCTTCACGAGGGATATGATGAAACTCGATTCTATTGAAGAATGGTAACAACCTTCTCGCGTAATCTTTGTAAGGAATCAATCTTAATTGGTATGTATTCCATTCTCCTTTGATCTGATTGATAACCAGGGCTGAGTCTCCATACACATTCAAGTTCTTTATCCTTAAGTCAATTGCTACCTCGAGACCCATGATACATGCTTCGTATTCGGCCTCGTTGTTTGTGCATTTGAATGACAGTCGGGCGGTGAAAGGAATACGGGTACCCTGAGGTGTTACGATGATTGCCCCAATTCCGTTCCCATAAGTGTTGATAGCTCTGTCGAAAATTAATCCCCATTGGGAACCTGGTTCTGGCCCTTCGCTGGGTAGCGGTTCATCGCAATCTTTCATTTTCAAGTACATGACATCTTCGTCTTGGAAGTCAAATCCGACTGATTCCTGATCGTCAATTGGTTGGTGAGCCAAATGATCGGCTAAAATACTTCCTTTGACGACTTTCTGAGCATGATACTCGATGTCGTATTCTGATAACAACATCTTCCAACGGGCAATTCTTCCCGTGAGAGCAGGCTTTTCAAAGACATACTTGATCGAATCCATTTCGAAGATTAACCAAGTAGTGTGACAAATCATGTACTGGAAAAGAGGTTTGGCTGCCCAAACCAGAGCGCAGCAAGTTTTCTCGAGCATAGTGTACCGAGTTTCACAGTCAGTGAACTTCTTGCTTAAGTAGTAGATGGCAGACTCTTTTCTCTTCGTTTCATCTTGTAGGCCAAGCACACAACCCATAGAGTCTTCCAAGACTGTTAAGTAGATGATCAATGGTCTTCCCTCCACTGGAGGAGATAGAATATGTGATTTAACAAATATTCTTTGATGTTGTCGAAAGCTTTTTGGCAGTCTTCTGTCCATAAGCAACTTTGATTCTTTCTGAGCAGTTTGAAGATCGGGGCGCATGTCGCGGTCATGATGGATATGAACCTTGAGATGTAATTCAGACGTAGCAAAAATCCTCTTACTTGTTTCTCAATCTTTGGTGAAGGAATTTCTTGAATGGCCTTGACCTTGTCGGGATCGACCTCAATTCCTTTTTGGCTGACGATGAATCCCAAGAGCTTTCCTGGGCGTACACCGAATATGCATTTATTGGGATTCAAGCGGAGTTTATATTTTCTCAGATGCTCAAATAACTTTAATAGGTGTTCAACGAGTTCTTTCTCTGTTTTAGATTTGGCGATCATGTCATCGACATACACTTCAATTTCTTTGTGCATCATGTCGTGAAATAGAGTTGTCATGGCCCTTTGATAGGTTGCCCCTGCGTTCTTCAAACCGAACGACATTACCTTGTTACAAAATGTGCCCCATGGGGTGAGGAATGAAGTTTTCTCCATGTCTTCTGACACTATTTTGATTTGATTATAGCACGAGAATCCTTCCATGAAGGAGAAGACTTTGAATTTTGTTGTGCTGTCTACCAGCATGTCAATGTGTGGCAAGGGAAAGTTGTCCTTTGGACTTGCTTTGTTCAAATCCCTGTAGTCTACACACATTCTGACTTTTTCGTCCTTTTTCGGAACTAGCACTATGTTGGCTAACCATTGAGGATATTCTGAGGTGGCGAGGAAACCTGCGTCGATCTGTTTCTGTACTTCCTCCTTAATCTTGATGGCCATATCTGGATGAGTCCTTCTCAGTCTTTGTTTTACTGGCAGACATTCCATTTTCAGCGGTAAGTGATGTTCCACGATGCGGGTATCCAACCCTGGCATGTCCTGATAGGACCATGCAAATACATCTGGAAACTCTTTGAGAAGTTTTATCAAGTCTTCTCTGACAGTTGGACTGAGCAGCGCTCCAATCTTAACTTCTTTCTTTTCTTCTTCTGAACCTAAATTGACCTTTTCCAACGGCTCTTTGCGAGGCTCAATAGACCTTTCCTCTTGTCTGAGTAGTCGGGAGATCTCTTCAGCGAATTCTTCGTCCTCTTCTTCTTCAGCTTCAAATACCGGGAATTCAAAGTTGGGAGAAGGCATTGGATCGTATGTTTCAATAGAGTTTAAAACAAGCAATCTGTATGACGTGATGGTTCGTTTTTTAGCAAATACAGAAAGAATGCAAGAGTGTGTGCAGTGTATTTTCTGAAAAATGCTTGTTCTTATTTTTGGGTTGTTTTTAGGATTACCATTTTCTGAAAAACGAAAAGTGAAAACTGCAATAAATACGGGAATTCAGAATGACATTATTTATTCATGATTTGTCGATTCTTGAAATACATCCCTGTAAAACAAAACTCTGTCGCTTTGGGCAAAGTGAAGAGGGATATTTACAGAAAGATGAGCCCTATAAGAACATCCGTTTCACTTGGGCAAGGTGAAAGGTTAAAACAAAGATGGTAATTACTTAAACTTATGGACGACTTTCGGGACATCGACAGCAACCCAATGCCGACTGTAGCGCGGTTTTTGTGGTTTCGAATCACTATCGCTTTTGTACTACAGTTCGATTCATTTTTTATCCTATTGAAGCTGATGAAGGAAGGGAAATAGATGTCTCTAACTAACCCTGCTTGCAAACTGAGGTTAAACAGTCAAAACTGTTGGTTTATAGATGCAGGTTTAGTTCGTGGGCCTCTCTCTGCTTATTTTGTTCAGAAAGAAATACCGGGATTGTTCATGGGGAATTTGTTGGGATCCTGCGCCAGATTGGATGGAGGTAGGGGACTTTGCGGTTTTTTGATTAGTGTGCTCGCTAAGATTCTTTTTCAATCTTATGCCTACGTATTCCCGGGATAGGGAAATCAGAGCGATTGTAGTTCCTCCTATTCTATGGGAGGAAATGGTGTTTTGGTGTCTTGTTCAAAGCCCAAGACATGAAGCTAAAGGTGGTTTGTATCTTGTTCAAAGCCCAAGATATGAAGCTGAAGGGTCTATTTGTATCTTGTTCGAAGCCCAAGAAGTGAAGCTAAAATGGTGTTGACTTTAGAGAGAATTTGTCATCTCTAAAGGGGAATATTTGGTCTGTTTGGCACAACTGTTGGGTGACTGATTATAAAGGAGAATTACTTTAACTGGGATATGCGAATCCAGCAATGCCATAATTTCCTTTATAGGGGATTTTCAACCTGAAGGAGAAGACTTTAACTCAGTTTAGAGCAACGTCATCTTTCCTTAGGAATTTCTCATGCTAAAAGAGGGACAGTGGCATGGATGTAAATAATCTAGAGGCTTGCCGCTTACAGCAATTAGACGAGGGAAAGAGAGTTGTTGATGTTTGTATCCAGTGACCAAAACATGATTTGATGCTAAAAGGTTGGTTGAATCAAACAGGGATTTCTTTATACAAAGACTAAGAGGAGGCTATTGACCCAACCAGAGGATGCTTTTGTGTCTCGTACGAAGCCCGAGATAGAGGCTAAAAGGGTTGACTCAACAAGAGAGTGTTTTTATATGTGTCTTGTACGAAGCCCAAGACGGAGGCTAAACGGGTTTGACTCAACAAGAGAGTCTTTTATACTCACCAAGAGAGTGATTTGTATCTCGTACGAAGCCCGAGATAGAGGATAAAGGAGGATCGACTCAACAAGAGAGTCTTTTTATACTCAACAAGAGAGTGATTTGGTATTTCGTACGAAGCCCGAGATGGAGGCTAAAAATGTTTGACTCAACAAGAGAGTGATTTTGTATCTCGTACGAAGCCAGAGATGGAGGCTGCAAAGGTTAACTCTGCTGGGGAGAATCATTGTACAAAGCCCAAAAGGAGGCTAGGTGTAGCGAGCGATTTTGGACGCGGTTCTTAAGCGCTGGTCGCTCTCACTGCGGTTGAGTTTACTACAGGTCGATTCATTTTTTATCCTATTAAAGCTGAATAAGGAAGGGAAATAGATGTCTCAAATTAACCCTGCTTTGCATACTGAGTTTAAACAGCGGTCTGTTAGGTTACGAATGCTATCAATGTGGGGGGGGCCTTTGTACTGGTTATTTGTGTTTTCGCCAATACTGATTTCTTTCTTTCTTGGTTTTTCTGACGGGGAACAAGGATTTAGGATGTTAGGACTGATGCTTTTGATAGATACATGAGAGTATGGGATTTTGGGTTTTTATTTAGTGTGCTCGCTAAGATTTTTCTTTCAATCTTATGCCTACGTATTCCCGTTTTTTCCGAAACAGGGAAATCAGAGCGTTCGTAGTTCCTCCTATTCTATGGGAGGAAATGGTATTTGGTGTCTTGTTCAAAGCCCAAGACGTGAAGTGAAAGGTGATTTGTATCTTGTTCAAAGCCCAAGATGTGAAGCTAAAAGTAGTTTGACTTTAGAGAGAACTTGTCATCTCTAAAGAGGGGTTTGTCTGTTACGACTGTTTATAAAGGAGAATTACTTTACCCGGGATGTGTGAATCCGGCAATGCCATAATTTCCTTTATAGGGGATTTTAACCTGAAGGAGAAGACTTTAACTCAGTGTAGAGCAATGTTATCTTTCCTTAGGAATTTCTCATGCTAAAAGAGGGACAGTGGCATGGATGTAGATGATCCAGAGGCTTGCCGCTTACAGTGATTAGATGAAGGGGAAGGAGTTGTTGATGTTTATGTACTGTGAACGAGGCACAGCTTTGATGCTAAAAGGTTAATTGGATTAACCAGTGGTTTTCTTATATAAAGCCTAAGAGGAGGCTAATATGTGTCTCGTACAAAGCCCGAGAGAGAGGCTAAAAAGTTTTGACTCGACGATAAAGTCTTTTGGTATCTCGTATAAAGCCCGAGATGGAGGCTATTGACTCAACAAGAGAGTTTTTTTGTATCTCGTACGAAGCCCGAGATGGAGGCTAGGGTTACTGTTTCAGTTAAGTGACAGGTCCAGTATACTGATTTTAAAGAGAAAATCAGTTCTTATATGAGCAACATTGTACTCAAGGATTTGATTCGAGGATCCAGGTTATTCCTGTTCTTTAAGGAAGTGGGAAATCCGAAGGTTATTGAGACTGTCCGAGTCTACGGGTTCCTTCCTATTCTTGAAGGGTGCTTGAGAATGTCTTTGAGACTCAAGGAAATTAGACTGTCCAAGTCTAGAGTTTCATCCTTTGTACCATGCTTTGAGAAATAGTGGTAGACTCTATGAAAGGACTGTTCTATGCAGATGATTAAGTTCTGTTCCTATACCTCTAGGAGGTCATCGGGACAATTTGTACGAAGCCCAAGAGGAGGCTGGAAACTTTTAAGAAGCCGACGGGTCCTTGTACGATGCCCAAGAGGAGGCTATCATTCCCGGAGGAAGAGATCATTATACGAAGCCTAAGAGGAGGCTGTGAATACTTCTAAGAAGCCGAGAGGTCCTTGTACTAAGCCCAAGAGGAGGCGAGGTTGCTTTTAGGAAGCCTGTGGGTCCTTGTAATATGCCCAAGAGGAGGCCGATGCTTTTAAGAAGCCGATGGGTCCCCAAACCCTAAGAAATTCAAGGCAAGTTATTCACAAGAAATAGATCAAGTCAGGAAAGTTCGAGAATTTGGAAGAAACTCAAAGATGCCATTCACGGAGAATACATTCATCTCTGGGAATAGAGTTTCTTGATAATCCCTAATGAGGACAGCCGAAGAGAAGACTGTATCTGGTGATCCTATTGGGGATCTAATTGTCTATTTTTACGAATAAACGAAACAGCGTCACCTAGTTCTAGACGTAGTTGCCGGGGAAACTCTAAATATCTATACTATTATTACACAGTTGATATGAGTTTATGAAAGAAGACTTACAGCGAAACAGCCCCATAATACAGTTATATGTATATGAAAGCGGTAAATGAAAGCGGATAAACACTTACTCGGTTGTAGAGCTTCCATGTTGTTTGGTTAGTTGTTCAACAAAGACAGATTGAAAACAACAGTATATTCAAAATCAAAGGAGAAAGTGCTTTGAAAAAGAAAGATTTGGGGCTTACAGCTCAAGGAGAGGCCTAGGGTTTTATCAGTGAGCGCACTGTTTGAATTTGTACAGAGGGACTTATACAAGCGACTGTGGCCCAAAATGTTTTCTGTACAAGGGGATTGGTTCTTTTAACGCAGAGGGACTTATACAATAAGTGAGGCCCAAAAATGTTTTGGTTAAAAGGGGGGTTGGGTCTTACACTCTAATAGAGGCCTAGAAGTTTTGAATGAGTCTTATAGCTCAAGGAGAGGCCCAGGTTATTTTTCAGAAGACGACGATCGCGCCGTTTGTTTTTTACGGTATCGGGGCTTATACAATACACTGAGGCCCAAAAATGATTTGGTCAAAAAAGGATTGGGTCTTACACTCTATTAGAGGCCCAAAGTGTTTTGAAAATGATTTATGAGGGTTGAATTAATCCAAAAACCCTAATTTGTTTTCAAAAATGTATTTAATTGAATAAAAATTCAATTAAAATGATCAAAATTGTTTAACATATGAAAAACAAATTGTGATCTTGGATTAATGCTTCAAAAATTAAGTATTGACCTACAAAATAATTAGAAAGCATTAAAAGTTGCAAAATCAATGTGGAAAAAATATTTAGAATGTTAAAAACAATTAAAAACATTAATTCTTTGCAAAAGTATCAATTATATGAAATAAATAATATTTTTTGGGATTTTTTGATAAAATAAAATATTTTAACATTTTTGTGAATTATTAAAAAAAGAATCAACTCAAAATCATTAAAACTTTGAGAGAGATTAATTTTTGAATCAATTAAATAAAATCACAAAATTCAAATATTTGAATTTGAAAGAAATGGCGCCAAGAACACACCAAGAACACGCGCGTGTTCTGGGTTTGGCCAGATTTTCCTTTTCTATCCAATCTCACTGAATACTTGATTATATCATGCAATCCACGTATCATTATGCTCGTCTCAACCTCACGATCATGTCTATGTCAATTAATTTCATTTAAATTAAACATATAACAAGAAATCACGAAAAATCCTCAAGAACCCTAATTTCTGCATGAAGGCTAGGATTTTTGATACACGATTCAAACAATGCAATTAATTGAGGGGAAACATTCCATGCATGATTATGAACATATGGCCAAATTATTGCGTGAGGAAATATGCATAGATTGAGAGATGACCAAGTATATGCTTACCTCTAGGCCGTGACAGCAAGTGCAATGTGATTTTTGATTTAGAGGTGTTATAGATGAGTGGTGATGATCTGAACAGCTTCCCTACACCCTATGGAGTGTGTTTGAATGCTTGGACTTGATTGAAATTGGCTGGAACGATTTGTGGTACCTCAGCTGCAACTTGATTGAAAGTGTGAGCAACCAGCTGGTGATTTTCTGAAATTGGTGTTCCAGAAGTGATATAAGTGTTTGATCAGCTCATATGTGATGTATGTGAGGTGTGTGAGTGATTGGTTTGAGTGGAATTGCCGTCTAGCTCAAAATCGATAGCTACCTTGCTAAGAAAGGCATTTTTACCAAGAGAAAGAGATTTTGAGAAAGGCAAGTGTTGTAGGCCTTTGGTGTACTTAAACTGATCACAATTGAGCTTTATTTATAGTAGAGCAAGTTTGTTTTGGGATCCACAGTGAATGGCAACTGCAGCAGGTGTTTGTTCAATGCTGGCCAATGGAAATCCAAGTCTCCTCTAGCCATTGACTAGAGGTTAGGGCACAGGGCTGTGGTTCCCTTGGTCTTGGATAAGTCTTGACTGAATTCAAATGAAAATGGCTCAGTCCATGCCACCTTGATGCTTCCATTGAATGCTCCAATCCAAATTTGGAGTCTTGTCCCTATTTTGGCCATTCTAGGTTCAACATGCTATTTCTTGTTCCAAAGACTTTGGAGGCTTGGCTTAGTGATTGTCCCTTTTAGATTCAATCCTCTGATGTGTCCAAGTTGATAGGAGCATTTGGATTTGGCTGATTTAGGAAAATCGAGCAAAAATGCAAATTCTGCCTTGCCTTGGCAGATTTCATCAAGGCAATTTGACAATGTCATAACGCATAGCCCAAATGGAATTTGGCAATGTTTGAACATGTTTGGTTTTGATCTCTTTTGAATCCAAGTGAAAAATCCCCCTATATTTGGAAAAAAATGAAGACAGATTTGGACTTGGTGAAAATTTCACTAAGTGTTGGAAAAAGTGACATTTTCATTTTTCAGCCATTTTGATCACTCCATAACTCAAAATCCTTAATGAATTGGACTTAGGTCTAGTTGAAGTTTTTGTAGAGGGTAATGAGGGCTACAAATCCAGCTTTGTATGAGGAAAAATGGCTTTGTGGTTTAGGAGTTATGATCCTCCAAAGTTGGTACCCTAGCCACTTTATTTTTAACTTAGAAAATTTTCTATGTTTTTATGGTTACCCCTTTTACAAGTTATCCAACTTTTCTTGATTTTTCTTGATGAATGATGATTCAAATCATACATTAACATCATTTTAGGGTTAAAATCCATTTTGGTGAAAAATCTCAAAAAGTCAAAGATGACTTTTGTGCACAGTTGACTTTTTATCAAATGAATTCCAAACTGTGCAATTCTTCAGGAAATCATGTCCTTGACCTAAATTAAACTTAATGGACATGTTCCATGGGTGTCATAGGGTATATTGATGCATGTCATAGGGCTTGGGAGCATGTCCTGGTCAAAAGTCAAGGTTACAGTTGACTTTTTCCTTAAAACCCTAACTGTGGTGCAGATGAAATTGAGACTTGTTGCTCAAGCTTCTTGGATTAATCCATTGTTCCAAATGGATCAATATAGTTCATTAGAGACCCTCAAATCCTCTTTTGAGGTCTTGGCTCATGATTTGCCCCAAAAGTCAACTTAGGGGTGAATTAGGTCAAGAAACCCTAATTCCTGATTTTTGATGAATGCAACCCCTGAGGCTAAATTAACTTGATAATTGGGTTTATGATGTCCCGTGGAGCATCTTAGGTTATGATTTGAATCATTGGATCATGCCCAGAGGAAAATTTCCATCTGGAGGCCCTAGTCGACCAAAACCCTAATTTAGTGACACTGGCGATCTTGAGGCTTAATCCACCTGGAAGGGAGCATCCTTGTGCTTGATCCTTGAAGTGGGAGTCCTTTTAATCCATTGTGGATGTTTGAGAGGTTTAGACAAGTTGAAGATCATGTCATTCTTTGATTGACCCTTTGTCTAAGGCTCTGAAAGGGCTTGAAACCCTAATTTTGATTGTAGTGAATGCTCACCCATCTTTGGGGAGACTGATGAAGCATGAAGGTACATCCATATTATGATGATGATTTGCACAATGATGGGAAATCTAAGTGGTCAAAATTTGGGGTATGATAGATGCCCCTATTTAATCTTCTTGGACCTGAAGGTGTGAATGACGAAGGTGTTTGGGCATTCGGGGTGCAAGAGGATTAAATATCGGAATACCCGAAATTTTGATGGCTATGAATGGCAACTTGCACATTCATCTTCTTTTGCTAAGCAATGATGCTTAGAAAAGGTAAACTTCCCCTCGATCCTGGTCTTCAGCCAAGGAACTGGTCTCAGTTTTCTTTTGTCAACTTCCCCTCGATCCTGGTTTCCTACCGAGGAACTGGTCTTAGTTTCTCTTGTTAACTTCCCCTCGATCCTGGTTTCCTACCAAGGAACTGGCCTTAGTTTCTGATTTAAACTTCCCCTCGATCCTGGTTTCCTACCGAGGAACTGGTCTTAGTTTCTTTTGTCAATAAACTTAATTGACAAGGGACACTATGTGTAGCGGTTTTCCTCAAACTTCTTGAAATTCTGGCCTATATATCAGATGTCCTATCGAGATGTCGAGACACTGATATACAACAACAATGAACAAGTTCAAAATAAAAGTGTGTAGAAAATGTAAAGAACACCAGAAATTGTTAACCCAGTTCAGATCTAACTATCCTACATCTGGGGGCTACCAAGCCAGGGATGAAATCAATATTCGATAGTATCAATTCACTGATAACCACACCCGGTTCAATAAGCTCACTTAATCACTACCCTTCCTATGACTTCTACCTAAGACTCCCCTAGGTATGAGGGCCTCCTCAAATCCCTCTTCAATCACAACCCGTGACTGGTTCCTTACAAGACAAGTAACAATGGTCGAAACACAAATTCTCAATACTTCACAGCTTATGAGAATTAACACACAGCTACTCAATGCTTAAAAGCTTTTGAGCAACCTTACACAACTTACACTACAGTCCTTATACTGTTATCATAAGATACCAGTTAGGCTCACAAAACACAAGCACACAACCCTAAAAATACATGTAAGTTCGACATCTAAAACTAGGTTTACATCAGTCTATTTATAGCTTGTAATCTGGACTGAATTGGGCTTCAAAAACGCTGCAATTAGGCTGCTCACAAATCTGCAAAATTAACTCCAATAAAATAGGTCTTCAATCCAAAGTTTCCTATTATGTCTCCATAATTAGAAACAACAGCAAATCCGAAAACCAACAAGTAACCCTAATCCAAAAATGCTTTGGATGCCACATAGGATAACCAAATATTCACAGAATATTCAGTTACAAATCATAGTAACATAATCTGCATTAAAAACTGACTTCACAACGCGATGTCCTATGAGCTGCCATGGAACATCTTCATACGACATGTTGAACAAAGAGTAATGAAACATATTATTAGACATCTTCATTCAACATCTGCTGCTACATGAGTTTTAGCAAAATAATGCCAACCATAAAACCAAGGAAATAACAATCTCCCCATTTGGCTTATTTTTGGCTAAAATTCCACACACACTTAAATACCATCAGTATCAGCAGCGGAAAAAAACACCATTAATAGCAGCAACAAAAAAAACTCCCCCTCAGCTGCACACAGTACCACAAGAACACTCATCATAGTAAACTGGCAAAACTCCCCCTCAATAGTAGCAACACACCATCCACCTGCAGCACACAGAATCTTCCTGCAACAGCACAAGCACATAACAATGCTGCTCCCCCTCACACTTACTGCTCCCCCTTTTTAGCCACAAATATGACAAAGAGAGGTCGTAGACACCAAATCACATAGCAGTATATTGTTCAACACCAAACCAGAAATAAATTGTCTAAGAAGAAAGAAAAACTTGCAGAAGAAAAAAAACAAAACAGATAAAAACAGAAGATAAACTTGCAGAAAGCCTAGTTAATCAGCACTGTCCTCTTCATCAGCAACCTCATCACTTTCACCTTCAGATTCAGAAGCACCCTTCTCAGAACCAGAATCATTAGACTGCTGGACACTCCTTCTATCAGACTCAGTAGATTCACCTTGTCCATCATCTTCAGTCAGCTCTTGCTCTTTAGCAGCATTTCTCTTTTCAACCAAGGCTTTAATTAGCTGCTCGAGCTTTGTCTTCCTTGCTGTATCTCTCCTGATGGATTCTTCCAGCTCCTTGCAGGTTTCTTGCAACTGAGCAAGGGCTTCATCATCAAGATTAGCAGGACCAGGAGTCTGTGTAGATGTCCCAACAACATCAGACACATGAACTCCACCTAGCAGCCTATAATGCAAAGTAATTGGAGGTTTTCTCTTGCTGACTCTGTCACTTCTTACTAAGCAGTCAGGAAATTGGTTCAGGATTATTCCGCAGATTAAGGATGGAAAACATATGGGTAGCTTAACAGCGGATGAGCTAGCTTGCTTCAAAACTTGTTCAAAGATATATGCTCCAAAGTTGAAAGGGACCTTCTTTCCAATAGCATAAATGAATTTTCCAAGCATGGATGAGATGGTGGAAGTATGGTTGGTAGAAACCCAGTTTACCATTGCAATTCTGTGAAGGATAACATATTTGACACTTAGCTTCCCAGAAGAGAGCTTTGCTTCATTTGGCCAAACTTTGATGCAACCACCATTTATCTCCTCACTGATTTCATCATCAGTTGCTCCTAACTCAGCATGATGGTCCGTAGGTCTCCCCAGAAAGTTATTAATCACTTTGGGAGAAAATTTCACAGCTTTGCCTCTTACATAGACTTTTCTGAGTTTGCTATTACAGTCTTCAGGGATACTCATAACAAACTCCTTAAGCAACTTCTCATAACATGGTCCTATGTCAGACACAATCTTCATCAACCCAGCAGCTTCAATAAGATCAACCACTTCCTTATACTTGTTGAAGTCTTTTCCTAGTTCTCTCTCTAAAGCTACCCTTCTTTGGCTGACAATTTTCCACCTATCAGTTTGCCTGACAGTTTGATCCTCCCTTCTCCCATTGATGTCCTGGACATCAGTTCCAGCATTTGACTCATTCAGGCCTGTGACCCTTCTTTTCTTGATTGGAACCACAACTTTACTCCATTGCTTAGAGGGACCTGCTCCTGCCTTTCTTTTGTTACTCTCCACATTAGCAGATTTCCTAATCATTTCTGCATCCTTTGAATTCTCAGCCACAATGGTATTCTCTTTTCTACTCTTGATTCTTTGTAGTATGTCAGCTATTGGTTCCTCATCAGAGTTTTTCTCAGCAACATTACTACACATCTCAGCCCTCTTCTTGCTTCTTCTTTCCCTAGCCACCTGAACTGGTATCTCTCCTGATAAATTCTTTGAACTATTATTTGTATTCCCAGCCATGGATGTTGGGACGTCAGACCCGGCATCTTTATCAGCTTCACTAACAGCAAAGGTGGCAAATCTTCTAATATTCTGATCTCTTCTGAAAACATCATCATCAAGAGTCTTACTATCATTCTTAGTTTCATCCACCCTCCTATTTGAATTCTTTTCAGTGACATTTTTTCTAGGGTTTAACTTATCAGAATAAAACCTAGTAATCATTTTGTCTTTTTTTCTAGATGAAAGGGGTTTAGACTTCTTACTTGACATACTTTCATTTACAGAGTGGGAAACTGGTTGCTCACCTCTAGTGTCAGAATGAACAACATTCAACAGGGCGATGTCAAGAACAAGGTCTGTGAGTTTGATCATTCGGTGAGGATCATAGTCTTCGTCATTGACTTGAGAAGTTCTTGAATCAGCAGGAGGATCATGATGTTGAGACATTTTTTGTTGCTCACAAAATGCAGTATTGAAGAGAGTAAGAGCAAACCCTAGCGCAGAAGAGTTTTGAGAGAATAGGTCAGATGAAGTTTTTTCACTGTAGGATTGAAGTTGGAATGTGTTAGCTGGGCTGTTTATAAGTTTTGGAAATGGGTCCTTATACACGTGCCATTCACAAGTTCTTTGGTTTAACACTTCCACAATTGTGCTTTCGTCTTTCCACAAATAGCAATTTTCTGAGGTTCTTTCACCTCTCATAACAACAGCATTCGTTTCATCCATTATTAAGCATTTGTGGGTTGTAAAAATGACCTTAAGGCCTTGATCACACAACTGGCTTATGCTTATTAGGTTAGTATCTAACCCTTCAACAAGCAATACTTCTTCCAGAATAGGCTGTCCTGGACAATCCACTCTTCCAACACCAAGCACTTTTCCTTTCGATCCATTACCAAAAATCACCTCATTAGGAGCATGATACTTAACATGTGACATATATCTACTAACACCAGTCATATGTCGAGAACACCCACTATCAAAGAACCATTTTTCATCTGTAGAGACTCTGAAAGACTTGTAGTCCCTATGTTCCTTTAAAAAATCCTTTGAAGTCCATATCCTTTTTGTTTCAACCCTGCTCTTCTTCTTATTATACTGTTGCATGGGTTTGGGATAACCATGTAGCTTGTAGCAAAAAGCTTTTATATGACCAACCTTCCCACAATGGTAGCATGTCCATCTTTGATTCTTTTTCTTTATGAACTTCTTCTGATGCCTGGGAGGATGTTGCAGCATGTTATTCAACATCTTCAAACTTCTCTTATCTTGAATGGGTACTTCCTCAGATTTCTTTCCTTTATCTAATTCATTTGTACCTTTAAATCCAATACCACTGACATTTCCAGCATCTCTTCCTGACTTCAGAATTTCATCAAGTACATCCGAGCTCATATTCAGCATTCTGACATTTTTGATCATGTTGTCCAGTTTTGAATTCAACACATTTACTTCACTTTGTAGATCAGCTATAGTAGACATATACTCATTATTCTCAGCTTCTAAATGAATAATGGCACATGCTTGTTCTTCTTTTTGCTGACATACTTTTTCATGTTCAATGCACAACTTCTTATAAGAGATAGCCAGCTCTTCAAAAGTAAGCTCTTCAGATTCTTCATCTGATTCACATACTCCTGTTAATGTTGTCACCAACTTTGCAGATTTCTCATCAGCATCAGTTTCAGAATCATCTTCTGACCATGTCACAGATAATCCCTTCTTCTGTCTTTTGAGATAAGTGGGACACTCAGTTTTTACGTGCCCAAATCCTTCACATTCATAGCATTGAACTCTCTTCCCTTGATTAGAGTCTTCTTCGTTTCTGGCTCTTCTGCCTCCATCCTGGTCTTTGTTGATGTCGAGAAACTTGTTCCAAACATTTTCTCTTGACTTCCAGTCCATCCTTTTCAACACTTTATTAAATTGTCTTCCAAGCAACACTAGCTCTTTGGACACATCTTCATCTTTGACCAGTTCTCCTTCATCATCTGAGTCATCAGCATTCGACACAAATGCTATACTCTTCTTCTTTTAAGCTTTTTCACTGAATCCTAGCTCAAAAGTTTGGAGTGATCCCATAAGCTCATCCACCTTCATCTTGTCAATGTCCTGAGCTTCCTCTATAGCAGTAACCTTCATATCAAATCTCCTAGGAAGAGACCTGAGAATCTTCCTGACCAGCTTGCTGTCAGACATCTTTTCTCCTAAGGCATTAGAGGCATTAGCTATCTCAATAATGTTCATATGAAAATCATGAATGCTCTCATCCTCTTTCATCTTCAAACTCTCAAACTTGCTAGTGAGAAACTGAAGCTTTGACATTTTCACCTTTGAGGTCCCTTCATGAGCAACTTTCAAGACCTGCCAAGCCTCTTTGGCAATAGTACAATGTTCAATCAGCCTGAAGATATTTCTGTTGATACCATTGAACAATGCATTCATGGCTTTAGAATTTCCAATAGATCCTTTGTAGTCAGCATCATCCCAGTCCTCTTCTTCCTTCAGAACATCAGTAAGATTTCCTTCTCCATCTCTTACCTTTGGAGGCTCCCAACCTTTGAGAATAGCTTTCCATGCTTGATCATCCATGGACTTGATGAAAGCTATCATCCTAGGTTTCCAATACTCATAGTTAGAACCATCCAGCAGAGGTGGTTTATTCAGACCTCCTCCATCCTTGTCCATTGTACCAGAAAGTACCTTCCCTGAATCTCACCCAAAAACAACAAAGGGTGCCTGCTATTGATTCCAATTGAAATTCTGGCCTATATATCAGATGTCCTATCGAGATCTCGAGACACTGATATACAACAATAATGAACAAATTCAAAATAAAAGTGTGCAGAAAATGTAAAGAACGCCAGAAATTGTTAACCCAGTTCGGATCTAACTATCCTACATCTGGGGGCTACCAAGCCAGGGATGAAATCAATATTCGATAGTATCAATTCACTGATAACCACACCCGGTTCAATCAGCTCACTTAATCACTACCCTTCCTATGACTTCTACCTAAGACTCCCCTAGGTATGAGGGCCTCCTCAAATCCCTCTTCAATCACAACCCGTGACTGGTTCCTTACATGACAAGTAACAATGGTCGAAACACAAGTTCTCAATACTTCACAGCTTATGAGAATTAACACACAGCTACTCAATGCTTAAAAGCTTATGAGCAACCTTACACAACTTACACTACAGTCCTTATACTGTTATCATAAGATACCAGTTAGGCTCACAAAACACAAGCACACAACCCTAAAAATACATGTAAGTTCGACACCTAAAACTAGGTTTACATCAGTCTATTTATAGCTTGTAATCTGGACTGAATTGGGCTTTAAAAACGCAACAATTAGGCTGCTCACAAATCTGCAAAATTAACTCCAATAAAATAGGTCTTCAATCCAAAGTTTCCTATTATGTCTCCATAATTAGAAACAGCAGCAAATCCGAAAACCAACAAGTAACCCTAATCCAAAAATGCTTTGGATGCCACATAGGATAACCAAATATTCACAGAATATTCAGTTACAAATCATAGTAACAGAATCTGCATTAAAAACTGACTTCACAACGCGATGTCCTATGAGCTGCCATGGAACATCTTCATACGACATGTTGAACAAAGAGTAATGAAACATATTATTAGACATCTTCATTCAACATCTGCTGCTACATGAGTTTTACCAAAATAATACCAACCATAAAACCAAGGAAATAAAACTTCTCGCCGGATTTTCCTGGGGAGATGCCATTTGACGGAAAAAGCTTTGATGTCAGACTTGCTGGGGGAACCCAGTCGTCTGAGTTATAGAATTGCACAAACTTCTCTGTTGGAGACGCCATTTGTTTCTACTGGGGGGAAAGCAGGTCTCTTGGGAGACTGCTGTCGCTTGGGATCTTACATCATACTTTTCTCGGGATCTTCCCAGAGAAATACCATATGATGGGGTCCAATATTGAGGTGCCGATGACCTTTTCATCAGCGGTCTCTTCAGAGCGAAACTGGCATGTGTAGCGAGCGATTTTGGACGCGGTTCTTAAGCGCTGGTCGCTCTCTGCGGTTGAGCTTAAACTACAGGTCGATTCATTTTTTATCCTATTGTGAGCTGAATAAGGAAGGGAAATAGATGTCTCCAATTAACCCTGCTTGCATACTGAGTTTAAACAGCGGTCTGTCAGGTTACGAATGCTATCAATGTGGGGGGGCCCTTGTACAAGTTATTTGTATTTTCGCTAATACTGTTTTCTTTCTTTTTATCTGGGCAGAAGGTTTCTGGCGGGGAACAAGGATTAGGATGTTAGGACTGATGCTTTTTGAATTACTGCTTTTGATTGATGGAGATATGGGATTTTGGGTTTTTGTTTAGTGTGCTCGCTACGATATTTTCTTTCGATCTTATGCCTAGGTATTCCCGTTTACCGAAACAGGGAAATCAGAGCGTTCGTAGTTCCTCCTAGTCTATGGGAGGAAATGGGTGTTTTTGTGTCTTGTTCAAAGCCCAAGACGTGAAGCGAAAGGTGATTTGTATCTTGTTCAAAGCCCAAGATGTGAAGCTAAAAGGTCTATTTGTGTCTTGTTCAAAGCCCAAGACGTGAAGCTAAAGGACCTCGACTTTAGAGAGAATTTGTCATCTCTAAAGAATGGTTTATCTGTCACAACCGTTTATAAAGGAGAATTACTTTAACCGGGATACGCGGATCCTAGCAATGCCATAATTTCCTTTATAGGGGATTTTAACCTAAAGGAGAAGACTTTAACTCAGTGTAGAGCAATGCTATCTTTCCTTAGGAATTTCTCATACTAAAAGAGGGACAGTGGCATGGATGTAGATGATCCAGAGGCTTGCCGCTTACAGCGATTAGATGAAGGGGAAGGAGTTGTTGATGTTTGTATATTGTGAACGAGGCACAGCTTTGATGCTAAAAGGTTGATTGGATCAACCAGTGGTTTTCTTATATAAAGCCTAAGAGGAGGCTAATATGTGTCTCGTACAAAGCCCGAGAGAGAGGCTAAAAGGGGTTGATCCTACAAGAGGATCTTTTATACTCAACAAGAGAGTGTTTTTTATCTCGTACAAAGCCCGAGATGGAGGCGAAAAGGTTTTTGACTCAACAAGGGAATCTTTTGGTGTCTCGTACAAAGCCCGAGAGAGAGGCTAAACGTTGTTTGACTCCGCTGGGGAGGATCATTGTACAAAGCCCAAGAGGGAGGCTATGGTTACTGTTTCAGTTGAGTGACAGGTCCAGTATACTGATTTAAAGAGAAAATCAGTTCTTATGTGAGCATCACTGTACTCCTGGATTTGATTCAAGGATCCGGGTTATTCCTGTTCTTTAAGGAAGCGGGAAATCCGAAGGGTATTGAGACTGTCCGAGTCAGCGGGTTTCCTTCCTATTTAACGAAGGGGTCACTTGAGAATGTCTTTGAGACTCAAGGAGATTAGACTGTCCAAGTCTAGAGTGTCATCTTTTGTACCATGCTTTGAGAAACAGTAGTAGACTCTTTGAAAGGACTGTTCTATTAAGATGACTAGGTTCTGTTCCTATACCTCTAGGAGGTCGTCGGGATAATTTGTACGAAGCCCAAGAGGAGGCTGGAAACTTTTAAGAAGCCGATCGGTCCTTGTACAAAGCCCAAGAGGAGGCTATCATTCCCGGAGGAAGAGATCATTATGCGAAGCCTAAGAGGAGGCTGTGACTACTTCTAAGAAGCCGTAGGGTCCTTGTACTAAGCCCAAGAGGAGGCGGAGTTGCTTTTAGGAAGCCTGTGGGTCCTTGTACAATGCCCAAGAGGAGGCCGATGCTTTTAAGAAGCTCGTGGGTCCCAAACCAAAGAAACGTTTAAGAAAAGTTTCACCGAGAATAATTCATTTAGTGAACAGTTCTGAGGTTTGAAGAAATTCAAGAGAAGTTTCACCGAGAATAATTCATCTCTGGGGAATAGAATTTCTTGACAATTCCTAAGGAGGACAGCCGAAGAGAAGACTGTATCTGGTGATCCTATTGGGGATCTAGCTGTCTATTTCTACGAACAAACGAAACGGCGTCACCTAGTTCTAGACGTAGTTGCCGGGGAAACTCGAAATATCTATACTATTATTACACAGTTGATATGAGTTTATGAAAGGAGACTTACAGCGAAACAACCCCACAATACAGTTATATGTATAGTAAAGCAGTAAATGAAAGCGTATAAACACTTACTCGGTTGTAGAGCTTACATGCTGTTTGGTTAGTTGTTCAACAAAGAAAGATTAAAAACAACAGTATATTCAAAATCAAAGGAGAAAGTGCTTTGAAATAAAAATATTTGGGGCTTACAGCTCAAGGAGAGGCCCAGGGTTTTATCAGTGAGCGCACTGTTGAATTTGTACAGAGGGACTTATACAAGTGACTGTGGCCCAAAAAGATTTTCTGTACAAAGGGATGCGTCTTACACTCTCTCAAGAGGCCCAAAAAGTTTAAGGAAAAAGATTGGGGCTTATAACACGAGGGTAGGCCCAAATGATTTTTCCGTTTAAAAATGGCGATCGCGCCGAGGTTTTTTTTTAACGCGGAGGGACTTATACAATAAGTGAGGCCCAAAATGATTTTTGTTAAAAGGGGGTTTGGTCTTACACTCTATTAGAGGCCCAAAATGTTTTGAATGAGTCTTATAGCTCCAGGAGAGGCCCAAGGTTATTTTTTCAAAAGGCGACGATCGCGCCGTTCGTTTTTTGACGGTATCGGGACTTATACAATACACTGAGGCCCAAAAATGATTTGGTCAAAAAAAGGATTGGGTCTTACACACTATTAGAGGCCAAAAATGTTTTGAAAATGATTTATGAGCGTTGAATTAATCCAAAAACCCTAATTTGTTTTCAAAAATGTATTTAATTGAATAAAAATTCAATTAAAATGATCAAAATTGTTTAAAATGTGAAAAACAAATTGTGATTTTGGATTAATGCTTCAAAAATTAAGTATTGACCTATAAAATAATTAGAAAGCATTAAAAGTTGCAAAATCAATGTAGAAAAAATATTTAAAATGTCAAAAACAATTAAAATATTAATTCTTTGCAAAAATATCAATTATATGAAATAAATAATATTTTTGGGATTTTTTGATAAAATAAAATATTTTAACATTTTTGTGAATTATTAAAAAAAGAATCAACTCAAAATCATTAAAACTCAGAGAGAAATTAATTTTTGAATCAATTAAACAAAATCACAAAATTCAAATATTTGAATTTGGAAAAAAGGCGCCAAGAACACAAGCAAGAACACGCGCGTTTTTCTGGGTTTGGCTGATTTGCATTTTCCATCCAATCTCACTGAATACGTAATCATATCATGCAATCCACATATCATTATGCTCGTCTCAACCTCACGATCATGTTTATAACACTTAATTTCATTTAAATTAAACATAAAACATGAAATCATGAAGAAACCTTAAGAACCCTAATTTCTGCATGAAGGCTAGGATTTTTGATACACGATTCAAACAAAGCAATTAATTGAGGGAAAACATTCCATACATGATTATGAACATATGGCCAAATTATTGTGCGAGGAAATATGCATCGATTGAGAGATGACCAAGTGTATGCTTACCTCCAAGCCGTGACAGCAAGTGCAAGGTGATTTTTGATTTGGAGGTGTTACAGATGAGTGGTGATGATCTGAACAGCTTCCCTACACCCTATGGAGTGTGTTTGAATGGTTGGACTTGATTGAAATTGGCTGGATCGATTTGTGGTACCTCAGCTGCAACTTGATTGAAAATTTGAGCAACCAGCTGGTGATTTTGTGAAATTGGTGTTTCAGAAGTGATCTAAGTGTTTGATCAGCTCATATGTGATGTATGTGAGGTGTGTGAGTGATTGGTTTGATTGGAAAAGCTCTCAAACCCAAAACCCGATAGCTACCTTGCTAAGAAAGGTATTTTTGCCAAGAGAAAGAGATTTTGAGGAAAGCATCTGTTAGATGGCTTTGGTGTACTCAAACTGATCACAATTGAGCTCTATTTATAGTAGAGCAAGTTTGTTTTGCAAGGAATAGTGAATGGCAGCTGGTAAGTAGGTTTGGCCAATGTTGGCAAATGAAAATCCAAGTCTCCTCTAGCCATTGACTAGAGGTTAGGGCATAGAGCTTTGGTTCCCTTGGTCTTGGATAAGTCTTGACCGATTTCAAATGAGAATGGCTCAGTCCATGCCACCTTGATGCTTCCATTGAATGCTTCAATCCAAATTTGGAGTCTTGTCCCTATTTTGGCCATTCTAGGTTCAACATGCTATTTCTTGTTCCATGGACTTTGGAGGCTTGGCTCAGTGATTGTCCCCTTTAGATTCAATCCTCTGAGGTGTCCAAGTGGATAGGAGCATTTGAATTTGGCTGATTTTGTCAAATCGAGCAAAGTTGCAAATTCTGCCTTGCCTTTGACAGATTTCAGCAAGGCAACTTGACAATGTCATATCTCATGGGGTAAGTTGAATTTGGCAATGTTCTTGGCCATTTTGGAAAGCCCTTACATGATACAACAACTGTTTGAACAAGTTTGGTTTTGATCTCTTTTGATTCCAAGTGAAAAATCCCTCTACATTTGGCAAAAAGTGAACCAAAATCTGACTCCATAACTCCATATGGCAAGTGGAACAAAGTGTGATTTCTTGATTTTGATCACTCCATAACTCAAAATCCTTAATGAATTGGACTTAGGTCTAGTTGAAGTTTTTGTAGAGGGTAATGAGGGCTACAAATCCATCTTTGGATGAGAAAAAATGGCCATGTGGTTTAGGAGTTATGATCCTCCAAAGTTAGTGTATTAGTGATACTTTTTCCATAACTTAGAAAAATTTCTAAGTTTTATGGTTACCCCTTTTACAAGTTATCCCACTTTCTTTGGTTTTTCTTGATGAATGATGATTCAAATCATACATTAACATCATTTTAGGGTTAAAAATCCATTTTGGTGAAAAATCTCAAAAAGTCAAAGTTGACTTTTGTGCACAGTTGACTTTTTATCAAATGAATTCCAAACTGTGCAATTCTTCAGGAAATCATGTCCTTGACCTAAATCAAACTTGATGGACATGTTCCATGGGTGTCATAGGGTATATTGAGCCATGTCCTAGGGTTTGGGAGCATGTCCTGGTCAAAAGTCAAAGTTACAGTTGACTTTCCTCGCGAAACCCTAATTGTGGTACAGATGAAAATGAGACTTGTTGCTCAAGCTTCTTGGATTAATCCATTGTTCCAAATGGATCAATATAGTTCATTAGAGACCCTCAAACCCTCTCTTGAGGTCTTGGCTCATGATTTGTCCCAAAAGTCAACTTAGGGGTGAATTAGGTCAAGAAACCCTAATTCCTGACTTTTGATGTATGCATCCCCTGAGGTCAAATTGACTTGATGTTTGGGTCCATGAGGTTCCATGGAGTATATTAGGTTATTTTTTAGATCATTGGCTCATGCCCAGATGAAAATTTCCATCTGTAGGCCCTGGTCGACCAAAACCCTAATTTGGTGACACTATCAATCTTGAGACTTAATCCACCTAAAAGGGAGCAACCTTGTGCTTAATCCTTGAAGTGGGAGTCCTTTTGATCCATTGTGGATGTTTGAGAGGCTAGACAAGTTGAAGATCATGTCATTCCTTGATTGATCCTTTGTTTAAGGCTCTGAGAGGGCTTAAAACCCTAATTTTGATTGTAGTGAATGATCACCCATCTTTGGGGAGACTGATGAAATAGAATGGTTCCCCCATATTGTGATGATGATTTGCACAATGATGGGAAATCTTAGTGGTCAATTTTTGGGGTATGACAGCATGCTGCCAAATCTCTGATTACGAGGCTTTCTCTGTGGATTTTCCTTAATCCGGGAAAGCAAGGATATAATCTTCAATGGCGAAGAGTGATGTTTGTTGAACGTTTTCTCTGGCTTTTCAGAGGTTCAAGTTATCAAAGTGGTCGAGGACCCAACTTCAATCCAGAAATAAAACTGGAGGAGAGAGATTGTTCAGACATTACACTTCCTGACGAGGAAAGGGCTGACAACTCGATTGAGAGAACTTCTATCACTAGGGGACAAGACTGACTAGAGTGATAGCGATGCAATATGAAATGTGAATGTAAATCAATAATGCATGATGTATGTATGTTTATGCTGACAAAACTGACGCGACATACCAATTAAAAAAATGAACATGACTGGATACTCGGCCATCGCGGGGCGAAGAAGTACCGCTGGTTAAGAATAGCAATTCCACCTTGCTTAGGAGAGATAGTCCCTGTTGGGAGCTATGTTGGTCGGGCTTAGGAGATAAGAACTCGGCCGAGGCGAGTCAGACGAAACAAGGTCTCAGACACAGTTGATCCCTTTATTCAGGCACACTAGCGTAGAAGAAGTACTTTGATTCTGCACTTTGGAGTTCGATTACTTCTGGAGAAGCGACCGATGTTCTTCTGATGTTCAACAGTCAAAAGAAATTGCCGTCTTTAATTTAAAAGCAGAAAAAGTTTTAACAAGTAAATTCATTTTTGTTTTATTTCAAGAATCGTTAATCATGTTAACAACGTCGTTCTGTAAAGCTAAAACAAATAAGAATTACAAACAAAAGCACAAAGGCTCAAATTTTATTGATAAAATGGAGATCATCCAAACGCGTGATTCCAAAGAGTGTATACAAAGTTAGAAAATGGTAATTTACAGGGAAAAGGGCTACGTTGAAACATAACGACCACTATCCTTCTACCAACTTTGAACTCTGGGCATCCTGAGCTTCTGTCGAAGATGACCTTGACTGGAGTTTTCCTAATGGATGATGTAACTGCTGCTGAGGGACTTGCCTCTGTTGAACATAGTTCCTTGCCATTATCCCTAATTTTTGCCTGGATTGTACTGTGATGTTTCCAATCCACCGGGATGATTTTTTTCTTTTTATGTCTCTAGCTTTTGCCTGGACCGCCCTTTCGGGTTTTCAATCCACCGAGACGTTTTTTTTTTAAGGCGAAGTATTTCTTGACTACATCAACATTCGCGGGGTAGGAAAATTGATCCCCGTCCATGGTTGCAAGTCTCAAGGCACCGCCTGAGAAAGCTTTCGTGACCACATAGGGGCCATCATAATTCGGAGTCCATTTACCTCGCGAATCAGTGAGAAATGACTGTATCCTTTTGAGCACGAGGTCTCCTTTTCTGAAAACACGAGGTCGGACCTTTTTGTCAAACGCCCTCTTCATTCTCTGTTGATACAACTGACCGTGGCATAGTGCCGTTATTCTCTTTTCTTCGATCAGATTCAGTTCGTCGTGTCGGCTTTGACACCATTCAGCTTCGGTGAGCTTAGCTTCCATCAGTACTCGGATTGACGAAATCTCTACTTCTATGGGGAGCACTGCTTCCATGCCATACACTAGAGAGAAAGGGGTAGCCCCTGTTGAAGTGCGGACAGATGTTCGATAACCGTGAAGAGCAAAGGGTAGCATCTCGTGCCAATCTTTATAGGTTACAACCATCTTTTGAACGATACTCTTGATGTTCTTGTTAGCCGCTTCTATCGCTCCGTTCATCTTGGGTCGGTAGGAAGATGAGTTATGGTGTTCGATCTTAAACTCTGCGCACAACTCTTTCATCATCTTATTGTTCAAGTTAGATCCATTATCAGTAATGATCTCGCTTGGAACACCATAACGGCAGATGATATTGTTTTTGATAAATCGGACCACCACTTGTCGGGTTACATTGGCGAATGACGCTGCTTCAACCCATTTGGTGAAGTAATCAATGGCTACCAAGATGAACCGGTGTCCGTTTGAAGCCTTGGGCTCAATCATGCCAATCATGTCGATTCCCCATATCGAGAATGGCCATGGGGAAGAGAGAACTTTGAGATGTGACGGCAGTACATGAATTTTGTCGGAGTATATCTGACACTTGTGACACCTCCTCATGTACTTGTAGCAGTCGAATTCCATGGTCAACCAGTAGTACCCTGCTCTTAGGATTTTTCTCACCATTGTGTGTCCGTTGGCATGAGTGCCAAAGGATCCTTCATGAATTTCTTTCATAAGCATGTCTGCTTCTGGTCTGTCTACGCATCAGAGCAAGACCATGTCAAAATTTCTCTTATAGAGAGTGTCACCGCTCAGGAAGAAGTTTCCAGCCAATCTTCTGAGGGTTTTTCTATTCTTCCTTAGTGCCCCAGGTGGGTACTCTTGTTTCTGAAGGAAGCATTTGATATCGTGATACCAAGGTTTGTCATCTAGGACTGCTTCAATCATGAAGATGTAAGCGGGCCTTTCAAGGCGCATTATGTCGATCTTAGGTAGGTCGATCCATTGACCTACACTAATCATGGAAGAGATAGTGGCTAATGCATCAGCCATGTGATTCTCATCACGAGGGTGTTGCACCCCAAAATTTGCTCTCCTTACTTTATTACTAACTGGCTTATGTTTCATTGCATTTTTGCATTATCATGTGTGCATATCATTGGCTCTTAGCATGGGGTCAAGGTGCCTGAGGCATGTTCAAGAGGAGAAGATATTCTTCAAAGGGTCAAGCAAGAGAGCTTAGATGGATCACTCTCTCCTAACCAGTGAATGAATTAGGGTTTTGAAATTCTTGGGTTTATTGCTCCAATGGGCAAGCTCCTTGGGTTTTTATCATCACCAAATGGCCTATCTTATCTTTGTTGGAGAGGATACACATCATATTCAGAGGAATTTGGATTTGGAGACTGTGCTATTTCCTCCTAGACTGAGGGTACCAAAACTAGGGTTTGCCATCAAGTCAGTTTATTTCTGATTTTTTGGGCAAGACTTGATTCCATGGTATTCCTTGGGTCTCTAAGTATCTAGGGGTGGGAGGTTGTCCATCAGTTTAGTTCAGGAGAGACTTAATTGATCAGAAGATTGAGAATCAGGTGAATGGAGTAAAAGTCAACAGTGAGGGGAGAAGTCAACTATGGAATTTTGAGGTTCTCTCCAAGGTTTCAAGGTCTCACACCCTCATATGGTCTTCAAGGGTCAGGTTTCATGCCATGTGTCAAGAATCAGGAGTTGGTACAAAAGTTACTAAAATGGAAATGACCTATAATTTGAAAGTTTCCTTTTTGGGCAAGTTCCTGCACTGCATTCAACTTGACTTTTCATCCTAAAGAAAGCTTCAAATGAATTTTTCTCCAACATGAAAGATGAAGATCTTTTTCTTCTCTTTCCAACAAGTACTAGTGGGTCTCCATATTATTTGTGAAACTCCGGTTATGATCAAAAGAAGGCAAGGTGGTTTTTAGGGTTTCTTATGGTTCCATTTTCACAACTTTGGGCATAATGACCTATAATCCATTCCATTGCTTCATGCCACATTCTAATATCAAAGAACATTCCTTGAGGATTATTTTGGGCCCAAGAATTAAGATATTCCATGGTTTATTCTTCACTTATTTTCCATTATTCAAAAAAGCTAAGTCATTAAAAACTCAAGAATCAAATTGTTTCAAGGCCCAATCCAATGTGGGTGTGATTAGCAATTCAAATATGTGTGATCCATCATGAAATGTTTGAATATCTATGCATGAAAGAGGGTGTACTTAACATAATGCAATTTTCCAAAATTATTCAAAAACTCATTAGACAAGGAATTGCCAAGCCCAAACAATTATCAGTGAGAAACCATAATATATTAAAACCTATCCATGCACTGGTTAGGCAGTTGGACACGTGATATTTTGGAGGAAAAAAAGTTCAACCGTTAATTCTTGAATTGATTGAATCTCTCAATCCACAAGGAGTTTTGAAGAAATTCTTCACCAACAGAACCCTTGTGATCTCTAGAGTACAAATCGCTCACCCTTTGGAGCTAAAAGCAAAGATTCAGGTTACACCATCTCAGGTTGGAAGGTTTTTTAAGGATCCTAAAACTCTCTTTTTTTACGTGTATATTGTTGTGTGATTGTCACTGATGAATCTGATGTAATTTGTTTGGTGTTTGAACGTGTATATTGCTTGCTACGTGTATTTCAAGTTTTAAGCCCTATACTTATTTTATTTGAATCTCATTATTCATGCATTGTTTGCAAATTTGGATTGGATATTATTAACCCTTGCGAAAATCTGGTCAAAATGGTATAGGCCTTGGTGTTTTCTGGGCACTTTTTGAATTGCAGGCACCGTGGGCGGCGGCCGGAGCCCTGGGGAGCTTCCGGCCGGCCAAGGGTTCCAAGGTTGAAGACACAATCCTCACCCTTCATTCTCTTCATCCAACGGCTTAGATCACGCCACGTTTTATTTTTTTGTTTTTTTATTCTGATAATCCTGTGTTTATTACCCCACCGTTCCTATTGTATTCCCCCAATCATTTTATTTCATTGTATTTACTTTTATTTTAAGTTGACCAAGTCAGGGACGTTGGATGAATCAAGTGGCCATACATGTGCCAGCACATTAAAAGGACATGTGTCGTGCACATGGGAGGAGTATAGTGTACTGACGGTTTAGTTGTGGTGCGTGCATGATAACTAACGTGTTCCTTTTCATCACAACCATAGATCTTGCTTACCTGCAGGTTTTGTTGACTGGATGATAACCGTCAGATGGATCCAAAGGTAAGTGCACAGTCAACCCAGTTGACTAGGTCACACGCGTACACCCTTTTCTTTTTTTTTATTTATTATTTTTTCTGATTAATTATTGGACTGGGCTCGCTATTGACACCCCCCACTCCTAGCCCACTTCAATATCCAATACATTTTCTTACTAAACGCACCCCCCTGCATTTTTATTTCTTTTTATTTTTATTTTAATTTTCATTTTCATTTTTTTATTTTTCAAAATACATAATTGCAATTAAAAAATCCCAGAAAATTCATGCATCATATTTATCATTTTATAAAATTTTCTGAATTTTATTTTTTTATTTTATTTTATTTTTTATCATCTAAATTAAATATTTATTCATTTTCTTTTTGAATTATCCACATCATGCATATCCAATTTTGTTT
The DNA here is from genome assembly GCA_022829125.1 of Lathyrus tuberosus. NCBI lineage: Eukaryota > Viridiplantae > Streptophyta > Magnoliopsida > Fabales > Fabaceae > Lathyrus > Lathyrus tuberosus. The sequence goes on along the minus strand of JALAZF010000820.1, from coordinate 852,265 downwards.
ATTTTATTTCTCTGCATCTAAAAAATATTTTCGATCCGTTCTTTTTGCATTTGTTAGATAATATTCTAAAATGCATTAAAATATTTTTACATCATTTTTAATTATTATTTCATATTACATTCTGGTCCTCTTTTTTGCGCGTTGAACCCTACTTCTCACCTGAGCTTTGCCCAATTGTTTAAGTGACTAACATCTTGGATTTTTGCAGGAGTTTTTGGTACTTTGTTTGTCTCTGGTTGAGTAACTTTGATATTTAATTTGGCAATTTTAGAAGTTGTTTTATTAATTGTTTAATGGCTCTTGGTGTGAGATTTTCTCGTATGCGCATCCTTGATCTTGTCTGATTATCTGTTTGGAAAGGCACTTGTGCCATTGTCTTGGGGTTGTTTATTTGATTTCTTAACCCATGTTTGGACTGTTATTGGTCACTTATTTGCCATAGTATGTCTTTGTTTGGTTTTCATCTACCTCATTCCTTTTACTTATGTCTGTTTCGTACTAACCGTTTATGCAGGGACTATGGTAAGTCATTTGAGGGTATGGATACGTATCCATGTTCACCCTTACCCTTTTCCTTCTCTCATCTTTTCTTTCCTTTAGGTTTAGGTTGTCGTCAAACCTCACTAACCGTAAGTCACCCATGCATGATAACATTAGGACTCTTAGTTCCCCTTTAGAGTTACCTTCGTGTCTTCTCTTCTCATCTCCAACTTCTTGAAAACACGTAATAAGTATAAAGTGTATTGCGCACGAGCCTTAAACGTGGGGAATGAGATATGAGGGGCTTCCTCTCATCTTTCTAGAGTGCTTAGCGAGCATCCTGTCTTGGGACGATGCGTTAAGTATTCGCCCCTGTGCCCTAGACTTTGGTGCAATGCAACTTATGAACTAACTTAAGCCACTTTTGTCCTAAAAAATACAAACCAATTTCAAACCTTTTTGTCCTTCGGGATCGTCAAACTAAAGGATATTTTCAAAAAGGGAACGTTACCTTCCGTCTGAGACGCAAACAAGCATCGACCCTAACTGCCGGACGCGAACTTAACGTCGCTCATAAAAAACACAAAAAGAACTTGGTCCGAACTACGTTGACTCTGAATTCCCCATTGCACAAGGGGGGTACGTAGGCCTAGGACGTTGACGTCCTACCGAGTCTGTCTTTGTCTTTCCCCTCTCTCGTCTTAGTACAGCCCTAGATGATAGTATGACTCACCCTTAGAATAGACAACAAGCGTGGATCCCATCGAGTACGATGGACGCGTGGGGTGCTAGCACCTTCCCCTCGCGTAACCGACTCCCAAACCCAGGAAATGGTTGCGATGACCATTCCTTTCCCTCTTCCTCAGGTTTATGCAGTGTTCCCTTTCCCTCTCTTGGGATAAATTTACACGGCTGGCGACTCTGTTTTTCCGCGCCACTCTCGCGTTTGTACCTGGATGAAAATTCTGGGAGCGACAGCTGGCGACTCTACTGGAGATATGGTTGACCTATGTTGGTCCATCCCCAAGCGAGTCAATCCTAACACTTGCTTGTATTTGTTCTCTTTGGGTGTTCTGTGTTTGTTTTATTTTATTTGTTGTATTTTATTTTTACAGCTTTTCTGCATTGCATTCCATTTTTATTACTGTCCTACTGCTGTGTTGTGCTGGCTGTTCTTGTTTTGCAGGTTGGGTGGGTCTGAGAGATAAGCCCAATACCCAGGCTTGAGTATACCCTAGGACTAAAGTGGAAAGTAGTGGGACCTACGTGCCCGCTTGGTACGTTTGTGTGTTCACGAAATTCACAACCAGACGAGGATATCTTGGGACGCATTCTAACGTGTGTGTCTTGCGCATGTTGGGGTGTTGATCTAGAGAGCTGTCGACTCTGGTGACCGATCATCGAGGACCTTAGTGGAAACATCCCTCTTTAGTGGTGATAGTGGCAGAACACATCCTGTGGCAAACCCATTCGCACCCGAGGGCCCGCTTTGGAACTCGCATAGGATGGCCCCTATCTTTTGAAGAGAATCAGTGGAGGCACTCCTCGATTGACGATAGTACTGTACCCCGAGGGATGAATGTACTATTGTTTCTCGACCTCAGTGCCAAAGCTGAAGACCTTCCGCTTTGGAGAATCAGTTGAGGCCTCCTCGATTGATGATGATGCCAAACCAGAAATGGGGAACGTATCATCATTTTTCGACCTGAGAGCCCGGGATACTGAACATCCTAGTACCCACACGTGAGAGGGGATGGGTGTTTGCAGGTTTGCAGGTAACCGGAACCTTCAACCTACCTTGTTTTTCTGGATTTCTCATCAATGTCCGATTATTTGGGTTCTTGGTTATCTCAGTGGTTCAGAATTCGGGTTTTCTGGGTTGTGGTTCTCGTTCAGTTAACAGCACAACACATCCAGCAGTGTTGCCTTGACCCCATGTTTGCATGAGCATGTCATTTTCTTGCATTCTAACATGTTTGACATTTTTCAGGGCTTGCATCTTACTCTTGATTCCGGTTTTCTGAGGTTACTTCAGCATGGATGTCCAGAGAAAGAAGACTGTTGCCTATTCGTTCCCAGATCCGACTTTGACATTGATTCACAAGTTGATCAATATGGCTGGTCCCGGAGTTCGTACAGAGTTCAGTGGAGGGTATGGGAGACTTCTGAAGTTTGTTTATAATATCTCCAAGTATGAGAAGGATGCCATTCATACACTTCTTCAGTTTTACGATCCGTTTTTGCGTTGCTTCACTTTCCCAGATTACATCTTGGCCCCAACGTTGGAGGGGTTCTCATTTATTTTGGGAATCCCTATCAGGCATGACATAGTTTTCTTTTCTGAAGAACACCCCGGGGTAAAAGAAATGGTTGTTGCTCTTCATATTAGTGAATCTGTTCTGAACAGTAATATTGAAGAAAAACAAGGAGTTAAGGGTTTCTTATTGAAGTTCTTGTTTGATCAAGCTTGCATACATGTCAAAGAGAAGAATTGGACTGCTTTCCAAGCTATTCTGGCTATGTGCATCTATGGGATTGTCCTATTTCCGAATGTTCCTGATCTGGTGGATATGCATGCCGTCAGAATCTTTATTTCGAAGAATCCTATACCTACCTTGCTAGGTGATGTGTATCACTCAGTTCACTACAAGAATGAGAATAGGCGTGGAAAAACTGTGAGTTGTTGTGCACCACTCTTATCTACTTGGTTTCTGAGTCGTCTCCCCAAATCTGGCGCTTTCGTTGATACGAAAGATTCTCTGAAGTGGTCAAAGAGGGTTATAGGCTTGACTGCTGACAACATTGTTTGGATCAATCATGATTTGCTAGGAATGGAGATTATTTACAAGTGCGGAGAATTCCCTAATGTACCCTTGATAGGGAGAAAAGGTGGAATTAACTATAATCCTTCCCTTGTTATCAGGCAGTTTGGTTATCCTTTGAGAGGTCCACCTGACGAGAGAGACGTCAGAGAGTCCTTATTCTTCAATGGTACTGGGGATCAAGAAGTAATAAGGAGGATTGTGAATGCCTGGAAGCAGGTGACCAAAAAAGGAAAAATTTCATTTGGGAAATGTAACAACCAGGCTTTCCCTTCCTATAAAGAGTGGATTAAGAAGAGAGCAGAAGAGGAGTTTCTTCCCTTCCCGGTGGAACCACCTTTGTATCCTCTGGTGATCGAGCCTCCTACCACAGTTGAGTTGGAGAAGTATAACAAATTATGGGCTGAAAAGGAAAGGCCGCGGGAAGAAAATAGTGAGCTAAAAAGAGAGATTTATCAGTGGAAGCATGAGCGGGGTGAAGCTGTTTATACCACCAAGTTGAAGACAGAGCTTCTTGCTAAGGCAGAAAAAGAGCTAGCTGACATGGTCGTATCCAGAAAAAGGATGAAACAAGCTTTGGATGGTATCAGTCAGGTTCTCAAGTCCAAGGAGGAGGAATTAGACAAGGCTTTATTGAAGATTCACATGTTCAATGATCACCGGGAAACTGCAATGGCTGAGAATAAGAGAAAGGAAGACGATTATCTGGCTCAGATTGATCAACTGAAGTCGCAACTCAAGAAGAAAGACGCTGAGATCCTGTCAGGGGTATTCAAGAGACAAGCATTCGAGGGTCGACTTAATGAAGCCATAGCCTCCATAGAGGAACTGAAGGTCCAAGCTGAAGTAAAAAGATCTAGACATGAGGGACCTGGCATGGATGGTGTTTCTGGAGAAGATGCTTGGAAGTTGCATTGCCGATACTTGGAAGGGATCATACATAGAAGAGACGTCCTCATTCAAGAGCTAATGCAGAGACCAAAGCATCCCGACACCAAAAAGATGTTCAAGGAAATTCAAGACTGGAGCAGAAAGCATAGTGGATGGGGGGGATTGACACTTGTGGATTTTGATGATATGACGTAGCTTTCTATTCTCTTTTATTGTATTTGGATCACCACCAGGCCTGTTGGTTGGGACCTCTATGATTTATGTGTTCATATTTTTTACCTTGGATCGTGATTGTTGACATTTGGTTTTCCTCTGGTTTTCTTAATATATGAGCAGAAGTTTCGTTCCATCTTGTTAGTAAACTGGAATCAAGGGGTGGATCGCCCTGCTAATATTCAAACATGTTAATTTGCATAGTCATAATCATTTTGCATGACAGGTGTTTATCTCCGGTATTCTTATCTTGTTCTCATCTCAGAATTACAGATCAGTACATTCACCGGTATCCTACTAGATAGAATCAGAAGAGACTCATGGATCAGCTACAGAATAAGATCATTGAGATGCAGACTCGCATGAACCAATTCATGGAATTAATGCAAAGGGTTGCTCAGGGACAAGAGCAGTTGAGGACTCTCATTCAGCCACTGATTGCGAGGGTTGATGATGACGGTGTCCTTCATGGAGGACTTCATACTGGTGTTACTGGTAATAATGGTCAGAATGGTCCTACTGGCGGAGGTATTCCTGTTTCTGGTGTTGTGATTCCTCCGGGCGGAGCTGAAAATGCTGGGGGAGGTGGTACTGGTGCTGGCGCAGTTCATGACCGTTAGTATGATGATGTTCAAGATGATGTATTTTCTCTGCCAGGTGGGGATGTTGGTCCCCAGATTGACAATGATCAGAGAATCAGGTTGATTGAGGAACAGCTAAGGGGTGTTGTGAATCAGGATTCTGTGGGAATGGATCTAGAGGATTTGGGGCTGGTTCTAGGCGTTGTTATTCCGCACAAGTTTCAGACTCCCACTTTCGAGAAGTATAATGGTATGTCTTGTCCAAGAACCCACGTGAGAGCATACGCAAGTAAGATGGCTGCGCATGCGAAGAATGAGAAGCTGATGATGCATTGCTTCCAGGATAGCCTATCTGGGGCATCCCTGGAGGGGTATATGCAACTGGAAAGAAAAGACGTACAAAGTTGGAGAGATATGGCAGGGGCATTTATCAGACACTATCAGTATAACACTGATATGGCTCCGAACAGAACACAGCTACAGAATCTGTCACAGAAGAACAATGAGAGTTTCAAGGAGTACGCTCAGAGGTGGCGTGAACTGGCAGCTAGGGTTCAGCCTCCCATGTTGGAGCGTGAAATGATAACTATGTTTATGGCCACCTTGCAGGGTCATTACTATGAAAAGTTGGTACCGTGTATGACTGGAAAGTTTGCTGATTTGATCTTGGTAGGAGAAATGGTAGAAAGTGGAATTAAGGCGGGAAAATATCAGGCAGTGATGGGTCCTCATCTGGAGGAAGTAAGAAGCCTTATGCTAGTGGTTACAAGAAGAAGGAGGGAGATACAAACTCTGTGTCATCATATCGTGGTAGAGATGGACCGCGGCAGAACTATAATCAGCAGGTGGCTTCTGTAACCATCCCAGCAGCACCTCAGCAGCCAGCAGTGTCTCAACAACAAAATCAGGCTCCTTACCGATCACAGCCTCAGAATAGGCGGGATAGGCTTTTTGACACTCCACCTATGTCCTACTCTCAATTATTCCAACACTTGTTAAAACTGCAGTTAATTCAGACGAGGACATTGGCTCCACCTACTGGTAATCCACCTCCCGGCTATGACGCCAATGCCCACTGTGAGTTTCATTCTGGGGCACCCGGACACCATACTAAGAACTATAAAGCTTTTAAGCATAAGGTTCAAGATTTGGTGGATTCCAAAGCCATCAATTTCTCCAATGACGTTCCAAATGTGAATCAGAACCCGATGCCGAATCACGGTGGGCCGAAGGTCAATGCTATTATTAAAGACTATGAAGGCTTGAGTTTGATTTCAGATGTGAACGAAGTCCAAACTCCCTTGGGTGTGGTGAAGGAAAGACTATTGATGGGAGGGGTATTTCCCGGTTGTGATGAAGGATGTGTAGGATGTGTGTCGCAGCCAGGCGGTTGTGAGTTATTGAAAGCAGGTATTCAGAGAATGATCAACGAAGGGGTGTTACAATTTGACAGAGGTTGCAAGTAGAGTAATGTTACTGACAGAGAGATTGATATTGCCACGATAACAATTCCATTCAAGACAACAACTATATCAGTGCCAGCGAGACCAGCGCCGGTCACTATCACTGTTCCTGGACCAGTCCCGTATGAGACTACCAAGGCCATCCCATGGAACTATGGGGCCGAGGTGTTTGTTAATGGTAAGAAGCAGGAATTGGAAGACACATCAGCTGTGAATACAGGAGTTGGAAATCTTGTTGAAGCAGGGGCTATCAATAGGAGTGGTATAGTCTTTATTCCGTCTGAGAATCAAGCCGGCAGTTCAAGACAAGACAAAGGTAAATAGATGATGGATGAGTCTGCACAGAGGCAAGAAACGAATAATTCTATGACAAAGCCAGGTGGGGATACTTTCTCAGAAGACGTAGAAGAGTTTATGAGGTTGATCAGAAAAAGTGATTACAAGATTGTTGACCAACTTCACCAAACTCCATCGAAGATTTCCATTCTATCCTTTCTGTTGTGCTCCGAGGCACACCGAAATGCATTGCTGAAGGTTCTGAATATGGCTTATGTACCGCAGGAAATATCTGTCAATCAATTAGAAGGGGTTGTGGCTCATGTGAATGCTGGTAATGATTTGGGTTTCACCGATTTAGATCTGACTCCGGCTGGGAGGAATCACAACAACGCTCTGCATATTTCAGTGGAATGTCGTGGTTCTTTGATGTCGCATGTGTTAGTTGATACTGGGTCGTCTTTGAATGTGTTACCAAAGAAGGCTTTGATGAAGTTGGATACTCGTGGGTTGATTTGTACACCAAGTGACTTAGTGGTACGTGCTTTTGATGGCTCCAAGAGGTCAGTTTTTGGAGAGTTAGTTCTGCCGATTAAGGTGGGTCCTGAGATTTTCAACACCACCTTTTACATAATGGATATTCAGCCTGCCTATAGTTGTTTGTTGGCCTGCCCATGGATCCATGGTACTGGGGCAGTAACTTCTACGCTGCACCAGAAGTTGAAGTATATGGTGGATGGCCACGTTGTGACTGTTTGTGGTGAAGAAGATATCATGGTGAGTCACCTATCGACCTTCAAGTATGTAGAGGTAGATGGTGAGATACAGGAAACTTTGTGCCAGGCCTTTGAAGCTGTGAAGATTCCTGAGAAACCCCCAAAGGCAGCCAGTCAGCCTGAGGTGGTTTCCCAACCTGAAGTTGTCAGACAACCAGAGATTCCAATGTTCTCTTTTAAAGAGGCGCGTGCTATAGTTGAATCTGGTGGTTCTCAGAAGTGGGGCAGTGTTATTGATGTTCAAAGAAAGTAGGATACTCACGGATTGGGTTACAAGCCACCTAGGCATTCTGAAGAGCCTCCCAAGTTCTATGGTCCAGTCCGCTTCACCAGTGCCGGTGTTTTCTTTGACATAGTCAATGCTATTGAAGATGAAGAAGATAGTGATTGCGACATGGATGAATGGATCTGTCCCTGCATTCCTGGTCAGAGTTTAGGCAACTGGTCCTCCGAGAAAGTTATCCAAGTGACGCGCCCGGAGTAATTTACTTTTGTTTTCTGTTATGTTGAGTCCTACGTTCTGCCCAAGACGTAGTGATATTTATTTGTAGGGCTTGGATGTTTTATTTGCTATTTTTATCATCAATAAAGGACGTTTTTTCATTCAAATACTTTGATCCCTGTCTTTCTATTTTACTTTTTGCATTAACCCACATCAAAATGGCAATGTGTTTTCTTGTTTGTTGCACTCATAATAAACATAAAACATCCATCATGCAGGTTCCTTTGTTCATTCCACCCATGACTTAGCTATGGCTCGATATGACTTCGACAATCCTATCTAGCAGGCTGAAGAAGAGACTGACGAAGATTGTGACTTACCAGAAGAACTAGCCAGGCTACTGAAACAAGAGGAAAGGGTTATTCTACCTCATCAGGAGGAAGTTGAGACTATTAATCTGGGAACCGAGGATGTTAAACGAGAAGTAAAGATTGGGGCTGCCTTGGAAGACACCGTTAAGGGAAGATTGATTGAGTTGCTTCGAGAGTATGTGGATATCTTCGCCTGGTCTTACCAAGACATGCCTGGGCTTGACACCGACATTGTTTCACACCGGCTGCCGCTTAAAGAGGGTTGTACTCCAGTCAAGCAGAAATTGAGAAGGACGAAACCAGATATGGCCGTCAAGATCAAGGAAGAGGTTCAGAAACAGTTGGACGCCGGATTTCTGGCTGTGACAAATTATCCTCCGTGGGTTGCTAATATCGTACCTGTACCTAAGAAGGATGGAAGGTCAGGATGTGTGTGGATTACCGAGAATTGAATAGGGCGAGCCCGAAGGATGATTTCCCGATCCCCTACATTGACGTGTTAGTGGACAATACTGCTCAATATTCTGTGTTTTCCTTCATGGATGGCTTCTTTGGGTATAACCAAATCAAAATGGCCCCAGAGGACATGGAGAAAACTACATTCATAACATCGTGGGGAACGTTTTACTACAAGGTAATGCCCTTTGGATTGAAGAATGTTGGGGTAACCTATCAGCGGGCGACGGTGACTCTCTTTCATGATATGATTCACAAGGAGATTGAAGTCTATGTTGATGACATGATTGCGAAGTCACAGACAGAGGAAGAACACTTGGTAAACCTCCAGAAGCTGTTTGAAAGGTTGAGGAAGTTCAGGTTAAGATTGAATCCGAACAAGTGCACTTTCGGCGTGAGGTCTGGTAAATTGCTGGGTTTCATTGTTAGTGAAAGGGGTATAGAGGTTGATCCCGCAAAGATAAGAGCCATACAGGAGATGCCTGAGCCAAGAACAGAGAAAAAGGTTCGTGGTTTCTTGGGGAGGTTGAATTACATTGCCAGGTTTATCTCTCATCTGATAGCCACATGTGAACCAATTTTCAAGTTGTTAAGGAAAGATCAGGAGGTCAGGTGGAATGAAAATTGTTGAGAGGCGTTCGAAAGGATAAAGACGTATTTGCAGGAACCTCCAGTCCTTATGCCACCGGTGTCTGGGAGACCGCTGATTAGGTACCTTACGGTTCTTGAGAATTCGATGGGTTGTGTGCTCGGTCAACACGACGAGACAGGTAAGAAAGAGCATGCCATTTACTACCTGAGTAAGAAGTTCACTGATTGTGAATCAAGATACTCGATGCTGGAAAAGACATGTTGTGCACTCGCTTGGGCAGCCAAGCGCCTAAGGTAGTATATGTTAAATCACACAACCTTGTTGATTTCGAAGATGGATCCGATTAAGTACGTGTTTGAGAAGCAAGCACTGTCTGGAAGGATAGCCCATTGGCAGATGGTTTTGACAGAGTACGATATTCAGTATGTTTCTCAGAAGGCCATTAAGGGAAGTGTTCTGTCAGAATATCTTGCTGAACAGCCGGTTGAGGATTATCAGCCAATGAAGTTTGAGTTTCTAGACGAGCATGTTATGTTTCTGAAAATAAAGGATTGTGAAGAGCCTCTGCCTGACGAAGGACCTGAGATTGGGTCTCAGTGGAAGATGATTTTTAATGGGGCTGTCAACTCATATGGTAATGGAATTGGGGCAATCATTACAACCCCGAAGGGTTCTCATATACCTTTTACTGCCCGGTTAGCAGTCGTGTGTACCAACAACGAGGCGGAGTATGAAGCATGCATCATGGGGTTAGAGGAAGCAATTGATTTGAGAATTAAGAACCTCGATGTCTATGGTGATTCCGCGTTGGTAGTTAATCAGATTACAAGAGAATGGGAGACTCGTCAGGCGAACTTGGTGCCTTATAACAACTATGCCAGAAGGTTGTTACCGTTCTTTGATAGGGTGGATTTTCATCATGTGCCCCGGGCTGAGAATCAGATGGCTGATGCGTTGGCGACATTGGCATCCATGTATAAGGTTAACCGTTGGAATGAAACACCGTCGATTAGAATCATGCATCTGGATAGACCGGCTTTTGTGTTTGCAATTGAAGATGTGTCTGATGGCAAACCGTGGTATCATGATATTAAGGTTTTTCTGAAGAGTCAAGAGTATCCAGAGGGTGCCTCCACCAAGGATAAGAAGACTCTGAGAAGGTTGGCAGGAAACTTCTTTCTGAACAAGGACGATGTGTTATATAAGAGGAACTTCGATATGGTCTTGCTACGTTGTGTTGATGAACACGAGGCAGGGTTATTGATGGAGGAAGTTCACGAGGGTTCTTTTGGTACTCATTCCAGTGGACATACCATGGCTAGAAAGTTGTTGAGAGCAGGATATTATTGGATGACTATGGAGTCTGATTGTTTCAAGTACGCTCGGAAGTGCCATAAATGCCAGATTTACGCAGATAAGATGCATGTACTGCCTACGCCTCTAAATGTGTTGTCATCTCCTTGGCCTTTTGCGATGTGGGGAATAGATATGATTGGAAAGATTGAGCCCACCTCTTCCAATGGGCATCGTTTCATTTTGATTGCCATTGACTATTTCACAAAATGGGTGGAGGCAGCCTCGTACGCCAACGTCACCAAGCAAGTGGTAGCCCGGTTTATAAAGAAGGACATCATCTGTCGTTATGGGGTCCCGGAAAGAATCATTACTGATAATGGCTCGAATTTGAACAACAAGATGATGAAGGAATTATGTCAGAGTTTCAAGATCGAGCATCACAATTCTTCTCCGTATCGTCCGAAGATGAACGGTGCTGTTGAGGCGGCGAATAAGAATATCAAGAAGATTGTGCAGAAAATGGTGGTAACATATAAGGACTGGCATGAGATGTTACCTTACGCCTTACATGGTTACCGTACTTCAGTGCGTACATCAACTGGGGCAACCCCTTTCACATTGGTCTATGGTACGGAAGCAGTTTTACCCTTAGAGGTCGAGATTCCGTCTTTGAGAGTTCTGGCAGGTGTGAAGCTTGATGAGGTTGAATGGGTACGTTCCAGATTAGATCAGTTGAACCTTATTGAAGAAAAGAGATTGGCAGCCATCGCACATGGTCGCTTGTATCAGAGCAGGATGAAGCACGCCTTTGACCAGAAAGTGCGTCCTCAGAATTTTCAGACAGGTGAATTGGTTTTGAAAAGGATCCTTCCTCCTCAGACAGATCACAGGGGCAAATGGACTCCAAACTACGAAGGGCCGTATGTAGTCAGAAAGGTTTTCTCTGGTGGAGCCTTACTACTTTCAACTATGGATGGCGAAGATTTTACCTCCCCTGTGAACGCAGACGTAGTCAAAAAATACTTCGCATAAAAGAGACCCGCTGGACATAAAAAGAGAGTCCAGGCAAAAAAAGGGGCATCCCGGTGAACCATAAAAAGGAAAAGGTTTGGGCAAAAGTTAGGGATATAATGTAAAGAGAAACGTGTAAACCCGCAAAGTTGAAAACCTAAAAAGGCGACTTTGGCAAAAATGGGTATCCCGGTGGATTGAAAACCCGAAAAGGGCAATCCAGGCAAAAGTTAGGGATTTATAAGCGAAAGGCTATGGTCTGCGTTCGATCTGTGAACACTCTCAATACCTGGAAATTCTGAAAGAAAGGAATCAGTACAGTTAGTCTCTTCAAAGGTCAAGACATTTGTGGATAAACGAGCCATATGGGTCATACCTGAGTCGAATCATGGTGGATATCTGTTCCCACATTGCCGACATGTGTATTTTCTTTTTGCTTTTGCGCAATTACCTCTTTTTAGGAATTGCTTCCTATTGTAAATGCCTATTTACAGGCCACTTTTCTCAATAAAATATTCATTTCACTCAAAGAGCTTTCCATTGTTTGTTTTACTTTTACTTTTACTGTTTTGTTTGCAAAAAAACGTCCGATATTTTTGATAAACATTGCATATAAAATTTCGAGCTTTGCGGAGCATAACGAAAAGCAGTAGAAATTACTTAGGCGTTAACGGGGATAGCCAGGTTGTGGCATATTCTTTTGTTGTTATTTGACTTGCAGGGCAACAGGATTGTACTTCCCCAGCAGGTTGCTCTCCCCAGTATTGAGATTACACTTTCCTCAGCAGAGCAGACTTCCCCCAGCACAAGATTTGGAAAGTATTTTCTCCGGATCAAGACGTTAATTCCCCACTGAATCATGGTGCTCACATCCCTCATCCAGTCAGGAAGTGTACTTTCACCAACAACGTTATATTCTAATCCCCAACAAGGTGGGAGTAAAGTCATTCTCCCCTTCATCAGGCTAAGATCAGCGGTATCCCCAAGCAGGCTAGTATCATGGACTGTTTTCCCCGGCAAGTTCTGAGCCCAATTGGATATTAGCCATCTTCAGTAACAGACTTTTGGTTCCGTTATTCGCGTTCATTCTCAACTCCCCCAGCAGAGGAGAAATCCTGGGTTTTGGATGTTACCTTCAGCAAAAGACAGGTGGGGTCCCCGGTATTTCTTTTGGGATTTCATCCCCGGCAGAAGTTGTTGATCCGAAGAGTCGATCAGTATGACTCTTCTCAACAGAGTTCCTAGATTCAGAGGGCAATTTATTTTTGTCATCCCCAGCTGAATGGATCTTTTCTCTTAGACATTTATTTTGCTGGAGGGACCCTTTTTGCATATCATAAGCATTTGCATTGCATCCTCAAGCACATAGCATTTCCATTTCGTATGGAGCATTACGCCACAATTCAAACATTTGCATTCGAAGCATAAGCCAGGTTTGATACTTTCCTTGCCAGTTCTCTTTCTCAGCAGAGATGGCATAACTCAGGAGATTTTGGAGGGATGTGTTCCTCATACTTGTGCTCCCCGGCATAGTCTTTTATCTAGACTTCTCCTTTCCCCAGCGGAGTCATCTTATCTGTGGATCATGGGTCCTTTAGAAGTTTGTCTGGCCTTTCTCTTTTGTGAAATCCTGTTCTTGCTTGACATATTTTGTTTGCCAGAGGTGGTTTAAACTAGAAGTTTTGTTTCACGTTATCCCCAGTGAAGTCGCCGTTTATTTTGCTAGTTCTCTTTATCAGCAGAGATAGCAATCTTTTGAAGATTTTCTTTCGTCAGTTTCCCTTTATCAGCAGGGATGGCATTTATATTTCTAGTTTCTCTTTACCAGCAGAGATGGCAATCTTTTGAAGATTTTCCTTCGTCAGTTTCCCTTTATCAGCAGGGATGGCATTTACTTTGCTAGTTTCTCTTTATCAGCAGAGATAGCAAGCTTTTGAAGATTTTCTTTGGACAGTTTCCCTTTATCAGCAGGGATGGCATTTAGTTTGCTAGTTTCTCTATATCAGCAGAGATAGCAATCTTTTGAAGATTTTCTTTCGTCATTTTCCCTTTATCAGCAGGGATGGCATTTAGTTTGCTAGTTTCTCTTTATCAGCAGAGATAGCAATCTTTTGAAGATTTTCTTTCGTCAGTTTCCCTTTATCAGCAGGGATGGCATTTATATTGCTAGTTTCTCTTTATCAGCAGAGATGGAAATCTTCTGAAGATTTTCCTTCGTCAGTTTCCCTTTATCAGCAGGGATGGCATTTACTTTGCTAGTTTCTCTTTATCAGCAGAGATAGCAAGCTTTTGAAGATTTTCTTTCGTCAGTTTCCCTTTATCAGCAGGGATGGCATTTATTTTGCTAGTTTCTCTTTATCAGCAGAGATAGCAATCTTTTGAAGATTTTCCTTCGTCAGTTTCCCTTTATCAGCAGGGATGGCATTTATTTTGCTAGTTTCTCTTTATCAGCAGAGATAGCAATCTTTTGAAGATTTTCTTTCGTCATTTTCCCTTTATCAGCAGGGATGGCATTTAGTTTGCTAGTTTCTCTTTATCAGCTGAGATAGCAAGCTTTTGAAGATTTTCTTTCGTCAGTTTCCCTTTATCAGCAGGGATGGCATTTAGTTTGCTAGTTTCTCTTTATTAGCAGAGATAGCAATCTTTTGAAGATTTTCTTTCGTCATTTTCCCTTTATCAGCAGGGATGGCATTTAGTTTGCTAGTTTCTCTTTATCAACAGAGATAGCAATCTTTTGAAGATTTTCTTTCGTCAGTTTCCCTTTATCAGCAGGGATGGCATTTACTTTGCTAGTTTCTCTTTATCAGCAGAGATAGCAATCTTTTGAAGATTTTCCATCGTTAGTTTCCCTTTATCAGCAGAGATGGCATTTATTTTGCTAGTTTCTCTTTATCAACAGAGATAGCAATCTTTTGAAGATTTTCCTTTGTTAGTTCTCTTTATCGGCAGAGATGACATAACTTGGGAGAGTTTGTTTCCTTACAGCATTTATGGCTAATTCTCCGGTAGAGGATTGCAAATTTTCGGGTTATTTGGTATTCAATCTCCGTTCATCCCGAATGTCTGAGAGCCGTCGCTATCATACCTTCAGGACCAAGTTGATTGAATAGGGGCAGCTGTTGCACCCCAAAATTTTCTCTCCTTACTTTATTACTAACTGGCTTATGTTTCATTGCATTTTTGCATTATCATGTGTGCATATCATTGGTTCTTAGCATGGGGTCAAGGTGCCTGAGGCATGTTCAAGAGGAGAAGATATTCTTCAAAGAGTCAAGCAAGAGAGCTCAGGTGGATCACTCTCTCCTAACCAGTGCATGAATTAGGGTTTTGAAATTCTTGGGTTTATTGCTCCAATGGGCAAGCTCCATGGGTTTTTATCATCACCAAATGGCCTATCTTATCTTTGTTGGAGAGGATACACATCATATTCAGAGGAATTTGGATTTGGAGACTGTGTTATTTCCTCATAGACTGAGGGTACCAAAACTAGGGTTTGCCATCAAGTCAGTTTATTTCTGATTTTTTGGGCAAGACTTGATTCCATGGTATTCCTTGGGTCTCTAAGTATCTAGGGGTGGGAGGTTGTCCATCAGTTTGGTTCAGGAGAGACTTAATTGATCAGAAGATTGAGAATTAGGTGAATGGAGTAAAAGTCAACAGTGAGAGGAGAAGTCAACTGTGGAATTTTGAGGTTCTCTCCAAGGTTTTCAAGGTCTCACACCCTCATATGGTCTTCAAGGGTCAGGTTTCATGCCATGTGTCAAACATCAGGAGTTGGTACAAAAGTTACTAAAATGGAAATGACCTATAATTTGAAAGTTTCCTTTTTGGGCAAGTTCCTGCACTGCATTCAACTTGACTTTTCATCCTCAAGAAAGCTTCAAATGAATTTTTCTCCAACATGAAAGATGAAAATATTTTTCTCCTCTTTCCAACAAGTACTAGTGGGTCTCCATATCATTTGTGAAACTTTAGTTATGATCAAAAGAAGGCAAGGTGGTTTTTAGGGTTTCTCATGGTTCCATTTTCACAACTTTGGGCATAATGACCTATAATCAATTCCATTGCTTCATGCCACATTCTAATATCAAAGAACATTCCTTGAGGATTATTTTGGGCCCAAGAATTAAGAAATTAGATGGTTTATTCTTCACTTATTTTCCATTATTCAAAAAAGCCAAGTCATTAAAAACTCAAGAATCAAATTGTTTCAAGGCCCAATCCAATGTGGGTGTGATTAGCAATTCAAATATGAGTGATCCATCATGAAATGTTTGAATATCTATGCATGAAAGAGGGTGTACTTAACATAATGCAATTTTCCAAAATTATTCAAAAACTCATTAAACAAGGAATTGCCCAAGCCCAAACCATTATCAGTGAGAAACCCTAATATATTTAAACCTATCCATGCACTGGTTAGGCAGTTGGACACGTGATATTTTGGAGGAAAAAAATTTCAACCCTAATTCTTGAATTGATTGAATCTCTCAATCCACAAGGAGTTTTGAAGAAATTCTTTCACCAACAGAACCCTTGTGATCTCTAGAGTACAAATCGCTCACCCTTTGGAGCTAAAAGCAAAGATTCAGGTTACACCATCTCAGGTTGGAAGGTTTTTTAAGGATCCTAAAACGCTCTTTTTTTACGTGTATATTGTTGTGTGATTGTCACTGATGAATCTGATGTAATTTGTTTGGTGTTTGAACGTGTATATTGCTTGCTACGTGTATTTCAAGTTTTGAGCCCTATACTTATTTTATTTGAATCTCATTATTCATGCATTGTTTGCAAATTTGGATTGGATATTATTAACCCTTGCGAAAATCTGGTCAAAATGGTATAGGCCTTGGTGTTTTCTGGGCACTTTTTGAATTGCAGGCACCGTGGGCGGCGGCCGGAGCTAGGGCTCCGGCGACCTGGGGAGCTTCCGGCCGGCCAAGGGTTCCAAGGTTGAAGACACAATCCTCACCCTTCATTCTCTTCATCCAACGGCTTAGATCACGCCACGTTTTATTTTTTTTGTTTTTTTATTCTGATAATCCTGTGTTTATTACCCCACCGTTCCTATTGTATTCCCCCAATCATTTTATTTCATTGTATTTACTTTTATTTTAAGTTGACCAAGTCAGGGACGTTGGATGAATCAAGTGGCCATACATGTGCCAGCACATTAAAAGGACATGTGACGTGCACATGGGAGGAGTATAGTGTACTGACGGTTTAGTTGTGGTGCGTGCATGATAACTAACGTGTTCCTTTTCATCACAACCATAGATCTTGCTTACCTGCAGGTTTTGTTGACTAGATGATAACCGTCAGATGGATCCAAAGGTAAGTGCGCAGTCAACCCAGTTGACTAGGTCACACGCGTACACCCTTTTCTTTTTTTTTTTTTTTTTTCTGATTAATTATTGGACTGGGCTCGCTATTGACACCCCCCACTCCTAGCCCACTTCAATATCCAATACATTTTCTTACTAAACGCACCCCCTGCATTTTTATTTCATTTTATTTTTATTTTCATTTTCATTTTCATTTTTTTATTTTTAAAAATACATATTTGAATTTAACAAATCCCAGAAAATTCCTGCATCATATTTATCATTTTATAAAATTTTCCAAATTTTATTTTTTATTTTATTTTATTTTTTATCATCTAAATTAAATATTTATTCATTTTCTTTTTGAATTATCCACATCATGCATATCTAATTTTGTTTATTTTATTTCTCTGCATCTATAAAATATTTTCAATCCGTTCTTTTTGTATTTGTTAGATAATATTCTAAAATGCATTAAAATATTTTTACATAATTTTTAATTATTATTTCATATTACATTCTGGTCCTCTTTTTTGCGCGTTGAACCCTACTTCTCACCTGAGCTTTGCCCAATTGTTTAAGTGACTAACATCTTGAATTTTTGCAGGAGTTTTTGGTACTTTGTTTGTCTCTGGTTGATCACCTTTGATATTTAATTTGGAAATTTTAGAAGTTGTTTTATTAATTGTTTAATGGCTCTTGGTGTGAGATTTTCTCGTATGCGCATCCTTGATCTTGTCTGATTATCTGTTTGGAAAGGCACTTGTGCCATTGTCTTGGGGTTGTTTATTTGATTTCTTAATCCATGTTTGGACTGTTATTGGTCACTTGTTTGCCATAGTAGGTCTTTGTTTGGTTTTCATCTACCTCATTCCTTTTACTTATGTCTGTTTCGTACTAACCGTTTATGCAGGGACTATGGTAAGTCATTTGAGGGTATGGATACGTATCCATGTTCACCCTTACCCTTTTCCTTCTCTCATCTTTTCTTTCCTTTAGGTTTAGGTTGTCGTCAAACCTCACTAACCGTAGGTCACCCATGCATGATAACATTAGGACTCTTAGTTCCCCTTTAGAGTTACCTTCGTGTCTTCTCTTCTCATCTCAAACTTCTTGAAAACACGTAATAAGTATAAAGTGTATTGTGCACGAGCCTTAAGCGTGGGGAATGAGATATGAGGGGCTTCCTCTCATCTTTCTAGAGTGCTTAGCGAGCGTCCTGTCTTGGGACGATGCGTTAAGTATTCGCCCCTGTGCCCTAGACTTTGGTGCAATGCAACTTATGAACTAACTTAAGCCACTTCTGTCCTAAAAAATACAAACCAATTTCAAACCTTTTTGTCCTTCGGGATCGTCAAACTAAAGGATAATTTCAAAAAGGGCACGTTACCTTTCTTCTGAGACGCAAACAGGCATCGACCCTAACTGCCGGACGCGAACTTAACGTCGCTCATAAAAAACACAAAAAGAACTTGGTCCGAACTACGTTGACTCTGAATTCCGCATTGCACAAGGGGGTACGTAGGCCTAGGACGTTGACGTCCTACCGAGTCTGTCTTTGTCTTTCCCCTCTCTCGTCTTAGTACAGCCCTAGATGATAGTATGACTCACCCTTAGAATAGACAACAAGCGTGGATCCCATCGAGTACGATGGACGCGTGGGGTGCTAGTACCTTCCCCTCGCGTAACTGACTCCCGAACCCAGGCAATGGTTGCGATGACCATTCCTTTCCCTCTTCCTCAGGTTTATGCGGTGTTCTCTTTCCCTCTCTTGGGATAAATTTACACGGCTGGCGACTCTATTTTTCCGCGCCACTCTCGCGTTTGTATCTGGATGAAAATCCTGGGAGCGACAGAGGGATGTGATGAAACTCGATTCTGTTGAAGAAAGGTAACAACCTTATTGCGTAGTCTTTGTAAGGAATCAGTCCTAATTGGTATGTGTTCCAATCTCCTTTTATCTGATTGATAACCAGGGCTGAATCGCCGTATACGTCCAAGTTTTTGATCCTTAAATCAATTGCTTCCTCGAGACCCATGATACAATCTTCGTATTCGGCCTCATTGTTCGTACATTTGATCGTAAGTCTGGCGGTGAAAGGAATGTGGTTACCCTGAGGGGTAACAATTATTGCCCCAATTCCGTTTCCATAATGATTAACTGCTCCGTCAAAGATAAGTCCCCATTGGGAACCTGGTTCTGGCCCTTCATTGGGTAACGGTTCATCACAATCTTTCATTTTTAGATACATGACATCTTCGTCTGGGAAGTCAAACCCGATTGATTCTTGATTGTCAATCGGTTGATGACCCAAATGATCGGCTAAAATACTCCCCTTAACGGCTTTCTGAGCGTGGTACTCTATGTCATATTCTGATAACAACATCTGCCAACGGGCGATTCTTCCCGTGAGAGCAGGCTTTTCGAAGACATACTTGATTGGATCCATCTCGGAAACCAACCAAGTAGTATGACAAATCATGTATTGGCAAAGAAGTTTGGCTGCCCAAGCTAAAGTACAGCAAGTTTTCTCGAGCATCGTGTACCGAGTTTCACAGTCGATGAATTTCTTGCCTAGATAGTAAATGGCAGACTCCTTCCTTTTGTTTTCGTCTTGTTGGCCAAGTACACATCCCATTGAGTCCTCTAGGACTGTGAGGTAAATGATCAGTGGTTTTCCTTCCACTGGAGGTGATAGAATCGGAGGATTCAACAGATATTCCTTGATACTGTCGAAGGTGGTTTGGCAGTCCTCTGACCAAACGCAATCCTGGTTCTTTTTGAGTAATTTGAAAATCGGCGCACACGTCGCGGTCATGAGGAATATGAATCTGGAGATGTAGTTCAAACGTCCCAGGAATCCACTGACTTGTTTTTCAGTTTTCGGAGAAGGCATTTCTCGAATGGCCTTGACCTTGTCAGGATCAACCTCAATTCCTTTCTGGCTGACGATGAACCCTAGTAGTTTCCCTGAACGGACACCGAAGGTGCACTTGTTGGGATTCAAGCGGAGCTTGAATTTTCTTAGACGTTCGAACAATTTTGACAGATGTTCAACGTGCTCACTCTCTGTTTTTGATTTTGCAATCATATCATCGACATATACCTCGATTTCCTTGTGTATCATGTCATGAAACAGAGTAGTCATGGCCCTTTGATAGGTTGCCCCGGCGTTCTTCGAACCGAACGGCATTACCTTGTAACAAAAGGTGCCCCATGGGGTAATGAATGAAGTTTTCTCCATGTCTTTCGGCGCCATTTTGATCTGGTTATAGCTCGAGAATCCATCCTTGAAGGAGAAGACTTTGAACTTTGTTGTACTGTCTACCAGCATGTCAACATGTGGTAAAGGAAAATCGTCCTTTGGACTAGCCTTATTTAGATCCCTGTAATCAACACACATTCTGAACTTTCTGGCCTTTTTGGGAACGGGTACGATGTTGGCTAACCATTGAGGATATTCAGACGTAGCGAGGAAACCCGCGTCAATCTGTTTCTGTACCTCCTCTTTGATTTTGATGGCCATGTCCGGATGAGTGCGTCTCAACCTTTGCTTTACTGGCAGACATTCCGATCTCAACGGTAAATGATGTTCCACGATGCTGGTATCCAACCCTGTCATATCCTAATAGGACCAAGCGAATACATCGGGGAATTCTTTGAGAAGCTTTATCAAACTCTCTTTGGCAGTTGGACTGAAAAGTGCCCCAATCCTGATTTCTTTTCTCTCTTTTTCTGAACCCAAGTTTACCGTTTCCAATGGCTCTTTGTGAGGTTCAATGGACCTTTCCTCTTGTCTGAGTAGTCGAGAGATCTCTTCTGGAATTTTGTCGTCATTTTCTTCTTCAGCCCCAAATACCGGGAACTCAAAGTTGGGAGAAGGCATTGGATCGTATGTTTCAACGGGGTGTAAAACAAGCAATCTGCATGACGTGATGATTCGTGTTTAGAAGAGATAGAGAAAATGCAAGTGTGTGCAGTGTTTTATTTGTTACTTCTTGTTTTTATTTTTAATTATTTTTTTAGGATTACCATTTACTGAAAAACGAAAAGAGAAAACAACAATTAATGCGGAAATTACAGAACGACGTTATTTTATTAATGAACAAGTCGATTCTTGAAACTACAGCCCTATAAAACAAAACTCTGTCGCTTTGGGCTAAGCGAAGAGGGAAAATTTACAGAAAGCGAGCCCTATCAAAACATCTGTTTCACATGGGCAGGGTGAAAGGTTAAAGATGGCAATTACTTTGACTGATGAACGATCCTCGGAACCTCGACGGCAACCCATTGGCGGTGAACTCCTCGGTGAATCACAAAGTCTGGCACCTTCCTTCATTTGTCTTCAGAAATAACGCTGATTTCTGGTGGAGCAGGATAATTGGAATCTGTCTCCCAGGCAGAGTTGTCGTAGGAGGATTCCTCTGTTGCGTTATGCAGAGTAGTTGTGCTCTCAGCTGTATCTCCCCATCCAGTTGGCTGGACGTCTTCGAACCTGATACGAGAGCTTTCGGGAGCGGTGTACCTGACCATATAGTCGTATTTTCCACTCGGTTGTCCCAGAGTGTCCCAAACTTCTTTAGAACTGGAGGAGTCATCTCTCTCGATGACGTTAACCTCAGGAAAAGCATAGTTGATAAATTCAAGTCCTGCAAACGTTGCAAATTCATCTTCATGTTGAGTAGCTTCAGGATGACCTGAGTGTTGATCCCATGACATGGCGGGGACACAGGTATTCTGTTTAATGACGGTCAGCTAATTTTCATTGTTCGGCTGACTTTCTGGCCCCAAGTCTCCTGGGTAAGGTTGCCATATTGGCAGACCACCCATCGGGCCATAGTAGTTGTGGGTAAAGTTGTCTTTCATCAGAGTGTCCTCCTCTAATGAATTTGGCGGAGCACGACATCCTTCCGGATCACAATCTCCATATACCCTTTCGACGTCTGACCTTGGTATAAATCTCGGACTCTGTGCGGGATAGCAAAATGGTATAGGCACCTCTTCCTGAGACATATAACCGTCCTCGTTAAGATAGGACTTCCATTCTTCATCTGTGTCAGAGGGATCTTCCTCATTGATGGCATGTACTGCTTGAGACACTGGGTGAAGGAAACCTCCACTGTGGAAGAAGTTTTGCAGGGGACGAAGACTTTCATCGTTGGCAGCTGTCTGGGTACAGGTTGCAGAAAAACCAAGACCCTTCCTTGTTTTATTGTTAATAGGAATGACAAGCTGTCCCCATCCGGTTGTATCGGTACTCTCGACCGCTTTGATAGCATCGTTGTATGAAGAAATCGAGGTTCCTTCTTTGAACTGATTGTTCTTGCTCACCGACAGTGCTTGGAACTGAGTTCCAATAACCTCCTCGGGTTCTACACCAGCAGATGATGACAAGTTACTCACGAGCAAGGCCTGCTCCCCGCAGACTGTGACAAGTTGATCATTTTTGACGAACTTTAGCTTTTGGTGAAGGGTCGAAGTGACCGCTCCAGCCTGATGTATCCAAGGTCTTCCTAATAAACAACTATATGTTTCCCGGATGTCCATGACCTGGAAAGTGACTTGGAAAGTGTGAGGACCGATAGTTATGGGAAGATCAACTTCGCCGATAACTATTTTTCTGGATCCGTCGAACGCTTTGACGACGACCTCGCTGATTCTCATCGGAGGGCCTTTGAATGATAATTGCATCAAAGTGGACTTTGGCATAACATTCAGGGCTGGCCCTGTGTCTACCAGTATGCTGGCTAAAGCATCGTCCTGGCAGTTAACTGTGATATTGAGCGCCATGTTATGACGACGACCCTCTTCATGTAATTCTTCATCACTAAATCCCAAATTATTGCAGGAAGTGATGTTAGAGACAATACTATCGAACTGTCTGATTGTTACATCCTGTTCCACAAAGGCTTGCTCCAAGACTTTCTGTAGAGCCTCCCTGTGGGCTTCTGAACTGAGTAATATCGATAATACCGAGATCTTTGAAGGAGTTTGCAACAGCTGATCAACAATGTTGTATTCACTCCTTTGGATGAGCTTCAGCATCTCATCATTATTCTTTGAAAGGTCGGGATCACTGGATTGACCGACTGGTGGATTAGGAGTTTCCGTCTGAAGTTCCTTTTCTTTGTTAGGTTCCCCAACTCCTCGGTTGAAGATTCTACCGCTCCGTGTACACGCTGATGTCTGCAATATTCACAACGGAGGGTAATGGAATTTCCTTTCCATTTTCAATTGTTGTTGCACCGTATTTGTAAGGGATAGCCTTAGTTGATTCATGCTATGTTGGTCCCGGTGGATAGATGACTACGGGAGCCTTCTGATTTTTCTGACCATCATAATTAATCTCGATCCGTTCCCGGTTGGGAACTTTAGATTCATCAAGTAGAGGGATAATGGAAAAAACATCCCTGGTCCTGTGATGACCAAAGATCGTGAGAACATCCTCAACTTGATCGGCAAGGTAGTTCGGCGTCCAGTTGATGGGTCCAGAACCCGGATATGGACGAATCTCTCCACAATCCACCTGACCCTGAAGAGCTGCTCTCACAAAGTAACACCCTTGGTTACTTTCCGAAAAGACGGCACAGCGTTCATAATTGTTTGGTGGCACCTGGCCACGCCCACGTTGAATACAATGTAACCTCACTAGGTTAGCTTCCATTGATTGGACATCCTGACTCTGACGCCGAGTAGGATTCCTGTTACTGATACTAATTTGCTGAGTATCTTCATCCATATAAATTGGCATCCCCCAGTGATTTAACAAGTGCTGAAGTGCCTCCTGGACAAGGGTACAACCTCGATCGTTTTCGCAACCCGCTTTACAGCTTTGATAGTCATGTGATATTAAGGATCCGAGTCGGACCTGCTCAGCATGTAACTCTACCAGGTTGGCATTCATCACGCGAATATCAAAAATCTGAACCATGTTGATCTGATAGGAATTCCTATCATGGTAGTCTTGGATCCATCCAAGATCCATCTGACGCTGGAGGGCCTCTTGTATGAAAGAGCATCCCTGTTTATTTACCGAGCAAATCAGACAGGAATTGTAATCGTGCCGCGGCAGATTATGATACTGGCTTTGCCTTGAGTGCATCGCCACCAAGTTGACATTCATTGAACGGATGTCGTGGTTCTGAATGACATTGGAATTCGTGTAGACCATGTTAACTCCACGAACTCAGTGCTCTTGGATCCATCCGAGATCCATCTGTTTCTGTAGAGCTGCTTGCACCACAGAACGTCCCTGATTGTTTTTAGAGCAGATATCACACTGGTGATAATTATGAGGTGGCACATGGCTATATCTACTCTGTCTACAATGCATCTTGACCAGATTGGTTTTCAACAAGAGTACATCGTGAATTTGATAGACATTGTTAGTCTCTTCTTCTATCAAATTGACTGCAGCCTTCTCGTGTTGAGGCAGCGGGTTCGTGAGAACATTAGGATTTGTATCCTTAAAGGATAAGACCCCGCTCCTAACATGTTTTTGCACGTCGGACTTGAAATTGAGACAAGTCTCTATGTTATGCCCTGATCCTCCTTGATGGTAAGGGCAAGTTTGATCCACCTTAAACCAACAAGGCAGATTTTCCGGTACTGTAAGAGGGGATTTAGTCTGAATGTGCCCCTTGGCTAGCAGTAATGGAAATAGTTCTGCGTACAACATGGGTATAGGATCAAACCCTGATGGTCGTGTTGTACGGTTGTTGTTGTATGGAGGACGAGCCTGCTGAAGAGGCTGTTGTGTCCTTTGCTGATCAGGTTGGCTCTGCGCAACCTGAGGTTGATACGTAGGAATAGACGCAGGGTTGATAGCAGGAGTTACCGCTGCTACTGGTTGATACCGACGCCTTTGTTTTCCGAGAGAGATATTCCCAATATCTTGCTCTTTTTCTTAGAGAGAGCACTACCATATTTTTTAGTACCGCTCGTCGATCCAGTGTCTTTTGCCAAACGTCCTTCTCGGACGGTTTCCTCAAGACGTACGCCCATGCCGACCATCTCGGTGAAATCACTGGGCGCACTGGCAACCATTCGGTCATAGTAAAGTGAGTTGAAGGTCTTTAAGAAGATTTTTGTCATCTCTTTTTCCTCCAGAGGTGGATAAATTTGAGCGGGAATCTCACGCCACCTTTGAGCGTACTCCTTGAAGGTTTCCTTGTCCTTTTGCGACATCGATCTGAGTTGATATCTGTCGGGTGCCATGTCCAAATTGTATTTGTATTGTTGGACGAAGGAAGTGCCAAGATCTCTGAAAGTGTTGATCGTAGTACGGTTTAAACCCATGTACCATTTTAATGCGGCACCGGTTAAACTATCCTGGAAGTAGTGAATCAGTAGGTCCTGATTCTCCGTCTAAACTGACATCCGCCGAGCGTACATCACCAGATGGCTTTTAGGGCAAGAGTTACCCTTGTACTTTTCAAAGTCGGGCACTTGGAACTTGTACGGAACTTCCACATTTGGGACCAAGCAGAGATCTGCGGCGTCCTTTCCAAATAAATCCTGACCGCGAATGGCCTGCAGCTCCTTCTGCATTTCTAAGAACTGCTCTTGGAATTCCTCCATTCTGTCAAACATAGTTTCCTTCTTACCAGAAGGTGTCTGTGGAATCTGTCCTTCCGCGACAGTGTGCACCACAGGGGGTGGTACCGTGACTACGGTAGTGAATCTTGGCGTTTCCCGAAGTTTGTAACCTTTAGGAGTCTTCAGTATGCCCCTGGCATCTTCGCTTTCCCGAAGTTTGTAACCTTCAGGCCCAGCGGCTTCTGTTGTGATTCCCTGATCTTCAGTGATCGACGGAACACATCCTTCCGGGATATAGTTAACAGGCATGCCCCAAGGACGATCTTTTGGCATTTGATACCTAGGATCATACTTTTCTACGATGGGCGTTGAGGTGATCTCTGAGATCACAGTTCGTTGTAGCTGAGCTTCTGCCATGGCTTGCATGTCTTTATGAAGCTTTCTCTTATCCTCTCTCAGAGCGTCGATCTCTTCCTTCAACTCTCTGTTTTCTTCCTCAAGATCATCCATCTTTTTCTGACGATTGGCCCGAGTATTATACGAATGAGACAGTTTGACTCTAGAACCGAGACACAAACGTGAGATTCGTAGGTAAGAAGAATACGCGATGTTAGAATGATGAATGCAATGATTATATTAATTGTTTAAGGTTAAATCAAAATAAACTTCGACAATTAGATTGCAAATATCAAACGGTGGTGGGGGGGGGGAACCCCTTTTTATTGAATTCAAAGGATTACAGAAATGGAAATACAGTAGATTACAAGGTGCAGAAACAGAAACCTAAGCTAATGGGTCCCGAGTCCTCTCTGAAGAGAAATCGGGTGCTGACTCTGGTACTTTCCTTTTCTTTGACCGGGGCTCTTGGGCCGTTGTCGGGTTGTCATTCCTTTGCCAAGTGAAAGGAGCGAGCAAATTCCTTTGGTCATCTTGATTCTCTACAGCGTGTTGCTCTAAAATTTCAATTAGAGCATCCTTATCTTTCAGTAATTGCTGTATTTTGATGCACTCTACGTCGAGGGTGCGGTACTTGTTCTTCCAACACCTTCTCTCCTTTTGAACTTTGTTGAGAGTAACCTGAAGTTTTTCAGTTTCCGTCATGAAGTACATGACATATTCCCTCAGCGGAAGAATTTCGTAACGAGGATAAGGCATCTTCAGCTTGAGAGCTCTAGTTTGTACCCAATGGAGGTAAGGGTCCACCGAGACACAGTCTGGTTTTCCCAGAGACTCTCGTCCTTTCTTATGAACATGCTTCCAAGCGTGCACTATTTCCATCTTGAGTGCTCTGTCATTTTCTCCTTCCTTGAAGAAAAGACCTTCCAAATGAACACCCCGTGGGACGTGTCTCATCGGGTATCCAAATTGACGACGAACCAATATCGGATGGTAGTTGATTCCTCCTTTAGTTCCTATAAGGGGTACGTTGGGGAAGTTTCCCCAACGATCAATGATTCTGATTCCATCATAGATCCTATTACACCAATCTATATCAGAGTTGGTAAGAGACATGATCTTCTGCGACCAACGTAAGGCACTCTTGCAATCCCAAAAAGCAGCAGACTTGGGGAAGTGGGAGATAAACCATTTGTAAAGTAAAGGTACACAGCATGTGATCTCCCCTCCGCTGTACAAATTTCCTAAGTGTACAGAATGACACGCATCTGCGAGCAAAGTCGGCACAGGGTTTCCAATGAGAAAAACCTTAATGGAGTTGATATCGACGAAGTTAATAATGTTGGGCAACAAAAATAACCCGTAGGTGAGTAAGACAAAGATTCTTTCAAAAGCAGTCACGTTCCCGATACTGGCGAAGTACAGGGCTTTCTTTGTCAAGAACTGGGCTGGCAAACCTTGGATGCCACCCTTAGTGGTCAGGTGAGTCCTAACCTCAGACTCGTCCAAATGAATTGCTCTTGCAATGGTCTGATTCTTTGGAATTTCTTCCAGTCCAGAAAATGGAGCTCGATCTGTAATGTGTAGATCAATCAGATGAGAATACTCCTCCAGCGTTGATGCGAGCTGGTAATCCGGGAATGTGAAACAGTGATAAACTGGATCATAAAACTGAATGAGCGCATCCATGATTCCCTCAATCACATGGACTCTTAGCAGAGATAGCAAACCTCCATACTTGGCTTTAAAAGCCTCTTGGTTTGTGATCTTCCTCGCCAACCTTCTCAAATCCTCTAACTTTGGAACCTTAAAGGTATATGTATGAGTTCTCCTTCTACCGAAATCCATTAGTGCAATCCTTTTCTCTGATATTTACAATCACAGTCTTAGTTTAATTTGAAAAACAGAGAGACTAGAAGAGAAATTTTTTTGAATGTTTTTAATGTTTTATTAAATGAATGCATGAATGCAACACACAAAAACATAGAAAAAACATGGGGTCAAAGGGTCGTTGTCATGAAGTCAAGGCTCTACCCATCCCCAAAGGCTCATACTAGGGTGATTTTTGTACCTGTACTCATTATCATCAGCTCCTCCCAGGAAAGCAAAACAACAAGCGGATCGCCAGCGAGTTGTAGAGCAATCTTAGAGTAAGTGCCAT
The DNA here is from genome assembly GCA_022829125.1 of Lathyrus tuberosus. Classification (NCBI taxonomy): domain Eukaryota; kingdom Viridiplantae; phylum Streptophyta; class Magnoliopsida; order Fabales; family Fabaceae; genus Lathyrus; species Lathyrus tuberosus. Next base: position 824,175 of record JALAZF010000820.1, on the reverse strand, counting down.
TCACCGAGAATAGATCACCAGCCTCAAATGAGGGTAGTATCGCGTAACAACTATTCCCGATAGTTTCCGCACTACGAAAGGGTTTGGCTCCTCAGCTTCTCAGACTTAACAATCGGCCCATTGTCTAGGTGAGAGAATGGGTTGCATTGGTCAACCTCCACTGAGGTTGATGGTCGACCCCGTCACCATCACTTGTCTTAAGTGTATACTCAATCTTTCCACATGCGGCATCACACGCATTCCCATTAGCAGAAAAATAAACACGTATAGCAATTAGGAAAAGCGGTATATATATATTTGTCCTAAACATCCTAGACCTTTAAAGCTATGAATCCTAAGTTCCTGACAGAAAATGGGTTCCCCGGAGGAAGCCCCAATCTGTGGTATTCACACAAGAGGTGAAAAGGAAATCAGAATCTGGCCCCACGGTGGGCGCCATTTTTCTGTAGCGAGCGATTTTGGACGCGGTTCTTAAGCGCTGGTCGCTCTCACTGCGGTTGAGTTTACTACAGGTCAATTCATTTTTTATCCTATTAAACCTGAATAAGGAAAGGAAATAGATGTCTCCAATTAACCCTGCTTTGCATACTGAATTTAAACAGCGGTCTGTTAGGTTACGAATGCTATCAATGTGGGGGGGCCTTTGTACTGGTTATTTGTGTTTTCGCCAATACTGATTTCTTTCTTTCTTGGTTTTTCTGACGGGGAACAAGGATTTAGGATGTTAGGACTGATGCTTTTGATAGATACATGAGAGTATGGGATTTTGGGTTTTTGTTTAGCGTGCTCGCTAAGATTTTTCTTTCAATCTTATGCCTACGTATTCCCGTTTTTTCTGAAATAGGGAAATCAGAGCGTTCGTAGTTCCTCCTATTCTATGGGAGGAAATGGTATTTGGTGTCTTGTTCAAAGCCCAAGACGTGAAGCGAAAGGTGATTTGTATCTTGTTCAAAGCCCAAGATGTGAAGCTAAAAGTAGTTTGACTTTAGAGAGAACTTGTCATCTCTAAAGAGGGGTTTGTCTGTTACGATTGTTTATAAAGGAGAATTACTTTAACCGGGATGTGTGAATCCGGCAATGCCATAATTTCCTTTATAGGGGATTTTAACCTGAAGGAGAAGACTTTAACTCAGTGTAGATCAATGTTATCTTTCCTTAGGAATTTCTCATGCTAAAAGAGGGACAGTGGCATGGATGTAGATGATCCAGAGGCTTGCCGCTTACAGCGATTAGATGAAGGGGAAGGAGTTGTTGATGTTTATGTACTGTGAACGAGGCACAACTTTGATGCTAAAAGGTTAATTGGATTAACCAGTGGTTTTCTTATATAAAGCCTAAGAGGAGGCTAATATGTGTCTCGTACAAAGCCCGAGAGAGAGGCTAAAAAGTTTTGACTCGACGATGAAGTCTTTTGGTATCTCGTATAAAGCCCGAGATGGAGGCTATTGACTCAACAAGAGAGTTTTTTTGTATCTCGTACGAAGCCCGAGATGGAGGCTAGGGTTACTGTTTCAGTTAAGTGACAGGTCCAGTATACTGATTTTAAAGAGAAAATCAGTTCTTATATGAGCAACACTGTACTCAAGGATTTGATTCGAGGATCTAGGTTATTCCTGTTCTTTAAGGAAGTGGGAAATCCGAAGGTTATTGAGATTGTCCGAGTCTACGGGTTCCTTCTTATTCTTGAAGGGTGCTTGAGAATGTCTTTGAGACTCAAGGAAATTAGACTGTCCAAGTCTAGAGTTTCATCCTTTGTACCATGCTTTGAGAAACAGCAGTAGACTCTATGAAAGGACTGTTCTATGCAGATGATTAAGTTCTGTTCCTATACCTCTAGGAGGTCGTCGGGATAATTTGTACGAAGCCCAAGAGGAGGCTGGAAACTTTTAAGAAGCTGACGGGTCCTTGTACGATGCCCAAGAGGAAGCTATCATTCCCGGAGGAAGAGATCATTATACGAAGCCTAATAGGAGGTTGTGAATACTTCTAAGAAGCCAAGAAGTCCTTGTACTAAGCCCAAGAGGAGGCGGGGTTTCTTTTAGGAAGCCTGTGGGTCCTTGTACGATGTCCAAGAGGAGGCCGATGCTTTTAAGAAGCCGATAGGTCCCCAAACCCCGAGAAATTCAAGGCAAGCTATTCACAAGGAATAGATCAAGTCAGGAAAGTTCGAGAATTTGGAAGAAACTCAAAGATGCCATTCACGGAGAATACATTCATCTCTGGGAATAGAGTTTCTTGACAATTCCTAATGAGGACAGCCGAAGAGAAGGTTGTATCTGGTGATCCTATTGGGGATCTAATTGTCTATTTCTACGAATAAACGAAACGGCGTCACCTAGTTCTAGACGTAGTTGCCGGGGAAACTCTAAATATCTATACTATTATTACACAGTTGATATGAGTTTATGAAAGAAGACTTACAGCGAAACAGCCCCATAATACAGTTATATGTATATGAAAGCGGTAAATGAAAGCGGATAAACACTTACTCTGTTGTAGAGCTTCCATGATGTTTGGTTAGTTGTTCAACAAAGACAGATTGAAAACAACAGTATATTCAAAATCAAAGGAGAAAGTGCTTTGAAAAAGAAAGATTTGGGGCTTACAGCTCAAGGAGAGGCCCAGGGTTTTATCAGTGAGCGCACTGTTTGAATTTGTACAGAGGGACTTATATAAGTGACTGTGGCCCAAAATGTTTTCTGTACAAGGGGATTGGGTCTTACACTCTAATAGAGGCCCAAAAGGTTTAAAGAAAAAGAGTGGGGCTTATAACACGAGGGTAGGCCCAGTTTGACTTTTCGTTTAAAAATGGCGATCGTGCCGAGATTTTCTTTTAACGCAGAGGGACTTATACAATAAGTGAGGCCCAAAAATATTTTGGTTAAAAGGGGGGTTGGGTCTTACACTCTAATAGAGGCCCAGAAGTTTTGAATGGGTCTTATAGCTCAAGGAGAGGCCCAGGTTATTTTTCAGAAGGCGACGATCGCACCGTTTGTTTTTTACAGTATTGGGACTTATACAATACACTGAGGCCCAAAAATGATTTGGTCAAAAAAGGATTGGGTCTTACACTCTATTAGAGGCCCAAAGTGTTTTGAAAATGATTTATGAGGGTTGAATTAATCCAAAAACCCTAATTTGTTTTCAAAAATGTATTTAATTGAATAAAAATTCAATTAAAATGATCAAAATTGTTTAACATATGAAAAACAAATTGTGATCTTTGATTAATGCTTCAAAAATTAAGTATTGACCTACAAAATAATTAGAAAGCATTAAAAGTTGCAAAATCAATGTGGAAAAAATATTTAGAATGTTAAAAACAATTAAAACATTAATTCTTTGCAAAAATATCAATTATATAAAATAAATAATATTTTTTGGGATTTTTTGATAAAATAAAATATTTTAACATTTTTGTAAATTATTAAAAAAAGAATCAACTCAAAATCATTAAAACTCAGAGAGAAATTAATTTTTGAATCAATTAAATAAAATCACAAAATTCAAATATTTGAATTTGAAAGAAATGGCGCCAAGAACACACCAAGAACACGCGCGTGTTCTGGGATTGGCCAGATTTGCATTTTCTATCCAATCTCACTGAATACTTGATTATATCATGCAATCCACATATCATTATGCTCGTCTCAACCTCACGATCATGTCTATGTCAATTAATTTCATTTAAATTAAACATATAACAAGAAATCACGAAAAATTCTCAAGAACCCTAATTTCTGCATGAAGGCTAGGATTTTTGATACACAATTCAAACAATGCAATTAATTGAGGGGAATCATTCCATGCATGATTATGAACATATGGCCAAATTATTGTGCGAGGAAATATGCATAGATTGAGAGATGACCAAGTATATGCTTACCTCTAGGCCGTGACAGCAAGTGCAATGTGATTTTTGATTTAGAGGTGTTACAGATGAGTGGTGATGATCTGAACAGCTTCCCTACACCCTATTGAGTGTGTTTGAATGCTTGGACTTGATTGAAATTGGCTGGAACGATTTGTGGTACCTCAGCTGCAACTTGATTGAAAGTTTGAGCATCCAGCTGGTGATTTTGTGAAATTGGTGTTCCAGAAGTGATCTAAGTGTTTGATCAGCTCATATGTGATGTATGTGAGGTGTGTGAGTGATTGGTTTGAGTGGAATTGCCCTCTAGCTCAAAACCCAATAGCTACCTTGCTAAGAAAGGCATTTTTGCCAAGAGAAAGAGATTTTGAGAAAGGCAAGTGTTGTAGGCATTTGGTGTACTTAAACTGATCACAATTGAGCTCTATTTATAGTAGAGCAAGTTTGTTTTGGGATCCACAGTGAATGACAACTGCAGCAGGTGTTTGTTCAATGTTGGCCAATGGAAATCCAAGTCTCCTCTAGCCATTGACTAGAGGTTAGGGCACAGGGCTGTGGTTCCCTTGGTCTTGGATAAGTCTTGACTGAATTCAAATGAAAATGGCTCAGTCCATGCCACCTTGATGCTTCCATTGAATGCTCCAATCCAAATTTGGAGTCTTGTCCCTATTTTGTCCATTCTAGGTTCAACATGCTATTTCTTGTTCCAAAGACTTTGGAGGCTTGGCTCAGTGATTGTCCCCTTTAGATCCAATCCTCTGATGTGTCCAAGTGGATAGGAGCATTTGGATTTGGCTGATTTTGGTAAATCGAGCAAAAATGCAAATTCTGCCTTGCCTTGGCAGATTTCAGCAAGGCAATTTGACAATGTCATAACTCATAGCCCAAATGGAATTTGGCAATGTTCTTGGCCATTTTGGAAAGCCCTTACATGATACAACAACTGTTTGAACATGTTTGGTTTTGATCTCTTTTGAATCCAAGTGAAAAATCCCCCTATATTTGGAAAAAAATGAAGACAGATTTGGACTTAGTGAAAATTTCACTAAGTGTTGGAAAAAGTGACATTTTCATTTTTCAGCCATTTTGATCACTCCGTAACTCAAAATCCTTAATGAATTGGACTTAGGTCTAGTTGAAGTTTTTGTAGAGGGTAATGAGGGCTACAAATCCATCTTTGGATGAGGAAAAATGGCTTTGTGATTTAGGAGTTATGATCCTCCAAAGTTGGTACCCTAGCCACTTTATTTTTAACTTAGAAAATTTTCTAAGTTTTTATGGTTACCCCTTTTACAAGTTATCCAACTTTTCTTGATTTTTCTTGATGAATGATGATTCAAATCATACATTAACATCATTTTAGGGTTAAAAATCCATTTTGGTAAAAAATCTCAAAAAGTCAAAGTTGACTTTTGTGCACAGTTGACTTTTTATCAGATGAATTCCAAACTATGCAATTCTTCAGGAAATCATGTCCTTGACCTAAATCAAACTTGATGGACATGTTCCATGGGTGTCATAGGGTATATTGATGCATGTCATAGGGCTTGGGAGCATGTCCTGGTCAAAAGTCAAGGTTACAATTGACTTTTTCCTTAAAACCATAACTGTGGTGTAGATGAAATTGAGACTTGTTGCTCAAGATTCTTGGATTAATCCATTGTTCCAAATGAATCAATATAGTTCATTAGAGACCCTCAAATCCTCTTTTGAGGTCTTGTCTCATGATTTTCCCCAAAAGTCAACTTAGGGGTGAATTAGGTCAAGAAACCCTAATTCCTGATTTTTTATGAATGCAACCCCTGAGGCTAAATTGACTTGATAATTGGGTTTATGATGTCCCATGGAGCATCTTAGGTTATGATTTGAAGCATTGGCTCATACCCAGAGGAAAATTTCCGTCTGGAGGCCCTGGTTGACCAAAACCCTAATTTGGTGACACTGGCGATCTTGAGGCTTAATCCACCTGGAAGGGAGCATCCTTGTGCTTGATCCTTGAAGTGGGAGTCCTTTTAATCCATTGTGGATGTTTGAGAGGTTTAGACAAGTTGAAGATCATGTCATTCTTTGATTGACCCTTTGTCTAAGGCTCTGAAAGGGCTTGAAACCCTAATTTTGATTGTAGTGAATGCTCACCCATCTTTGGGGAGACTAATGAAGCATGAAGGTACATCTATATTATGATGATGATTTGCACAATGATGGGAAATCTAAGTGGTCAAAATTTGGGGTATGACACTAGGGTTACTGTTTCAGTTGAGTGACAGGTCCAGTATGTTAGTTAAAAGAGAAAATCTGTTTTTATATGGGTAATGTTGTACTCATGGATTTGATCTGAGGACCGGGATTATTTCCTGTTCTTTAAGGAAACCGAGAATCCGATGGGTATTGAGACTTCCCAAGTCTACGGGTGTTTTTTCCTATTTTTGAAAGGAACTTGAGAGTGTCTTCGAGACTCAAGGAGGTTAGACTGTCCAAGTCTAGAGTTTTATCTTTTGTACTATGCTTAAGAGAGATCCAGAGACATTATGTTCGCCGTAAGAAGATCTAGACTCTTTGAAAGATTGTTCTATTAAGATGACTAGTTTCTGTTCCTATACCTTTAAGAGGTCGCCGGGACAATTTGTACGAAGCCCAAGAGGAGGCGAGAAAAACTTTTAAGAAGCCGGAGGGACAATTTGTACGAAGCCCAAGAGGAGGCTATCTTCCCGGAGGAAGAATCATTATACGAAGCCTAAGAGGAGGCTGTGAAAACTTCTAAGAAGCCGACGAGTCCTTGTACAACGCCCAAGAGGAGGCGAGGATTCTTTTAGGAAGCCTGTGGGTCCTTGCACTAAGCCTAATAGGAGGCTGATGAACAGTTCCAGAAGGGGTTTCACTTGGAACATTGGCCTTCTGTATATGAACTGTTCAAGGGGGGAGTTTTCTTAGATCTAGTTATCTAAAATTGTTGTAAAAGAAAATTCTCATGGTTTAGGTTATGTTGAAATATCCGGGAGAACGTCAGATGTAAGGACACGAGGTTTTGTCTAGTTCTAGACGTAGTTGCCGGGGAAACTCTAAATATCTATACTAGTATTACACAATCAATATGAGTTTATGAAATAAGACTTACAGTGAAACAGCCTCACAATACACTTATATACATATGAAAGCGGTAAATGAAAGCGGGTAAACACTTACTCGGTTGTAGAGCTTCCATGCTGTTTGGTTAGTTGTTCAACAAAGAAATTGAAAATAACAGTATGTTACAAAATCAAAGGAGAAAGTGCTTTTGAAAGGAAAATTGGGGCTTACAGCTCAAGGAGAGGTCCAGGGTTTTATCAGTGATCGCACTGCCATTTTATACAGGGACTTATACAAGTGACTGAGGCCCAAGAAAGGTTTTTTGTACAAGGGGATGGGTCTTACACTCTCTCAAGAGGCCCAAAATGATTGAAAGTGAACAAAGATGGGTCTTCTAGCTCAAGGAGAAGCCCAATGGTTTATTTTGAAAAGGGCGACGATCGCGCCGAGGTTTTGAAAACACCGTGGGTCTTATACAACGACTAAGGCCCAAAAGTTTTTGGTTTCAAAAGGGGATTGGGTCTTACACTCTATTAGAGGCCCAAAGAGTTTTGAATGTGTCTTATAGCTCGAGGAGAGGCCCAGATGGTTTGTTTTAAACGGGCGATGATTGCGCCGAACTTTTGAAATACAACGGGACTTATACAACATTTGAGGCCCAAAATAGGTTTGTATTTACAAAGGATTGGGTCTTACACTCTATTAGAGGCCCAAAATGTTTTTAAAAGGTTTGATGAGGGTTGAATTAGTCAAAACTCTAATTTGTTTCCAAAATGTATTTTAATTGAATAAAAAATTCAATTAAAATGATCAAAATTGTTAAACATGTGGAAAACAAATTGTGATCTTGGATTAATGTTTCAAAAATCATGTTTTGACCTACAAAATGATTGGAAATCATTAAAATTTGCAAAATCAAGAAGGAAAAAATATTTTAAATGTCAAAAACAATTAAAATATTAATTCTTGGCAAAAATATCAATTATATGAAATAAATAATATTTTTGGGATTTTTTGGTAAAATAAAATATTTTAATATTTTTGTGAATTATTAAAAATAGAAACAACCCAAAATCATTAAAACTCAGAGAGAAATTAATTTTTGAATCAATTAAATAAAATCACAAAATTCAAATATTCAAATATTTGAAAAAGGGCGCCAAGAACATGGCAAGAACACGCGCCCTTCCTCTGTTTCTGCAGATTTACATTTTCTATCCAATCTCACTGAATACTTGATTATATCATGCAATCTACATATCAATCTACTCGTTTCAACCTCACGATCATGTCTATGGTCTTTAATTTCATTTATTTTAAGCATGGAATAAGAAATCAAAGAGAAACCTCAAGAACCCTAAATTCTGCATGAAGGTTCAGAAATTCCATACCCGATTCGTACAAAGCAATTGATTGAGGGTAAACACTTTATGCATGATTATGAACATATGGCCAAATTATTGTGCAGCAAAAAATGCATGGACCATAGAGTTAGAAGAGCTCATGCTCACCTCTTGCAGCTGGTGATCGTGTTTTGGGTTAGAGGTGTTACAGCTAGGTTCCAATTATCTGGATAGCTTCCATAGGTGCCATGGAGTGTGTCTGGATACTTGGAATGGATTGAAATGATCTGGAACTTGAGATGGCACCCCAACTGCAAATCTGTCAAAGGCTTGAGCAATTGGCTAGTGATTTTGTGATTTTGGTGTTCCAGATGTTATGTGAGTGTTTGGATCACTTCTATATGATGTTTATGAGGTGTGTGTGTGTGATTGGTTTGGTTGGAATTGCTCTCAAACTCAAAACCCGATAGTGACTTGCTTTAGAAGGCAAATTTGGAAGTGAGAAGGTGATTTTGAGGAAAGCATCTGTTTGATGGCTTTGGTGTACTCAAACTGAGCACAAATGAGCTCTATTTATAGTAGAGCAAGTTTGTTTTGGGATCAATAGTGAATGGCAACTGCAGCAGAGGTTTGGCCAATGTTGATCAATGGGAATCCAAGTCTCCTCTAGCCATTGACAAGAGGTTAGGGCACAGAGCTGTGGTTCCCTAGTTGTTGGATCATTCTTGACTGAATTCAGTTGTAAATGTGTCAGTCCATGCCACCTTGGTGCATCCATTAAATGCTCCAATCCAAAATTGGAGTCTTGTCCCTCTTTTAGGCATTTCTAGGTTTGGCATGCTACTTCTTGTTCCAAAGACTTTGGAGGCTTGGATCAGTGTTTGTTCCCTTTAGTTTTGATCCTCAGATGTGTCCAAAGTGATGACAGGGCTTGGAATTATCTGATTTTGCTAAATCAAGAAAAAGTGCAAAATTCTGCATAGCCTTGGCAGTTTTCAGCAAGGCATATTGCCATTGTCATATCTCATGGCTCAAGTGGAATTTGATGGAGTTCTTGGCCATTTTGGAAAGCCCTCATATGATACAATAACTGTTTGATCATAATTGGTTTTGATACTTTTTGTATCCAAGTGAAAAATGCCCCTACATTTGGAAAAAAGTGAAGGCAGATTCTGACTTAGTGAAAATTTCACTAAGTGTTGGAAAAAAGTGACATTTTCACTTTTTGTGATTTTGATCATTCCATGATTTAAAATCCATGGGGAATTGGAATGAGTGGTAGTTGAAGCTTTTGTAGAGGGTAATGAGAGCTACAAATCCAGCTTTGGATGGGAAAAAATGGCCTTGTGGTTTAGGAGTTATGATCCTCCAAAGTTGGTACCCTAGCCACTTTGTTCCATAACTTAGAAAATTTTCTAAGTTTTTTATGGTTACCCCTTTTACAAGTTATCCCACTTTTCTTGATTTTTCTTGATGAATGATGATTCCAATCATACATTAACATCATTTTGGGATCAAAGAACCATAATTGTGAAAAATCTCAAAAAGTCAAAGTTTGACTTTTGTGCACAGTTGACTTTTTGTCAGATGAATTCCAAACTGTGCAATCCTCTATAAAATCAAGTCATTAACCTAAATCAAACTTGATGGATTGATTTCATAGGTGTTATAGGGTGTATTGAATCATGTCTTTAGGTTTTGGGAGCATGTCCTGGTCAAAAGTCAAAGGTACAATTGACTTTTTTCCCCGAAACCCTAACTGTGGTTCTGATGAAATTGAAACTTGTTGCTCAAGCTTCTTGGATCAATCCATTGTTGCAAATGGATCAATGTGATGTTTTTGAGACCCTCAAATCCCCTCTTGAGGTCTTGGCTCATGTTTTGTCCCAAAAGTCAACTTAGGGGTGAATTAGGTCAAGAAACCCTAATTCCTGATTTTTTTATTAATGTATCCCCTGAGGATAAATTGACTTGATAATTGGGTTCATGAGATCCCTTGGAGCATCATAGGTTATTCTTTGAAGCATTGGCTCATGCCCAGAAGAAAATTTCCATCTGGAGGCTCTGGTCGACCAAACCCTAATTTGGTGACACTGGCGATCTCAAGGCTTGATCCACCTAGAAGGGAGAAGCCTTGTGCTTAATCCTTGAAGTGGGAGTCTTCTTGATCCTTTGTGGATGTTTGAGAGGCTAGAAAAGTTAAAGATCATGTCATTTCTTGATTGATCCTTTGTCTAAGAGCTCTGAGAGGGCTTGAAACCCTAAGCCTGATTGTAGTGGATGCTCACCCATCTTTGGGGAGACTAATGGTTCATCCATATGGTGATGATGATTTGCACAATGATGGGAAATCTTAGTGGTCAAAATTTGGGGTATGGCAGATGCCCCTATTTAATCTTCTTGGACCCGAAGGTGTGAATGGCGAAGGTATTCGGGCATTCGGGGTGCAAGAGGATTAAATATCGGAATACCCGAAATTTTGATGGTGGTTATGAATGGCAGTTCGCGCATCCATCCTCTTTTGCTAAGTAATGATGCTTAGAAAAGGTACACTTCCCCTCGGTCCTGGTTTTCTACCAAGGAACTGGTCTCAATTTCCGATATAAACCTCCCCTTGACCCTTGCTTCCTACCAAGGATCTGGTCTCAATTTTTGATGTAAACTTCCCCTCGATCATGGTTTCCTACCAAGGAACTGGTCTCAGTTTCTGATTTAAACTTCCCCTCGATCCTGGTTTCCCACCAAGAAACTGGTCTAAGTTTCTTTTGTCAATAAACTTTCTTGACAAGGGACGCTATTTGTAGCGGTTTTCCTCAAACTTCTCACCAAATTTTCCTGGAGAGATGCCATTTGATAGAAAAACTTTTTATGTCAGACTTGCTGGGGAACCCATCTGTCTGAATTGTAGAGGGATACAAACTTCTCTGTTGGAGATGCCATTTGTTGACTCTATCTGGGGAAAACGAGTCTCTTGAGAGACTGCTTTCGCTTGGGGTTACCACATCATACTTTTCTCGGGATCTTCTCGGAGAAATGCAATATGATGTGATCTAATTTTGAGGTGCCGATGACCTTTTCGTCAGTGAATTTTTCGGAGAAAAACTGTTGTACTGCCGAATCTCTGATTAAGAGGCTTTCTCTGGGGATTTTCCTTAATCCTGGAAAGCGAAGTTATCATCTTCAATGGCGAAGAGTGATGTTTTTCGGAAGCTCTCTAGCTCTTCAGAGGTTCAAGTTATCAAAGTGGTCAAAGAACCACCTTCAATCCAGAAATAAACTGGAGGAGAGATCGCTTAGATGATTCATTTCCTGACGAGGAAAGAACTGACGACTTGATTGAGAGGACTCTTATCACTAGGGAACAAGACCGACTAGAGTGATAGTGATGCAATATGAATATGAATGTAAATCAATAATGCATGATGTATGTATGTATATGCTGACAAAACTGACGCGACATACAGGCCAGTAGATGAACACGACTGGATACTCGGCCACAGTGGGGGATGAAATGTATCACTGGTTCACGATAGTAATTCTGCTTTGCTTAGGAGAGATAGTCCCTGTCGGGAGATATGTTGGTCGGGCTTAGGAAATAAGAACTTTGTCGTGGATGTCAAATGGTGTAGCGGATCGCAGAACTGAATCAAGGTGTTAAGAACCCCATCTTCAATATCAGTCTTCAGGATTGACAAAAGTCTCCCATAACGGCCTCTGAAATCCACGAGACTAGATACCAAAGATCCAAGCTTTCTCAATTCTCCTAGATCGGGACTCTTGAAACTATACTTTTGTGTAATCCTTCTTCCAAGATCCATAATCAATGACATCTGAAATATTTGCAAAAAAAACCTCTAAGTTCCTTGAAATCTTGAGAGAAATGCTCATGAATGCATGAGTGCATGTATGCAGCAACCACAAATAAGATCACACAAGGCACTCGGGTTCAAGATTCTGAATCACAAACATAGAGCCAAGGGTGAGAACCAACCCACAATGGTGTGTACTAAGGGTATATCAGCACCTGTAGAACAAGGTTCTAAAAAAGAGTTCCCTGAGTCATAGTCCCATCTTTCAGATATTACTAGTATGACTACTACTCGCCTACCGGTAAAATTCTCAAGAGAAACTCGTCTGAGTATAGTATCGCGTGACAATCATCTTAGGTCTACACCTGGATAATGTCCGCACCAAGTCCTAATTGGCCAGGATGGGTTAAAGGTTCTACGGTCCTCAACTTCTCGGGCTCCCAGGTCGGAAAAAGTAATGACATTCACAACTACTCGTATCATATCAGTAATCCCAAAAGGGCCTCCACTGAGCGGTGCATCTCAGCTTGACATGCAAAGGACTACTCCAAGCATATCTCCTTGATTATGCCATACATCCTATCTTATTGTGCTCTCAAGTCTTGGTATATGACTTATCTCACCATACAAGATCACCAAGCATCCAAATAGAACAAGCAATAACAAACAAATCAAAGAAATAAGCGCAAATAAAACAAAGTAGGCTGAACCCACTAAGAACCAGACTTGCAAAGATTACAAAAATTTTCCTCTACACTCAACAATCCATATATATAGGTGAAGGTGAGCAACAAGCTAGGTAATTTGTAACCCCCAGACTACTTTCAGGATTACCGATAAACCGTAGAAACCAACACGAGTTTTTTTATCACGCTTTGTCCTCACTCACACGCTTTCCGGAAAACTTCATAAAAGGTTACATTCAAATACTACTCCAATTCAAGCACGCTTAACTATGGAGTTCTTATTTGTTAGGCATCTAAAAATAAGATGAATCTTGTTGGTATATGGAGTACTAATAAATCCTTATAATCCTTCCTTCAACCATGCAATCCCATATCTACACAACCTCAAGATCCCATTCATTATGATGTGAATTCAGTTACTGCCTAAAAGCTGTCAAGAGTCACTCATTGTCATGCCTTGTGCACTGGCCACCACTCCCCGCCCTCATCGGCCTCGGGTGTTACATGCCCACCAACGTCCCCTTGGTTCATCCCTAAACTACATCGTACTGGGAAAAATCAGCTCTGATACCATTTATAATGACCAAGACTACTTTCAGGATTACCGACTGACCCCTTTAACCAACACGAGACTTTTTTATTATACTAAGATTTGGTTTTGCATCTAGCCTTTAGTTTTGATGATAACAATACATTGATTCTTAAAGAACAATTTTGTATACTAATAGTTTCTGTCAAGTGTGCATCTTTTTCTTAACAGGTTCTAACTCTAAAGCATCGACGTGTGACATCATTAGATTTTGGAATCAACACACTCTGACTCTGAAGAGAAACAGTGCATTAAAAGATGTTGTCAAGTCCTAGAAAGCTTTTAGACAACGGTTCTGAAGAACGTTCATGATAAGGCCTATGATTGTGACTCTGACTGAAGAAGCCTCTGAAGGATTTCTTACCTTCAAGATTATGCGTTAAAGTTGTAGATTCTGAAGAAAGAAGTGTTAAAGATTCTGAAGCTCAGATTTTGAGGAACAATGTCAAGACTCTGAAAACTTAACTTCTAAAGACTCTCAACAAGGCTCTAGATTCTTCTAAACATGCTTCAATCAACATGAAAGCTCAAATAATTTGGACAAAATTTTGGTAAAACTCAGTGTTGAAGATGTTCCAACATGAAGACCAAAGCTGAAGAATTCTGCCAAAGAACAAAGATGTCGAAGAAGATGTCTCAACTTGAAGACTCGACATCCTGGACTGCTATAACAGATTGGTTTAAATCTGTTCCAAGATCCTAGGTGTGCTCAGTAGTGGATCAAGGAAAGATTTGAAGCCCAACTGAAGACTATAAAAGAAGACTTAGTCCTAGGGTTTTTATATGTACCTCGAATGTAACTATTGTAACCTAGTTCTCTTGTGTAAAAGTAAGGGTTTAGGTTTTTGAGAGTCGTTGGCTCTAGGTTTGTAAGTCTCCCTCTGTATCGGTTTGATACATTGTGGAAGACATAATTACTATACAGATTCATAAGCCTTTAGGTAATGAATCTTGTATTGTTCTTGGATGAAGCTTTGAAGCAAATCCAAGTTAGTGTGTTGGTCAAGAATGCTTGACAGAATTCTGTATTGACAGGGATGGTTTAGATATCAGAGATTGTGATTAGGGGAAGTGAGTGTTGATTCTCATATCAAATAGGGTGTTCTTTGATAAGGATTCCATTGGGTAGTATTTAGGAGATAAAGTTGTAAACATGGGAGTTTAACTTTATAAGTTTAGTACAGATAGTGGAGTCTTCTTCCTAGATTGGTATCCCCCAGATGTAGGTGAATTGCACCGAACTGGGTTAACAATTGTTGTGTTTTTTTATCATTCTGCAGATTTACATATTCTGTTATTGGTCTTGATAAACATGTTGGAACAGATGTCGTAACATCTGTGATTCTGCAGTTACTGATATTCAAGGTATCAGTCTGTTATTCTGTTCTTGTTTAAATGATTATGCAGAACAATGTCTTGACATGTGTTAGGACATCTGCTGTCTGCAATGCTAGAATTTCAATTGGTATCAAAGCAGGCATCCTGCCTGTTTCTGGATGAGATCTTTGGGAGATACTTTCTGACGTTTAAACAAGAGGAGTTTTAAATATAAGAACAATCAACTCAGACATACTCAAGGGTATTAATGGATGGGATGAATATTCTGGATCGAAGGTAACAACCTAGTGGTTGTTCATGTTGCTGAGGAGGTTCTACAAAAACTGCAGGAGAAGTGGCTAGTTCTCTTGTTGGGGTGTCTTATAAGATGTTGTGACATCTTATTAGGGCAACCAGAATTTGTTCCTTGGTGGTTCCGCTGCATATCTTTCTGATGGAAGAGCTCTGGGATTATGGGATTCTGGAGTTGTTGCTGAAGACAGATGGTGGAATATCTCAATCGTTGGCCTCTATATGTGAAGATATCTGCATCTTTTTATTCCAAAGTTGGGAGCGATGGAATGGAAAGAGTTGTTGGAAGATGTCTGTTATGGTGACTTGGTACTAGGAAGCTTGGTTCCATGGTGCAGTTTGAAGTCAGTTGAAGAGGAGGGGAGTTGAGTTAAGGTTTATAAAGTTCTTGCTCTAGGGATTTGATAAATTATTGATCGGCTAAGTTGTCAAAGATACTTGAGAATTCTCTCAAGTCCACTCATAATGGCATATCAGTCGTGCATCTGGAGTCTTTTAGTTATTCTTCTGACTAGAAGGTGTTTCTGTGAAACACAAACCTGAAGAAAGTGGAGGTGATTTATTTTCACCATTCAAAACAGCAAGGAAGGATTCATCTCTCTTAATCCTAAGGGTGAATCTAATCTAAATGGAGTTTTTCAGAACTGTTGAGTTAAATAGGGTTCGTTCAGAGAGAATCTTAGTTACTTGAGTCAAGGGTGGCAGTCTTGGTATCTAAACAATTTGTTTGTCAAAGAAGATACTTGCAAAAGATTGAATACTAGATAAGTGTTCATGAAATGATCTGGTGGAGTCTGGCTTCAACAGTGAAACAGGATTATTGAACAAGGATTTAAGATCAAATGTTATTTGTGTTACTCACAAGTATTTAATTGATTATCCTTGAATTTGAAGTTCGAGATTGCTGATGTTCAACATGATGTTGGAACATCTCTTCATTTGGTTTGTGCAGAATCATGGGAGGGGTACTGCATAAGCTTTTGGATCTAGTTCTCTTAGGTGTTGGCCTAAGAATATGCTTTAGTTGGTGTGGCAGAAGCATCTGATCTCTGGAAAGATTCCTGGCAAGAAACTGGTCTAGACAATGGTGATGTGGAAGATGAAGAAGAAGACATCATAATCTTGATGGATAGTTCTTGGATCATTTTATTTCTGATCTAGGAGTATTGGAGTGCAGCAGGTGTGTTCAAATTGTTACTAGAAGCATCTGGTGTTTATCTAGAGAGTTCCCTGGCAAGAGAATTGTCCAGAATGGAGTGCTGGTGATGGCACAACTTGGATCGGTTTATTTCTGATCTAGGTACTTAGGAGCATGGGATCTTACTCATCTTGGAGGTCAAGGTTAAGTGGCAGTTATCTCTGACTTTCTACAGACTGCTCTACTAAGGAAAGTGGCATTCTTCGGTATAGTTATGATGTAGTCTAGGACTACTTTTTCTTCTAAAGAATTAGACGTGGCAGGTGTGAATTCTTTGGAGCTTCAAAGCAGTTATTCATCAAGGTGTGAGCTTGAATGGAATACCTATGATAAGTTTAAGCAAGATAGAGGTTGTCTACTCAAACTTGGTTGTTGAATCAAGTCTATGAGAGCATGGAACTCTTGTTCTTTAATAGGGAGGAGGTTCTTCTAAGTGGCAAAATGAGGAGTTAAATTTAGCAGCTGGATGTCGTATCAGAATGTTCTGACATCAAGCTTAACATCAAGATCTCAGCTGGTGTTGTGGCACGTCAGCTTAAGATAAGGTGATCTACAGGAGAATGGAAGTTGTGGATGCTTCAAAAAGGTTTATCTCATGCAGTTTGCGGGAGATGTGGAAGGAAAAGATGTTACATGTCTATGGCTTGGTGGATCCAAGATGTCTTGCTATGGAGCAAGTAGTTCATGTAACTTGAAGATCATATTTCGTTGGTGGATCAGTGTATCTTGTGGGAGTTCTAAATAAGAGTGAGATCAGTCAAAAAGTGGCATTTGGTTGATCTTTAGTGTGCGTTCAAGCAGGGTGCTTGGAACCAATTACTCTTGGGCAGAAGGGTAACTGGTTGAAGACGTGAGGAGGTTCTGGTTCAAAGTCTATCTTGGAGCTTGTGGTAGAAGTTCTAAGTTGATGATAGAGGATTTCCTTCTTTTGGTGGATAAGAGTTTATTTCTCTCTTTGGTTACTGGAGTTCTTATTAATCAAGCTGGTGGTGCAGTGTTGTTTGAAGATCTTTAGTTGGATTACTATGTAGATAGTAAGTCCAATGGTGGAACATATCTAGAACCATGTTGGTTGGTGTCTATGATATGTGAAGGATGTCCTAACTGATGTTAGAACATCTTCTGGGTTGATTATCCTTGGAGTAGGATGCTAAGTTCTGAGTGTGGAACTTGACACTCACATCTTATCTAAGAAGTATTTATCTTTTCATACGGGAGAATGATGGGTAAAGAATTGTCTTGGAAGTCTGATGTGAATGGGACATGCTAGAATTGGACCAGTTTGGTGCTTGTGGAGCAAATGGGCTGAAGATTTCTGGAGCATGTGTTTGATGTTCTTCAAGTGTGAAGAACATCTGGGCGAGCTAGCAAACTAAGGGGCCCTGTGTGTCTCTTTGAGGAATGTGAAGTATTCCAGATTCAATTGGGTTGTATCTCAGGGAACAAGGAGATTTATACATGAGAATTCAGGAGGAATTCGTGTGGTGTATAGATAGTTTCAGGACGAGAGGGATAAATGGAGCTTTAGTCTCAATCCAAGAGTTTGTTAGTTATGGTACAAAGATGCATTCCTGGTACTCTCACTATATGATCATGAAGTTGTCATGGGGTATCATGTGGTGATTTTGAGGTGTTTCTTGCTGAAGAAGCATCAGTTGAGAGATATAGGGGAGAACTTATGTCTGATTAATGTACTGGTGTGGTACATGGTTTATTTGAGGATCAAGCAGTAGCTGAATGCGTTCAGCAGGTGTGTTGAACAGAGGGTGCTCTCTTGAAGACATGAAGATACGACTTATGTTTTCCATTCATTCAGGGTGTTCTTCTTGCAAAGGAGCACTGGTTATCTTAGATGAGGGGAGTTTCTCCTTGATCTAAGATGTATTACTCCAGGGGTGCAGTTCATAATCAAGTTTGTTTGGGGGTCAAGCAAGCTGTGATTATTTTTGGATGAGATGTCAAGAAGGATGTCTTGACATTGCTCTGCTGATGCAGACTGTGGGAGTATTGATCAATACAGAAGTTTTTCGGTAGACAATGTCTGACATGATGCCAGGACATGTTTTTAAAGTAACTGGGTCATTATGGACGATGTACCTTGGCCAGTGGAAAACATGCGCGTGCAAAACCTGCTCTCCGGGTTTTACAAAATCTTTGGACTGTGTTCTTTATAGGAGAAACATCCAAAGCATTCTTGGCCGGTGCACTCTCGTTGTTGGAGAAGTCTCATTTTCTATTAATGACCTTGTTGAATTGACCCTTGGTTCGTTAATTCCTATGAAGACCGCTTGGGTATTTATAGGAAAGCCTTGTCACTTTTGTCTCAAGATGTGGATCCAATATGTGTTCTCATGGCATTATTTAGAATTGTTCCTTGGTTGTTGTGTGTCTGGACTGGCTAGGGACATTTTTGTCAATTTTTGGCAAAAAAGGGGGAGAAAGGTTCGAGCCTCAGTCTCTTTTGTGTATTGTGTCCTGAGTTAAGAATTGTACCTAGGAATTTCAAGAGTCTCCAATCTCTTGGGTGTGTATGTGGATGTGCACTTCTAGATACCTCATTATTTCCGGGGGAGTCACATCAGTGCTCTAATCATAGCCGACACTCAGGGTGAAGAGACGTTAGGAACATCCTGGTCTTAGGGTACAAATAGTTTTAGCAAAAATTTGCCAAAAGGGGGAGATTGAAAGCTCAAAATTTTGGTAAAACTCAGTGCCGAACAAAATAGGAAACAAACATTAGTGATAAATACATTCACATGTGTTAGCGATGCATATAAAAGGAAGGACGATGTCAATAATATCACCCATTAATGATATAAATCATCCATAATAACAATCAATCACAAATGCGGTTACGAATGCAATGTATATCAACTGCTCTACTCTAATGCATGTGGTACCGAGGATTTTTGGATATTAGAGGAATGTTACTAATTAATCCACTCCTCACTGGTTCCTCTCTTAATAAGTTCAATATCTGAACCATCACACTCATCACAGGTTCCACCTATAAACCTGAGACTCATCCCTGGACCGAAGTCAGTCACATTCAGACTTGTCACGGGTTTCATCTTAGAATCTGAGACTAGTCACTAGATGAAGTCTATCATCTATCTCTGATATACATGATGCATGAATACAACATACAAATTTAATACTCGTCTCAAACCTCTAACTCCCATACTTGTTATCGGTTCCTATTTGAACCTAAAACTCTGCATTAACATTGCCAATACAAGGCTACGCCAATGGTTCCTCTCTGAACTAAACATCTCAATATAAGCATTGCCAATATAAGGCCACAACTGTGGTTTCCCTAAGAACCACACATTCAACATAACTCAACAATTTCATTTTAATTCATCATACTAGTTAAATATATAATTTCTCAGCAATGTCCATCAACATGGTAAAAACAATATTATGCAACCATCAACATTCAACAAGATCTGCTCATAACTCAACGAAGTTAACAATAACTCTACCACTTTTTATTCAAAATTAAGAATCTTAAGGCATACTCTAACCTTAAGTCATTTACTTTCCAACTCAACTCTGAACATATCAGATGACTCAAAAACTCAACTCGTTTAATTAAACACAATTCTAAATATGTCAAACTCAACTCTAAACATATCAAATAACACAAAACTCAACTCATTTAATTCTCAAACTAAACTCTTAACATATCCACGTATTATTTCGCACGAATATATCATAAAAAATATTGTACTTAAGGCCTAAATCAATAACAACTTAATTCATATAGCATCTTATCAAAACAACCCCAAAATCATGTTTTCTGCTAGTCATACATCACATTCAAATAATTATTTAAAATATCAAACAGAGTCAGAATCAAGCAAATGAATATGTTTTGGAAAGCTTAGAGATTCTATTTTAATACTATTATTTTTATTTTATAATACTTAAGTTCTCAATCGGTACAATTTAATCAAATAATTGAAACTGGTGCAGACACTGGACAAAATGTATCGTCAGACTTGTAACTAGTATTTCTCCTACAAAAATTAATTAAATGAGATACTTATTAAGTCCAATATGCAGGAAATGTTTTTTTATTTTCTTATGATATAAATTTTACTCTTAAAGGACTTATGAAAATCAAGGTATGCGTTAAACAAGACAACCAACACATGACTGAAACTTGACTACGCTTCTAGTATAAATACCAGATAACTGCTACTGTTTTAGCGCTCCTAGAGCCAAATTATCCATTTCAAAAGAAATATTATCATGTTAACTTTCTAATTCAACTAACCATACCTCAAACGGACTTACGAAACTCAAGTTATGCATGAAACAAGACGATCAATCTCCTTCTATGTCTATCTACGATTTTATGCATTTTCTCTGATTTCTCTTAAATGAAATAATCCCATAACTCCAATACTTGAGTTCCAACTGTCCCAAAACACATAGAAACTTATAGTACCCGAATCATATGGCAAATAACACATTAAAACGCCAAATTAACATTATCACATCAATTTATCATACTTTTTCATCAACACATAACATAAGTATATAAACAACAACATCTTCAATTTCCTTATGCCATATAGTCATATGAAATTCATATCAACAATAGAAATTAAGCAAGATTAACACAACCAAAATAGAATTACATCAATCTAATTATGGATATTTTCCACAAATCTCCCACTACTCAAATCCCACAACAATGGAGGAAGAGGGAAAAGGGAAAAGGGAAAAAGGAGAATGAATCTTCTCTATCCTACATGCTTAAAAACCCATAGTATGAACAGTTCCTCACACCCATTACCTCGAATTCGAAGAAACTTGAAGCTTTGGTTATGTGTTTCTCTCTTCCCCTTCAAAAAGCTTCCTACGGTTTGCTCTTCTCTCCCTTGCCTCTTTTCACAATTTTTCACATACTACCAAACTCTCCAAACTTTTCTCCCTTAAATAAATAAAACCTAATTCTATTTTATTTTAATTAATTCCCTTCAACTCTCTAAAATTCCACCACCTCCTTAAATTTTTAAAAAATATATTTTATTTCCCCAAAACACATATTCTCATATTTTCTCTATTATTTAAATAAATAAAATTTAATTAAATCTAGTTACCCCTAAACCACAAAACCTCACCTCTACACTAAGTTTAATACCATAAAACTCTACTCAAAGTTCACCAACTTAAATAATTAAACTAAAAACACTCCAAAACTTGATTAAAAGTAAATATAAAAAACCGGGGTGTTGCATCAGCTGCAAAGAAACGTTATAAAATCAATAGATATATTTTCTCATGGAAAACGTAAGCGAACCCGAGTACACTCGAGTGCACTATAAGCAACATCATGCCTTAAATAGTCACTTCAATATACACATTAGTAAGAAGCAGCAAAACGTTATAATAATGGAAAGTCATTTGATGCAATTGTTCCCCACTACTTTTTCAAATGACTCTAAGTGTTTCTACTTTTAGCTCAATGTAAACAACACTCTCAGAGGCCGATCACAATTGCTAAAGATTTTCCTAGCTCAATAACATCCAGCAAGCCTTGGGGGAAACTATTATCGGCCTGCCAATGGCCCAAAGAAGCTAAGGCCCTAATTTATGTCAATCCACTCCATATGACTCAAGTTATAAAAGTCACTGCATGCATGTGAAAGGAAATGTACACTTTTCTAATCTCCACTTTTCACTACACTCATCGTAAATCTTAAACTGACTTATGCATTTGAGTGTTAACCTTGTAGTTCCACCCCAGCTCCTTCGTAACGGAGATCAGTGTACCACATGTTCAGGATTCCTTAATACTAAGTTACAGCTAATTCTGATTCTAGAACAAAACACTAACATCTAGTAAATTACTTTATGCTAATATTTCCTTAAATATTATCCACTTCTTATTTGGTGGGAATAGTGGGATTACAATTTACAATGAAGTGGATTCGTAAAATCAATAATACAACAAATAATTAATAAGAAAAGGACAGTAATTAATTTTTTTAACGACAAAATAATATATTAATAATAAAAAACATGAAAATCACCAAAATACAGATAATTCCAAAGCATAAGGATAAGGAGTGCATAGATAACCACTAAGAATACAAATAAAAATCTTAAAAAAATAAAATAAAATATCTCAACCTACATAGCAACAAACCAAAAGAAAAGGCGAGGAGCAGAACCAATGGAACTACATAGAAACCACTAAGGAATTAGGCTAGAGTTTATACCGATAGAACTACTATTAATAGATCAGACTCCACTAGAGAAATACAAAACTACATACCAAAACCTACCTTAGAATCAAACCAAATACTCGATCCACTATTGGTTAAAGTAGAGGGTAGGGTTCTCAAACTACTTGGAGAACATGCATGAGTTCATCTATAATTTGTTTAGAAACCATTTTTAGACCAAAAAATACTCTTTCCTCTACTCCTTACCCCATTTCTTAATGTTTATCACATACAGACCTGACCCAAAAGACAAGGCAAGCATGACGAGAAATTAACCTGTCACCCTCACACTTAAACCTCACAACCACCAATTTGTATGAATAAACCAAACTAACCCTGGAAAAATTTTCCCTAAAATTACAAATTTACGACGTAACAGCGGAATTTTCAAATTTCAGGTCCTATACCAAAAATTTCAAAACAACTACCGGAAATTTTGAAACAAGTAAGTGTTTCCCGCAAATTCCATAATTTCTAGTATTTTCTATCGGAAATTTAAAATTTTTGGTACAGAACATAATATTCTTGTACCGGAAATTTAAAAATTTCTAGTAATTTTAAAAATCTTGTTTTGTACCAGAAAATTTAAAATTTTGGTAGTTTTAAAAATCCAGTTTTGTACCGGAAATTCTGATGCTGAGTCTTCCTAGCTACGGGCAGGACGAGTGGTCCCCAACAGTTCACACCGGAAGCGGATGGCTGAACAGGGTCATTTCCGGGCACCTCGTTCCACTCGACGCCGTTCCTGTAGTTGATCCCTTTGGTGGGCCAGTAGTTGAGTCGGTCGTTGAGCCGGTGGTTGCTCAGGTGGTTGATCCAGTTGTTTAGGAGGTTGTTGAAGAGGTTGCTCAGGAGTTTGTTGAGGAGGTTGCTCAGGAGGTTGTTGAGGAGGTACATCCAAATGCTGCTGTTGGTGAGTCAGGTCCGTCGGTTACTGTTGAGACGGAGGTTATGGCGCCTACGACTGAGCCCTCTGTGCACATTGATGGAGGATTCCTAGGAGGAACCATCGATCAGACTGTGCTTATAGAGTATGCTGAGCATGTGGCCTTACGATTATGGCAGGGGAGGTATATGTCTTTTATGTTTAGTTTTAATTTTTGTTTATGTATGTCTGTCATAATTAAGTATCAACTAATTTGTTTATATTTTATTATCACAGGAGCGACCCACACTATAGATCACATCTCGCAGTCGAATATAAAAGGCTTCCCGAAGATTCTGATGCTTGAACAGGTCTGTCGAATTATACGGGACTTCGAGCTACTTGATTACGTCTACTGCTCACTCACCATGTTGGACGCTCCATTGGTTAGTGCTTTTGTTGAGAGATGGCACAAGGAGACATCATCATTTCATCTTCCGTTCGGGGAGATAACTATCACTCTATATGATGTCTCTGCATTGTTCCATCTCCCTATCGGCGGCAGATTCTGGACAGCTCCGATTCTTAGCGTGACCACCGCTTGTCAGGTTGTGTTACATGATTTGAGTTTGTTTGAGGCAGAGGTGCTGGAGGAGTTTGGTGTGACCAGGGGTGCACACCTTTGCATGCATTGGCTTTGAATGATATACGACCGACTTGTAGCTGATGGGAGGGTGTAGCATTGCGAGGTGGGGGCCCCACAGCAAAGAGGTGGAAGGGGAGACAGGCACATCCTGGTGGTATTTCTTAGTACAAGAGGAAGCTCGATGCTCTTACTATAAATGATGTCATCTGGACACCATACACAGGTCATAGAGTTCACCGTGAGTTCGAGGAGTCATTGTTATATTCAGGTTATATAGGGTGGGAGACCATGGTTGCGAGATACTTGCTTAAGAGGTGTTTGCGACAATACGATTATGTTTGGAGTATCCCACTACTAGTACTAGATATTTCAGCTTCAGGGATTGACTGGTTGTTTCAGAGTAACTTCCTCAGCTCTGGTCATGCCATCAGAGATCGAGCGGTCACTGTTCAACACCCATTGCAGTGTGAAGATGGTTACTTGAAGTGGTACCTCACTGTATGACACCCTCGCATCACCACACCCCCAGCTGATGATGGGCTTTCTGATGATCGGGTACCTTTTGATGACGCGTCACCGCCGCGTCCTATAGTAGATCACGCCGATGACCAGCAATGCCTCTAGATAATTGCAATGATTATATGTAATCTCATGGGTTTGGTAAACCCAGATGGTGAGGTATATACTGGATTAGCTCGGGCTTCACACATAGCCCGTGGGGGCCTATTTAGATACATTTTGTATTATTTGTATTATTTGTATATTATTCAGACAACTTTATCATAACACTTGATTAGGTAATATTAGTGTTCTTCCTTAAATTGCAGTGTGAACGTTAACTAACATCCGACAATAGTTTTCATAACTTAAGCAGAAAAAACTTAACATTACAATATTATTAATAAATAAGAAAAACCTAAACACTACCAGACGCTTAAGGAAGTTTCAGCATCTCCATTATGTCAGCAACGGATCTTGACAGCTTCTCATATAACTCGATCGGCCCCTTTGTTATCCTATGGCGATATGATCTCCAAATTTCCTTCACATCTTCGCTAGTCTTCAAATCAACAAGGTTGTATTTCACCCTCCCATTTGTATCAATCTAATATTCACAAAACTCGATCTTTCTCACCTTTCTATTGTCACCATCAGGCAACAATACATTCAACTTCGACGTCATGCTGGCAAAAAAGGTGGTGCCATCGGGAAGCTTGAACTCTATAGGAGAAGAAGCTCCGTTGAAGAACACTTCTACCTTAATAAAAAATTGGGGAAGATGCATTTTTTTAGATGTGTTTATCAACAACAGGTCACCCACATTTATACAAATTTTTGAATCTATTGAGGAACACACAAACTATTGGTGCAATCACAGCCGCACAAAACTGTCGGTAAAATCCTGATCATCCAAAAAAGCCCTAAAAATACAACTACCGAAAATTTCGCTAAAATTTTCGGTATCAACACGGAGATTTGAAATTTCCGAAACATTTTGCACTATACTGGAAATTCTGAAATTTTCGGTACACCGAAAATTCCAAATTAACTACCAGAAATTTCAACTGTACTAAAAATTTCAACATGCGTATCAGAAATTTCATACGACAATTTGATATATTTTTTATCCAGGGACAGTTTTGGCATTATAAACTATTAGAGAATATCAAGTTTAATTTAGGAGGTGGCAGGTTAAATTATCCAGCATGACCAGTGCCTTGAGCCTCACGTTTTTGGGTTAAAACTAGACCTCCAAATTAATTTGTGAACAACTATATTTGACAAAAAGCATTGTTTAAAAGTTTCTAGTATAATAGTCTGGAGGTAAAGTAATGTCCAAATATTAAAGTAATGTCGAGGCAATTGTTCAACGGGTTTAAGTTACACTGGAATGAGCAAATTAACCTGGTTCAATTCGCCGATGATACCATTTTGATTTGCGAAGATAATTGGAGTAATATATGGGGGATCAAGGCTATCTTACGAGGTTTTGAGTTGGTGTCCAAATTAAGAATTATTTTCATTAAAAGTCGATTGTTTGGAATTAGTGTAGAGAATTCTTTTATTAATGCAGCTTCTACTTTCTTAGCTTGTAATGTGGGTATTTTCCCATTTAAATTTCTGGGAATTGGTGTTGGAGGGAATCATAGACTTTTTGCGTTTTGGAAATCGGTGATTGACATCTTCAAAGCGAGACTCTCTTCTTGGAAAGCGTAGTTCGATTGGAGGGAGAGTTACACTTATTAATTATGTTTTGACGAATTTGTCGGTTCATTATCTTGCCTTTTATAAATCTCCGCGTAAAGTCGTGAAACATTTGGTGGCTATTCAACGTAGATTCCTTTGGGCTGGAAATTCTGAGTCGAAGAAGGTGGCGTGGGTGAGGTAGTCTCAGGTCTGCAATTCTTTGGACAAAGGTGGCTTAGGTATCAAAAGCATCTCCGAGTTTAATGTTGCTCTGCTATCAAAATGGCTTATGAGAATTATCTGCGAATCAGATGCTATTTGGCATAACGTGCTTTAGTTTAGGTATGGTGATGTTCGTAAGTGCATTTTGCTGAATTCGATTAGTTCTCCTGCTCGTGCAAATTCCTTATGGTGGAAAGATATTTGCTCTTTGGTTGATGCTCATGATAACGATGGGTTTTTGGGAAAGCTTTTGTGTAAATTGGGTAATGGTAATCTGATCTCTTTCTGGCATGCTAAGTGGGTTACGGATAGGCCCTTGAGGAGTGTCTTTCCTGCTATTTTTTTAACTGCGGAAGCCAATTTTGGGGCTGTTAGTGATATGGGGGGGTTGATTTGGAGGTGTTTGGCAGTGGAATGTGGCGGACGGTTTGGTTGCTCATGTTTCTGATGTGCAGACTGAACTGTCAGATCTACTGGATATTCTAGCAGACATTGCTCCCTCTTCTGACACACTCGATAGATTTAGTTGGCCGGGAGCAGTTTTTTCTTCTTTTTCTGTTAAGTCTTGCTATGATGGTTTAATGAGGGTGCGAGAATTGGGCGACTTTGACATTAGTCTCAAGACTGCCTTGGATTTGGTTTGGAATACTAATATACCTAAGAAAGTTAAGGTGTTTAGTTGGAGACTTTGTTTTGATAAACTTGCCACTCGTTCGAATCTGGAGGTCAGGTGAAAAATATCAAATCCGCACGAATTGAGTTGTGTTTTTTGTTTTAACTCTATTGAATCTTCTAATCATCTTTTTCTTCATTGCCCCGTGTTTGGTTTATTTGGAAAATGGTTTTTGGTTGGTTAGGCATTGAGGATTTTGTTCCTCCTAATTGTTGTGAACATTTGTTTCTTTGATTTGTGAGGATGGTGGGGAAGACCTCGCGAAAGTGGGCTGCAACAATTTGGTTTTGTACCTGCTGGTGTTTGTGGAAGGCGCGTAACCAAATTTTGTTTAATGATGCTTTCTTCGTAGTAAAATACATTTTTTTTAGCATTGTGCATTTTTCGTGGTGGTGGCTTGGTATTTCGTCTAAGCGTAAATATTTTTGTAATTTGTATGAATGACTCAAATGCCCCATCAATTTTTTGTAGGTTTGTTTCCTTTTGGTTGATCCTTGTTTGTCAAGGCTTCTTGTGTTTGTAGTTTGTTGGGTTGGGAATACCCCTAATAATCCCATAATAATCTTTTGCTTATAAAAAAATTTAAAGAAGTCAGCAGTTTGACTTCTTAAATTATATAAATATAATAAGTTGTTAATTTTATTATTTATTTCAAGAAGTATATAACATTAGTACAATTAATTCAAGCTATTAAAAAGATAAAAAGTAACATGATACTATTTTTATTTTAATTAAGGATATAATTAATATAATTAATATGTTTTAGAAATTATTAATTAGTTTTATATTATTTAGAAACTTAACTGAAAAAATAATTATATATATATATATATATATATATATATATATATATATATATATATATATATATATATATATATATAAGGGTTAAATAAGTAATAGGTCCCTGAAAATAACCCAACATTCAAGTTTGGTCCCTATAAAAATTTTCTTCAAGGTTTGGTCCCCCAAATGTTTTCCGTTTTCAAGTGTAGTCCCTCCCGTTAGTTTTCACTAACAAAGGGTGACATGGCGTGCCATGTGTGCTGAAATCCATTGCCAACTGTGTATCATTTGTTTGACTAGTCAAAATGTATAATTGTTTCAGTCATTCTCAGTTGCCTTATACGTTTGGCTTCTTCTTCTTCTTCTTCTTCCATTCACGACCAAATCCCTAAACCCCCAATTCTTCTTATTCTCTCAATCTTGTTTGTCTTTCTTTTTTCCATTCAGATTCGTCATGTCTACATGTTTTAGGCTCAGCAAGGTAGTTTCACGTCACTCCAAGAGTTTAAACAACAGTGAAGGGAGAAAGTGTGGTTGCAAGGGAAGTTTGATTTCATACGTGTGCAAGAGGGGGAAGAATGAAGGTAGATTGTTTTGGAGATGTCCGTTTTGGAAGAATGAGGGAACGTGCAACATGTTTCTTTCGGATGATGAAATTGGAGGTGGGATTGAAGAACTTCAAGGGGGGGATGAAGAATGGAGCAAGGAAGAGAGGGAAATGAAAATGGTGGAAACCTTTAAGGATCTTTATGAAAGTTCGATGAAGAAGAACAACAAGCTGAAGATGAAGCTCAAGGCAGTGGAATTCTATGGAAATTTGAAGACTTTTTTGGTTATAATTTTAGTAGTGGTGAACATGTATTTTGTGGTTAGGTGTAATTGTAGAATTGAGTGAATGACATTTGTTGTCGTTGTAATGAGATTGTAATGTTTGTTTTGTTTTTAGGAGTTGTAATGTTGTATTGTTTTGAGAAAGTCTTCAAATTGTAAGAATGTTGTTATATGGTTTAGTTTGGAAAATGTAAGACCTGGTTGTGTTAAATGATATATGTTATGTACTGTTGTTTTATAGGTGGTGATGCCAAATTAATTGTTGTTTTGTAATGTTGTAATGATATCTGTGTTAAATGGTATCTGTTGTTGTCTTGTTATGAAATGTTGTTTTGGTATAGATCCAAATTAAATGCTGTTTTGGTATAGATCCAAATTAAATGTTGTTTTATAGGTGGTGATACCAAAAGAGACATATTCAAATGACCTGTAATTCAAAATAAAATTTAACAACAGAGAATTTCACTCAAAAGAGTTGACATATATTTCAGTGACATTTAACAACAGACAATTAAACTTTAGTACCCTTACATAACATCATAGCATAGTAAGGAAATGTATTTTGGGCCTAAAGACCACTTCAGTACCCTTACATCAGAAATTAGAATACATAAAATTGACCAAAACATGATAACAGATGTTCAAAAAACATCAGTTAAACAACAACAGGATCTACTTCATTGTGAGTGCCGCTTGGCATTGATGCCTTCATCCTCAGGTATAATCACAGGATCTACATGGTCTTTCCCAGGGCCTGGCATGCTCTTTGTTTTGAGTGTCTTCAACCTCTGACTTTCTCTTTTTTCAGGCAACCCACTTTCATAGGCCTTGTATCTGCTCTGTGTCCTGATTTTTGGTGGTTCACTACTGCTTGGTTTAGACAAAGTTGTTCTTATACCAGGTGGTTTGAAAGGAGTATTCCTGCCCACCTTTGGTTGACTCCCAAAGAAAACCCTTGGGCCAGTTGGAATTGGCTTAGAAGTCTTGCATGGTGACTTATCAATCCTAAGAGGTTGAATGTTCAAGACAGCAGAACCTGTAAGAACAGCAGTAATAATGTCATCTAATGATGTTGGGTTTTCCACCTCAATGCCCTCAGGCTCATCTGTATATAATTGGTCACATTTATCCTTGACAAACTCATCCTGAATAGCAGACTTTGGATGAATTACATCCTTCACAGCAGGCCTTGATGCAATTTCCTCATTGACTGCAGGTCTTGATGCAATGTCCTCATTGACACTAGGTCCTGATGCAATCTCCTCATTGAAAGCAGGTCCTGATGCAATTTCCTCATTGACAGCAGGTCTGGATGCACTTTCCTCATTGACATCAGGCCTTGATGCTCTTCCTTCTTTGGCTGCAGGCTTTGATTTCTTACCTTTCTTGTTTGATGATCCCTTAGGCCTCCCCTGCATATTAACATAACATCAACAACACTAGTATATAAAGCAATGCAATTACAATTTGAAAATAACAAAATCATTAAAGTGGTACCCTCTTTTTTGATGCCTCAGTAGTCTGACTTATTTGGGTTGGAATTGGCTGAGATGTTTCTGTTGTGCTATCTAAAGTGACTTGAGTAGTCTTGTTTGCAGCTTCTAACTCTTCCTTCAATTTCTTGCAAGTTTTTTTATTATGACCCAACTGAAAACAGAACCTACACCTATGGCTGGTGTTTGTTCTTTGCCATCTAGTTTGATTCTCTTCATTAGGCTCCTTTCTCCTCAACTTCTTGGGCCTCCCAGGTCCTCGTTTGAAAATAGGTGGCAACATTCCCTCATTATCAGTCTTGGGCCACTTGTTTTGTCCATTAAGTGGGGTAATAACCTCACTATAGCATGTTGCATAAGTGGTCTTGTGATAGCAAGGGTGGACATATTTTAGAGGGTCATCTACCTTCCTATAGATGGCAGCCACAACATGCCTACAAGGGATACCCACCAGTTCCCAAAAGTTGCAAGAGCAAGTATGTTTTTCAAGATCTACTACAAAACTGTCTGTCAATAACACATGGCTCACTTGAAATGACAACCTACCAGCATAAGTAGCTGTCCATGATGCACTTTTCTCAATCTCCCCGTCTAGTCTCCTTAAGGGTTTGGCCATTATGATACCCTTGTAACTATCCACCTTTTCCCTTAAAGTGGCAAACCTCCCCATTAAATAGTTCCTTATCCACTCAAACATAGTTATAATGGGTTTGTATCTTTGCAACAATATGGTTGCATTAAATGACTCACTTAGGTTGTTCATCAAAACATCACATTTAGAAAACATAGGAAATGCATGCTTACACCATTTTTTCTTGGGAATTGCCTCTATCCACTCATAGGCCTCCAAACTGACATCCTTTATCATCAACATCTTTGCTTCATGAGCTTCAAAATATGTAGTTTTGGCAGCAGCCATCATTAGATCTCTGAACAAGGTTCCTCCACCAAATCTCTTCTTGAAGTTTGCATAGAGATGCCTTAGGCAGAACCTATGCTCATATGCTGGATATTCTTCCTCAAAAACCTGTACTAAACCCTAAACAAGGAATACAATAAGGCATTAGAACAGTGTAATGTATGTAAAACAATACAATCCAACAATGCACTAAAACTACCTTTTGTTGATCAGATATAAAGCACCACCTACCAACTCCAATATCCTCAATCAACAACTTCAGAAACCAGCTCCACGAATTCTTTTTCTCCATCTCAAGCCCTTCCTCAAATCCACCCATTCTCCCCTCCTCATTATCTTCAAAATGTACATCTTCCACAGAGTCTTCATCACACTCTTCACTTAATCCACTCCTGTTGTCAATTTCCTCTTGACAATTAGGTGTCTTTCCTTTCTCTCTAATCCTCTCCATAGCTGTGGGCTCTCCATGAACCCTATTTTCACAGTAAATTTCAATCTCACACTTGTACCCCATGGCATACAAGGCCAACTCAAACGCATCTCCGTCATCCTTGAATGGTTTCAAGTCATTTTCAAATGATCCTTCCTCATGCTTCCACCACATCTTAACCAAATTGTAAAAAAACTCAGGTACCACCTCCTTAACTAAGTCACATGCCTCAACAAAACTCCAAAAATCAGGATCCTGACCCTTGAAAGCATGCACCTCCCCTCCTTCGTATGTTACGTTGGTGTCTTTTACAAAAGACCCCTTTACATAAAAAACAACAGTGAATTTATCCATACCCCTGCACACAAAAGTTAAAACTAACTTGCACTTTTGCCATTTTCGTAAAAAAAATGAGTAAACGTAATGGCAGACAACAGACAACTATTGAAAGAAACAAATAAAAGAAACAAAACATGGAGGGACCACAACGTAATGGTAGACAAGTATGGAGGGACCACAAACGTATTTTAATCAGTAACCAATAAAAGAAACAAAACAATGGGAGACAACTACATTTACCTGGGACCACAGCTTCGAATCGTAGAAGACCTACTTTGGGACCAATTCTAAGACTTGCGAAGAAATGACGAAGACGTTCTTCTGCTAGGGCACAAGGTCTTGGACGAAGAAACGATTTCGGGAAAATGACTTCTGAGATTCTTTCTCTTCTATGTCAATGAGTTTTGTCTTTTGCTCTTCTTCCATTTCCTAATTTTACACCGTGTCCTTATCAAAATAAAGCGTGCGCACACATGGCACGCCATGTCACCCTCCGTTAGTGAAAACTAACGGGAGGGACTACATTTGGAAACGGAAAACATTAGAGGGACCAAACCTTGAAGAAAATTTTTATAGGGACCAAACTGGAATGTTGGGTTATTTTCAGGGACCTATCACTTATTTAACCCTATATATAATATTATATTTTGTGTTAGAACTTAATATTTGTTGGGCAGAACTTGGTCACGTGGAGTTGACATTGATTGAAAATATAATATTAGTAATAGTACAGCAATAGGAGGAATAGTGAAATAGTTTGCATGCCACTACTTTTGTTTTTAACTATTCAGCATTGACATTCCTTTCTATAATGTATTCCACTTTTAGGGGATAGGATCATTTGCATGTCCTTGCGTATCATTCTTCTTTGGAATGGTCAAATTATATAGAGGTAAATCTATAACTTCTGTTAAATGATTCCCATACAAATATTTCCACAAGCATTCAGTGTAAAGGATGTAAAGACATTAACAGGAGTTGCCTGAAAATTGAGTGCTTCCTATTTCTCCTGTCTAAATCTAAATACACTTCACTTCACAAGTTCACAGTATCTGCACTCGAATTTTTTTTTTGTTGTTTTTATTGATGCAAAGTATCATTTTGGGGATTAATTAATAATATGAACAAAGATTTTATAAATTAGTATCCAAGCTGTTCGGTGCTAGCAAGATCTCTCTTTCTATTTTGTGATGACAGAAGCAGTACTTTATATATATATATATATTGATTTGTTCTGTACTTAATACAAAGATACAATCTTGGCCCCTTTATATAGGCTCAAGTTTTCTACTATTCCAATAAAACAATAACTACTAATAATAGTCCACTAACTCTTGACCTTACCACTAACCCTAAATTAAAGACCCACTAAACCTTTTGGCTTTTCAACTACATCTCCACTAAACAAGACAGTAAAGTTTATTCAACAAAACTCCCCTGTAAACTTAAATGTTTCTCCCATCCATCAAGCCTATCATCTTCTTGCCTCTGTCGAAAAGTTCTTTCGACAATGGTTTTGTAAGGATACCTGCTGCTTGGTATTTGCTTGCCACAAGCTTCAATTGGACACTTCCTTACTTCACATGTTCTCGAATGAAATGAAATCGAACATCAATGTGTTTGCTTCTTTCATGATTCACTGGATTCTTTGCTAGCTCAATTGCTGATTTGTTGTCCACGTGTATCACGATTGCACCTTCCTGTTTTAACTCCATTTTGCCCAACAATCTTCTCAGCCATATTGCATGACAAACACACCAAGATGCTGCCACATATTCAGCTTCACATGTCGAAAGCGTTACTATTGGTTGTTTCTTGGAGAGCCAAGTAAAAGCAGTATTTCCCATAAAGAACACATATCCAAACGTGCTCTTTCAATCATCAATATCACTGCACCAATCGCTGTCGGAATAACCAATCAACCTGTAATCTTCTGCTTTTGAATAAAACATTCCAAGTGACACAGTTCCTTGGATATATCGAATGATTTTTTTCAATGCCTTCAAATGTGAATAGACTGGTTCCTCCATGAATCGACTGACAATGCCGACACTTAACGAAATGTCCGGACTTGTACATGTGAGATAGCGAAGACTTCCTACCAAGCTTCGAAATTTACTTGTTTCGACACGATCTCCCCCATCAAATTTCGACAACTTGGCACCTGGTTCCATTGGCGTCGAAATCGGATTACAACTTTCCATCTTATATTTCTTCAAAATTTCTTTTGCATATTTTTCTTGTGAAATAAAAATTCCTGTTTCTTCCAGTCGAACCTCCAGACCAAGAAAAAATCTCATCAGACCTAAGTCTGTCATCTCAAATTCTCGTGTCATTGTGCCCTTGAACTCTTCTATCACCTGATCATTACTACCCATAAAGATGAGATCATCAACATAAAGAGCAACAAGTAATATATTACCTCCATTATTCTTTACATAAAGGGCATGCTCATAAGGACATTGCTTGAACCCATTCTCCTTAAAATATGTGTTGATACGTGTATTCCATGCCCGTGGTGCTTGCTTCAGCCCATAAAGTGCTTTCTTCAATTTCAACACCTTCTTCTCTTCTCCAGCTTTCATATACCCTGGTGGCTATTCGACATAGACTTCTTCTTCGAGCACACCATTCAAAAATGCTGATTTAACATCCATTTGAAATATTTGCCATTTGAATTGAGCAGCTTGTGAAATGAGTAGTCGAATTGTCTCCATTCTTGCAACGGGAGCAAAAATTTTGTCATAGTCGATTCCTTCCTTCTGCCTATATCCCTTCGCTATAAGTCTCGCCTTGTATCGTTCCACTTCGCCTTCGACATTCATCTTTTTCTTGAATACCCACTTCACACCAATGGGTTGACTACCTTTTGGTAATTCGACCAGCTCCCATGTGTCGTTGTGATTAATCGCCTTGATTTCTTCATCCATGGCAGTTTTCCACTTCTTGTCTCGCAATGCTTCTTCTAAACTAATATTTTCAGCATCTGCCAAAAGACATACAAGATGTACCTCACTTGTCGAATCAAACAAATCTTGTAGACTTCGCATTCTGGGTTGTCGAGGTTCATCTTCATTTTTAGAATCTTCAAATTCTGTCGAAATGCTTGTTGGTACAGCGACTGGTGATTCTCCGACTTCGACAATGACTTCTGTTGAATTGTTCCAGTCTCACTTACTCGCTTCATTTATTCGAACATCCCTACTCACTATCACCTTCTTGCTTATGGGATCGAATAACCTGTACCCTTTCGTCTTCTCATCATATCCAATGAATATGCACTTCTGACTTTTGTCTTCAAGCTTCGTTCTTCGTTGATCTGGTACGTGTGTAAGCCACACTACCAAATACTTTGAGATGAGAAACTGTTGGCTTCTATCCGCTCCATACTTCTTGTGGGGTTTGATCTTCTAACTTCGAATGTGGACATCGATTCTGAACATAAACAGCACATTGTACAGCTTATGCCCAGAATTCCTTCGACATGTTCTTGCTTTTAAGTATTGATCGAACCATGTCGAGAACTGTTCGATTCTTCCTTTCAGCTACACCATTTTGTTGAGGCGAGTATGGTGCAGTTAGAAATCTCCTTATGCCCTGCTCTTCACAATACTTCATAAAGGCTGTCGAAGTATACTCACCACCTCTGTCAGATCGAACTGCTTTGATGTGCCTGTCAGTTGCCTTCTCCACCATTACTTTGAACTTTTTGAACACCTCGAATGCTTCAGATTTTTCTCTCAAGAAATAAACCCAGGTTTTTCGTGAGAAATCGTCGATAAAAGAAATGAAGTACCTTTTGCCACTGAAAGATTCTGGAGTGATTGGCCCACAAATATCAGTATGAATCAATTCGAGAATATTTTTAATTTGATATTCTGCCTTCTTTTGAAATGAGGTTCTTGTTTGTTTGCTAAGCACACAATCTTCACAAAACTTTCCTTCATAGTCCATATCTGGTAGCACGTGTACCATGTTCCTCTTCGTTAACCTTCTTAGACCAGCATGATGTAAATGACCAAAGCGTTGATGCCACAACGACGCTTTGTCTTCGACATTGATTTGCAAACATTTTCCTTGAACACTCCTCAAGTTCAGCTTGTACATTCGATTTCTCCCCTTTTCGACTTGAGCAATCAAATACCCTAACTTGTCATTCAAGTGCAATGTTCGATCTTTCATGAATATCGAGTAACCTTTTTCTGTGAGTTGTCCCAGACTCAAAATATTTGTCTTGAGATCTGGTACATAATAAACATCTTGGATTGACCCAGTCAAGTCATCCTTCTGCAAATAACAAATCGTACCTTTGCCTTCGACCTTCACTTTCGATGCGTCTCCGAAAGACACATGACCATCTTCAATCTTTTGCATTTCTTTAAACAGGTGTTTGTGACCACACATATGATTACTTGCTCCAGAGTCGAGATACCACATAGTGTCATTCTCCCCGTCTTCTTCCTTCTGAGTCATCAACAGAAAACCATCATTCGCTTCGACTTCCAAAGCTAGATTGGTTGTTTCTTCTACTTTCTTTTCGACTCGACAATCTTTTGCAAGATGTCCCACTTTACCACAGTTATAACATTTGAAGGAGTTGCAATCCTTCGCAAAATGACCAAGCTTGTTACATTTGAAACATTCGACGTTGGAGTAGTTCGCCCGTCCACCTCTTTGACCACGTCCTCTGCCACGCCAATTTTGCTGGCTCGACTGTCCTCTGTCGAAGTTGCTACTTCGACCACTTCGACCATTGTCACGACCTCCACGACCATGTCCTCTTCCTCGAAAGTTTTGAGAATAGAGTACCTTTTCGTCTTTGACTGACTCCTTCGTTTGATTTGCTTCCTCGACTGCTTCCTCCTTCTTTTTCATCTTTCGTTGTTCGTGTGCCTCTAGAGAACCAGCGAGCTCTTCGACTGAGAGCGTTGAAAGGTCCTTCGACTCTTCTATTGCACATACAATATTCTCAAACTTATCTGTTAAAGATCTCAGAATCTTCTCAACAATTCGTGCATCAGTCACTGCTTCGCCATTTCTAGTGAGTTGGTTCACCACCGTTTGTACACGCGTGATGTAGTCAGATACAATTTCTGACTCCTTCATCTGCATCCTCTCCAATTCTCCACGAAGAGTTTGAAGTCGAACTTGCTTCACTCGATCTGCTCCTCTGAACACTTTTTCTAACGTGTCCCAAGCCTCATTCGACGTAGTCGAACCGACAATTTTCTCAAAGCCTGATTCGTCAATTGCTTGGAACAGCATATACAATGCCGTCTTATCCTTCGAACGCGTCTCTTTCAACGCCTTTTATTGAGCCGCCGTATACTCCGTGGTGTCTGCTGGTCATGCAAAACCATTCCTGGTCACCTCCCACGCATCCAGAGATCCAAGAAGAGCTTTCATTTGGATACTCCAGTTCTCGTAATTCGCCTTCGTTAAACGCGGCAACGACATTTGACTCATCTTATTTGCCATTAGCTCTGATGTCAATTTGATGACAGAAGCAGTACTTTATATATATATATATATATATATATATATATATATTGAGTTGTTATGTACTTAATACAAATATACAATCTTGGCCCCTTTATATAGGCTCAAGTTTTCTACTATTCTAATAAAACAATAACTACTAATAATAGTCCACTAACTCTTGACCTTACCACTAACTCTAAATTAAAGACCCACTAAACATTTTGGCTTTTCAACTATATCTCCACTAAACAAAACATTAAAGTTTATTCAACATTTTGATGCTTTTTATAATGACTTTTTGTTCTAGACATGCATTTTTTAAGTGACAAGAGTTTACTCTCTCCCTTTTACTCCCCTGGGGTCATTCTTTGCAGCCTATATTTTTGGTTGCTTGGCATTGTCTGCTTTTGTATATGAAAGTGTGGTTCATGAATACAAGTATTGACGCCCATTTATATTCGGTGAAATACAACTGAGTACTTTGAGACTTTGTTTCAGACTTTAGAAGAGCAGAAAGGAGAATGCATCACTTTTTTTAATAGTGTTTTTGGAGAAGGTGGAAGAACAAGGCGGTAGGAGTGGTGAGATGAGAATAGATGAATTAGTTGTATTACTTGTAATATGAAACACTGGTTAAGTTTAAGACCGAACAAGCGATGGCATATCGATTCGCCAGGGAACTTAAGGATGACACTCACCAGAGTTGTTGGTCTCAAGGACAACCAAAAACTGATAGATAAAATATAAATTATTAAATGAACTGAATAGGTTTATTACTCAATATTCACATAGAAGAAGCTATCAAGTTCCTACAAAAGCATCCAGCGTTCAAGTAATTAATATATGACTGAATACTGGAAGCCTTTGAGGGAACATGAAGAGTTCCTCAATCAATCTTAGTTTATGTATAAAGAAATATATAGTTGGGTGGGCTTATATTTATACACATGCATGGTTGTCCTTTGCTATGAGATAGAGGTGAAAAGAATTTTGGGTGATATCAACATTATTCTGTTCTGTGTCTGGATTTGCTTTTATTTTCCTTCCTTTACTGTGATACGTTTTTATGTCACTGTAGAAAAAAAAATTGAAATATATATTAAGATGAAGGAATAAATACAAAGGGCCTAATCTTTTTGGACACTATTGCTATTTGCTTGATTAGGATTGAATTTTAAATAGAATAGTTTTATGCTTTAGAGAATATTGCTAGCTTTCCTCGTATACGCAATATAACTCGGCCTTAACACAATTTTGAAACCCAACACCCTTAACTTTTCAAACCTAATCGATTTTTTACGGGCTAAAAACACGATGTTAGATTAAAATAAATATTTTATAATATTTAAAGTATTTTCGAGTAATTATTAGTATCAATTTTATACACTACAAGAAAAATTTAATTTAGCTGGATAATTTGGCTGGGTGAAATGTTACCAATCAATTATATAAAATTTAGTAAATTCATTACGACGTGAAATATATAATTTAGTAAATACATCACCTCACAACTCATCCGGAGGGAAATGTAATTTTTAAAATAATGTTTGAAGCGTAGTAATCATCTCGCAATGTGGTTTTTAAAATTCAAATTTTGAATGTTGATCGTAACTGATCAGAAGGGAGATTAGTGGCCAGCAACACCATGAGCTCCGCTACTTCGGTGGTGATGAGACGGTGGGGGGTGTACCTGCAAGGTACTCCGATGCCAAAGTAAGGACAGGAGCAAGCAAGTACAGGAAGTAAGAGTGAGAGTTAGAATGTAATATAAACTGATCCTCTCATGAGATAGGGTATTTATAGGCTGCTCCCAGCGCAGGGCCAATGGTCATCTGCTTTGGGCCTTACGACCACTACGGCATTTATTGTCTCTGGCAACGCTTTTTTAGGCAATATGTGTAAATTGTTCCCTAAAAAAAGATCAGGCAACAATTTTTGTGTGTTGCTATGACAATTCTGGCAAGACATCGTAAATGTTCCCTAAACTACCTCTGGGGACGATTATCAAGTGTTGCTATAATGTATCTTTGACAATATCTAATAAATGTCCCCTTAAATATTTATGGGGACAATTTAAAATTGTTACATTATTACTAACAAAAGGTTACGTTGATTAAATGTTGTATAAAATTTAAAATAAAATAAAAGTTTAAGTGGCCTTCCAAACATAATAATTTTTATTTAACATAATAATAAAAAATATATTTTAAAAAATTAAAATATTAAAAAAAAAAAAAAAAAAAAAAGATTCACGTGGACCAAGTCTAAGCCTTATCCACACGTTTCACTAACATAATGTCTAGCTTACAGTGAAAAAAAATTAGAAACAAAATAAAAATACAAAAGGAAATTCATTGTGAGTGAAGGGTACGAACAAAACCTAAAACACAAAAACCTTCGGTGTGGTCTTGTTGCTCTGCGGTTACGTTGCTGTGCGCTGCCGGTTGCGGTTATGTGCGTTGTCGGTTGTGTTGCTGCCGTCGTGTTGCTGTGCGTGTTGTTGTGTTTCCGACATCTTCGTTTCTTCTTTTGCATCTCTTACGGTAAGTGTTTCGATGTGGCTCTATATGTATGTGAGGATATTACTTTTGATATGGTATGAAGTTTGTGTGAATCTGTATATATGTATCTGTGATCGAATATTACTTTTGATCCTTAGTGTTATGTTAAGATAAACGCAGTTGTTAATTTCAGCCGGTGCGAGTCGAACTTTGTTACCTTTGGCTCTGGTATAGGTTATTAAGTGGGCTTGACAGTGTTTTTTCCTATCAATAGGAGAGGTCTGTGATATTTTTTTAGGACTGGTTTTGGTTATGTACTATTTGCCTTAATCAACTCGTCATGAACTCGATTCAGTTTCGTATCCTCGATACCATTAACAAATCCTACATGCAAATTAAATTTATAAAACATCAATCTATGAAAGAGAATTAACAAAGTAAAACACAATTAAAAAAAAAGACAAATTTTGTTACACAGTAGTTAGTACCTTCCTCTAATTGCTTGTTATCTGATGAAGAAGATGTCATATTGATGTATAGAATGCTTAACTAAGAAAATGAATTTTAGAAGAAAGTGATTTTGAGTTATGGTTTAATGTGCTATGCATTTATAGGTGAAAGAAAGTGTAGCGTGTAGGATATAGTATCATGGTTTTTATGTTTTATCTTATCTTTCTGTTTTGGAACTGTCATAAGTAACATTAATAAATAGAAAATTTTTTTTTTTTGGATTATGATTCATTTGTTTGTTTCTGATGAAAGCAACAACAGCTGGTTCATCAACCATTCAAAAACCAAACTTCAAAGGTAGTAATGATATCATAAGATTTTGTCACAAAAATTTTGTGTAGTTAATCTCTTTTCAAAGAGTACACTCTTCAACTATATTTGGTTCACATTTAGAGTCTTTATAATTGATTATGAACATATAAAGTTAATTTTGATATGTTTAGTTCTATTTGAATAAAATGAATTTTATTTTATAGAATTAATTTTAATTTGAAGGTATAATTGTGTACACTCTTGAACTTCATGTGAATTGAATTATTCTAATTCAGCATAATTATAATCATGACTATAATTATAGACCAGAATTTTCATAAACTTATTTTATAATATAGTGTATTATTTGTCTTGTATTATATGAATACTGTGTTTACAATTTAAAATTTCCAATGCTAGTATAGCATCAGGGTGGTTTGTTTAGAGGTTGATTAAATGGAATTAATGATAATTAGATCATTGAATATCTATTGATTGTGCCTGGTTTTTTAGGCTTTGGTAAATTATCTTCTGTTGGTGTGCGAGTTTCATCATGGCTCGATGCTTAGACGGATTGAAACAATTCTTTGATGTAGTGGCAAATTGGTGCAATACTGAATTATCAGGCTCCAAACAGTAGCCTAAAGGTTTAAAAAATCCAGAACTGATTGCGAACCAAACACTCTGTAAGTTATCATTTCCATTTTCATTTACTAACTATAAGCTTCTTGTTAATTAAACCTTGAATATCATTAACTTGTTTTAGTGTTAATGCAGTTAGTGTAAGTGAGATTGAAGCGTTGTATGAACTTTTCAAGAAGATTAGCAGTGCAGTGATGACGATGGACTCATTACTAAGGAAGACTTTCAGCTGTCCTTGTTCAAGACTAGCAACAATTAACAATTAACAATTAACATGCTTTGTTTCTATCGAAATGTGATAGGCGAAAATGAGTTTAGAGTCACAAACTTGAGTTTGATCCTTTGACGTGTTTGGTGGTTTTGAAGTAGAATTACATTTGACTTCAAACCTTGGTTTGACTAGAAGTAATTAAGCGGTATTGCCAACATAAATGATAATACAATATCTAGAACTTGTGACACTTCTTTAAACTAATAATATCTAGTTTCACATACTTTGATATTTTAATATTTTTTCTTTATCCTGAAACACATTACAGATTTTGACAGAGTAAGTTGAGCAGAAGTGAAAGAAGCAGTTGTGATATTTATGGGAACTGAAATCGGTAAACTAGATTTGTCAAATATAAGAGAACTATGTGACCATGTTCTGTCTCTTTCAGAATACATAGCAAATTTCATATACACAGGACACAATTCCTATCTTACTGGAAATCAGCTGAGCAGCGATTGCAGTGATGTGCCAATCATAAAGGCGTTGCAACTAGGCGTCTGAGTAATTGAACTAGATATATGGCCAAATTCAACTAAAAAAGACATCGATGTAGTTCATGGAAGGTACTTTTCTGATACTGATCTTGAATTCAAATTTTTTATGGCATTTGATATTGCAATGTTTTGAGATATTCATGATGATGCAATTTTATAAAGCCATTTAATTTAGAACCTTTTTTGATCTATTGCAGGACACTTATGACTCCTGTCTCACTTCTCCAATGTTTGAAGTCCATAAAAGAATACACGTTCGATAAATCTCGTTACCCTGTCATTATTACTTTAGAAGATCATTTTGCTCCAGATCTTTAAGCTAAAGTTGCAGAGGTATTCTTGCATTATTGATATAATCAATTCAATAGTTTTAAGGTAGTTACAAATTAGTTATGGTTAGTAAGTTTATTAGGACATCAACATTTATTTATCTTTATTTTCTTCAAATTTGGTTTATATCTTGTAAGCTTTGTATGTTTATGTTATCTTGTTTATTGTTTCTGATGGATTGTAGCTTAGTCTGGTTTTTCTGTCTTGCAGTTCTGATGGCAAGTTAATTGTTTCTTTGGGAGGTGGTGGCCCCTGCAAGGTTTGGGACATTTCTTCAGAAATAGTCTTAGCTACTCTAGCAAATGAAAATGTGAGCAATTGGTTAAAACCTCACTACTGGAAACATTTATTTTTGGTTTGATGATTTTTTATAATTGTTTAAAATTATCTTTCCTTAAGATTAATTTTTTGAGATTTTTCTTTAATGAATTGCACTCAATCAAAACAGACATCAATTTTATATATTTGGATTACGTTCCAAACACAATCATGTTGAAGTATTGGGAAGTGTCTTATATGCTTCTTAACTAGAGATTATTTCTAGTCATGAAGAAAGACCCAACATTTATAATAAACTAAAATCTTTCATATAACATCTAGTTGAGAAAATTCTAGCTCCTGGTGGCCTCAATATGATTCCTGTGTTTTTTGTGTCGGTGATTGCTTTGTCATAAATTTTATATTGTATATATTCTAATCATATTTTGTTGAACTTCATACAGCGTGAAAATTTTAGCTCTTGCAGGCTTTCTCAAATAAATGATACAACTCAAGTCCTATATATCGCTGCCAAAACAGGTATATATTTTGAAGGAAAAATCATCATCTTTTTGTTTTTTTTTATCTAACAACATTTAATTGTTTTGTATAGATAAAGGTGGATGTAATATCTGCATTCAATGTCTCAGCTGATGGAAAGTTTCTTGCATGGTACATATGTATTCTCTATACTTCTAGTACTTAAGATGGCACCCTTGTCTTTATCTTTAGCTATCTGCAAGCTGACGATGACTTAATTTTTTTTGCGATCTACCTTTAGATCGCAAGGGTGCATTTTTACAAAAACTTACATCTTATTCCAGCTGACTTTTTTTTTCTCTCGTTTTGATTTGATTACCAGAATCTGGAGGATCCTATTCTAGCTGTTGCAGAGTTGGATGAGAAGAATGCCTTGGCTTTAGCAATTGTTCCCCTTTTTTAACATCATAAAATCATATTCATTTATAATCTTAATTGTTGGATTAGGTGTTGGCATTGGATGGTTTCCATTTCTTTTTTGGATCGAATGGTTTAGTTGTAGGGTTATATCTTGTTAATAATATATTTGTTGTTAAAAAAATAGTGTCTTAGATTTTTGTAACAATTATCTTGGTTGATTTGTTTTCATTTTCTTATGCAGCAAGGAATCAATGAAGACGTTGATGAGGATGATGATGTAATTGACCAATTTCAAGAGGACGATTCAAGTGATGAGGATGAGGTAGGTGAAGAACTTCAAGAGGACGACATAGATGATGGATTTCAAGAGAACTACATGATGATGAAG
Organism: Lathyrus tuberosus; assembly: GCA_022829125.1. NCBI lineage: Eukaryota > Viridiplantae > Streptophyta > Magnoliopsida > Fabales > Fabaceae > Lathyrus > Lathyrus tuberosus. Next base: position 780,321 of record JALAZF010000820.1, on the reverse strand, counting down.
AGGATGATGAAGAGGACATTTAGTTTTAAAGACTTAATTGAGTTAGATGTTGTTGTTTTTAGTTTGTGCTTAAGCATTTAACTTAAAGAAATTATGCCATTTTGTCATTTTGATAGGCTTATGCTTCTAAGTGTTAAACTTATATTATTCAGTAATGTTAGACATTGTGTCTAGTGTGTGCACGTATTTGAGTCAATGTTTGAAGCTATGTATTTGAGTTAATGCTTAAGCATTAAACTTACAAAAACTATGTATTTTGTCAGATTTTATGAACACATTTATTGTGGTACAATTTATATTTGGTGTAATTTTTATTTGAATTGTTTATTTTATAAAAAATATGATAAAAAATATTCCTAAGTAACTTATAGAACCATTTAGTTCTCACTATTTCACTTATAGGAAACAATTGATAATTGTTGTTAGATATGCCCACATTTGAAAAACGTCCCCTCAGAGTGTTCTCACTCTACCACTTTTAGGGAATATTTTTCAGTCGTTGCATTTTTAATAACACTTTAGAAACGTCGCCTAAGATGCCACGGAAAAACGTCCCCTTTTCCTTTAGTTTAGGCGACGTTTTAGAAAATTGTGGCCAAAAAGTGAAAATAAAAGTCCCCTAAAACAATAGGCAACGCTCGCATAGAAGACAGCTGAAAAACGTCCCCTATTCTTTTAGGCAACGTTTTTCCCATTTCAGACTACACTTTTCAACTGTTATTAAAAAGGAAAAATGTTGTAGTGGACCCAGCCTAGTGCAGATAACTGTTAGGGCTTACGTGGCGTAGTGAAGACCAACGCGTGGTATTTTCCCTGGAGCAACGGTCCCGTGATCTCCGGAAGTGGATTGACCGGCTCTTTCGGAAGTGGACGTTACCTGATGACGTGTCCTCGCTGGGAGGAGCACGTGGAGATCGTGGAGGGAGAGGCGTGACCTCTCCCTGGTGTATGTAACTCTTGCTCGACAGTAACGGATCACTGCGTGCTCGAAGATGAGGAGGTCCAGGTGTGCCCGACGGCAGACAGACTTGGGACTTATTGGGCCGCCTCCAGTCCAGAACAAACGTTATCACCTCACAATGTGGTTTTTAAAAGTCACTAAATCGGTCGCAAAATTAAATTAGTTACCGAATTAGCGACTGAGATTTAGTGACCATAATTCTCAGTCTGAAATAATTGTTTTTTTATATAAATTAATTCATAAAAAGATTTTGTGACCGAAATTTCGGTCACTAATAGTTTTTTGTTTTGGTTTTTATTTTTAAGTTACTTCCCTACCAATTTTCTCTTTTTTTTTTTAATTTTTATTTTTTAGACAAAATTTCAAAATTATATTATTTTAACAAATAAAACATATATTTATAGAAAAATTAACTCATTAAAATTACTAATTTAAATAAAATATAATTTTTATGATAATTAGTGTAAAAAAAATTTAAATAATATTTGATATTTCTATTTTATTAATATTATATACATTTTACATGTAAATTTAACAAATAAAACGAAGTGGCTTAATGGTCACGCGAAAACCTCTCAAAGAAAAATGCATTGGTTCAATTCTCACTTGAGCTAAAAAAACGCGACTGCCCAATTTCGGTTGGAAAAGTGCTAGTCGCTAACCTTTAGAGACGAAATTAGTGACCGATTTTAGTGACCATTTCCAATTGTTTAAAAAACATAAAATAAATTAAAACTTTTGTTTCTAGCAAGAATCGAACCAATGTACCTTCCTTTGTGAAGCTTTTAGGTGTCCACTAAGCCATTTTTTATAAAATAAATATTTTATAACTACTTCCAGTTTACAAATGAAATCCATGTCAAATAAAATCTCACTTTTCTTAAAATATATTTCTCTTACACTATGTTGTGTTAGAACATCTAGAAAACATTAAATATTTTTTCTAACAATACTCTTACATAATTTGGATCTCCTAGTACAATAATATATGAAAAGGAGATATTAAATCGAAGTGAAAATTAGAGTCAATATGATATTAACCAAACACATCTTTAACACACATAATTGATAAATCAATGTCTTCACAAATAGGCAACATATTACATAAAAATTCGATGACAGAAATATTTCTCAAAAACTTCAAATTCTGCTCCCGTCTTTCCTTCCATTCTTTTTAAAACATGATCTATCTATGCATAAACAGTTAGAAAAAATAAACATGATGGTTCACTAATACATATAGAGTTAGTATATACTATTAAACCAACCTGTTTTAGGTAATCATCCAAAAACATTACAGCATGATCATTTTGTCCAGTATATACTATATCTTAATACAGATTACCACCACATTAATTAATCAATCAAAATTTAAGAGCTTAAATAAGCACAACTATGATTACAAAAATTCCCTAAACAGACCTCTAATTCCCGTATCTACTTGTGTTATGTCCTTCACACTGCTATACAATTGAGACTTCAATATAAACGGTTCAATAAGTTGTTGGAGTATTCACAATCAGTTCACAAACACAATTATGCAGTAGCATAGTACAAACAATTGCATCCTAAGAGCTGTCAAAATCGGAACTTCGCAGTTAGATCTCCACAATAATCAAAATGAACAAATCAGATCAGAGCATGTCATCTTGGTCAGCAAATAACAATCACGGTCAAAAAGCACGAAAGTAGCCGAGTCTGTTTCATCAATTACTCTAAGCTTGACACGATACCTATATATATATATATATATAAGGAAGTAATGACATTAGATAATTAGATAATATCATACAATATATAAATTAGCCGTTAATAATTCAAACAATTTACATCTAAATACCTTGGAACAATTGTCCAAATATGCTTGTTACACTTTGGGCAGAAAAACCTTTTGGAATCTGCAACAACTACCTTGTTGCAGACACATGCAGCATACCACCAATCATTGCCACCAATAACATGTTTGATTGTGCCTAACACAACACAAACCATTTTCTACAGGCAGCAAAAAGAAATATCAAGCAGATGAAGTAAAATACGTATAAAATATAATTATAAACAACATTACATCTTGACAGTCTTTTAGTTATTCAATTGTTTTGCGTTGACTCAAATTCAAGAAATCTTCTTCTAAACTCAACTCAGAAGCATCCTTCATGTAACTAAATGGCTGAGTGGGTGATCCAATGTTATCACTAATAAGAAAGAAATCAAAACACTCATCAATCATCACTATGAAGAGAATGCATAAAACTGAACTAAACAAATTAAATTAAACATCATACAATATTTATAAAGTACATACTTGAGTTTGAAACTATCTGCTTCAGGTATATTGGGGTTGAACAAAAGTTTGGTACAGTTCATCGCATTTTGCATCTGAATTTTGCCATTATACAATTTGACTTTAAGATATTGAGCAACCACAACAACATTTTCGATGTTAGCAGTTTGGAGGTATGCATCAAGTTCAGCAACATATGGTCCAAAGAGGGTACAGTCAAGCTTTATACTACACAAAGAAAATATATCAAACCACTTAATTCATAAGTTATGTAAACCCTAAACCCTATGACTTTCAAACTAGTATAAGTTTAATATCAGTTAAAATAGCTTACCCATTGGACTGCAACTCAATCACTTTGAACTTAGTAGTTTCACGATTCCTTTCATAGGCTCTTTCACGTCCAACCCCAGACAAAATGGCCACAACATCTATTACACAAATAAGCCATAAGACAATATCAGTATATTGAATAATATGGATTATGTAGCAAATAGAATTGGCCACAAGACAATATCAACATTTTGAATAATAAGGATTATGTAGTAAGCAGAATTGGCCATAAGACAATAGCAGCATATCGAATATGCCATAAGACAATATCAGTATCATACAATAAGTTATAAGACAATCTCAGCATATAGAATACAGACCACCAATCAAGTAGTCCATGTAGTAAACAAACTACAGATTGAATAATAAGCCATAAGATAATACTAAATCATACTATCAGCATATTGAATAATAAGCCATAAGATAATACATTTTGGAAAAACAGAACACACATTATGTATTAAATAGAAGTTTTAAAGGATTTTACCAATCAAGTAGTCCATGTCAATTTTCCCAACAATCTTCGGGAAAGATACAAATGAGTAAGGGGAGACTGTTATCGTATCAGCACTAAGTTATGTAACAGCAGTGGCATTCTGCAAATTCAACTTGAATTGGGTTTTGTAGTCCTATAGCCTCCAGTATTAGCAGCGACACCAAACGATTTTAAATTATAAACACTACCCTCATGAATCTTATTATCAAATCGAGACAGCAGAGCTTTTCGAACGGAAGCTTGAATCTTGTCACCCTGTCAATTAAAAATTAAAAACGATAAAAGATTAAAACAAAATCACAGAACATAATCATACACAAAATTCAATAACGAAACAAAAGCAACAACCTTCTCATCCATTAGAACCATTTCCATCGCATAATATTTTTGTTTCTAATTCATGTCTGGCACAAACCATAAGCGAATGACTCTAACAACAATATTCCATGATTCCTTTGCAGGAGTAATTTCAGTAACAAAGTCGCGTCTTCCGATGGGCATTGCAACAGATTGAAACACCGGAGAAAATGATAAGAAAAACATGAAAAATTGGAGAAGAAATTGGTGATAAATATACATGTAGAGTAAAGCAAACCATTGATGATGTGCTGACTGGGAAATCGGAAAAGCAAACCATTGATGCGAGTAGAAGTCAATAGATAGAAAGATTCATCCGAGGTTGATTGGAAGCTCAACGGATACATGTACTCAAAGGTTACTACAAATTTTCACGAATGGAAGCTGAAGCGGACAAAAGCATAGATTTTGTCGATGGAAGCTGAAGCGGCAGAAATCCATGGATTTGTGGCTGATATTGTATTTTCGATATCTATTATTAATTAGATTTTGGGTTAGTTGAATGTAGTACTATCCAAATCTATTATTAATTAAATCTTGGGTTATCCATATCTAGTGTTTTCCAATACCCAGCTAACACGTGTTTTCTAATAGTTCTCCAAAAAAACATTATATGTGGGTTATCATAATGGAACAAAGAATTTGAAACGAATTTTTTTCCAATTTTCAAGATAATTATTTAATACTATGCTTAATAATTTAAAAAATATAGTTTTGATGCATTTGAAAATAAAATTATAAATAAAATAAATATTTAATATTAAATATAATTATAGTAATATTTCTATAAATAGCATTTTTTAAAATAGTAAGTAGTCTAATATTTTGACAAATGGCAAACTTGCCAAAAAAACTCATCTTGCTTTATTATATTGTATGATTAATGAAATATAACTTTCAAATATTATTTAAAAAGATTCTTACACTAATTGTCATTAAAATTATATTTTATCTAAATTAATAAATTTGTATGAGTTAATTATTTATATAAATATATTTTTTTATTTGTTAAAATAAAAAAAATGTAAAATTTTGACTAAAAAATTAAAAATATAAATAAAAGGAGAAAATTGGAAAGGAAGCAATTTAATAATAAAAAAAACAAAAAAAAATATTAGTGACTGAAATTTCGGTCACTGAGTTTTTTTATGAATTAATTTAAATTAAAACGATTATTTGAGACCAAAAAATATGGTCACAAAATATCAGTCGCTAATTCGGTGGCTAATTTTATTTAGTGACTTTTAAAATTTTACTAATATGATGTCTAATTTTGCTGGCTAATTCGGTCACTAGAGTGACCGAAATTTTTCGGTCACTAATTCGGTCATTAAAAGCGAATTTTCTAGTAGTGGTATATTAGGGTTTTAGTTTATCTTTATTATGTATATATGTTAAAATACTATTATTTTTTTTTAATCAAAAGACAAATTGACTTAATTCAAAAACAAACAGTACCAAGCGATCAATAAGATCCAACTCAGAAGTTTCAAAATAGACGAATTAAAATGAAAACTATGGAATCATTAAACTAGCGAAGTATTGGTGGAGCTTCCTATTTGTCCACCCCTGTAAACTATTGTATCTATAATTTTTTCTTCAGTTTTTTGTGTATTGTGTATGTACATCATTTCCAAAGCACTTATCATTCCTAAATCTCCAAATCTCGCAAATACTCTCCGTCGCCGCAAGTTTTAGAATGGTTGCACGCACCCTTTTGTCTCTAGTGTTCCTTATAATCCAATCAATCTCTTAGGTCCACCCACCAACCAAATGATGAACTTCCAGCCACCTAAGAACTTTTGCCCAAATATTTTTAGTTTCCTCACACTCAAACATTAGGTGTTGTTGTGTTTCAATCTCCTCATAGAAGCAACATTTTGGAGTGTTAACCACCTCGAAATTAAAAGATACAGTCTAGATTTCGTAGGAAGCCTCTCATTGCAGGCCATCCATAAGTTAACCTTTGCTTTTGGACGTGCTAAGTTGTCGTAGAACAACGATTTCCACATAACTGTTTGGGAGTCCACCATCAGCGCTTTGGGCATCATGTTCATATGGAATCTACACCCATTAAACATGTCTATCCACACCTGGCTATGCTTGACAGCGTCCCGTTGCTGCATAACAGCTTTAAATATCCAAGACGCGTTGTTACTCACCTAGAACTCCATAATACCTTGTTTTTTTAATATAGTACGTATGAATCCATCGTTCCCACAACCTATCCGTCTTATCACTTAGATTCCACAATAGTTTCATCAAAGTAGCTTTGTTCCAACTCTCAAAGTCAACAAGTTTCAGACCACCATAACGTTTTGGTTTGCACACACTTTTCCAAACTACCATTACTACATTACTACATTATGAAAATATACAAACAAATGTTAAAACCGAAATTGAACCTTGGACCAATAAGTCACACACATTTAACTCAATTAATAAATATCATTTGAGATACATCATCAACTCAACAAAGTTAATTTTATATTTAGAGAACTAAAGTAATATTTTTAATCATTTTGCGTCAGTTTTCTATTATAATTTTAACCATTATCAACATCTCTATTACCAGTCTTGTAATGAGAGTAAATAATAACGTCTTTTAAGATTATGAAACCATATATCTATTGACTTGACACCTCATAAACAAGACTTAACACCCAATTACTACTTTATACTATGAGACATTTTTAGATGGGATTAAAGTTTTTAAATGAAAGTGAGAACAAATTGAAAACAATTTGTTTAGTTGATTCAATTATTTAACAAGAGTGGCGCTTTGAATAGATAACTTATTCTGCATGGAGATAATTCCATGCATCTCTAAAGCACGCTTGATATGCGATTTGATGTTGTTTTATCTTAAACTGACACGTTTTCCAAACCAGAATGTCAATGCATGATCAATCTAATCAATAAAATGTCTCTATCTAAATGAATCTGTTATCTGCATTTTCTATAAATAGGTATTCCTTTGTTTGTAATCTTATGAAGTGTAAAAGGGACTTGAAAGGAGAAAGCATTCGGTAACCCTCAAAGGCTTCCACGGCATAAGTTACATTTAAATGTGAAGTCGTGGAAGTGCTTTTTGGGTTTGCGAAAGCTTCAATCCTAAATCTTTTATTCAATTTATTGGTTGCATCCTCTCCACCAAGTATGCATGACATGCACTTAACCTTCTATGACACACGTTTTCAATATATATATATATATATATATATAGGTAAAGTTACCAAAATACCCCACATTTTCGAAAAAATTCCCTAAATACCCCACGTTTTAAAAAATTTCCCAAACTGCCCCAGTTAGGGCAAGGCTTTGTACATTGTCGCCAAATGAAAAGGCGACACCCCATTAAGGCTATAACCCTGTCGCCAATTGTATTAGCGACTCTTTTTTGCCTTTGTACAGGGTCGCCAATTGCACTGGCAACTTGATAAGCAAGGGAGTCGCCAATACAATTGGCGACAGGGTTGTAGCCTTAAAGGGGTGTCGCCATTTCATTTGGCGACAATGTACAAAGCCTTGCCCTAACTGTGCCAGTTTGGGAAATTTTTTGAAACCTGGGGTATTTGGGGAATTTTTTCGAAAATGTGGGGTATTTGGGTAAAAAATTCATATATATATATATATATATATATATAACAAGTTTTTTTTTTAAATTTAAAATATATTTAAAAAATAGCTATATCAAACAATAACAAGTTTTTTTAAAAAAATTTAAAATATATTTAAAAAATAGCTATATCAAACAAAAAACATTTCATCTCTAACTCTTTTCAAAAGTAATATTATCAAACATGTTTTTTAAGAAGATGCAGAAGTTTGCGTTTGGAAGAAGTTTGTTTTGTTAATTCAAATCAATTTAAAAAATATTTGGATTTGATTTAGTCAAAAAAGATTTGACTGAATTTGCTTTGAAGGAAGATGTGGTTTAGATTTATTTAATCCAAAATCTATTCTACAAAGAGGATTTATATGAAGAGAGTTGTTTTGGATGTTCTAGTGCAACATGTGAAACACGATTTTTCAACATGTGTGTAGTGCAACATCTGACCCTTGTCAGCAGATCATAATGGATGTTATTAGGTGCGAAATTTATGATTGATTCCAATCAAGTTTCTTGTTATATTTAATCAATGCATTTATGTGGATTTCTTTATTAAAGATTGACTGAGATCAATTCAATTTAAATTGAGATTTAAATTTGAATTTGAATCAAAACCAAATCATATCTTTTTAGTGTGACACTTGTGAATTCTGATTTGGGAAAGTGATGGTGGACCTCTGGGAGTACAATTTTTAAATTTTATTTTTGAATTTCTATGTTTTTTTGTTTGTTTTACACGTTGTGGACAATCCGATGTTAAAAATTTGAGTCAGTGTTTGTCCAAGGATAGAGAGATGCAATCGAGAGGACCCTTTCTAGTAGGATGCTTATGAATTGTGATCTGGAAAGTGAATGTAAGACCTCTGGGATTGCGATTGTTTAAATTTTGAATTTATATATTTGTTAGTTTGTTTTACATGTTGTGGACGGTCTGATGTTGAAAATACATTTCGGTGTTCGTCAAAGGTTTGAAAGAGTTAGTTGAAAAAGACCCTTTTTAGTGTGACACTTTTAAATTGTGATCTAGAAAGGTGATGATGGACCTCTTAGAGGCTAATTGTTGAAAATTTTGAAATTTTATGTTATTTAGTCTTTTTTACACGTTGTGGGCGATATGATGTTGAAAATTTGACTCGGTGTTTGTCTAGGATTGGAAAGAGTTAATTGAGAAACGTGGAACCCTGTTTTGCAGGTGATATGCTTTAAACAAGGACATCAACTTTTAATGTTGACAACTAATGTCTTCGAACAAGTCAACCATAATTGATTAAGCAGATAAGTATGCAAACCTAAGTATCAGGGTTTGATGATTTACTTGACTATCTGATGATGGAAACCATATGGAATTTAAGATTAAACATCATCTTATTTCAAGTAAAGTGTGTACAAAAGGAAGTATTTTACAAAGTCTTGAAGTACAGAAAAGTCATACCTTAAGTAGTCTGAGTGAATACTTTATAAAGCAACAGGTCATTCTCGTAAAGTGTATGGCTAACATGAAAGACACACTAAAACCTATTTTCAAACTAATTTCTCTCAAGAAAATACCTTCAAAAATATCTTGAAGTTGTGTCAGATGAATCAGTAGCAATCAAAATAGCTCTGAGAAAAGTTGTCTTTGCTAATTGATTAGGAGATTATCTTAATTAATTAGCTCAATTCAAAATTAGCTCTAAGCGATTAGGACATAATTTTAATGATGTGAAACGGCTAGAGATCAACATGTGTTGAAATATCTCTTAAGGTTCTCAGTTAGCCCGTGGTAAAACCAATCTTAGGTTCCAGCTCAACCCGATATTAAAAGCTTGGATAAGGTTCGAGATTAGCCCGATATTAAAATCTCTCAGGTTATTGGTTAGCCTGTGTCAAATCAAGGTTTAAGGTTTGTGAGCTCCGTCCATGTTAAAAGCTTACAAAGTTTGTTTAGAAGCTTGAATTCTAACTGCTCCAAGATTCTCGTGGAAAGAATAATAACTGCTTTAATCTACTATTTATGGAAAGATGACTAACCGTCTCAATCCAATATTTCTAAGAGAAGACCTAAACTTCTAAATCTCAGGTCTCATTGTATTTAGTTGGAATTCAATTACCTTTCCTTGAAAATGGGGGTTCGTGAGTATTACCTAGTAAAAGCCCACAAATTTTATTGGATACTCTTAAAATTAATTCTTGGGGAGATGAGCATGTCTTTTTATTTATGACTGAACCTATATAATTTCTGGTGTTCTTCATTTCCCCTTAACTATTTACATTATGCAATTTACTTTCCCACTATTTAACATTTAAACTATTTTCAAAATGTTTTTAAGCTCTAATTTTTATCTGCAAAGTTGTTCAATATCAAGTTTCTCTAAGCCATACAATTCATCCCCATCTTGTGTGTGAAGTCACGTGTCCAACTAGAAAGACCCTTTCTAGTGTGAAACTTGTGAATTGTGATCTAGGAAAGTGATGGTGGACCTCCGAGAATGCAAATGTTTAAATTTTGAATTTTTTTTTGTCCATTTTACACGTTGTAGATGATTTGATGTTAAAAATTCGAGTCGGTGTTCATTCGGGAGTCTGATTGTTGAAAAATTTTAATTCATTTTAAATATGTTTTAAATGTTTTGGATGGTCTGATGTTGTAAAATTGAACCGGTGTTAATAAAGATTTGGAAAGAGCCATTTGAAAAACACTATTTCTAGTGTGAAACTTGTGACTTATGATATAAGAAGGTGATGGTGGACCTCTGGGAATCCAATGGTTAAAAAATTAAGTTTCTATATTTGTAAGTTTATTTTATACGTTGTGGTCGATCCAATGTTGAAAATTTGAATCGGTCTTCATGCAGGGTTAAAAAGAATTAGTTGAGAAGCACCATTTCTAGTGTAATACTAGTGAATTGTGATCTGGGAAGGTGATGGTGGATCTCTAGGAGCTTATTATTTAATTATTTTAATTTCTATTTTTATTACTCCATATAACACTTTGTAGACGTTTCCATGGTGACAATTGGAGTCAGTGTTCCTCCAAAATTGAAAAAAATTAATTTAAAAGGATTTTTTTTAAGTGAGTGTGTGCGCGTGCATATTTTTAATTTTGTAGTTTTTTAAACCATTTTATTAGTAGTATTAAAAAAAGTTTATTAAAATAAATAAAGTTAAAAAAAAATAAAAAAGATACAAATGCTGTTTTTTAAAAATTGTAAATCTATGCCCATTACTAAGTTATGTTTAATGATGAGTTGAATTAAATTTGTATGGGAAATATGATTTTCTTTTATGATAGGGTTGGTTTATATAATTATTCAAAGTAGTATTGCTAAAATGAATTTTTTTTATTTTTAATGGTATGTTTAGTGGACCAATTTAGACCATTATCTTTAAGACAAGGTAAAATTACCCAACTTCTTATGTTGGGTAATGAAATTGTACCCTTTAATTTAACATCTTTTATTTTGACCATTTCTTAATACACCATCCCAGTTTCTTATACACTACGTGAAATTTCATTTTTGCCCCTGATTCCGGATGTGCACATCCGGGCGCACCGTTTTTTTAAAAAACACTGATATTTTCCGGATGCACACATCCGGAAACATAGTATAGCTTTATTTTTTTAAATACCGGAACTGCAGATCCGAAAAATAACATAACTTTATTTTTTTTTTAAAAATCGGTTTTGTCGGTTGGTCGCATACGTTAATATATCATCGCAAGTTAATATACATTCGAATGAGGGGAGCGAGAAGGGATTAGTTCGAAGGCTACTGTATTTGTTGTTTGTTGAATTAGCAAAGGAGAAACTCATCCTCTCAAGCACTGTACCATTTTCCATTAAATATTTAGCTAATATAAGCTCATGCTCGTCTCCACTGACATTTCCAAATTTCACAACTTGGAGAGTGGATGTCAAACAATTTGGCACAGCAGCAGAGTTAAGAAGCTCATGGTTGAATTCCAATATTCCCTAATGATTTGTAATAAAACAAAGTCTAAATATGACAAAAATTAGAGAAACAGGCTCAACATTTGCAGAGACGTGGCTCGCGAGTCAGTGACTTAGAATTTTGTCTTATGTAAACACTTTCAAGTAGAGGTGCTTTAAGTTCTAAAGTGACATCATCCGCACCCGCATTTAACCAAGAGCACTCTCCAGTCTCAAACTTTTTCAATACTGGAAAAATAATACCTTGAGATTTGTCAACTGTAAATACAACTCTAGAAAACTTTGTTCTTCATATCTCTTCAACAGAAAACTTTGTTCTTCATATCTCTCCAATAGAAAACTTTGTTCTTCGTATCTCTGCAATAGAGAACTTTGTTCTTCGTATCGCAAGTTAATATACATTCTAATGAGAATGAGATTAAAAACATATCAAATTTGAGAATGTACCTTTCTCTCCAGTGTAACCACTGCTCCTGTTATCTTTCTTTGTTGATCCTCCAACACTACAGATGGACTCAATATTTTTCGGAGATAAACCCTTTTCGTTTTTGAAAATAAGTAATGTGGCTGGTGCACCAGTAACAGTAATGTCATCAGAAGTTATAACAAACTCTAGGGTTGAAGTCTCTCCGTCAATATAATGGTTGTCTTCGGCATTCTGATAAAGTTAACAACAGATTTACGGTCATGAATATAAACAACTATCATTTAACATCATGAATGCATCATGAAAGGTTAAATGTACTTGAATAAGCTCCATGCAAAAATGAACATCTTTAGCATAAAGTTCAGCAAAGAGATTCTTGATAGCGTGATGAAGATCTTCAGTCAATGTAAATGAAGTAAACATGCATTACAGAGTGAAAGGTGAAAGGTTAAGAATGAGAGTACTTACTAACTTACACGATACAAGAAAAGTGTTTGAATGCATAAATAACTCATTATTATTTACCATTTTGGTTTTCAGGGAGTGGCGTGTGGCTTTCTATAAATCAACTAGGTTTAAGCCTAAAAGGATTATATAAAGATTGTAGGATAAATCAAGATCAACAGTAAAACATTACTTCTTTGACGTTATCCAAGATAAATGGCAGCAGAGTCGACACAAAGTTGGTGGTACTCCTATTACCACTTGCAGAACCAGAATCAGAATTTTCGACTTCACTTATGTAGTATCGAGGGCAGAAAGCTAGCATGTGTGCATAATAAGCAAGAGGAATTGTATCATTAATATACAATTTATAATATATACATATACATCAATAGACATCAGTATGTATCATTTAGAAAAAACCAACGCGAACCTTTAAATTCTCATCCTTTTAGGCTTAAACCCAGTTGATTTATAGAAAGCCACACGCCACTCCCTGAATTATCCTATCACGAGGAATACACAAATCTAACAAAGTTATCTTATCATTCCAGCGGGTCGATTTCCCTTCTAAGGATTCACTGTTATTTTAAAGAGATCTTGAATTATCTCCTCGCAATGAACCTGAGAAGAAACAATTCCTCTGTATCTCCATTGGTTCTACAAGTGGTAATAGGAGTACCACCAACTTTGTGTCGACTCTGGTGTCATTTATCTTGGATAACGTCAAAGAAGTAATGTTTTACTGTTGATCTTGATTTGTCCTACAATCTTCGAGGATAGATTTGGGAGTTCGGATATTCATAGTGCCTTTTTTGGATATAACTTATGGTTACAGAGGTCATGTTTGTCACGATTACTGGATGATCGTTACTCTGTTAAAATACATATTATTATTATGTTTTAAAATAAATATACCATTTTTCCGGATGTGCACATCCGAAATTCGCGTAAATTGTCATTCCGGATTTGCACATCCGGAAAATATCAGCGTTTTAAAAAAAAACAGTGCGTTTGAATATGCACATTCAGAATTAGGGAATAAAAATAAAATTTTACGTGGTGTATAAAAAACTAAGGTGGTGTATTAAAAAATGGTCTTTATTTTGCATATTTATAGTAAAATTAAAGACACTGATATAAATGAATTAATTTAGATATTTCGGAATGAAATGCATGAAAGTTCCAATGAAAAGTGATGTTTGATATATAATGCTCTTTATGAGATACTTAGGAATATATGAATGTCAACCACCAATAAGATTTTGTATGCTTATCGACAACAACAAAAACAAATCGCATATTAGGCCATTGAATAGGTCAAATACATTGCTAGTAATAGGAGTAGCTTTTTATTTGTCAAGATTTAAAGTATATAAAAGCACTATCTCTATCCTATATATAGCCCTTGAAACAGGCAACGTCGGGAGGAATAAATTCTAACCTTTCATCCATAAAGTAACCTTATCTCAAATTTGGTGAATCAAACTCTCAACACATCATTAGAGAATAATATATGCGAATCATGATTGTTGTTTGCTGTCAAAATTTTAAAATAATGATGGGATATATGAAATTCCCAAGGGCTGGTAGGGTGGAAGTTTGGATTTTGAGAGTGTGCTCCTCTTAAGATTTCAATTTCGAATCTTATTAGATGCAATCAATTCTTGTGTAAGACAGCTCATACGGAGTTTTACTCCGGCTTTAAACGGGACCCCTACTAATGAACGGTTAAATTAGTCTCTTTTAAATTAGTCTATCTTTAATTAATTAATTAATTAATTTGTGTGTATAAATAGACATTCATTCTTTGTTGTTCCTAATAAAAATGATTGCATGAGTTTAAAGGGATATAAGAGAAGGTCTTGAGTTACCTTTCTATTAATATTATCAATTTGAAATTTTTTATAAATTATTACTATTATTAAGATTAGTGTAAAAATTAGAATTTTTAACTTATTGAAAAGTTTTATAATTTTACTCTCAGATTATTGTCAATATGGTTGGCTAATAAGGGCCCCTTTTTTCATCCTTAAATTTGTTTTTTGTATTTTTAAATATAGTTTTTATAAAAAAATTATTTTTTTTAAATATTAATTTTACAAAACAAAAATTATTTTAAATTAAATGATTGTTTTTGACAATCTGTAAAAAAATACATTTTTAAAGATTAAAACTGTTCCAGACTGGGCCAACTTCTGCCAAATCGTCAGGTTGGCCTAGCCCAATACTGGTACGGCCCAATATGGCCTGTAAATAGCCAGTGTCGAGCACGTCCCTGTCAGCGCCGAGCACACTCATGTCATCCCCTCGTCGACCACGTATTAGGCAACGCTGTTGAGCAGAAACTTGGGGTCGAGGAGAGCACCTCTCTCCTCGACCTAAACATACTCCTCCCCGCGAGGACACGTCGTCTTGTAACCTCCCACCTCCGAAGGAATCGGTCTGCGCACCTTCCGGAGATCTCGGGACCGTTACCCCAGGGCGAAGACCACGTGCTAGTCTTCCTTACGCCACGTAAGCCCTGACCGTCACCTGGATTGGGCCTTGTAATCTAGCCCAGTGCAGGAGACCGTTGGCCCCGCGCTGGGGGCATTCTCTAAATACCCTCTCACTTGAGAGGGTCAGGTTACGTTCATTCTTACTCTCTGATACCTACTTTTCTGTACTTGCTTAGTCCCGTTACCTGATTTTGGCATCGGAGTACCTTGCAAGTACACAACCCCCCCCGGCGTATCATCACCACCGGAGTTGAAGACCAGACGACGTTGCTGGCCACTGCCATACTTCCTGATCCAGGTACGTTCAGTGGCGCCGTCTGTGGGAACAACTGCTTCCCCGTTTTTCCTTCATCGTTAAACCAAAGCAATCTCTCCGTTCATAACTAACATGGCCAGCACCCAACCTGGGAACAAAGCTCCGGACACCATCCTCGCGTAGCCCGAGAACGGGGATCATCGTGAGGACAACGCTGCCGTCCTCGTCGAGGAAGTCGACGTCAGGGACGGGCAGATCGCCTCCCCCTTTTCGTAAGACGCGGCTTACGACGCCGCCCAGCAGGACATCCCACAAGTTGTCTACCAGCCAGTCGCTCTGCTGCCAAACGCAGATCCGAGCACCGTGGCCCTATTCGCCTTGGTAAACCTGACCAACCAGATTGCTCACCAGAACCTCCGAATTGAAGCGCTTGAGAGAGGGCGACCACGACGCTCTTCCCCGCGAAGACACCTTCATCCGCCATCTCCCAATCTTTCCCCTTCCCCGCGAAGGACTCCCCCGACGAATTCTCGCAGCCCCTCTCCGCAGCGCGAAGGCCACCGACCATGCTTGGAGAGACCCCAGCCTATGGTCGCTCAGAAGCGCCACTGCTCCCCGCCTCAGTAGGAGCCTAGGTGCTCCTCGACCACAAAGAGGAACAGGGCCGACGGCGAAAAGCCGAAGAGCCGCTCTAGAAACTCTCCTCAACGACATGGACCAGGTCGAAGTCACCGCTCTCCATCACGATCGCTAGTCAGAAGTGATGAAGAAGACCAGAGGCCCCCTCTGTCCAGAGAGATCATGGACACCAGTATCCCCGTGGGCATGGAGAAGACTCCGCCACTAGGGAACTATGACGGCACAGCCGACCCCGACGACCACGTCGAGAGCTTCGAAGCCATGCTCGACTATAGGAACGTTGGGGGAGCTATTAAGTGCAGGCTCTTCCCCACCACTCTTCGGAAGAGCGCCATGACTTGGTATAAAAGTCTCGCGCCTGAATCAGTCATGTCCTGGAGGCAACTAAAGGGACGTTTTTCTAAACATCCTACTGCGTCTCGCTGACATCCGAAGATAAATGCCTCGCTGGAAGGCATCTTCCAGGGGAAGAACGAATCTCTCAGAGACTACATTGAGAGATTCAACCGAGAAGCTGTCGAGGTACACACGACCGACGACATGAAAAAGTTCCTGATCATGCGGGGACTACATATTAGAACTGAGTTCGCCAAGTCTGTGGGCATCCACAGGCCTCGTAACTTGGAAGACCTCCTCCACCGGGCTCAATCATACATCTAGTTCGAGGAGTCGGAAGTACCCTAGATCGCCCTCGACTCAAGGCGACGGGAAGGCCCCCACGGCCATAGAGACGAAGGCTCTTCTCCCCCTCGGCGAGGGGGAGAGAGAAGGCGAGAAGGCCGGTCCGGGGAGTCTCGCGAATCGAGAGGACCAACTGGCCAGTTCACGGAGTATACTCCGCTCAATGCTCCCCGCGAGCGAATTCTCAACGAGTGCGCCAACTCGGAGTTTCAGAAAGGGGGTGTCCGCTTCCCAAGCCGACAGCCCCCAAGGCTAACACCGACAGGTCCAAGTACTGCAGGTTCCACCGGAGCCATGGACATGTAACAGAAGATTGCGTCCACCTCAAATTCATTTTTAATTATTTTTAAACATTTCAAAAAGGAATTATCATCTTGGAAATCAAAACCAAATAAGGTTTAATTCATCTTGTGATTAAAATATCATTTTTCAAACCTCAACCAAAAATCACAAGTTGTTTATTCAAACTTATTTGGTGTTTTTATTATTTTCATTAATTTTCTCTGAATGATTACTTTAAAAAAAATGATGAAATTAGGTTTCTTTGATTTTCACCCTAACAAATCTTTTTTTCAAACATCTTTGGGCCTCTAATAGAGTGTAAGACCCAATCCCTTTTTAACCAAAAACATTTTTGGGCCTCAGACATTGTATAAGTCCCACTGTATTTTCAAAAATCTCGGCGCGATCGCCAGTTCAAAATCAAATCACTTGGGCCTCTCCCTGAGTTGTAAGCCTCAATCCTTTGTAAATACAAACCTTTTTGGCCCTCCGACATTGTATAAGTCCCACAGTATTTTCAAAATCACGGCGCGGTCGTCGCCTTTTAAAACAAAATCATCTGGGCCTCCCCTCGTGTTATAAGTCCCATCTTTCTTTTTCAAAACATCTTTGGGCTTCTTCTTGAGTTGTAAGACCCAACCCTTTTGTAAATAAACCTTTTTGGGTCTCAGTCGTTGTATAAGTCCCGATACGATCTTCAAAACAACGGTACGATCACTGTTAAACCTTGGGCCTCTCTTTGAGTATAAGCCCCAACTATCTTTTCAAAACAACTATCCCTTTTTTATTTAGGTTCAAATATATAGTTGTTATCAAAATTTTCTTTAATTTCTTTGAACAACTAATAATACAGCATTGAATCTTGCTCGCCTGTAAGTTTTTATCAGCTTTCATTTCCCCGCTTTCATATATATATATATATATATATAACTGTATTGTGGGAAGCTGCTCCCCTGTAAGTCCTTCTTTCATACCCTTTTTAAATACTCGTCATATATCAACTGTATATATACTAGTATAGTTATTTATAGTTTTCCCCGGCAACTAGGTCTAGAACTAGGTAAAGCCAGTTGGTCACTCCTTAATACAGTCAAAACTAGATCCCCATAGGATTTCCAGATACAGTCTTGCCTTCTCTTGGGCTTAAACAATATGGAACAAAGAGAAAGGCAGTATTCTCGGTGAACCTTTTCACAGACTGTCACTATTATAACTTGTCAAAGAAATTCAGTTTTCCCCAGAGAGGATTAATTCTCGGTGAAACCTCTATTTTAATTCTTCAAACCCTAGAACTGTTCATTAAAGAAAGGACTATCCTCAGTGAAACTTTTCTTGAACTCTTCTTAGGTTTGGGACCCACAGGCTTCCTAAAAGCATCCCCGCCTCCTCTTAGGCTTTGTACAAGGACCCTCCGGCTTCTTAGAAGTTCTCATGCCTTCTCTTGGGCTTAATACAAGGACCCTGAAGACCTCTTAAAGGTATAAGACAGAACTTAGTCATCCTTTGCTAGAGCAGTCTTTCCAGTGTCAAATCTCAGACCAATTTAGGGTTGATTCTCATCCCTTAAAACACCTGCCTCCTCTTGGGCATCATACAAAGAAAAAATCTTCCACACCAGTAGACTTGGATAGTCTAAATCTCCTCTTGAGTCTCAAAGACATTCTCAAGTTCCCTACAAACATAGGATAAACCCCGGTCATTCTAGATCAATCTCCAGTAGAGTTAAAACCCATGGATTCAAAAACCCAGTCTCTCTCCTAAAAATTCCCCAACCAAGGGCAGTTTATCATCGGTATAACACTATCCCAAATCAGAACCTCAAGGCATGTGATACCTCAACTCTTCTGTAACCCTCAGCAAGAGTTGATTCCCCAGTTGGACCTGCCTCAGGATCTAAATAATCCCTAGCAGAAGATAGCCTTCTCTTAGGCTTTCTATAATGATCTTTCCTCAGCAAAGTTAGCCTCCTCTTGGGCTTTGTACAATGATTCTCCCCAGCGGAGCTAACCTTTTCAGACTCTCTTGTTGAGTCAATCATCTTTTCAGACTCTCTTATTGAGTCAATCACCTTTCAGCACTCTCTTGTTGAGTCAGCCCTTTTAGCCTCAACCTTGGGCTTTGTACGAGACAGATAAAAACACTCTCTTGTTGATTCAATCTTTTCCAGACTCCTTTTAGGCTCGGCATAAGGATTTCCCCTGGCAGAAGTTAGCCCCCTCTTAGGCTTTGTATAATGATTTCTCCAGCTTGTTCAACCACAATCCTGGGCTTCGTACAGGACAGATAAAAGCACTCTCTTGTTGAGTCAAACCCTTTTACCCTCAATCTTAGGCTTTGTACAAGACATAAATTTTCATAACCTTCTCTTAAGCTTGGGACAAATTTCTTCCCCAGCAGAGTCAGTTCCTCCCAGCCTTCCTTTTGGCTTTGAGATATAATTTCCTAAGTAGAGTCAAACTCTTTTCAGCCTCAATCTTGGGCTTTGTACAAGACAGATAATACTCTCCCGCAGAGTCAAACTCATTTCAGCCTCAATCTTGGGCTTTGTACAAGACACTTAAAATATCCTTAATCGAGTCAGTCAGTCTCATTTTAGCCTCAATCTTGGGCTTCGTACAAGACAGATAAAGATTTCTTTCCCACAGAGTCAGTCTTCTTTTCAGCCTCAATCTTGGGCTTTATACAAGACACATACAAACCCTCCCCGACGGAGTCAAAATACCTTTTTTTAGCCTCAATCTTGGGCTTTGACAAGACAGACAAAGCATTTTCCCCGGAAAAGTCAATATTTTAGCCTCCTCTTAGGCTTTGTATAATGATATCCTCGAAGAGTCAGTCTTTTCAGCCTCCTCTTAGGCTTTGTATAAGGACTTCCCTAGTGGAGTCAATCAACCTCTTAGCTTCAACCTTGGGCTTTGATCAAGGCACACAAAAATCAACATCCACTCAGAGGAAATCAAAATCCCTCTGCAGAAAGTCATTTCTCTGTTTATCACTCATCAAAACAGACATTCAAAACAAACCCTATTCCCAGATAACTGGTGTCAGTGGCACACTTGTTGATTAAAATATCCAAGTTGTCGTCCATCTTTTATCCTGGTAAACCCTTTCTTTCATCTAATTGTTGTAAGCGGTAAGCCTCTGGATTATTACATCCATGCCACTATCCCTCTCTTAGCATGAGAAATTCCTAAGGAAAGATGGCATTGCTTAACACTGAGTTAAAGTTTTCCCCTCCAGGACAAAACCCCATATAAAGGAAATTATGGCATTGATGGATTCACATATCCCAGTTAAAGTAATCCTCCTTTATAAACAGTCTCCCAACAGTTGTGATAAACAGACCAAATGTCTCTCTTCAGAGATGACAAGTTCTCTCTCAGTCAAACCTTTTAGCTTCAATCTTGGGCTTTGAACAAGACACAAATACTCAACCTTTTAGCTTCAATCTTGGGCTTTGAACAAGACACCAAAATTTATATTTTCCTCCCATAGAATAGGAGGAACTACGATTGCTCTGATTTCCCTGTTTCGTTTAAACGGGAATACGTAGGCATAAGATTGCGAAATCTTAGCGAGCATACTAATCAAAAACTCTAGGTCCAATGCCTTCATACCAATCAAAACTTAGGTCCAGTACCTTACCAAAAACATCACAAAAACCCGAACATCAACAAAAACTCACTCACTGACTCTCTCATACTTTCCCAAGAAACTTTCCCAACCCATTAACGGATAAACACCATCAAGTACAAAGCGAAGCCTAAAGCTAACATCCTGTGGATAACCACATATAGGATGGGTAATTGACAACTCCTCATCGTATAACATGGCCCCGACTCCCCGAATCTCTTTAAGTGTTTGTTCAGTTAAACATTCGCGTGCAAGGTTAGTTTTAGATAACTTCCCTTTCCCTTCCAGCTTCATGGGATAAATAAGAAATCTGAAAGTAGCAACCCCCTCCTCTTCGTTGTGTAGAAAACCTAAATTTCGCGATAAAGTGGTTGCGTCACCGACAAAAATTGCGCGGTACAGTAAAATGGCGACTCGGCTGGGGAAGTCATTGTCTGTATAGGACTATGATTATAGCTCTTAAGAGGTCTAGGATGTTTGTTTTAGGAATAAATATATATATCGCTTTTCCTAATTGATATCCGTGTTTATTTTTCTGCTAATGAGACTGCGGGTGATGCCGCATCTGGAAAGTTTGAGTGATACCTAAGATAAGTGATGGCATAGACGGGTAATCTTACAGGGAGTGACTCCCAAATAAGCGATCTCGGTAGCCCATCGAATCAGTGGAGATACCCTTTACGGATTCAATGTCTAAAGGACTTCAGTTGTTGAAAGCAGATTGTTCGATTGTGGTATCCCTGAAACTGAGGATTTAGTAGACTGAGACCATGTGACTATTTTATAGTGCGGAATGTAACACCCCACTTTCCCATTATATATAATACGGTAAAATAATAATATAATATCAGAGTTCACATCACAAGTAGGATGTCACATCTCATAAAAATAACCTGAAATCTCAAATACTTCATTCACTTTATTACTCATAAAAATTGTTTTACAGCGGAATCATAATTCAATTCAATCTAAGGCACTAAGGCCTTCACCACAATACTCTCCACATCATAAGTGGTCTAATACAAGTTTAATAAATGAGATACGTAACGAAATAACATGGCATAATAACAAATAAAATAAATCCCCAAACTATCCTGTGTTACGTATCAGAGCGACTCGAACTAACAACACGGAAGACTTCCATAAGGCTATCCTGGACTTCCACTGCTACTCTTGAGTACCTGCCCATTTCCCATGGTAGGGGAAATATCAGCAGAAGGGGTGAGATATCAAACAATATAATCAGATGTATGATAAAGAATATATAAGAATCAGACCGTACAAAACCACCACTTCACAGCTTTTAAACAATTTTTATCATAACAAAATCATCAACATGATATAACATCTATTTCATCATCACAACCATATCACATAAACACGACACACATGTCACTTCCATTCACAATTCAATCAAACACATAGTAATAATAATAATGCAATGTGACTCATTACAATGCACATGCATGTGGTACCAATATCGATCCCTGTTTCATGATCCAGTATGACCCCTATTTCATGATCACACCCACGACCCCTATTTCATGGTCACGTACGATCCCTATTTCATGACCGCACCAACAACTGTGATTATACACAATTCACGGTTCATTCAATCGAACCTGATTCCCAAGGAATCTGGATAATTTGCATACACTCCACCGAGCAATGAATTATCTCCACCACTGGTCACATACACTCCTCCTGAGCAATGACCTATTTTCACCAGACACACCATGAATGCATGACAAAAATATGCATATAATCACATGTACAAAACATGCTCACACCAACATGATCCTCCTGATCACACGATCCTCCTGATCATCTGTAAGTCTTATACATACCGCAATACCCACTGGTATTACCACACCTGTTCGGGTGAATAAGCACACATGCACACAATTCACAAAATGCACCACCAATTCTAATTTATCAATTATCTAATTAACTCCCAATAATCCACCAATTTACTACTGTTGTCACAAGTAGTACCCACCACACAACACAATTCTAACCAAACTCACTGAGCATCAATTCATAGATTAATCGCTACTAATTAATTTTTAACCACCTCTTAATTAATTATTGTCATTACTGTCCCGATGTTCAGCTGCTATTGCTACTTCTTGTTACTAATCAATAGGTACAACTCTGTCATTTAAATATTATTGAGACTAACCTGTTATTGCTATTTCATTACTGTACTGCTAATCCCTTTCTAAAATTAGCTCTACTATCTCTTTTGCTAACTCTGTTAAATATATACAACTCTGTAATTCTTTTCCTGCTATTAGAAATCCCTCTGCTATTTAATTTTAGAATTGCTACTTCACTGCTACTGGGTTTATATATATATACTGCAACTGCAACTGAATTAGACCAATTAAATATATATACACATTACTCTTAATTAAATGTAACTTAATTATATGTATACCTGTCTCTAATTGTTTCTGCTATTATGATAGGTCTGCTATTCCAATTCCAAAACTACTACTTATTGAGTCTGCTGCAACAAAATCCCTCTGTTATTTTACTCTACTTAATTACTATGTACTGTAATTCAGTTAGCCTAAGTAAATTAATTAAACTCTAGTTTATACTTAGCCTAATGATAATTATATAATGGAAGTCTAAAGGAATTATTAACTGAAACTACTTAATATTGTCCATCCTGCACGCGCCACGTGACGTTCGTCACCAAGTTCCTGCTCCCCAGTCCTGACGGTCATCCCACCCCACACACACATGTGTGACGGTCGTCACAAAAGCCATGACGTTCGTCATGCTCTTCACCCACCCATGTAACGGTTGTCACATTGCCCAGGTAGATTTACACAATGCTTTCACCTATCTCCAATGTAGCCTTTACAATCCTTCCATCAATTAATCGCTTCAGACCAACCATGACAACAACACAACAATGTAACAACCACACCAATATATGCTAATTTTCCAACCACAGTTCATCAATTTAAATCACTGCAATTTCCTCGGACAAAATATGACAGCAACAACAATAACATATTTTCACAAATCACATCAGAATGATTCGATCACAGTATACAATTCTATCAATTTCAAGACATCCACAACAATTTAATACAAACACACAACAATGAATTACACAACCCAAAACCCACATATCATTCATCATAAACCCAATTATAGAGTCAGAACCCCACCCTTACCTTGGATTGACGGTTGCTCTAATAATTTTCCGGTTAGCCTCTAAAGTTCTCCGATCGAATTTCCAACCCTTTGCCTCTATGCCTCTTTTCCTCTCCTCTTGCATCCATGGAGATTAGAAATATGAACATGCTGCCATTGAGTTCCTATCTTGACCAAAATTCAGTCTCCATCATCATCAATCCCTTAACTACTATTTGACCCATTTCCAGCATGAACTCCCAAACTTCAAATGCGTTTTTCTCCTTCAATACCGAACTTATTGACACAAAATCATATATCAAATTGAAGGGAATTTCGTAAGCTTTCCAGAAATTCAAGAATCGCTTTAATCGGAATTACGAGTAAAAAGTTATCACCTGTTTAGTGGAGGCTGTACCATAAGTGCGAAAATAGAGATATGATCATGAGTTCTTCTTTCTCCTTCTTTGCTTCCAAGCTATTTTCTCTCCTCTAAAACCCTTATTCTTCTCTAAGACTTTTTCCTCTGTAACTTCCACGATCAATTTCTCCAAAACTTCCTCTTGCAACTTTTCACGTACAACATGTTTTACTCCTTCTCTCAACCCTTATTTTTCTCCACTAATCAAAACCTAATTCCCCTTTTTTCTCAACCAACCCAATTAATGATAATAATAATAATAATAATAATAATAATAATAATAATACTATTATTTTATTATTCTTATTGGGCCTACTATCTTCACCCTCAATCTTACTACACACAACCATAAAATAAGCCCATATAATAATATTAGTATTATTCTAATACTATTTTTCATCATTTTAATCAACTCATGAATCAGCTAACAACAACACAACTTAATCAACATTCTACAACTTCGACAATTAATTCAAAAATAATTCAAAAATATTTAATTAAATAAATAATTAAATATTGGGTGTTACAACTCTCCCCCACTTAGAATATTTTCGTCCTCGAAAATCTCCTCGATACATCCTCACTTAATGCAAACTTCGCATCCAACTATCTAATTCTCAAGTCGTGTTTTGTAACACTCTGATCACTCCTTTCCGACATAACAAAACTCAACACGTTCTAAATCCCAACACACATGCTAATCATCCAACACTTCCGCGACATACTCGCCACTAACTCATCAACCACTTCAACAACATCTTGGCATATCCACTTCGAAGTAGCAACAGCCATAACACGCTCATACTTGGAAACACAACATCACACTACCGTCTTAACAACATTTTACACACCAAACACATACACAACTTCATTCCTATAAACGTACATGTCACTTATCAGTAAAACACCAACAACCCTATTCATCTCGTCGTATCACTCTTGTAGTGACATCAACTTAGCCACATAATCAACTTCGTCACATTATGGGGTATTATTCATATTTTACGGTAATCAACAACAACATCACGACAACGGGGCAAAATCATTATAGTTGTCAACTTAACAGTATAACTTAACAAATCTACACACAATTCACCATCAACCAACAACCACAATAATATCCTTATAAAATCCGCAATTATTTACGAGAAAACATAGTAACCTGGCACCTTATCCTTATATCAACAATCCACCAAATTAAACATGTAGACCGAGACCTACCATTCTCATAGACTTCTGATATTTAGTTCTTTACTTCTAACGAGTCGTACACACATAGCAAATGCGCCACTTCACGCTTCAGTTGCGCAACTCTGATCATTCATATTAAGTCACCGTCATCATTAAAATTTTCGTCAACTATATGGTTTACAAGTCTCAATCTAGTTTCAGACTTTCTTTAACATCCACCATCAAATCGTTGTTCACTTGATATTAGTAATCTTTCACTTTGCAACTTTAGCTCGCATATAAACCCACTACTCCGAATTGTTCCATACGTCTCAACTCTTCCCTAGCCACTCCTCTATTAACTCACACAAACTAGTGAGAGACTATCCTCATGATATAACATCAATCACTTTACACACCATTAAAATAGCAAGACAAGTCTATACCATCCAACATGATCTCGTCTACCATTAACAAGAGATTAAGGGTGATCAGTTCCTCAATTTGTCAATAGATAGCCGACAACCATAATGGAGTATAAACTCTCGTTACCCACTATAATAGTGTTCCTTTAGAACTTGTACTCAAATCACCTAAAGCACCATAATCCAATAATCTCCAATAAGTTTACAAATACTCCCACGAATTTCCCTCTCATTCGATCTTGTCGATGAGACACCAACGCTCAATGCATTACACGGTCCACATTACACCCACTTAGCGTCACACGAAGGTTAAGTATTCTCCAATACTTTCACATCCTTTTTAATGCCGGACATCTCATCTATCAACTTATTCACCAACAACATATTTCACTTGACCTCGTCTCGAACAACTGCGATAATAACCATTTATGCTCAAAAGCCTCTAGTTCCGTAACCGACTTCAGAGTCCCTCCATATAGGAATGCATCTACCGTATTCGAAACACTTCCATAGGATAGAATATATTTTTACTTCCTCATAGGTTCAAACGGAACATCAATCCGATACTCGAAACACAAGATATGAATTTCCAAAGTTATCCGAAAATGCGAACACCGACGTCATGCAGTGACATACTATTACACACCTTACGATAGTCATCAGAACAGAATTTCTTTGTACGAGTACCAACTCTTACCATCCTTGAAATCGTACTCATCTCCTCGCATTTCCGACTCTGACTCGCTATTCAAAACATTCCAACAACTTCCACAACCTTTACAATCACTCACAAGGACCCCACGACACGGTCTACAGCAATCTGTCATTCTATTAGCGTTCAAACGTCGACATCTTACGCAAGGAATACTCACACCGACAACTTCACAGTCCACCAGCGGCGCTGAAACATCGCAACTTTCTAAATTCCATCTTCTAAAAATTATCCTTGCCACTTAACATTCATTTTCTGAAACGTCAGGGGTTTTCTCTCTACTCGTACATAAACAACCGTTATATCGCTCCTCGTCCTTCGAGATATAAACATCTACAACTTCTGATCATCATCCCTCAAGACGCTCCAACTTGATCAACAAACAAAATCTTGAATCCATGTCACCTTGGATTCGGGAAACAACAAAACTTCAACAACTTGCACTGTCGCTAATAGCAGCATACTGAACCAACATCTTACAACTGAAACATATCCGAGAAGCAAAGCTTCTCCCCCACTTATCTTTCAACCTACTCATGCATACCATCGATTAGAAAAAAAAACAAGTACCGACAGTGTTCCACACACTTGTCGCGTACTAAGGGATAAACAACATTGGACGACTTGGCCGGATAGACCGACCTGCTCTGATACCAATTGTAACACCCCACTTTCCCATTATATATAATACGGTAAAATAATAATATAATATCAGAGTTCACATCACAAGTAGGATGTCACATCTCATAAAAATAACCTGAAGTCTCAAATACTTCATTCACTTTATTACTCATAAAAATTGTTTTACAGCGGAATCATAATTCAATTCAATCTAAGGCACTAAGGCCTTCACCACAATACTCTCCACATCATAAGTGGTCTAATACAAGTTTAATAAATGAGATACGTAACGAAATAACATGGCATAATAACAAATAAAATAAATCCCCAAACTATCCCGTGTTACGTATCAGAGCGACTCGAACTAACAACACGGAAGACTTCCATAAGGCTATCCTAGACTTCCACTGCTACTCTTGAGTACCTGCCCATTTCCCATGGTAGGGGAAATATCAGCAGAAGGGGTGAGATATCAAACAATATAATCAGATGTATGATAAAGAATATATAAGAATCAGACCGTACAAAACCACCACTTCACAGCTTTTAAACAATTTTTATCATAACAAAATCATCAACATGATATAACATCTATTTCATCATCACAACCATATCACATAAACACGACACACATGTCACTTCCATTCACAATTCAATCAAACACATAGTAATAATAATAATGCAATGTGACTCATTACAATGCACATGCATGTGGTACCAATATCGATCCCTGTTTCATGATCCAGTATGACCCCTATTTCATGATCACACCCACGACTCCTATTTCATGGTCACGTACGATCCCTATTTCATGACCGCACCAACAACTGTGATTATACACAATTCACGGTTCATTCAATCGAACCTGATTCCCAAGGAATCCGGATAATTCGTATACACTCCACCGAGCAACGAATTATCTCCACCACTGGTCACATACACTCCTCCTGAGCAATGACCTATTTTCACCAGACACACCATGAATGCATGACAAAAATATGCATATAATCACATGTACAAAACATGCTCACACCAACACGATCCTCCTGATCACACGATCCTCCTGATCATCTATAAGTCTTATACATACCGCAAGTGCAAAAATAGAGATATGATCATGAGTTCTTCTTTCTCCTTCTTTGCTTCCATGCTATTTTCTCTCCTCTAAAACCCTTATTCTTCTCTAAGACTTTTTCCTCTGTAACTTCCACGATCAATTTCTCCAAAACTTCCTCTTGCAACTTTTCACGTACAACATGTTTTACTCCTTCTCTCAACCCTTATTTTTCTCCACTAATCAAAACCTAATTCCCCTTTTTTCTCAACCAACCCAATTAATGATAATAATAATAATAATAATAATACTATTATTTTATTATTCTTATTGGGCCTACTATCTTCACCCCCAATCTTACTACACACAACCATAAAATAAGCCCATATAATAATATTAGTATTATTCTAATACTATTTTCCATCATTTTAATCAACTCATGAATCAACTAACAACAACACAACTTAATCAACATTCTACAACTTCGACAATTAATTCAAAAATAATTCAAAAATATTTAATTAAATAAATAATTAAATATTGGGTGTTACACGGAAGCTATCGAAAATAGTTGTCACGCAATACTACCCTCATTTGAGATTACCCTAAGATACTGCAGCTCGCTCGGGTGAACCAGCCTGCTGTTGTTATCCCAAGGGGGGTCAATGATTTTGAGGACAGGTACAAAAATTCACCAGTACAACCTTTGGGAATGGGTAGAGCCATGACTTCATGACACTGAACCTTTGACCCCATGTTTTTTCTATGTTTTTGTGTGCTGCATTCATGCATTCATTTAAAAAACTTTAAACAAAGAAAAAATCTTTTCTTCTAGTCTCTCTTTTTCAAATTAAACTAAGACAATGATTGTAAATATCAAAGAGAAAGATTGCATTATGAATTTTGGTAGAGGGAAGACGCACATGTACACCTTCAAGGTTCCAAAACTAGAGGATTTAAGAGGGTTGGCCAGGATGATCACCAACCCTGATACTTTCGGAGCTAAGTACGGAGGACTGCTGTCTCTGTTAAGGGTCCATGTAATTGAAGGAATCCTGGCTACGCTGATTCAGTTTTATGATCCGGTTTATCACTGTTTCACATTCTCGGATTATCAACTAGCACCAACACTTGAGGAGTACTCTCACCTGACTGATCTACCCATTACTAACCAAGCTCCCTTTTCTGGACTGGAAGAAATTCCAAAAGATCAAACCATTGCAAGAGCAATCTATTTGGACGAGTCAGAAGTCAGGGCTCACATGACCATTAAAGGTGGCATCAGAGGTTTACCAGCCAATTTTTTGATAGAGAAAGCCATGTACTTTGCCAGTATAGGAAACGTTACTGCATTCGAGGATATCTTCGTTCTGCTCACCTACGGGTTATTCCTTTTTCCCAACATTGATAACTTTGTTGATATCAATGCCATTAAGATCTTTCTAATTGGAAACCCCGTACCAACCTTGCTCGCAGATGTTTATCATTCTGTACATTTAAGGAATTTGTACAGCGGAGGAATGATCACATGCTGTGTACCCTTGCTATACAAATGGTTCACTTCCCACTTGCCCAAATCTGCCGCTTTTTGGGATCATAAGAGTACTCTACGTTGGTCACAGAGAATCATGTCTCTTACCAACTCTGCATAGATTGGTACAATTGGATCTATGAATGGATAAGAATCATTGATCGTTGTGGAAATTTCCCTAATATACCCCTCATAGGAACTAAAGGAGGAATCAACTGTCATCCAATTTTAGTTCGTCGTCAATTCGGATACCCGATGAGACATGTCCCGCGTAATGTTCATCTGGAAGGTCTTTTCTTCAAGGAAGGAGAAAATGACAGGGCACTAAAGACAGAAATAGTGCATGCCTGGAAATATGTTCACAGGGAAGTACGAGAGTCTCTAGGAAAACCAGACTATGTCTCGGTGGAACCTTATCTCCACTGGGTACAAACTAGAGCTCTCAAGCTAAGGATGCCTTACCCTCGTTAAGAAGTTCTTCTGTTAAAGGAATTTGTCATTTATTTCATGTCTGATACGGAAAAACTCCAGGTCACTCTCAACAAAGTTCAGCGGAAAAAGAAATCTTGGAAGAACAAGTACCGCATTCTCAATGTGGAGTGTACCAAAATACAACAACTGTTAAAAGAAAAAGATGCTCTGATCGAGATTTTAGAGCAACATGCTATAGAGAATCAAGAAAACCAAAGGAACTTGCTCGCTCCTTTCACTTGGCAAAAGGATGACAACCCGACAACGGCTCAAGAGCCCCGATCAAAGAAAAGGAAAATACCAGAAATAGCACCTGAGTTCTCTTCAGAGAGGACTCAGGATCCATAAGCTTAGACATTTCCTTTTTCAGCACTTTGTAAATTACTGTATTTCCATTTCCATAATCTTTGAATTTAATAAAACGGGGTCTTCCCACTGTATGATATTTGCAATCCAATTGTTTAAGTTTCTTTAGATTAAAACAAAAAATTTCAATATATAATCATTGCATATCATTCATCATTCTCACATAACACATTCTTCTTCCCTACGAATCTCACGTTTATGTATCGATTCTAGAGTCAAATTGTCTCATTCGTACAATACTCGGGCCAATCGACAAAAGAAAATGGATGATCTCGAGGAAGAGAACAGAGATTTGAGAGAAGAAATCGACACTTTAAGAGAAGATCTGAGGAAACTTCATAAGGACATGCAGTCTTTGGCAGCAACTCAGATACAACAACAAAGGACAGTGATCTCAGAGATCACATCTACGCCCATAGTGGAAAAGTATGATCCTCGGTACAACATGCCTAAAGATCGTCCCTGGGGCATGCCACTCAACTATACCCCGGAAGGATATATTCTGCCGATCACGGAAGATCCGGAAACTACAGCAGGAACCGCTGGGCCTGAAGGTTATAAACTTCGGGAAAGAGAAGATGCAAGGGCCATAATAGCAACTCCTGAAGGTTACAAACTTCGGGATACGGAATCACCAAGAGTCACTGCCGTAATGACTATACCACCACCCGTGGTACACACTGTCCCGGAAGGACAGATTCCACAGATACCTTCTGGTGGAAATGAAAGTATGTACGACAGAATGAATGAGTTCCAGGAGCAATTCTTGGAGATGCAGAAGGAACTGCATGCCATTTGCGGTCATGATCTATTCAGAAAGGACGCCGGAGACCTTTGTTTGGTCCCCAATGTGAAAATTCCGCACAAATTCAAGGTGCCCGAATTTGAAAAATACAAGGGCAACTCTTGCCCTCAAATTCATTTGGTGATGTTCGCTCGAAAGATGTCAACTGAAACAGAGAACCAATAGCTACTGATCCACTATTTTCAAGATAGTTTAACCGGTGCTGCACTCAAATGGTACATGGGTTTGAACCACACTAAGATCATCACTTTCAGAGATCTTGGAGCTGCCTTTGTTCAGCAGTATAAGTTTAACCTAGACATGGCACCGGAAAGAGATCAACTCAGAGCCATATCGCAGAAGGATAAGGAAACCTTTAAGGAATATGCTCAGAGATGGTGTGAAATTGCCGCCCAGATTTGTCCACCTCTTGAGGAAAAAGAGATGACGAAGATCTTCTTGAAAAGCTTGAGCTCATTCTACTATGACCAAATGGTCGCTAGTGCGCCCAGCGACTTTACCGAGATGGTGAATATGGGAGTACGCCTTGAAGAAGCAATCTGAGAAGGACGTCTGGTTAAAGATGTCGGACCATTAAGCAGTACCAAAAGATACGGTAGTGCTTTCCCTAAGAAATAAGAGCAAGATATTAGTAACATCTCTCTCGAAAAGCAAAGGCGACGGTACCAACCAGAAGCAGCTGTAACTCCTACTATCACCCCTGCACCCGTTCCAATGTATCAACCTCAGGTTGCTCAGAGCCATCCAAATCAACAACAATATCAGCAAAGGACACAACAACCTCTTCAGCAGGCTCGTCCTTAGTACAACAACAACCGTACAACGCGACCACCAGGGTTTGACCCTATACCAATGTTGCATGCAGAACTGTTTCCACTACTACTGGCCAAGGGGCACGTCCAAACCAGGTCTCCTCTTACAGTACCGGAAAATCTGCCTTTTTGGTTCAAGGCGGATCAGACTTGCCCTTACCATCAAGGAGGACTAGGGCATAACATAAAAAATTGTCTCATCTTTAAATCTGATGCGCAGAAGCTTGTCAGGAACGGGGTCCTATCCTTCAAGGATACAAATCCAAATGTTCATACGAACCCGTTGCCTCAACACGAGAAAGCTACGGTAAATTTAATAGAGGAAGAGTCTAACCATAACTATCAAATTCATGATGTACTCTTATTGGGAACCAACCTAGTCAAGATGCATTGCAGACAGAGAGGATACTGTCATGTGCCATCTCATAATTATCACCAGTGTGATATCTGCTCTAAAGACAATCAAGGATGTTCTATGGTGCAATCAGCTCTACAGGAACAGATGGATCTCGGTTGGATCCAAGATTACCGAATCCGTGAGGTCAACATGACTTATACAAATTCCAACATCATTCAAAACCACAACATCCATGCGATGAATGTCAACTAGGTGGCAATGCACTCAAGGCAAAGCCAACATCATAATCTTCCATGGTACGATTACGATTCCTGTCTGATTTTCTCGGTAAATAATCAGGGATGCTCTTTTGTACAAGAGGCCCTCCAGCGTCAGATGGATCTTGGATGGATTCAGGATTACCGTGATAGAAGTCATTATCAAGTTAACATGATTCAAATCTTTGATACTCGTTTGATGAATACCAGCTTGGTGGAATTACACGCTAAGCAAGTCCATCTCGGTTTTCTGACTTCACATGATTATTAGAATTGTAAAGTATGCCGTGAGAGTGACCAAGGATGTGCACTTATTCAAAGAATGGTTCAACACTTATTGAACCACTGGTGGCTTCCGATCTATATGGACGAAGCTACACAACATATCAGTATGATTGACGGGAACCCTACTAGGCATCAAAGTCAGGATGTTCGATCAAGGGAAACAGATCTAGTAAGGTTACAATGCATACAAAGCGGACGTGGCCAGGTGCCACCACACAACTACGAGCGCTGTAGAGTTTGCTCGGAGGATAACCAAGGATGATACCTCGTGTGAGCAGCCCTTCAGAGTCAGTTAGACCACAAAGAGGTTCAACCATGTTCAAGCTTTGGTCCGATCAACATAATGTCAGACTATCTTCTCAATCGAGGCAAGAAAGTTGTCTTGATCCATAAACGAGAAGTGGCCAAAGATGTATACGCCATAACTCCTTTACTTTATGAATCAAGAGTTCCTCTTGATAGTGGAAAGATTCTCAACCTCGAACCAATTGAGGCCGGCTACGATGGCCAGAAAAATAAAAAGGCTCTTGTGGCTATCTATCTACCAGGACCAGTACCGTACAAATCCGATAATGTTGTCCCTTACAAGTACGGTGCAACAACAATTGAGAATGGAAAGGAAAATCCATTACCCTCCGTCGTGAATATTGCAGACATCAGTCGAGTAACACGGAGCGGTCGAATCTTCAACCGAGGAGTTGGAGAACCCACCAGACAAAAAGAACCTCAAACAGAAGTTCCTAGTCAACCGATCGGTCAATCTAGTAATCCTGACCTTTCAACAAACAACGATGAGATGTTGAAGCTCATCCAGAAGAGTGAGTACAACATTATTGATCAACTGTTGCAAACTCATTCAAGAATCTCTCTGCTCTCTCTTTTACTCAAATCCGAAGCCCACAGAAAGGCTCTACAAAAAGTCTTAGAGCGGGCCTTTGTGGAACAAAATGTGACAATAAGACAATTTGACAACATCATCTCCAACATCACTTCCTGCAACAACTTAGGGTTCAATGATGAAGAACTGCCGGAAGAGGGCCAAAATCATAATATGGCACTAAATATTACAGTCAACTGCCATGACGATGCTTTAGCCAGCGTACTGGTAGACACCAGATCAGCTCTGAATGTTATGCCAAAATCTACTCTGATATGACTCTCATTTCAGGATCTCTGATGAGAGGCAGTGAGGTCATCGTCAAAACATTTGACGGATCCCGAAAAACAGTTATCTGCGAAGTCGACCTTCCCATAACTATCGGTCCTCACACTTTCCAAGTCACTTTCCAGGTGATGGACATCCAGGCAGCATACAGCTGTTTGTTAGGAAGACCTTGGATACACGAGGCTAGGGCAGTCATTTCGACACTTCACCAGAAGTTGAAGTTCATCAAGAATGACCAACTAGTCACAGTCTGCGGAGAGAAAGCCTTGATCGTGAGCAACTTATCGTTGTCCACTTGTGTAGAACCAGAGGAGGTCATTGGAACTCAGTTCCAAGCACTCTCGGTAAGCAATGAGAATCAATCAGAAAGAGGAACGTCGATTTCCTCGTACAAATATGCTCTCGAAGTAATCAAAAAATGCAAAAGGATGGGGACGGCTTGTCATTCCTACTGATAACAAAACAAAGAAGGGTCTTGGTTTTTCTTCAACCTGTACCCAGACTGCTACTAACAATGAAAGTCTTTATCCCATTCAGAATTTCTTCCACAGTGGAGGTTTCCTTCACCCGGTATCTCAAGAGGTACATACCATCAACGAGGGTGACTCTTCCGATACAGATGAAGAATAGAAGTCCTATCTTAACGGGAAGGTCATATGTCTCAGGGAGAGGTACCTACACCATTTTTCTATCCCGCACAGAGTCTGAGATATATACCGAGGTCAGATATCAAGATGATATACGGAGATTGTGATCCGGAAGGATGCTGTGCTCCACCAAACTCATTAGAGGAGGACACTCTGATGAAAGACAACTTTGACTACGACTATTATGGCCCAATGGATGGCCTGCCTATCTGGAAGCCGTACCCTGGAGACTTGGGGCAAAAGAGTCAGCCCAACGATGCATATCAACTGAGCATCATTGAAAAGAATACCCGTATCCCCACCGAATCATGGGATCATTACTCAGGGCATTCTGAAGATATCCCGTACAATGATGAATTCGCAAAGAGCGCAGGGCAAGAGTTCCTTAACTACGCTTTTCCTGAGGTCAACGTCATCAAAAGAGATGACTCCTTCAGTTCCAAAGAAGTGTGGGACACCTTAGGACAACTGAGTGGCAAGTACGACTTCTTGGTCAAGTACACTGCTCCTGAAAGCTCTCGTATCAGGCTCGAAGACATCCAGCCCACTGGATGGGGAGATTTACCTGAGAGTACAAGCACTATGCAAGATACAGCTAAAGAATCCTCCTACGACAACTCTGCCTGGGAGACAAATTCCAGCGATCCTGCTCCACCAGAAATCAGCGTCATTTCTGAAGACAAGCCAAGAAAGAAGGTACCAGACTTTGTGATTCACCGAGGAGTTCGCCGCCAATGGGTTTTTGTCAACGTTCTGAAAGTCGTTCATAAGTCTAAGTAATTGCCATCTTTGTCTTAACCTTTCACCTTGCTCAGGTGAAACAGATGTTTTGATAGGGCTCACCTTCTGTAAATGTATCTCATCGCTTTGCCCAAAGTGACAGAGTTTTGTTTTATAGGGCTGTAGTTTCCAAAATCGACAAAATCATAAATAAAATAACGTCGTTATGTAATTTCCGCATTTATGGTTGTTTTCTCTTTTCGCTTTTTCAGGAAAATGGTAATCCTAAAAACAACTCAAATAATAAAAACAAGCAGTTTTCAGAAAAGACACCGCACACACTCTTGCATTCTCTCTATCTCTTCTAAAACCAATCATCACGTCATGCAGATTGCTTGTTTTAAACCCCATTGAAACATACGATCCAACGCCTTCTCCCAACTTCGAATTCCCGGTATTTGAGGTTGAAGAAG
Organism: Lathyrus tuberosus; assembly: GCA_022829125.1. Taxonomy (NCBI): domain Eukaryota; kingdom Viridiplantae; phylum Streptophyta; class Magnoliopsida; order Fabales; family Fabaceae; genus Lathyrus; species Lathyrus tuberosus. The sequence continues at coordinate 744,037 of JALAZF010000820.1, read as the reverse complement.
AAAATGACGAAGAAATTCCAGAAGACATCTCCCGATTACTCAGACAAGAGGAAAGGTCCATCGAACCTCACAAAGAGCAGTTGGAAACGGTCAACTTGGGTTCAGAAGAAGAGAGAAAAGAAGTCAAGATTAGGGCACTGCTCAGTCCGACTGTCAAAGAAAGTTTGATAAAGATTCTCAAAACGTTTCCCAATGTATTCGCTTGGTCCTATCAAGATATGACCGGGTTGGATACTAACATCGTGGAACATCATCTACCGTTGAGATCAGAATGTCCGCCGGTAAAATAAAGACTGAGAATAACTCATCCAGACATGGCCATCAAAATCAAAGAGGAAGTACAGAAACAGATTGACGCGGGTTTCCTCGCCACCTCAGAATATCCTCAATAGTTAGCCAACATAGTACCAGTTTCAAAAAAGGACAGAAAAGTCAGAATGTGTGTAGATTACAGGGATCTGAACAAGGCAAGTCCAAAGGATGACTTTCCCCTACCACACATTGACATGCTGGTAGACAGTACATCAAAGTTCAAAGTATTCTCCTTCATGGATGGATTCTCAGGCTATAATCAGATAAAAATGGCATTGAAAGACATGGAGAAAACTTCATTAATCATCCCATGGGGCACTTTTTGTTACAAGGTAATGCCGTTCAGTTTGAAGAACGTCGGGGAAACCAATCAAAGGGCCATGACTACTCTGTTTCACGACATGATACACAAAGAAATAGAGGTATATGTCGACGATATGATTGTCAAATCTAAGACAGAAGAGGAGCATGTGACTCACCTGTCAAAACTATTCGAGCGTCTGAGAAAAGAAAAACTCCGCTTGAATCCCAATAAGTGCATATTCGGTGTCCGCTCAGGGAAATTGCTAGAGTTCATCGTCAGCCAGAAAGGAATTGAGGTTGATCCTGACATGGTCAAGGCCATTCAAGAAATGCCTTCTCCAAAGACTGAAAAACAATTCAGAGGATTCCTAGGACATTTGAATTACATTTCCACATTTATATTCCTCATGACCGTGACATGCGCGCCAATCTTCAAACTACTCAAAAAGATACAATCATTCCTCACTGATTCCCATGGCAAATGGACTCCGAATTATGACGGCTCCTATGTGGTAAAGAAAGCTTTCTCAAGCGGCGCCTTGAGACTCGCAACCATGGATGGAGAAGAATTTGCCTACCCTACAAATGTTGACATAGTCAAGAATTACTTAGCCTAAACAAAAAAAACAAAAAAAAAAACATCTCGGTGGATTGAAAACCCGAAAGGGCGGTCCAGGCAAAAATTAGAGACCTAATAAAAAATCATCCCGATGGATTGGAAATCTCAAAGTACAATCCAGGCAAAAATTAAGGATTAATGGCAAGTAACTACGTCCAACAAAGGGGCAAATCCCCAGCAGCAGTCCTGCCATCCATCAGGAAAACTCCAGTCATGGTCATCTTCGACAGAAGCTCAGGATGTCCAGAATTCAAAGTTGATAGAAGGATAACGTTCGTTATGTTTCGATGTAGCCCTTTTCCCTTAAATTACCATTTTTTAACTTTGTAAATACTCTATGGAATCACGCATTTGGTTGATTTCCATCCTATCAATAAAATTTGTGCCTTAGTGCTTTTGTTTGAAATTCTTATTTGTTTTAGCTTTACAGAACGACATTTTTGCATGATTAACGATTCTTGAAATAAAACTAAAATGAATTTACTTGTCAAATTTTTCTGCTTTTAAAATAAAGATGGCAATTCTTTTTACTGTCGAACATCGAAAGAACATCGATTGCTTCTCCAAAGGCGATTAAGCTTCAAAGTACAGAATCAAAGTACTCCTTCTAAACCAATACGCCTGAACGAAGGATCAACTGTATCAGATGTGATTTACCCATCTGATATCCCCGGTAGAGTTCTTACCTCCTAAATCCGAACAACTTTTTTCCCCGCGGGAACTACTTTTTCCTAAGCAAGGCAGAATTGCTATCTTGAACTAGTGATACTTTTCGTCCCCTACAGTGGCCGAGTATCCAGTCATGTTCACCCACTAGTCTGTATGTCGTGTCAGTTTTGTCAGCATAAACATACATACATCATGCATTATTGATTCATACACATATTCATATTGCATCACTATCACTCTAGACGGTCTTATCTCCTAGTGATAAAAGTCCTCTCAATTGAGTTGTCAGTTCTTTCCTTGTCAGGAAATGTTTTGTCTAAAAAATCTCTCCCCCAGTTTATTTCTGGATTGGAGACGGTCCTCGACCACTTTGATAACTTAAACCTCTAAAAGACAAGAAGACATTCGACAAACGTCACTCCTCACCATTGAAGATGATACCTTCGCTTTCCCGGATTAAGGAAAATTCCCAGAGAAAGCCTCGCAACTAAAGACTCTCAGCAACACATTGATTTTTCTCTCCAAGAGAGTCAATGTTAATGAAGTCATCAGCGCCTCAAAATTGCATTGCATCACATGGAATTTCTCCGAGAAAATCTCGAGGAAAAATATGATGTAATATCCCCAAGCAGGAAACAAACTCTCAAGAGACTCATTTTCCTCAGTAGAGTCAACAAATGGCGTCTCCAACAGAGAAGTTTGTACAACTCTACAACTCAGATGAATGGGTTCCCCAACAAGTCTGACATCAAAACTTTTTCCCATCAAATGGCATCTCCCCAGGAAAATTCGGTGAGAAGTTTGAGGAAAACTGGTAACAAATAGCGTCCCTTGTCAAGAAAGTTTATTGACAAAAGAAACTGAGACCAGTTCCTTGGCTGAAGACCAAGATCGAGGGGAAGTTTATATCAGAAACTGAGATCAGTTCCTTGGCTGAAGACCAGGATTGAGGGGAAGTTTATTTCAGAAACTGATACCAGTTCCGTGGATGAAGACCCGGATCGAGGGGAAGTTTATATCAGAAACTGAGACCAGTTCTGTAGCTGAAGACCAGGATCGAGGGGAAGTTTTCACCCTTTTCTAAGCGTCATTGCTTAGAAAAAGAAGATGGATGAGCAAGCTGCAATTCATAACCACCATAAAAAATTTGGGTATTCCGATATTTAATCCTCTTGCACCCCGAATGCCCGAATACTTTCTCCATTCACACCTTCGGGTCCAAGAAGATTAAATAGGGGCATCTGTCATACCCCAAATTTTGACCACAAGGATTTCCCATCATTGTGAAAATCATCATCACAATATGGATGAACCATCATGCCTCATCAATCTCCTCAAAGATGGTTGAGCATTTACTACAATCAAAGATTAGGGTTTTGAACCCTCTTAGAGCATTTAGACAAGGATCAAATAAGAAATGACATGATCTTCAACTTGTATAACCTCTCAAACACTCACAATGGATCAAGAGGACTCCCACATCAAGAATCAAGCACCAGATTGCATTATTCCAAGTGGATCAAACCTCAGGATCGCCAGTGTCACCAAATTAGGGTTTTGGTCGACCAAGGCCTCCAGATGAAAATTTTCATCTGGACATGAGCCAATGCCTCAATGTATGGTCCTATAAGCTCAAAAGGATCTCAAGAGCCCATCCACAATGGCAAAATCACCTTGAAGGTCCATCTATAAAAAAAAATCAGGAATTAGGGTTTTGACCTAATTCAACCCTTGAGTTAACTTGTAAAGTGAGGCCTGGTTTGAAGATTTAAAATGAACTTCAAAGACCTCAAATACATCATATTGACATATTTACAAGATGTGATTTAACTCAAAGAGCTCAAATCATAAGCCACGAGAACTCAAAACCATCTGATCACAAATTAGGGTTTCTAATGGAAAAAGTCAACCCTGCCCTTGACTGTTGGCCTACCCTTGATCTCAAACCTTGGGGAGGGGTCCAAGAGATTCCTAAATGCCCTTGGAGGCCATCCATGAAGTTTAATTGAGCCCAAGGATTGATTTCACAAAGGGATCACAAAGTCAAAATTTCATCTGCTGAAAAAGTCAACTATACAAAAATCCAAGTTTGACTTTTTGGATTTTCGGTCAACCAAGGTTCCTTAACCCTAAAACAATGTTAATATGTGGTTTGAATCATCATTCATCAATAAAAATCAAAGAAAGTGAGTTAACTTGTAAAAGGGGTAACCATAAAAAACATAGAATTTTTCTAAGTTATGGAACAAAATGGCAAAGATACCAACTTCCAAGGACCATAACTTGAAATCCAAGCAACCATTTTGGGTGATCCAAAGCTGGATTTGTAGGTCTTGCTACACTTTACAAAAGCTTTAACTACATCAAACTCCAATTCCTCATGGATTTTAAGTTATGGAGTGATCAAAATGGCTAAAAACATGAAAATGACATTTTTCCAACACTTAGTGAAATTTTCACTAAATCAGAATTTGCCTTACTTTTTCCAAAATGTAGGGACATTTTTCACCTTGATCCAAGTCAAACCAGGTCTTGGAGTGAACATCAAAGTTAAAGTATGCCATAAGAGCTTTCCAACAAGTACCAGATCATCTCCAAATTCAATTTGAGCAGGGAGATACAACCCTTGAAATTGGACTTTTTTGCATTTTTTAAGCCATGTCTTGATTCTGTCACTTTCAAAACCAGATAAAACCTCAAACACACTTTAAATATCATCCTTGAACTGTCTCAATTGGTTCCCCTCATCTGGAACACCATTTGAGAGAGTTGCCATATTGGTCACTTTTTCCCCTTTTGTAAGAAAGAGCTCAAACTTGTTCCTGAGGATTCCAGCTGGTTCTGATCATTCTAAAAGCTTCTAAGGGATCAATTGAGAGTGTCTGATGCATTAAATTACTTCTGGCACAAGGAACTTGGCAGATAGCACAAAAAGCTCCAAGAGGTAAGTGCATGACAACTTGAACTCTTTGAATTATGCATTGCTTTGAAGTCCACTGATCATAAACATCTCATACATGTTGTATATGTTGTGTTTGAACCAATTCATCATGTAATTCTTGCCTGTACCATGAGGTAGCATAGAAAATGCAAATTGTGGCCTATTTCAAAACCACTATCGGGTTTTAAAATAGGGACCTCATCTGAAAAAACTAAGGGCACCATTGGATTCCTTGTGAAATTCTAGGCAGGATCAACCTAAATTTTGTCCCAATCCATGGAGAAATGAGAGAGTTACAGCCTTCACGTTTTTTGCCCAAGAACTTGCCTTGTCTTGCCTTGGCCAGGCCTGAAAATTGGTATCCCATATGTATTTATGGGGTGGTTTTGATACACGGATGTATCACCACCCCAGTGGTTGCAAGCGCATGTGTTTGGCTTGGAGGTCTGGGGTTCGAATCCCCCTCGCCCCAGACCCTTTTTTATCACTTTTCCACTTTTTATATTTTTCATATTATTTTCTTAAATGATTTGAAAAATTAATTTCTCTCTCAATTTTAATTATTTTTTATTGATTCTTTTTGCAAAATATTCCAAAAATCACAAAAATGTTAAAATATTTATTCCACAAAAAAATCAAATTTATATAATTTATTTAATATAGTTGATATTTTTGTAAATAAATTCATTTTTAATTGTTTTTAAACATTTCAAAAAGGAATTATCATCTTGGAAATAAAAATCAAATAAGTTTTAATTCATCTTGTGATTAAAACATAATTTTTCAAACCTCAACCAAACATCACAAGTTGTTTATTCAAACTTATTTGGTGTTTTTATCATTTTCATTAATTTTCTCTGAATGATTACTTTAAAAAATGATGAAATTAAGGTTTCTTTGATTTTCACCCTAACAAATATTTTTCAAACATCTTTGGACCTCTATTAGAGTGTAAGACCCAATCCCTTTTAACCAAAACCTTTTTGGGCCTCAGACATTGTATAAGTCCCAGTATATTTTCAAAAATCTCGGCGTGATCGCCAGTTCAAAATCAAATCACATGGGCCTCTCCCTGAGTTGTAAGCCCCATCACTTGTACAAAAATAAATCTTTGGGCCTCTGATAGAGTGTAATACCCAATCCTTTGTAAATACAAACCTTTTTGGGCCTCAGACATTGTATAAGTCCCACTGTATTTTCAAAATCACGGCACGGTCGTCGCCTTTTAAAACAAAATCATCTGGGTCTCCCATCGTGTTGTAAGTCCCGTTTTTCTTTTTCAAAACATATTTGGGCTTCTCCTTGAGTTGTAAGACCCAACCCTTTTGTAAATAAACCTTTTTGGGCCTCAGTCATTGTATAAGTCCCGATACGATCTTCAAAACAACGGTGCGATCACTGTTAAACCTTGGGCCTCTCTTTGAGTATAAGCCCAAACAATCTTTTCAAAACAACTATCCCTTTTTGATTTAGGTTTAAATATACAGTTGTTATCAAAACTTTCTTTAATTTCTTTGAACAACTAACAATACAATATGGAAGCTTGCTCGCCTGTAAGTTTTTATCAGCTTTCATTTACCCGCTTTCATATATATATATATATATATATATAAATGTATTGTGGGAAGCTGCTCCCCTGTAAGTCATTCTTTCATACCCTTTTTAAATACTCGTCATATATCAACTGTATATATACTAGTATAGTTATTTAGAGTTTTCCCCGGCAACTAGGTCTAGAACTAGGTAAAGCCAATTGATCACTCCTTAATACAGTCAAAACTAGATCCCCATAGGATTTCCAGATACAATATTGCTTTCTCTTGGGCTTAAACAATATAGAACAAAGTGAAAGGCAGTATTCTCGGTGAACCTTTTCTCAGACTGTCACTATTAGAACTTGTCAAAGAAATTCAGTTTTCCCTAGAGAGGATTAATTCTCGGTGAAACCTCTCTTGAATTTCTTCAAACCCTAGAACTGTTCATTAAAGAAAGGACTATCCTCGGTGAAACTTTTCTTGAACTCTTCTTAGGTTTGGAACCCACGGGCTTCCTAAAAGCATCCGTGCCTCCTCTTGAGCTTTGTATAAGGACTCTCCGGCTTCTTAGAAGTTCTCATGCCTTCTCTTGGGCTTAATACAAGGACCCTGAAGACCTCTTAAAGGTATAAGACATAACTTAGTCATCCTTTGCTAGAGCAGTCATTCCAGTTTCAAATCTCAGACCAATTTACGGTTGATTCTCATCCCTTAAAACACCTTCCTCCTCTTGGGCATCATACAAAGAAAAACTCTTCCACACCAGTAAACTTGGACAGTCTAAATCTCCTCTTGAGTCTCAAAGACATTCTCAAGTTCCCTACAAACATAGGATAAACCCCGGTCATTCTAGATCAATCTCCAGTAGAGTTAAAACCCATGGATTCAAAAACCCAGTCTCTCTCCTAAAAATTCCCCAACCAAGGGCAGTTTATCATCGGTATAACACTATCCCAAATCAGAACCTCAAGGCATCTGATACCTCAACTCTTCTGTAAACCTTGATAAGTGCAAATTGTAGCTATTTTTGTATATAAGTTTTGTTGGACTTATCGATACTTTTTGTTGATAACGTTCGAATAAACCCCGCTTTGTTTGTAAATACCTTTACTTTACGTTTTAGTGTATATATTGCGTATTGTGTAAATATCAATGATTTTAATTGATTTTCTCTCATTTTTTTAGGTATTCAATCAATGATATCATGCTATTGTTGTATAGAGCATTGAATAAGCTTTCCAGCGCTTCAAACCGGGTGAAAAAAGGAGTTTCGGTTCAAAAGTTACGAATAAAACAATGCTGGATTTTTGCTGTCTACTGTCAGCTGCGCATCTGCTGGGCCGGGTGGTAGATTGCAGCGCTGGGTGCTCCAGAACAATGCTGGAACTTACAAAATAAGTCGCCTTTCACCGCCGGGCGCCCCAGAATACCGCCGGGCAAAACTAGATGGGCAGAAACACCATTATAGGGTCAAAAACACAATTTTTAGAGTATGGTTTTGGGGTTTTGTGATCCCAACTCCTTCAAACATCATTTTTCAGTTGATTAGCTTAGAAAACAACTTTGAAGCTTGCATATGGATGATCTGGAGTCGAATCTTTTGTCGATTGGTGTTGACAAACCAAGAAATGTTTGGTTCCTCTTCTTCTCTTCTCTTTGTAATCTCTTTTTGTTAGGTGTTTGTATATTTACTATGAACATATGTATCTTTGTTGATCATAATATTGTATAAAATCTGCTTTACAAATCATTATCGATGTCTTCCTTTATCTTTTTGCATTTATGTTTGGATTTGTGTTGTGTTAGAGATAAACATCATAAATCTTGATTAGGGATGGATATCTATTGTCTAGATGCTAGAGATGGATTTAGAGAATAATCTTTTTGGTGTCGGAACTTAATGCCTTCCGTGTTTCGAGGCGTCGTGCACGAGAGTGACGACGAGAGTAATACGGTTGCCCTCTCAGCTCAGTGTGCCAGAGATGGACACTGTTGTGAGCGATACTGGATGATTTTGACGAGTATTGTAGTATAGTGAAAATGATTAATAAATTTATGTTTGTGACGAGTGGATTATATGTATGCTTGATAAGTTTCTTTTCTCCGAAGAATGTATACTTTTTATGTTCTTATTTACTTTCCCGCATTTACCTTAAAACCATTTTAAACCCAAACTCATTAACGCGAGAGATTGTCGAACGACATTCTTTCCCTCGAACCGATCTCTGTGGACACGACATAAATCCTGGAGGGAATTCTTCCGAAAATAAATATTTTTGCTTGCCGCTTTACCGTTCCAACAAAATGGCGCCATTGCCGGGGATCAGTTTTGATATTGAATCGCATTGTGATAGTTTCTTTGTTTTTGAGTTTTGTAGATATCGTACATGTTGTATATTTTCACTTGTTTATATTGATACTTGTATATTTTGACGTTTGTTCAAGTGTTTGGTTAGGATACTTGCTTTTGGTTTGCGCGGTGAGGTATCACCATGGCATGAAGGAAGGAAGTTACTAGCTAAGCATTGTAAAGGCGTCGAGCTTACGACGTAAAACAAGCATGGTGTATTCTTTTCTTTTATTGTTGTTTAGCTTAGGTAGTGTGGTGAACATTCATTAAACAAGTTGTACTCAAATTTTTCGTAAATTCTCAAATCTTCACTTTACAACTTGTTTAATGAATTTTCTACCGGTTTTTCAGTTTGTTAATATTAATAGTTTTCGTGTTTGTCAATGAACTTGATTTGAATAGCTTGAGGAAATTTGGTGATGTTCCAAGTTTGATCATTTCAACTTGCGGATGTATGGTAATGATATTGTTAAGTTTTGTACACGTCCAAGGTATGTGTTTATCACTTTCTAGACTTTAGCATATTCATGATACTTAGGCTTTTTACAAACTTCCATGCCATTCATTCTTTTGTATACTTGTTCTTGTGTGAATCACTTTAGTTCCCACCCTTTTTGTGAGGTAGCTTTCCATTGTTCATATATGCACGGAGTACCAACATTCTTGTTCTAACTAGATTTTATTATACTTAATCTTTTATTTGTGTTGATTATATGAAAGCATGAAAAGGATCAAGGCATTTTGTTTCATTTTGAGCACAACTACCTAGTCGAATAGTCATTCACCTTGTGAGCGTGTGATCATTTGTAACCCCTTTGAGCTTTTTTATCCATGTTTTATTTGAACTTAATGCTTGTTTATGAGTATTTAGTTCACTTATTTTTGAATGGATTTTGTTTTTACTTGAACCCTCAACTCTTTGTGTTGTTGTATGAATTTTTGCCTTGCCTTAGAAAGTAGGGAGTATTCACATGATGATGTGGTTGAATTCAAGTTGGGGAGAGAATGATTGTTTACTCATTGGTTATTTTCTATGAGGATGAAAAAGAAGAAAAAAAAGAGAAAAATATGAAAAAGAAAAAAAAAGGAGAAAAAGAAAGAAACAGAAAATCCTTGAAAAAGGAAACTAAAAGAGTTCAAATAATTGTGCTAAATAAGTATTGTGTTTTGTGTAACACTTGGGATGAAAGAAGAAGTTGATTGGAATTTGGTGTTTGAACTTTTGTGAGTTGATCACTCCCTTAGGTTTAGGCAAGTTTTTGTTTCAATTACCTTTAGAAATTGCCTCTTGTTTGTTTGCCCGACCACATTACAACCTTGAAAAGCCCTTGTGATTCTTGCCTTTGTATGTTCAATGTGAATTTTTTGATGGTTACATAATTTAGTCTATTGTTTGCATGATTGTTGTGTGAGTGATAAGTACCTCATTTTGTGTTTTTCATCTACCGATGATTATTTTTGCTAAGTGTGATTCACGTTTGAACTTGTGTTGTTTTAGGATGTTTGGCATAATTTTTGTATTTTGCATTTGTTTTGTGACTATGTTATCATCGTAGTTTAGTGGTAAGTATTTACTTTGTGTGTACCGTTTTCATTTGAACCATTCATTTGTCCGATTTTCAAAACCTGTTGATTCGTGATTCTTTGGTTTTCACTCTGTTTCTTTGAGTTGTTTGATTTTTGTTTGAGGACAAACAATTATGTAAGTTGGGGAGAGTTTGATCCGTGATTTTTGTTTTAGGCTCGGTATAAGGATTTCCCCTGGCAGAAGTTAGCCTCCTCTTAGGCTTTGTATAATGATTTCTCCAGCTTATTCAGCCACAATCCTGGGCTTCGTACAGGACAGATAAAAGCACTCTCTTTTTGAGTCAAACCCTTTTAGCCTCAATCTTGGGCTTTGTACAAGACATAAATCTTCATAGCCTTCTCTTAAGCTTAGGACAAATTTCTTCCCCAACAGAGTCAGTTCCTCCCAGCCTTCCTTTAGGCTTTGAAAAATAATTTCCTAAGCAGAGTCAAACTCTTTTCAGCCTCAATCTTGGGCTTTGTACAAGACAGGTAATACTCTCCCGCAAAGTCAAACTCATTTCAGCCTCAATCTCGGGATTTGTACAAAACACTTAAAATATCCTTAACCGAGTCAGTCAGTCTCATTTTAGCCTCAATCTTGGGCTTCATACAAGACAGATAAAGATTTCTTTCCCACAAAGTCAGTCTTCTTTTCAGCCTCAATCTTGGGCTTTGTACAAGACACATACAAACCCTCCCTGACGGAGTCAAAATACCCTTTTTTTACCCTCAATCTTGGGCTTTGTACAAGACAGACAAAGCATTTTCCCCGAAAAAGTCAATCTTTTAGCCTCCTCTTAGGCTTTGTATAATGATATCCCCAAAGAGTCAGTCTTTTCAGCCTCCTCTTAGGCTTTGTATAAGGACTTCCCTAGTGGAGTCAATCAACCTCTTAGCTTCAACCTTGGGCTTTGATCAAGGCACACAAAAATCAACATCCCCTTAGAGGAAATCAAAATCCCTTTGCAGAAAGTCATTTATCTATTTATCACTCATCAAAACAGATATTCAAAACAAACCCTATTCCCAGATAACTGCTGTAAGTGGCACACTTGTTGATTAAAATATCCAAGTTGTCGTCCATCTTTTATCCTAGTAAACCCTTTCATTCATCTAATTGCTGTAAGCGGCAAGCCTCTAGATTATTTACATCCACGCCACTATCCCTCTCTTAGCATGAGAAATTCCTAAGAAAAGATGTCATTGCTCAATACTGAGTTAAAGTTTTCCCCTCCAGGACAAAACCCCCTATAAATGAAATTATGGCATTGCTGGATTCACATATCCCATTTAAAGTAATCCTCCTCTATAAACAGTCTCCCAACAGTTGTGATAAACAGACCAAATGTCTCCCTTCAGAGATGACAAGTTCTCTCTCAGTCAAACCTTTTAGCTTCAATCTTGGGCTTTGAACAAGACACAAATACTCAACCTTTTAGCTTCAATCTTGGGCTTTGAACAAGATACCAAAATATATTTTTTCCTCCCATAGAATAGGAGGAACTACGATTGCTCTAATTTCCGTGTTTCGTTTAAATGGGAATACGTAGGCAAAAGATTGCGAAATCCTAGTGAGCATACTAATAAAAAACTCTTGGTCCAGTGCCTTCATACCAATCAAAACTTAGGTCCAGTACCTTACCAAAAACATCGGAAAAAACTGAACATCAACAAAAACTCACTCATTCTCTCATACCATCAAATACAAAGCAAAGCCTAAAGCTAACATCCTGTGGATAACCACATATAGGATGGGTAATTGACAACTCCCCATCGTATAACCTGACCCCGACTCCCCGAATATCTTTAAGCGTTTGTTCAGTTAAACATTCACGTGCAAGGTTAGTTTTAGATAGCTCCCCTTTCCCTTCCAGCTTCATGGGATAAATAAGAAATTAGAAAGTAGCAACCCCCTCCTCTTTGTTGAGGAGAAAACCCAAATTCCGCGATAAGGTGGTCGCGTTAGCGACAAAAATCGCGCACTACAGGACCCTCCAGCTCGACGAGAGGCATCTGACCCCTTACATGGGTTCAGATCTACAGGGGTTCAACGCCACCACCACCAGACCGTGGGGCTATGTTGAACTGATGGTCACGTTTGGGGCCGAGGACACTGGCCGACAAGTCAAGACCCGCTTCTTGGTGGTCAAATGTCCATCCCTCTACAACTCCATCCTAGGAAGGACCACCCTGGCCGAGCTCACAACAATACCATCGTCGGTCCATCTCAAGATGAAGTACTACACGGCCAGGGGCCGGGTTGTTACGATGCACGGGGACATAGATGCGGCCAGGAGATGCTTCGACGTTGCGACCAAAGGCCTGTGCAGAACCTACTTCATTGTGTCAATGCGGTCGACCTCGACAACAGGTTCCCTGGCGAGCAGGAGGAAGGCGGAGCCGCTGACCACGACCTCCAAGCAGAAAGCAACAGGCAGCCACTCCACCCAACGCGCCCCATCCCAAACGAAACTTCGAGCTCGTCGCCCTCAGAGACGATCCAAACTGGAGCGTGAAGATTGGCATCGGACTCCCCGACTTGGCGAAGAAGCAGCTGAAGGCATGTCGCTGGGAGAATGCTGATCTGTTCGCATGGAGCGCCTCCGAGATGCCTGGCCTCGACCCAGAGGTGGCCTGCCATTAACTCAACGTAGATCCGGCCGCTAGGGCCATAGTTCAACGTAGGCATAGGCAGTCTCCCGAAAAAGCGGAGGCTGCTGAAAAAGCTGTAAAAGATCTCCTAGAGGCAAATTTTATTTCGGAGGCCAGGTACATAACCTGGCTATCCAATGTTGTACTTGTCAAAAAGAATAATGGAAAATGGAGGATGTGTGTTGACTATACCGACCTTAACCGGGCATGCCCGAAAGACTCTTATCCCTTGCCTAACATCGACCAGCTGGTCAACAATTCTGCAGGTTTCAAACTACTGTCCTTCATGGATGCCTACTCGGGGTACAACCAAATCCCCATGGCTAATACCGACAAACAGCACACCACCTTCATGACCAAGTCGGGCAATTACTACTACAACGTAATGCCCTTCGGCCTTAAGAACGCCGGCGCAACCTACCAACGGATGATGAACAAATTTTTCTGCGGAGAGATCAGCGACATGCTCGAGGTCTACATAGACGACATGATCGTCAAATCCGCAGAGGAAGTCGACCATGCTGCCCATCTCAAGAAAGTCTTTGACACGGCGAGGAGATGCAGGATGAGGTTCAACCCCGACAAATGCACCTTCGGCGCTCGGGCGGGCAAGTTCCTCGGTTTCTACCTCATAGAGCGAGGAATCGAGGCAAACCCCGACAAATGTAGGGCTTTCTCCGAGATCCCAACCCCGAACTCGAAGAAGTCAATACAATCATTGAACGGGATACTGACTGCCCTCTCCCACTTCGTCGCTAAATCTGCGCAGTACGCACTCCCATTTTTCAAGCTTCTACGACAAAAAGCCACGTTCGAATGGAGCGAGGAGTGCGAGCAAGCACTCCTCCACCTTAAAAAAATCCCATCGCAACCCCCAGTTCTATTGCGACCAGAGAACGGGGAGACGATGCTCCTGTACCTCGCCATCACGAGTGAAGCGGTCAGCGCTGTCCTCATCTAGGAAACCCCCGACGGACAGAAACCGATTTACTTCACAAGCAAGGCCCTCCAAGGCCCCGAGCTCAGGTATCAGCAGATCGAGAAAGTCGCCCTGGCCCTTGTCACCGCGGCCAGGAGGCTGCGCCATTACTTCTTAGCCCACACGGTCGTTGTAAGGACCGAGCAGCCCATAAGGCAGCTTCTCGGCCGACCAAACTTGGCAGAAAGGATGCTCATATGGTCGTTCGAACTCGCCGAGTTCAATATTCAGTATGAGGGAAGGAAAGCCCTGAAGGCTCAGGTGTTGGCCGACTTCGTGGCAGAAATGACCGTCCCGGAACCTTCGACCAACGGATCCCAAAAGTGGACAATCTACGTCGATGGGGCATCGAGCACGAAAGGGAGCGAGGCGAGCATTATCTTCGAAAATGAGGAAGGCATCCTGATCGAGGTCTCCCTCGAATTGTCCTTCCCAACATCGAACAACCAGGCAGAGTATGAGGCTTTCCTCGCCGGGCTACGATTGGCTGAAGATCTCAGCACCAAAGAGGTCAAAATCTTCACCGACTCCTGGCTCGTAGCCTCTCAAGTCCGAGGAAAGTACCAAGCCAAGAACGACAGCCTCATCGAATACTTAACCTTGGTGACGGAAAAGATGAAAAACTTCACCTCCGCGGAAGAAACCCACATCCCGCGCGAGCACAATACCCGAGCAGATGTCTTCTCCAAATTGGCGAGCACAAAGAAGAAAGGTGGAAACAAGTCCGTCATACAAGAAGTGCTTTCTCGCCCGAGCATCGACAAACCTGCTCCTACGACGGACGTGAACGCCATCGGGGACATCAATTGCTGGATGACTTTGGTATACGAATACCTCACCATGGGTAAGCTACCCGATGATCCAAGGAAGCGGGGGTGGTTAAACGAAGAGCGTGCTCATACACGGTAGTTGAGGACAAACTATACCGTCGTGGCTTTTCTATCCCCCTTCTCAGGTGCGTCAAAGAGACCAAAGTCCCTGGTATACTCCAAGAAATCCACAAGGGGATCAATGCCCAACACCTCGGCGGGCGATCCTTAGCCCATAAAGCGCTTCGAGCGGGGTATTACTGGCCCACCATGCAACAGGACGCCAAGGAGCACGTCAAGAAGTGCGATCGATGCCAACGACACGGGGACATAGACCTTGCTCCTACAAACGAGCTCAAAACATTGTCATCCCTGTGGTCGTTTGCATGGTGGGGAATGGATATCCTCGGGCCCTTCGTCGTGGGGTCATACCAAAACAAATACCTCATCGTCGGCGTAGATTATTTCACGAAGTGGATCGAGGCGGAAGCCTTGGCCAAAATCACGGCCCATAACATACTACATTTCGACAAGAGGAACATCCTCACCCGATTCGGCGTGCCCCAAGTGATTGTCACCAACAACGGGATGCAGTTCACCAACAGGAACTTCCAAGACTTCGTCACCAAGCTGGGCACGAAGCAGCATTTCACGTCGGTCGAACACCCTCAAAAGAATGGGCAGGCAGAAGCAGCGAACAGAGTAATCCTTCGAGGAATGAAATGCCGACTAGGCGACGCCATGCAAAGATGGGTCGAGGAACTACACTGCGTCCTCTGGGCCTACCGAAAAATCCCACATTCCACGACCGGGGAGACCCCTTTACGTCTGACCTAAGGAACAGAAGCGGTGATCCACGTGGAGATCAGGGAACCCTCGAGGAGAACGGAGGCCCCCCTTAATGAGGGTGCGAACAGTGAGACCCTAAGGGAAGAACTCGACTTTGTCGAGGAGATAAGGATGGGCGCATCCCTCCAGAAAGCCTCACTTAGGCAGAAAATCACTCTACGTTATAACAAAAAAGTTATTAAGTGTGATTTTCAAGTAGGCACCCTTGTCCTACGAAGGAACCAGAAAGATTCGCGAGAAGCCAAGCTCGCCGCGAACTGGGAGGGCCCGTACCGCGTCCGCGCGAAAATGGGGACAGGAGCCTACTACCTCAAAAATCTACACGTGGAAGAACATGCTCGACCATGGAACACTGAGAAACTTAAGCAATACTACAGTTAGACACTGCCCGCGACACGACTACGTCGCGATTATGGGGGCGCACTATGGTACAAGCGCGACTCCCCTATATGAAACACGATGATCAAGGGCCACGTTGTGTGTGCGCGAGGACTTTTGATCCGACGAGGACCCCTCGACCAAGCTCAGTCGTCGTCGTACCAATCAGGCAGAACGCCCATCTCGCGGTGGGAAGTTCACGCCACGAAGCTAAGACCACGATCGAGCTCTTATCCTCGTTGAAGGCTGGGATACACCTCCGGCCACTCGACCAGTTCCCCCACACGGTCGAGGATCAACAAAGTCGAGCAAACTCCCAAATTACCAACACTTAGACAAAAACAATAGCATCACACACACACAAACAAGCGAAAGCATACAAGCATCATACGCACAAATAAACGAAAATCAGAAAATTAAGCGGGCAGAGGCCTATTGTGCAGATACTACAAAAATATCAAAAACCCCTTGGCACGCAGACCGGGCAAAAGTCATCACAAAAATGGCACGCAGACCAAACAAAAAGACCAAAAAAATAATGGCACGCAGGCCGAGCAAATAAAAGAACTGAACAACGATCTCTTCCTCGATCCGTCCAGCAGTCTCCCCGTCCTCCTCCTCTAGCACGTCCAACTTACCATCGACCACACGAAGGAATGAATTAATCCTGTCGAGCGCAAGCTGGACATCTGGATTCTCGGCCTCGACCTGCGCCACATCATTTTTAAAGCTTATCTCGAGGGCCTCTAGACTATCATACTGAAGCTCCAGAATCTTAGCGATCAGAGCCATGTGGCTGGCAAAACCTTTCTCTTTGGCGGACTCATTCTCTGCAGGACGGGCAACAGCTTCCAGCTCAGCAACCCTGGTCCGGAGGAGGTCACGCTCCTCTTGAGTCGCCTTCAGTGCAGCCACTATGCCAAAATTGGCTTTTCACAGCATACCAAAGACAGCGCTTTTTGGACAAAGCGCTGCTATAGGTCTTTAAAAAATTTCGCTAAAAAAAAGTGCTGTAAAAGACAGACTTTAGAAAGCGCTTTTTAAAAGCGCTGTTAAATGCCCTAAATAGAATCCACCTTAGAAAGCGCTTTTTTGAAAAGCGCTGCTATAGGTTTTACCTTAGAAAGCGCTTTAAAAAAGTGCTCTTATAGGTTAACCTTAGAATGCGCTTTCAGAAAGCGCTGCTATAGGTCTTAAATTCTCCTCACTTTAGAAAGCGCTTTATAAGGAAAGGGCTCTCATAGGTAGCACTTAAGAAAGCGCTTTTTGAAAAGCGCCCTCTAAGGTCATTTATGAATTAAAATATAAAACGCATTTCATATCATTTTCAGAAACATCTTTTCATTTTCTGCTCTCGACCGTTCTTTCTGCTGAAACACTTGCGACGTTCAATCGTTCTTGCATGCTAAAACCGCTTTCATTGCCGTCGTTCTTGAAAACGTTGCCATCACCGTAGCCTTCGTTCTGAAAATGTTGCCGTCACTGTTGCCATCGTTCATTCTTGCATTCGTGAAGGAGAAGACGAAAATGAAAAGAAGAGGTACGTTGTTGTTGTTGTTCTTGCTTCATACATTGTTCTTGTCGTCGTTGTTGTTGTTGCCGTTCATTCTTGCCGTCAGCATTGCCGTCGTTCTGTAGTCGCTGTTGTCATTCTGTTGCTGTTGTACATTATATTTATGTTCCATTTCTGTTGCTGTTTATGAGTTAGTGTTTTATATGAAGTTTTGTTCATGTGTATTGCGCATTCTATTGCGAACCGCTTCGATTGTGTTTTAGCTAAGTAGCTATGTTAGTAACCTCTGTTGCTGTTTACGATTTGGTGTTCATGAGAAGTTTTATTTTTGTTATTACATGATATTACACAGTATGTTTCTTGAAATCTCTTTTGTTGTTACATAGTATTATACTCAGAACTTGTTTTGTTTTATATAAGTACAAAATATTAATGGATATTAGTTAAAGTCTGGAGATTGTTTTATACATAACTTGTTTTGTTTGATATTAGTACAGAATATTGTTTTGTTTTGTTTTATATTGGTTTTATTTTGTTTATATAAGACATTATTTTAAGATTGTTTTGTTTTAGCATATATAAGACATTATTTTTTAGGATTAAATTATGTTAATTAGTTTGTTTATTTAGATTATAATAGGTTATTAACCAATGTTTTTATTTCTTAAATATTTGAAATTCTTTTATTTATAACATTATTTTATTTAAAATTTAACCTTTGTTTTTAAGGATTGTTAATCATTATTTAGTTTTTATGGAATATGGATTTATAGAAATATGCATGTGTAAGCTGAATTTAGTTTCTTTAACTTGAGATTGTTGCTCTTTTATATGAATTTAGTTTCACTGTCATTTAATTTTTGTTTTTTTCTTTCTTACAGGTCAAATGGCTAGTAACCAGGACGACACACACGAGACACATGATGAAAATGAAGCTCAGAATGAACCTTCGAATGTAGAAAGTGAAATAAAACGTGGAATAACTATTATGAAAAATATAATCCGTGCTAGACATAAAGGGATCAAGTTTGATGTACATTGGAGTGATGAGAACCAACTAATTGATCCTAACGGTTCAATGTTGTCTTCATACATTGGTTTACTTGTCCTTCAGCATATTCCAATTACCAGTGATAATTGGAGGAGTCCAAAGTTGAAAGTTGGTAAAGATAAGATATGGACTGAGATACAGGTACTTTAATTTACTTATACTAACACACTTTATGTTTATATGTTTATAAGATAAGATAAGTCTTTAATTTACTTATACTAACACATTTTATGTTTATATGTGTATGTTTTTTTGTAGAGGTCCTTTAATATTGATGAAAGCCGGAAAAAATATTGTCTTCAGTTGGCCGAAAAGAGACTCAGAGGGTTCCGAGCCTTATTATCAAACAAATATCTTAGGGATGCGGATAAAAATTTTGTTGAAGCAGAACTTCCACAGTTGTATGCGAACGTGATTGAACCCGAAGAATGGAGCACGTTTGTAGCCAAACGGAAAACCGAAGAATTCAATGTAATGTTATCTTGTCATGTCTATTAATTGTATTATATACTTGTTGCATTAGTTTGTTCTGATATGACTTAAACTTGTTTATCTAGAATTTGAGTGCCATTAATCGCCAAAGAGCATCAAAACCCGCGTATCCATACAGAAAAAGGCGTTTGGGATATGCACGGTTACAGCAAAAATTGGTACGTATATATTAATGCTATGATTTTATTAATTGTATTATTGTATTATACTTGATGAATTTATTATTTAACTAAATGTGTAGTTAGAAGAGGCGAAAAGTGAAGAATCATCACTTCCGGTACATGTTTTGTGGAAGGAAGCTCGTGTGGGTAATGATGAAGTTGTTAGGGAAGATGTTCAGCATGTTTATGACGAATGTGTAAGTATAACATTATGTCTTTAAGTTAATCAAATTTTATTAAGATATAATTAATTTGTAATCCCCACTAATAATTTTTGATATGTCAATGAATTTCAGGAGACTCTATCTAAATCCTTAACCACAGGCAAGGAGGATTGCAGGAGCATTCTTAGTCGAGTACTAAATGTTCCTGAGTATTCCGGTCGGGTGAGAGGTAAAGGATTTGGTGTGACTCCATATTCCTTGTATCCAAAGAAAAAAATCCCAGCGACCGAGAATTGCAAAAGGATTTGGAGGAACTAAAGGCGCAAGTCCGTGAATTGCAAAAGGATAAAGAGAGATATGAGACGGAAAAACGCGGTTCCGGTTTGAAAGATACTTGTGACAAAGCTAGTATCAATTGTCAAAATAAAATTCCCGAGGTAATTAGCACATATTTATTTTAATTAAATTAACACATTTATTTTAATTGACCTTTATACACATTAACAGTTACATATTGATTATTCCTTCAGGGCATTTCATCTTGCCAGTTGTATTTGTCGTTACCGACTTATCGCATGGTTCGCAAGGGAAAAGTGCATAACCATGTGGGAGAGTTACTTCACCATCAACCGCTCCCTCATGGACTTCTGAAAGTGTCAGTGGATATCGCTTTAGATACGGATGCGGTACTACCCATACCTGACTCGGTTTTAGAGGTTACATTGCTGCAAGATGCAATAGGTTCGTTTGTTGCATGGTCGTTAAACCTCATTTCCATAGATGATGAGGTATGTTGAAAACCATTACGAATCTCTTAGTATTCAAATGTCAAATCTGAACGATTATGAAAATCATTCTGAACCATTACTTACATTTTTTTTACATGGTAATGTTAGACTCCTACAAAACCCGCAGCTAAGAATAAAGGGGTTTTGCGGCAAAACGAGTCTGTTGCATCACAAAGAGAGCTACATTTTAAGTGTTATTCTATTATCCGAATTCAAAAGTTTCATGATTTTATACTTTACCTAACTTATATGATTGTTAGGTTCCCACTCAAGGTTCACAACAAACCAGCAAGAAAAAAGCTCCTACTAGGACCGTGCAGGTAAAAAGAGCTCCTCCTCGCTTTCAGTCGTGTCTAGAAACACTTATGGCAATGTCAGATTTGATGGATGGTGCTATTCGTCAAATAGAAATGGACGAAGGTGTTTTTGGTTTTCCTCATTCCGAGATAATCGAAAGAGAGGACATGGAGCATATTTTCAAGCATATTGAATTAGGCATCGGTGTTATGCATTCAAACATCTGGTACTCCGATCAATCTATTATTTATTTAGTTGAACAATTTATTTACACATTTCAATGAAAATAGTCTAATGTTTATTATGTTTTTATTTAAGGTGCTTGTATGAAAAATTGATGCGGGGGACGGAATTGTCAAACAGATTTCGTTTCTTCTCTTGCACCCTTGTCAATGCACCGACAATTGGTATGAATGCACTTTCAGTAAGAGACCACTTAACTGAGAGATTTATGGCCAGCAAGACAAAAAGTTTGTTTCTTTTACCGTATAATACTGGAAACGGGTAAGATTTTCATTCTAATTTCATTCTAATCTTTAATTTGTATCTTTTGCGTAGAAATTATCCATCTAAACTTTTGTTATATTTTACCGTGGACACTGGTTGTTGGTTGCCATTAATCCTACAAGAGAAGTGGTCTATTATCTGAATTCATAGGATACTGATTGGTCAACATATCAGGATATGAAGGATGTGGTTGATACGTAAGTGAGATTGTTCGAAATATTCGTGTGTATTTGTATATTTAATTATTTCTGTGAGATTGTTCAAAATTTACATTTTTCTTTTATAGAGCAATACTCGTATACCGAGCACAAAGAGAATCTTGAGTAGCACGGGCTAAAGCAACCAACGTTGTAACACCCCCATTCTATACCCCCAAATAAACACATTTTTCATTTAGGCACATATTAAAAATTTCGTCAGAGTATAATTGTAAACATAGTATAGAACAGGTTTGTCACATTATACATGAAATTAAAACATTCAACACCTGCTCAATAATTGATTTGCAACAGTGGGGTAACTTTGCAACAGAGGAACTTAGTCCTTACACCCACATTTCAATATTTAGAATAAAAGCGGAAAATCTAATCATTGAATAACATCAATTATATATATATATATATATATATATATATATATATATATATATATATATATATCATCAAGTATTATCCACAAACATAATTCATGTTTACATAAACATTCATCAGCAAGATACATGTACAATGTATCACAAAAGAATCATAGCCTCCTAGCTACCCGGTGCTACATATCAGAGCCGACCGACCAAAAGAATGAAGACGCGCTTCACAAAAAGACCACCAGCATACCTACTCTGCAATGCCTCATAGAGCATCATAAAACAGCAGAAGGGTGAGAAATATTATCATAATAACAATGCATATAATTATATATCTTAGCATAATAATACACATATTCCACATTCTCACCACAATTCATCACAATTCCCTCATATACATTACAATGTATACATATATACAAAACCAAGCATATTCATCGTGCATACCTTCACAATTCTTATCATTCCACATAAACATACATATTCATGTTTATACATCAATGCACAATTTCAAAGATGATAAATGCAAATCATAGAGACCGACTCACGACTCTATGCAATTGCAATGCGGGTACCGACTCAATCATCTCAAGTTCACTCAGGAACTCTGCTGGAACCATCGCTCGTTACATCACTGTAACTCCCCGTCGGGCATACGATGCTCCCCATCGCTCACACCTCTTATTTTTAAGGCACACGATCTGATCTGATCGCTCACACCTCTTATTTTTAAGGCACACGACGTTTATGGATCGCTCACACCTCTTTGTATAAGGCACACGACCCGATCGCTCACACCTCTTTGTATAAGGCACACGATCCTCTATACCCACCGCTCACACCTCTTATTTTTAAGGCACACGATCCATCCGATCGCTCACACCTCTTATTTTTAAGGCACACGATATTATATCGGGTTTTCATTAGAATCCCTCAACACAAGAATGCACATCATTATGCTTCACATGCAAATGACTCGAGACATTCTTGAAATGCATACATATTCACAATATAATCATGCATTCATCTCATTCAATCACATACAATTTATATACATTCACATCAATGCACTATTGTATGATTCACATCCAAACACACATTCAAAACGGTAAAAGTCGCTAGATGACACTATTCCCGACTTTCCTGACTTATTTAATCGGCTAATAATTTCCAATTCATCATAATCATATAGTACAGCTCAATAGCTTCACAATGATACCAAGAATATAAAAATCAGATAAACGGAACAAAAGTTACGGACGAAACCAAAAACGACATTTTGGAAAATCACATTTTTACACTTCTCCTGTCCATACGCGTACCGCCACATGTCATACGCGTATGAACAGAGACTCATTTTTCCCAAAATTCACGTGTAAAAGTCCGTATGTGTAATGCCCAAGCCCGTTCGCGTATTGCCCTGAAAAGCTACGCGTATCATACGCAAATGGGCAGATGGCCGAGAAAACAAGCAACCCATACGCGTATTGGCCCATGGCTCGCCCACCATACACGTATTGCCAAGGTTCATACGCGTATGAACATGCCCCATACGCGTATGACCTGGAAAAACCAGAAAAATTTCTCTGCATAATTTTTGCTTACGGGTTCCAATCCAAAACACCCCAAAACTCACCTACACACCAGAAAATTGCCAATACAATGTCCAATAACCAGTATCTATCATATACCAACAAGTATGGACACTAACAACATGATTTCAACCAAAATTAATCGATTTCCAAGCAATTTAACAAAATATGGGTTTATACAAAAACTCAGAAAAATCCACAACAACAACAATACAATCCTACATAATGATACACATTGATAAGATAATAAGATTTCACACCCTTACCCGGATTCCAAGCTTACTAGATGATTGTTCTTGATGATTTCCTAGTTCCCCAAGTTTTCTTCACTTTTCTCCTCTTCCTCTTTCTTTCTCTCCTCTTTCTTTCTATTTTTCTTTTCTTTCTTTTTCTCTCCTATTTCCTTTCTTATCTCATTTTTCTTTCTTTTCTTTTTCTTTTTCTCATTTTCTACTCAAATTCAATTAATTCATTTTCTCACACAATTCTACACTTAATCACATTTCTAACAATTTTTACTAAATTTCTAACTTACCAATAATTAAGAAATGTCTAAAATACCCTCCATTCTAATTTCCCCGAAAACTCTCAAAACAGTAAAATATCATAACATGTCACATAGCATATTAACACGCCAATTTCACAAATAAAATAATTTATCACTCAATTTAAATAAAAGACTCGACAAAAATGGGAATAATTGGAATCGGGGCGTTACAACTCTCCCCCACTTTAGAAATTTTCGTCCTCGAAAATATTACCTGATTCAAATAACTCCGGATACGACTCTCGCATCCTACTCTCTATTTCCCAAGTCATATCGCCTTCCGCTGCGCCTCCCCATGCTACTTTCACAAGGGCAATATCCTTGCCTCTTAACCTCTTAACTTCACGGTCCAAAATCCTATTCGGTAAAGTTTCAACCGTAAGGTTATCTCTCACTTCAACCTCGTCCATAGGAATAACATGTGACGGATCTGGAACATACTTCCGAAGTTGCGAAACATGGAATACATCATGCAAATTCGAAAGATTCGGAGGCAACGCCACACGGTAAGCCACAACACCAACTCGTGCGGAAATCTGATACGGACCAATAAAACGAGAAGTCAACTTCTTCGACTTCAAAGCACGACCCACACCCGTAACTGGCGTAACTCTCAAAAACACATGGTCGCCTTCTTGAAACTCAAGATCTTTCCTTCTCTTGTCATGATAGCTCTTTTGTCTACTTTGAGAAGCTTTCATCTTCTCACGAATAAATTTCACTTTCTCCTTCGTTTGTTGTACCATCTCCGGCCCAACTATCGTCCTCTCACCGGTTTCATGCCAACACAAAGGTGTTCGACATCTCCGACCATACAAAGCCTCAAATAGTGCCATACTTATACTTGAATGAAAACTATTATTATAGGTGAACTCAATCAACGCCAAATAACTATCCCAAGTACCACCTTGCTCGAGCACACAAGCACGCAATAAATCCTCCAACGATTGAATTGTCTTCTCGGTTTGACCATCCGTTTGCGGATGATAAGCCGAACTCAATCTTAGCTTAGAACCCAAAGCCTTTTGTAAACTCTCCCAAAACCTCGATGTGAATCTAGGATCTCTATCCGATACAATACTCTTAGGAACTCCATGTAACTTCACAACCGCAAGAATATAAATCTCGGCTAACTTCTCCAAAGGATAACTAATATCAATTGGAATGAAGTGAGCAGATTTAGTAAGCCTATCAGCGATTACCCAAATAGCACTATGACCTCTTTGCGTATTCGTAAATCCCGTAACAAAATCCATCGATATACTATCCCATTTCCATTCCAGAATGTCCTACGGTTGCATCAATCCGCTAGGCTTTTGATGTTCCACCTTAGACTTTTGACAAGTTAAGCACGCATACACAAATTGAGCCACATCCCTCTTTAATCCGGACCACCAAAAGATTTTCTTCAAATCTTGATACATCTTATTCGCTCCTGGATGAATACTTAAGTTACTTCGGTGTCCTTCTTCCAATATCATCTTTTTCAACTCCGCATCATCGGGAAATACGACCACGGAATCTCAAAACTCCAAAATTATCAACCTTGAAATCCTCATTCTCATTCATCATCAAATCAACGAACTTCAAGTCCAACTTTTGCCTTTCACATACGGTTGCAAGAAAATCATTCGTAACATGTAGCATACCAAGTCTCACACTTCTCGGCGCCATTTCACAAACTAAATTCAAGTCTCTAAAATTCTCCAAAAGTTCCCATTCTCTCATCATCAATGCGGACATATGTAACGACTTCCGACTCAAAGCATCGGCCACCACGTTTGCCTTACCCGGATGGTAATTCAAACCAAAATCATAATCCTTCAAAAGCTCTAACCACCTTCTTTGTCTCATGTTCAATTCTTTTTTATCAAATAAATATTTCAAGCTCTTGTGATCACTAAAAACTTCAAATCTTGCACCATAAAGATAGTGCCTCCAAATTTTCAAAACAAACACCACGGCCGCTAACTCCAAGTCATGTGTAGGATAATTCTTTTCATGCACTCTCAACTGTCTTGAAGCATAAGCCACAACTTTTCCATCTTGCATCAAAACACCACCTAAACCAACCAATGAAGCATCACAATACACAACAAATGGTTCCGTCGGATTTGGAAAAATCAAGATCGGAGCCGTTGTCAACGTTCTTTTTAGCTCATTGAAACTCTCTTCACAATGAATATCCCAAATGAAAGCCTTTCCTTTACAAGTCAATTGCGTTAACGGAAGTGCCAACTTCGAAAATCCCTCAATAAACCTCCGATAATAACCCGCCAAGCCTAGAAAGCTTCGAATCTCCGTAACCGATCTAGGAGCCTCCCATTGCATCACCGCATCAATCTTGGATGGATCAACACTAATACCACTACCGGAAATAACATGTCCAAGAAAACTTACTTCCGACAACCAAAACTCACATTTCGACAACTTAGCATACAATTGTTTCTCTTTCAAAATTTGTAACACAATCCTCAAATGCTCTTCATGCTCCTCTTGAGACTTAGAGTAAATCAAAATATCGTCAATGAACACAACCACAAAACGATCCAACTGCTCATGAAAAATATGATTCATGTATTCCATAAACACACCCGGCGCATTAGAAACCCCGAATGGCATCACGGAATATTCGTAATGGCCATACCGTGTCCTAAAGGCCGTCTTTTGAATATCCTCTTCTTTCACACGAATCTGGTGATATCCCGACCTCAAATCAATCTTGCTAAAAACACGCGCACCAACCAATTGGTCCAACAAATCATCGATCCTTGGAAGCAGATACTTGTTCTTAATTGTCACCTTGTTCAATTGTCGATAATCAATGCATAACCGCATACTCCCATCCTTCTTCTTTACCAACAATACTGGAGCACCCCAAGGAGAAACACTTGGTCTTACAAATCTCTTGTCCAACAAGTCATTCAATTGCTTCTTCAATTCTACCAACTCCGATGCCGACATACGATACGGTGCCATCGAAACCCGTCTAGTACCCGGAACTAGATCAATAGAAAACTCAACTTCTCTTTCCGGCGGTACATCCTTAATATCCTCAGGAAACACTTCAGGAAAATCACACACAACAGGAAACACATCAAGTGACACTTGACTATCCACAGACAATGATGCAAACAAACCGAACAATTGAGCTTCGTCCGCTAAAAGTTTCTTCAACTCTTTAGTAGATAAGAAACTCGAGTCTTCGTCCTCTTCCAAAGAAGGAAACCTCACTAACTTGTGATAGCAATCAATATGAACCCTATTAAATTGCAACCAATTCATACCCAAGACCACTTCCAATCCTTCCAACGGCAAACACACTAAGTCCATCTCAAAGTCTTTACCATAAATGGTTAAAGGACAACTCAAACAAACCAAAGAAGTAGTCACTGACCCCATTGCTGGAGTATCAATAACCATCTTACCATCCATCAGAGACAACACAAGATTCAAATAATTTGCGCACTCAGACGAAATAAACGAATGAGTCGCTCCCGTATCAATAATAGCAACTAAAGGTGTACTATTAATAAAGCAAGTACCTTTAATCAGACGGTCTGCACTTGAAGTCTGAGTGCCAGCCAAAGAAAATACCTTTCCACCAGTTAGAGCTTTCTTCGGATTCGGACACTTCGTGCTAATGTGACCAGGTTCCCCACAATTAAAACATTTCACCACATTCCTTCTACAATTGGTAGTAGCATGCCCAAGGCCTCCACAGTTAGAACATCTCGCCACTGTCTTCCCACACTCAAATGATTTATGACCCATTTCACCACACTTGTAACACTTAGTGGAATCGGAACCTCCTCCTCCAGATCTCTTATCAAAGTTTCCCCTATGCTTGCCCTTATCAACGGGTGTCACATAAGGTCCACCTCTAGCTTGTTGCTTTCCCTTCCTCTCATTCAAACTTTTGTAATGTGTAGAACGAGCCTTGCTATCTTCCTCGAAGATTCTACAACATTCCGTCAAATCCGAAAACCTTCTTATCCTTTGATATCCCACAGCTTGTTTAATCTCAGGATGCAACCCATTCTCATATTTAATACACTTTGAGAACTCAGCAGTAATTGCAGCATAGTGAGGATGGAATTGAACCAACTCCACAAACTTAGCAGTATAGTCCACCACGGTCATACTACCTTGTTTCAGTTCAAGGAACTCCATCTCCTTCTTCCCTTTCACACTTTCAGGGTAATACTTCCTCAAGAACTCAGTACGAAATAAATCCCAAGTTATCTCTTCATCATCTACCTCAAGAATTTGACGCATACCGACCCACCAATCGTCGGCTTCTTCCTTCAGCATGTGAGACCTAAGCCTCACCTTATTCTCCTCCGCACAGTCCATGACTCTGAAGATCATTTCAATCTCTTTTAACCAAAGCTGAGCACCATCGGGATCAAATCTTCCTTTGAAGACCGGTGGTTGATTCTTTCTGAACTCGTCATTAGCATTCACGTTCGGCGCACCTTGCACCGCCCTAGCCATTGCTTCCAAAGCAGCAGCCATCGCATTATCGTTCCTACCAGCCATATTCTGATCATTCCCAAAAATGACAACAAAGTTAAACAACAGTTCAACCAACACAACAACAATACATACACAACTGACTCAACTCTGGCTCTGATACCACTTAATGTAACACCCCCATTCTATACCCCCAAATAAACACATTTTTCATTTAGGCACATATTAAAAATTTCGTCAGAGTATAATTGTAAACATAGTATAGAACAGGTTTGTCACATTATACATGAAATTAAAACATTCAACACCTGCTCAACAATTGATATGCAACAGTGGGGTAACTTTGCAACAGAGGAACTTAGTCCTTACACCCACATTTCAATATTTAGAATAAAAGCGGAAAATCTAATCATTGAATAACATCAATCATATATATATATATATATATATATATATATATCATCAAGTATTATCCACAAACATAATTCATGTTTACATAAACATTCATCAGCAAGATACATGTACAATGTATCACAAAAGAATCATAGCCTCCTAGCTACCCGGTGCTACATATCAGAGCCGACCGACCAAAAGAATGAAGACGCGCTTCACAAAAAGACCACCAGCATACCTACTCTGCAATGCCTCATAGAGCATCATAAAACAGCAGAAGGGTGAGAAATATTATCATAATAACAATGCATATAATTATATATCTTAGCATAATAATACACATATTCCACATTCTCACCATAATTCATCACAATTCACTCATATACATTACAATGTATACATATATACAAAACCAAGCATATTCATCGTGCATACCTTCACAATTCTTATCATTCCACATAAACATACATATTCATGTTTATACATCAATGCACAATTTCAAAGATGATAAATGCAAATCATAGAGACCGACTCACGACTCTATGCAATTGCAATGCGGTACCGACTCAATCATCTCAAGTTCACTCAGGAACTCTACTGGAACCATCGCTCGTTACATCACTGTAACTCCCCGTCGAGCATACGATGTTCCCCATCGCTCACACCTCTTATTTTTAAGGCACACGATCCGATCTGATCGCTCACACCTCTTATTTTTAAGGCACACGACGTTTATGGATCGCTCACACCTCTTTGTATAAGGCACACGACCCGATCGCTCACACCTCTTTGTATAAGGCACACGATCCTCTATACCCACCGCTCACACCTCTTATTTTTAAGGCACGCGATCCATCCGATTGCTCACACCTCTTATTTTTAAGGCACACGATGTTATATCGGGTTCTCATTAGAATCCCTCAACACAAGAATGCACATCATTATGCTTAACATGCAAATGACTCAAGACATTCTTGAAATGTATACATATTCACAATATGATCATGCATTCATCTCATTCAATCACATACAATTTATATACATTCACATCAATGCACTATTGTATGATTCACATCCAAACACACATTCAAAATGGTAAAAGTCGCTAGATGACACTATTCCCGACTTATTTAATCGGCTAACAATTTCCAATTCATAATAATCATATAGTACAGCTTAATAGCTTCACAACGATACCAAGAATATAAAAATCGGATAAACGGAACAAAAGTTACGGACGAAACCAAAAACGACATTTTGAAAAATCACATTTTTACACTTCTCCTGTCCATACGCGTACCGCCACATGTCATACGCGTATGAGTAGAGACTCATTTTTCCCAAAATTCACGTGTAAAAGTCCGTACGCGTAATGCCCAAGCCCGTACGCGTATTGCCCTGAAAAGCTACGCGTATCATACGCAAATGGGCAGATGGCCGAGAAAACAAGCATCCCATACGCGTATTGGCCCATGGCTCGCCCACCATACGCGTATTGCCAAGGTTCATACGCGTATGAACATGCCCCATACGCGTATGACCTGGAAAAACCAGAAAAATTTCTCTGCATAATTTTTGCTTACGGGTTCCAATCCAAAACACCCCAAATCTCACCTACACACCAGAAAATTGCCAATACAATGTCCAATAACCAGTATCTATCATATACCAACAAGTATGGACACTAACAACATGATTTCAACCACAATTAATCGATTTCCAAGTAATTTAACAAAATATGGGTTTATACAAAAACTCAGAAAAATCCACAACAACAACAATACAATCCTACATAATGATACACATTGATAAGATAATAAGATTTCACACCCTTACCCGGATTCCAAGCTTACTAGATGATTGTTCTTGATGATTTCCTAGTTCCCCAAGTTTTCTTCACTTTTCTCCTCTTCCTCTTTCTTTCTCTCCTCTTTCTTTCTATTTTTCTTTTCTTTCTTTTTCTCTCCTATTCCTTTCTTATCTCATTTTTCTTTCTTTTCTTTTTCTTTTTCTCATTTTCTACTCAAATTCAATTAATTCATTTTCTCACACAATTCTACACTTAATCACTTTTCTAACAATTTTTACTAAATTTCTAACTTACCAATAATTGAGAAATGTCTAAAATACCCTCCATTCTAATTTCCCCGAAAACTCTCAAAATGGTAAAATATCATAACATGTCACATAGCATATTAACACGCCAATTTCACAAATAAAATAATTTATCACTCAATTTAAATAAAAGACTCAACAAAAATGGGAATAATTGGAATCGGGGCGTTACAAATGTTACATGGGTCAAAGTGGAGGTATATTAATTTTCACAATGTTGCTTATTAGTGATGCCACTTGATAACACAAAACAACTATATATTAATTCTTATTTGTTTGTCTATGTGTAGTGCCCTCGTCAGCGTAATGGCATAGACTGCGAGTATTTTGTTTTGAGGTTTATGAGATAAATCCTTCAAATGGATCGATTAGATATTCCTATTACGGTATGCATGGATTTATAACTTAGGATTTATTTTAATATTTATCTGATATGTCATATAATTTATTATTTTTAACTAAATCATGCATATTTTGTTTTGTTATGTAGTACTTTGATGAATACGCGTATCCTCATTACACGAATGATAAATTGCAAGAAATTAAGGAGGAATTGTGCGAATACCTTATTGAAAAAAAGGATCCTATTTATATAAGGTATAGGATTATGGGATTATATGAATGCATATAGTTTTGTGAATGGTTTATTTTATGGGATAGTATAGTTTTGTGAATGGTTTTGTGAATGGTTTGTGAATGGGATAGTATAGCACATATATATTAGTTTTATGTGGTTTATGTGATTTATGGGATAGTATAGTTTTGTGAATGGTTTATGTTATTTATGTGATTTATGGGATTATGTGAATGTATAGTTTTGTGAATGGTTTATTTTATGGGATAGTATAGTTTTGTGAATGGTTTTGTGAATGGTTTGTGAATGGGATAGTATAGCACAGATATTAGTTTTATGTGGTTTATGTGATTTATGGGATTAGTGGAAATGGTTAATGAACCATACTAGAAATTGTTAATGGAAATGTGAAATATACAGGTTTATTGAAATGGCTTGAATTATACAGGTTTCTGCATAAAAAAATGGTTAAAATGAGATTTTTAAAAATAATATTAAAATTATACGTAGAGAAAAGACAGCGCTTTCTAGAAAAAGCGCTGTCTATAGTTCACAATAGAAAGCGCTTTTCCTAAAAAGCACCCTCTAAAGTTATAGAAAAATTGATAGCTAAAATTATAGGCATACATTAGACAGCGCTTTAAAAAACGCTGTCTAAAGGGGGTCTTTAGAAAGCGCTTTTCCTAAAAAGCGCCCTCTAAAGTTATAGAAAAATTGATAACTAAAATTATAGGCATACATTAGACAGCGCTTTTTCTTGAAAAAGCGCCCTCTAATGTATACTTTAGAGAGCGCTTTTTCATAAATAAAAAGCGATGTCTTTACCTATGACAACGCTACCTTAGGCAGCGCTTTTAAGCGCTGTCTAAGGCCTAAAAAAGCGTTGTCTAATGTCTTGTTTGGCGTAGTGACCGTTGGCCTCGTTCAGCTCGTGGAGGACGTTGGCATAATTCTTGAACTTGGACTGGGCCTCTTGCAGATCACCCTCAACCTTGTCCTTCTCCTTCTCGAGGGCAGTGTATTCATCCTTTAGCTTTTGCAACTCGGAGGTAGGGGAGGTCCCCTCGTTCAAGATCAAGGAAGTCTCGAAGATTCGCATCATGGCCGCCAGGTCCTCGACAAGCGCCTCCTTCCTGACTGCTCCGTCCATTCCCAGGACTGCCCTTACCTCGGCCTCAGCGGCGACAGGAGGGCATCCCCCGAAGAAGTTCCGCTGAAGGTGACAGGCAGGGAAGCAAAAACTTCTCCGTTGGGACAGGGCCCTCGAGATCCACTGATGGGTCCCTCAGTCCTCGTCCTCTTGGCAAGGGTGTCCTCCTGGAGGAGACTGACTGCACTGTGGAGAAGAAGAGCCGCTCATTCCTCCAAGGGGCACCGCTGTTTGTATAACCTCGCAAACATGACCCTTAGTTCATTTGGGTGCCCGGTCAGCGGCCATCTTCATGATGCGCTCGGTGGGTTCGACATTTGACCCGTAAGGGAAAACACGAAACAAGTTAGCACAAGGAAACAAAATAAGGTGAACGCCGGAGTAGAACAATGGGCTCCTACCTAAGAACCTCTTGGCTTCGTCGAGGGACTTGCATTCAAGGAGAGCCTTGGTGTTTATGTAACGGGTTGCAGTCACAACCCTTCCCCGCGGGTCGAGGACAGACTATCCGTCCCTAGTTATACATTCGGCCCGGTTGAAGCTGGTGACATACGCGACCAGCTTTGCGTACACCTCTTTGTCCTCCTCCGACATCTCGTCGTGCTTCACGAGGTAGGCATCCGTGCCATGCGCGAAGTGCGTATCTTCCCACTCCAGGGGGCATTTAGACACGAACCTCTCCTCCCCGACCTCGTCGGTCACGATATCATAAAGCGTGCCCACAGCCTCGTGCGTCGTGGGCAAGACGTAGTAAAACCAATCCTTGAAATTCTGAAAGGAATCCGAGTACGCCTTGAATAACTTCCTCGGCTGCTTGAAGGAGACCCAGCTGTGTCGACCTTGATTAGTCGACCGTTGAAGGTGGAATATGCGGAAGAAGAGGGAGAGATTGGTCCCGATGTTGAGGTAGTCGCACACGAGCTCGAACGCCCGCATGAAAGCTAGCGCGTTGGGGTGAGGCTGAGACGGCGCCAGATGCACCCGGTTGAACACCCACAACTGAAAGCCATTGAAAGGGAGACAAATGTCGGCCTCCTTAAACGTGAACTCGTACATAGGGAACCTTAACCCACAGTAATTCTAGCAGATACGGTGGTGTTCCCTAGGCTGAAAGACCGTCCAGTTCGTCTGCTCGCCCACAGCGATGTCCTCGACGATTGCGAAGACGTCTGTGTCATCAAGGGCAAATCGCGAGCGAATTCGTAAGGGCTCCTCGCCGGCCGGACGAAGGGGCTCCTGCTCAGGAAGCTGCACGAGTTCGGCCAAGTCAGGTTCGGTGTCTATCTGGATGATGCCCGCAAGCCTCATGGCCATTTTTACCTGAAAAGCAGAGGAAATAGGTGAATTC
The DNA here is from genome assembly GCA_022829125.1 of Lathyrus tuberosus. NCBI lineage: Eukaryota > Viridiplantae > Streptophyta > Magnoliopsida > Fabales > Fabaceae > Lathyrus > Lathyrus tuberosus. The sequence goes on along the minus strand of JALAZF010000820.1, from coordinate 710,324 downwards.
GTTGGCCACGACCAAATCCACCCTTCCACTGCCGATCAAGTGAAAGGCAATGAGAGCGCGGGGGCTGCTCGGAGTAATGAGGAACTATCCAATACCTTCATCCCATCCAGGGACCTTCTTCAGGTCCCTGGTTCTCTCTCATCTCACCTCCCCGGGACATTCATCGCTTGACCTCAGGGAATTCATCGGGTCCCCGGGATATTCATCTCAAGCCTTCGTCGAATCAAATGGAACCCTAGAAAAGTTCCGCCATTTTAGCTGGAATCTTCGTGGCATAACCGGGAACTTCTTCAGTTAACCGGGAAACCACCAGAGGAAAAAAAATAGAAAAGAAGAAGATTAGAAGCTTACTTGAAACGGTGTTAGAGGACGGACCGGTGCGGTGGAAGCAGCGGTGTACGACGGTGTACGGCAGTTGAGCAGCGGCGGAGATGGGAAGAGAAGATCGGAGCGAAAAAGGTGGGAACGTACGAATGACATGAACTCAAATCCTTTTATAGGCCCCTCACAGGACTCGAGGAGTACCTAGGCTCTTGAGTGCCCTAGACCTAGCTTCCCCTAGGCATTAATGGCAGGTGACACATGGCACGCGTGTTCCTACGTTAGTCCTTTCATCTGTCTTGGTCCCCGGATTCACAACCCCTCATCTCCCCGCGGCGCCGTCCAACGGTGACATCACAATTCAAGCAGAGTTCAAGATTCCTGCCGTCTAGCATCCCGTCCTCGTGGCCTTTATATTGCATTATGCCCGTTGACACAGAGACACCTCCCCGTTGACACGTATCCCTAACAAAGGGTTACCTGCACGAATCGAACGGTCACCTTCATCTCGGGGGTCGAGCATGCTTAGGATGTCCTCGTCATAGAGGCTGATCCTTAAGACATTACTTCGACGCCTCGTAGCAACGACTTGGGGGGCTTCTGTTCCAGACTGGGTCAACGCCTACCCAACCGTCGGGCAGGCCCAACCCAATACTAGTACCGCCTAATATGGCCCGTAAATAGCCAGCGTCGAGCACATCCCTGTCAGTGCCGAGCACACTCATGGCATCCCCTCGTCGACCACGTATTAGGCAACTCTATTGAGCAGAAACTTAGGGTCGAGGAGAGAACCTCTCTCCTTGACCTCCACGTACTCCTACCCGCGTGGACATGTCGTCTTGTAACCTCCCACCTTCGAAGGAATCGGTATGCGCACATTCCGGAGATCTCAGGACCGTTACCCTGGGGCAAAGACCATGTCCTCGTCTTCCTTACGCCACGTAAGCCCTAGAAGTCACCTGGATTGAGCCTTGCAATCCAGCCCAATGCAGGAGACCGTTGGCCCCGCGCTGGGGGCACTCTATAAATACCCTCTCACTTGAGAGGGTAAGGTTACGTTCATTCTTACTCTCTGATACCTGTTTTTCTGTACTTGCTTACTCCCGTTACCTGATTTTGGCTTCTGAGTACCTTGCAGGTACACCCCCTCCCCCCCGCCGTATCATCACCACCGGAGTTGAAAACCCTACGACGTTGCTGGCCACTGTCATACTTCCTGATCTAGGTACGATAAAAAACATAGTATAAATTACAATTTTTTTAAAAGATATATCTAAAATTTTTACAAATTATACATTTTTTTAAAAGATGTCTAAATTATAAATTATAATATATACATATATATATATATATATATATATATGTGTGTGTGTGAGTATATATATATATATATATATATATATATATATATATATATATATATATATGTTCTGGACTAGGACAGAGGTTGACCCACCGTCGGGTATGATCCAACCCAGCTCCTCGTCGGAGAGGGTCCAACAAAGACCCAATCCATCATCTCACATGGGGAAGGTTCCTCATGTGTCTTCCCCACGGTCTCCACGTGTTCCCCATGCGGGGACGCGTCATCAACCAACGATCCGCGTTCGAGAGAACAGGTCCACCACCTTACGAAGTTCACGCGACAGTTGACTTAGGACGAAGACCACGTGTTGGTCTTCTCTACTCCACGAAGATAACTGTTAGCCCTGCGCTTGGGGCACATTATAAATACCCTCCTCCAGAAGAGGCTCAGGTATCTAAATTCACACTTTCTGCATTTGCGCTCTTTCGCTCTGAACCTCACTTGGGGCACATTATAAATACCCTCATCTTCTCCACCACAGGAAAATTTGGAGCTCACGACGTGTTACTGGCTGCTGATCTATTTTCTGCTCTAGTCAGATCAATATATATATATATATGAAAGGTTGGGGTTGTCATGGCCCTCACTCACCCTCTCTTCAGAGACTATGCAATTACTTAAACATTAAAACGAAAGTGAAATATTTTAGTGAGACATGACATTAAAAACAGTAAAGAATAATAAGCATAAATTGATATCACGTTAAAAACTATACTTACATTCAGAAAAATTATAGTACTTATATGTCCAACCATTCAATGCCACACGCCAGATCTCTAACACACTTTGGTGAATAATAAAAATATATACATGCTTTGCATCATGTTGTAATTGTAAATTGACGAGATCTTAGAGATCTAGGATCAACCATGTCAATCTTTTTAATGCATCTAGTTGAGGGGACTTGTCATTCTTGTCATTGGCAGCAAAACAACAGCCTTTTGTGCTTGCACCCACTACAAATTTTTAGAATAATGTTCTAGATGTTTGTATTTCATTGGGAGGTGTAACTCATTGATGTCAATTTTTGCATCATAAAATCTAGAAATATGCACAAATTAAAACTGGAAAAAACAACAATACACACTCTGGAAACACCATAATGAACAAAGTAAAATCACAATCAGCAACAACACACAACAAATAATTTTAATTAGACAAACAAAAATGAAAGTTCTAAAATAAAACATACATACCGAAATCACATAGTTTTTATAGTCTTCGATCTCCAATGGATGCTAACACCTCAGAGTAAGTTGTTCTTTCATATGTCTGAAGTGCAAATCTACAATACTTAGAGATGGTCCAAAGTATTGTCTCAGACCGACACCTCTTCCAAGAGCACGTACATACCCATCATGCTTATTCTTTCCAAAGGATTCTACTAATATATCATGGTGGTAATGTGGAACACAGGCACGTTCCTTTTGTCGAGCTCTCTTCGATTTCTCATGGTGTGGTGGTGAAGATGGAACTCAATCAAGGCATAAGAAAGCACCGCCCTTCTCTTGTTATCTCTATTTACTTTTTTCATTAATCATTATTTTATTAAGGTTTTCATATTCTCCACAAGACAATCTATGTGGATATAGATTTTTTTGCCACACTTCCTTTACCTTTTGACTCTTAATCTATTATAAATATAATGAAAATTTTAATTTGTAGGGTTTTATCTAAAAAGCATCAACACAACACAAAATCATACTTCCCAACATAAAATTCCTACTAACATTAAATGCGGCAGAATATTATGAGACTCGAGAAACTTATCCCAAACCTTCTAATCAATAAATCTATACGATCGGGCTTGGGATTTTTAATGTAATATGACGTGAGTTGTGTCATAAATCCCCTCAAATGCTCACCAACAAAAAAAATCCATCTTTACTTTAAAATGTCACTTTTCAAAACATCAAAAACCATCTACATTTACATTAAAAATTTGGTATTAGTATTCACTACGCCAAAATTGGTTTTTGGCAGCACTACATAGATAGTGTTTTTTTCCCAAAGCGCTGCTATAAGATTTAAAAAAAATAAAAACTATGAAAAAAAGCGCTACTAAAGGCTAACTTTAGAAAGCGCTTCTGAAAAGTGCTGTTAAAGGCCATACATAGGCTACACCTTAAAAAATGCTTCTGGAAAGTGTTGCTAAAGGCTAACTATAGAAATCGCTTCAGAAAAGTGCTGCTAAAGGCCATACATAGGCGACACCTTAGAAAGCGCTTCTGGAAAGCGCTGTTATAAGCCGAAGAAATGAAAGCGCTTTTAATGTAAAAGCGCTGATAAAGTTAATACATAAGAAAGCGCTGCCTTATGTCATTAATTTCTAAGTAATAAAACACAAACTATTGAAACTCTTACGAACTGTAACTTTGAAACTCTCTCTCTTGCGACTACTCCCTCCGCCGTATCTCCCTCTCTTTGCAAGGATACTCCCTCCGACCGACCTTCCTATCTCTCGTTGGCTTAACTCTCTCTGTTTTGGAACTCCCTCTATTTCTAACCCCCTCCGACCGGCTCCAGTTCTGGACGTACTCCCTTTGTTCGTCGGCTTCACCAGTTTCGGAACTCCTTCTTTTTTTAGCAAGGTGTTTCTTCTTTTTCTTTTTTAGATTCACAAGCCATAGAATAAATTGTGATGTTGTTGTTATTTGAATTCAATTGAAGCTTGAATGACATTGTTGGTGAATTAGTGTTGAAGATGTGAAACTAATGATATTAATTGTTGGAATTAATTGATGAGCTTGTTTGTTGTTGAAACAATTCAAATGAGACATTGATAGTGTTGATGTGGTTGTTGTTTGAATTTGATTTTGAAATTGTTGTTGTAGTACGGTTTAAGATGATGAATAATGATATTTGTCATGAATTTATTTTGAGAATTGGTGTTAATTTTGTAAGTTGATGTTGAATGTTAGTGATGAATTGTTGAAATTAATTGATGATAATGACATTGTTGATGGATAATTGTTAGTGATTACTTTGTTTTGATCTAATTGTTGATTGAAAATGATAATGAAATTAATTGTTAATTGTTGAGGTTGAAGATGATGAATAGTGATGACATTGTGAATTTATTTTTGATAGTCATTGGTGATGTTGTTGATTCAAACTTGAATGACATTCGTGAATTAATTGTTGAAGTTTGTGATGTTGTTGATTGTTTGAACTCTTGTTAGTGATGAAGTTGCTATTGAGTTTAAACGTGGAATTGATAATTTTTGTGATTGATTTATGCTTGAATTGATGATTCTTTGTTGGATAGAACTTTGAAATTAATTGAACTTAAGTGATGAAGCTGTTTTTTGTGACTGACTTGAGTTAAAACATTAAGTGTTGATGTGTCATTTATGACGAATCAAAGTATACCATGCTACTTGAATTAATGTGATTGAATTTGCCCGTCGATGTCATGTTGCTTAATTGAAAGAAGTTTGATGTTTACTAAATTTGATTCTTGAGACTTTGACTTGTTTCTCCGATATATCTTGTTTGTCCTATTATATACTAAATTGGTCCAGTTATATTTGGTACACCATCAGTTACTAACTTAGTGAATTTGCTATAGGGGTTACTTGTGAAGAGTGAAATTCTGATCGTTTCCAAGAATCTTACACTGTGTGGTTCTAGAAGTTGCTAACTTCTCTACAGGTAATTAGTTGTTCTTTTGCTATAGTTGCGTGAATAATTAGTGTTTTTGTTTAGCTTACTTAGTAAAACCATGGATTAAAAATGGATGTCTTCGAATCGATTGTCAAAAGAGTACAAGAATGGGGTATCAGAATTCGTTAATTTTGTTGTTTAACACGCCAAAGACCCCTGTCGAATCACATGTCCTTGCTTAGGTTGCTGTTATGGCACTACAACAAAAGTAAGTTATAACATCGCACCTTAGACAGCGCTTTAATACAAAAGCGCTGCTATAAGTTAAAAACAAGGAAACTATTCATTTAAAAAAATAAAAGCGCAAAAAAATATAAGACCTTAGACAGCGCTTTGGTCAAAAGCGCTTTATAAGGTCTTATAAATTAAAAAAAAAATTAATGGAAAATATTAGACAGCGCTTTAGTTAAAAGCGCTTTTTAAGGTCTTATAAATTAAAAAAAAATATAAGACCTTATACAGCGCTTCGGTCAAAAGTGCTTTCTAAAGTTTTATTAATTTTAAAAAAAAATTAAAGGAAAATATTAGACAGCGCTTTACTCAAAAGCGCTGTCTAAGGTCTTATAAATTAAAAAAAAAAATTCAAAAGCGCTGTCTAAGGTAGGGGTGTTCGCGGTGCGGTTTGGTTCGGTTTTGAGCATAAAAATCACCCTAACCGCGAGATAAAAATGCATGCGGTTCGGTTTGGTTCGGTTGATTTTTAAAAATTCATCCAAACCAAACCAATCCAAACCAATGCGGTTAGAATCGGTTCGGTGGTTGCGGTTTATAGACTTCTTGATTATGAAATTATAAAACTAAGAAACTAATCATATAATTTCCTAAACAGAACAATCATTCAAAACAAGTTGATTATTACAAATAAGTTGTTTATTAAAAAATGCTAGTTATATGGCCTTGTTTTTCTTACAGGGGTAATAGTTACCGCATATAAAACATATCCATAAAAAGTTAATCTTCAACAAAAAAAATAATAATAATAAAAAAATAAAACAAACATTACTAGAATTAAATTAATAGAGATACTGCAGTCATTTTAGAAGGGAATCTTATCACTAACAAAGAAAATACAATTTGGAATTGAAATTGAGATTGCAGTCAATAAATTGAAATTGAAATTGAAAGTTTAATTTAAAATTAAAATACTACTATATTAAAAAAGAAAACAAGTTTAATATGATAATAAAAATTAGATATTAGTATTGAAAGCTAATGACTGAATGGAATTGGAAGTGAGTCACGTGGAATTGGAAATATAATAATAGAAATTAGTAACTTAAGTTTAAAATGTGGTTTGGTTCGGTTTGGTTCGGTTTTGTGAAATGAAAACCGCAAACCGAACCAAACCGTGCGGTTCAGTAAAAAAATCATCCAAACCAAATGCGGTTTTCGGTTTGGATTGGTTCGATTTGCGGTTTTGCTTTTGGATTGGTTCGGATACGATCACCCCTAGTCTAAGGCCCATATGAGACAGTGCTTTTAAAAGTGCTGTCTAAGGTCTTTTTAATTAAAATAAAAATTGAAACTGTATCAGATTAAAATAAAGATGGCGGAAGAACCACAATATGCCCTAAAACGCAAATACGAAGACCAACCCACCGCCACCGACATTGAAATCGAAGTCGCAAACGCTAAACAGCGAGCTCAAGAAGTCGCCGCTTGGCTCCTCAGTGTCACCGGCGGCGCTCCTCCACTTTCTTTCGATCCTAAACGTTCCAAGTCTAATAACGGTGCTCCGCAATCTGGATTCGATTCTTACGATTTGAAGCTGCAATATTCAGCTAATGTTCACGATTCTTACGATTCTTACGATTTTTTCTCGCATTCAGATTCGTATCCGCATGTTGCTCAGGTTTGGTTCGTGTTCTTCTTGTTCTCGTTCACGATTCGTCGCAATTCAGATTTGATTTCGCTTCACTCTCTCTTCGACTTAATTTCTGATTTCAATTTGGTTTGTTTTTTTGGAGTGTTTGAGGTTTATGAGGGAGGTGGTGTATCAAGAAGTAAGCTGAAGCATTTGTGATTTTGGTTTGAAGCTGAAGAATTTTTGGTTGTGGTATTGCAGCGAGTTTTCTGGTACGACCAAGGATGGTGTACATAGCAAGATAGGTCTTGAAGAGGTTACAAGGAAAGGATGAGGGTTTGTGAAGGTTCTTGGTGAGTATTTTTTTCAGAATTTTTCGAATGTTTCTTGTTTCTCTCCCCACCCCTTTTTCTCTACCTCTCCCTCTTTTTAAAACAAAATTAAAACTTGTTAGTGAAGTTTTTGGTACAAATTTTTCTTGTTGTTGTTGTTTATTCGTACATGTTACAGGTTGGGAAATTGGTTGTCTTTATTGGGAAAGCAGGTGAAACTATTTTCTATAACAATTACTCAACGCCGTCGAAGGAAGAAGGAACTCACGCCGTCGTTTCCGATCTAACTAGAATCTGCAAAACCATGTCGAAGGAAGAAGAACTCACGCCGTCGTTTCCGATCTGATCAACTTCCTCAACGCATCTCCAACCGCTTTCCACGTCGTCGGTAATAACCATAACCAAAACCCCTCTCTTCTCTCCCAATTCGTAACTCATCATTCACTCACCGATTTCCTTTTCAGACGAAGCTAAGAAGCAGTTGAAAGCTGCCGGATTATTCACAATACATTTCAATTTTGTGGTTACAAACTAGGTCTTCTGATTAATGATCCAATTCATGATTTCGCAAGCATGTTTTTGCCTAACATTATTGTTGTAGCATTTTAGATTTGGCGTGTGCGATTGGAATGTAAGCAGCATGAAAAAAGTGTAATTGACTATCTTTTGTTTGATCATGGCATTAACTTCCAGGTTCCATGCCGGGTAGATACCCCTGAAGAATGTGCTTCCATAATAGGCAAGGGAAACATTGTTATTCATTTTTTCATTTTCAACATTTTCAATGTAAATTTATGTTACCTATGTGATTTCTTCTAATTTTTATTCTTCTGGCAGACGCAAACATCAAACTCAAGCTTGGATCTGGAATTTTCATAGGAGTTCCTATTCCTCAAGAGCACTCAACATCTGGACATATGATTGAATCTGCCATCAATAAAGCCATTAAAGAAGCAAAGTTTGCTCTCTCGCTTTCTTTCTATTTTCTTACGACATTTTGCAATTTGTACATTAGCATTGCCTACTGACTGGTTCATACTAATAATGCTTTCATGATAATTGATATATTTGGTATTAATATCACTAAATTAAATTAAAGTTAGTATGTGCCACTTATAGGGAAAATAATATATCAGGAAACCCCATAACTCCTTTCTTGCTCGATAGAGTAAATGCACTCACCGGAGGTGTCTCGCTTGCTTCAAGTATCCTCGTTCGAAGTTTTTCAACAGTATATTATCATAACATCATAAGCTAACAGTGTATATTTTAAATCATATTTTAATTTAATATGAAACTATTATTTGTTAATATGATTTCAGACCTTGTCCAAATTAATATCTTAACCATATTTAGACATTGCTCTTGTGAAGAATAATGCCCAACTTGGGGCTAAAGTCGCCGTCGCCCTTGCTCAGCTAAGAGAAAACAGTCAAAGGTGAGTTTATACTTTCTTGATTTGTGTTGACCAATTAAGCAAATATATTCATGAATGAAACTGATCCTTACCAATGTAAAATATGAATGTTCCTTTACATAATTAATACAATCAAAACTATTTTTTTAACTGAATAAACACATGCTTAATCTACGTTGTTAATTTGATAAAACTATTTTTTCACCACTTTAATATTTTTTTGTGTGTCTATTAATTTATAATCGATATTCTTCTTTTGTTGTGTAGGTGTGGATTCTATAAACATGGATCCAGAGCAAGGAAGGGTACTAGTAGTAGGTAATGTGGATCCAAATGAACTCATCAACATTCTTAAAAACTCAGGCAAACATGCTCAAATATCTGTTACTAATAAACCCACAGTAGCTGAACTTTCCAAGAAAAAATGCAATTCCAATTCCAACAATAAGGGCAAGGAGCATGGTAATAAAGGAAATGACAATGTTATCTACTACTTTCATGATTAATTGACTATCTTTTGTTTAATAAAACTATATGTTGGTAACGCTTGAAGAAGTGACTATCTTTCATTTTGATTAATTGACTATCTTTTGTTTAATAAAACTAAATATGAATGTGTATATTTATTTGTTTGTTTATTTATTCATGTGAATTGTTCTAAATATTCATTTATATTTTATTAGCGTTATACAAGTTTTGAAGAATGCAAGTGTGCTCATTACTCAATTTCTCAATTGGATGAAATTAAAGAGGATTGGTGTCAATACATTATGGAGCTCGGAGTTTTATCAGGTATAATATTGTACTCTTACTTTAATTGATGAGAATTTAAATATGTGTAATTTTCTAACTATAGACATTGTTTATGTATTCTTTTAATTGAATTACAATCTTTGTGTTCTTTCAGGGCCTATGTAGATTTGAAGCAATGCTTTGGTTGGATGCAAAAGTACTAGTATAAGTAATATGTACATTTGTAGAAAAAATGTAATGATTTGTAATTATATATATATATATATATATATATATATATATATATATATATATATATATATTGGTTTGAATTGCCAATTGTTTTGGATATATAATTTTGGTGTAATTTGGTACATTTAAATAGGCCAAATTGGATTGATTTGAATCTCCAAATTGTGGTATTTTTCTGGAAAAAAAAAATGGTTGAAAATCAGGTCAAATTCTGGTTGAAAAACCTGGTAAAAATTGTGGTTTTAAAAAATTTATATAAAAATTTTCGTATACCTTAGACAGCGCTTTACACTAAAAGTGCTGTCTAAGGTGGGGCTTAGAAAGCGCTTTCACCAAAAGCGTTGTCTAAGGTATGCCTAAAAAAGTTCAAAAAGGTGGGGCTTAGACAGCGCTTTTACCAAAAGCGCTGTCTAAGGTATACCTAAAAAATGTCAAAAAGCGCTGTCTAAAGGTACCATAGACAGCGCTTTTCATTAAATATACCCCCCTTTAGACAGCGCTTTTGGTATTACCCAAAGCGCTGTCTAAACCTATAGCATCGCAGGTTTAGACAGCGCTTAAAAGCGCTGTCTAAGGGCAAAAAAAGCGCTGTCTAAGGTCTTATCTGTTGTAGTGTGGGCGTCGGATTGATGTAGTTCATTGGAATCACATTTAAAGAGGCATGGAATTGATCGAAGTTATACATGTTGGATATTACACGGTGAGATAAGTAATGAGAATGTTGAACCGGGGGATAATTCGACCTATGCTTCAAACGACAATGGCACAGATACATACAATTGTGATCGAGTCGAAGAGATTGCAGAAGCACTTGAAGAAGATCTTCAGGATTATCCCAAAATGTTTGAGAGGGTTGTAAGCGATGCAGAGAAACCGTTGTATAAAGGTTGCATTAAATTCACAAGATTGTCTGTGATATTAAAGTTGTACAACTTAAAGGCGGGCAATAGATGGTCGGATAAAAGTTTCACAGAGTTATTAGCCCTTATGAAAGATATGCTTCCAGAGGATAATGTTCTTCCCAATCGAACCTATTGTCGCTCCCGAGGATTTGCATCCATGGTACAAACGCGAGAGTGGCGCAGAAAACACAGAGTCGCCAGCAATGTGTATTTATCCCAAGAGAGGGAAAGGAAACACTACATAAACCTGAAGAGAAAGGGGGAAAGACATGGCCATCGCAACCATAGTCCGGGTTCGGGAGTCGGTTATGCGAGGGGAAGGTATTAGCACCCCACGCATCCATCGTACTCGATGGGATCCACGCTTGTTGTCTAAACGGAGGGTGAGCTGTCCTACTATCTATGGCTGCAAAAGAAAACGGGGATGAGGGTGACTAAGACGGACTCGGTAGGACATATTCGATGCCCTAGGCCTACGTACTCCCTCAGTGCAATGGGAAAGTCAGAGTCAACGTAGTTCGGATGGGAAGTGTGGGGGAAGGTTGTTCGCCAAGGCAATCGCTGTCTTGTGCCTACATATCCTCAATCGGACGAGAGAGAGGAATCAGAGCTAATGTAGTTCATGGGTACGACCACGAATGGGTAAGTGTTTTTTACGTGAGCGACGAGCTCTTTTCTGAAAATGAAATTTGAAACCCAACAATCCCGAAGGATAAAAAGATTTGAATTTGTTTTTGTGTTTTTTAGACAGAAGTGTTTTTTAAGTTAGTTCATAACTTGCATTGCACCAAAGTCTAGGGCACAGGGACGAATACTTAACGAATCGTCCCAAGACAGGACGCTCGCTAAGCACTCTAGAAAGATGAGAGGAAGCCCCTCATTTCTCATTCCCCACGCTTAAGGCTCGTGCGCAATACACTTTATCTTTATTAAGTGTTTTCAAGAAGTTTTGAGATGAGAAGTGAGAAGACACAAAGGAAACTCTAAAGGGAAACTAAGAGTCCTAATGTTATCATGCATGGATGACATATGGTTAGTGAGGCTTAGGAAGGACAACTACCTAAAACCCAATGCTAATCCTACTCCAAGCTTAATCAAAAATTAAGTCGGACTAGGTAGCCTTAAAGGGAGAGAACCCAAGACTTAAACAAGTCTTGAGATTCACGGGAGAAAGAAAGTGAAAGAGGAGAATGAGAAAGGGAAGGATGAGAAAGAGAAGGATGAGATGAGATACAATAAATGGCAGCAAGCACATCACATCATAAATGTACAACTCAAATCATCAAAAATGTTTCAAAGATCAATACAAAACAATTCAAGTAAGCATGCAAAGATAAACATGAAAAAAAAAGCAAGCATACTTGTATGGAATGCACAATTAAGCATACATGGACTTCATATCAGAATGAAATGAGAAAGATATATGAAGATTAGTGCAAGTCAGAACCAAAATCATATTATCATCAACAATTCTCATGTGCAAAAGGAAATCAAAGCATGAAACATTATGCACCAAAGAAAGCTACAAAAAGAGGACAAAGTTCCAACACTTAAGCATACTCAAACATGATTCAAACATGATCCATAAATGGAAAAAATTGGTCACAAGGGACCTCAACCAGGGGTAAACATCATATCAAATGCACATATAAAGAATCAAGAAGAAACTCAAGCAAATAGGGATGGCAAGTCAACTTGTGTAAATAGGTGTCAAGATATAGTCACCCATAAATCATTTAAGCACAAATAAACAAACATATATCAAATGACATTCAAAAATTGTGAAATTAAAACTCAAACGACCTAAGTCAGAAGCCAATCACATGTCAAAAGATCTTACAAAAATTCACAAGTTAAGCACCTCAAACAAATGAGCACAGATCACATAAGAAACATGACTCAATATGCAAAAGAGAGGGACTAAAATGCAATATGAAATGATTTTAAAAATATGAGAAAAATATTTTTAGGAACCTCAACATGTCCTCTAACAAATGCAAAAAGAATGAGATGCAAATCATGTATAGATGATTAGAACAAAAATCAACAAGGCAGGGTGTGCATATATGAAACAATCCAAAAAGAAATTACTTAAACAATTTTAATCATAGGCACAAAATAAAATAAAAATGGAAAATAAAATTTTCCAAAATTTTATAAAATTCTAAGGATGAATCATGATTTTTTTGGTGATCTTTAGATGCATCAAACTATTTTTAAAAATTAAAAATGAAAATGCAACAATTAAAATACAATAAAAGGAAATAAAAGCCAAGGGGTGCAAACAGCAATGGAAACACGTTCAAAACCAAACTGGGCTCAAGGGGGAGGTGTGGATATCAAGCCCAGGTCAAAAGACCCATCAGCGAAGTCAACACACCCCACATAGAACTCAGTCAACAAATAGGACTCACATAAGCCATCTGATTGATCCAACGCATGATATTCAGTCAAACAAAAACACCAGTAATCATGATAAGAGGCTCAGATTAACACGCGCATGATAATAATGATGAGCAAGCAAACACAAAATCATCAGCAATTAAAATAAAAACACGTGAGAGGCAAGTGGCATTTTTAATTCGTTGGCGCAACAACAACCATCCGATTAAATCAATGCATCAGATCAAGTCAAACAATCACAGAATCATACATGATGAGAGGTCCAGATTAAAGGTACATGATATCAATCGTGGAATAGCACACACACACATTAAAATCAAAACGTGAAAATTAAATGAGGTGGCTGAACGTGGACCATCAGATCTGGACCACCAACGGTCCAGATTTCATCTTCTCCAATGAAACCTCCACCGGCCTGAAACATAACCAGACGTCGGAGCCCTAGCTCCGGTCGTCTTCTCCGGTGACCTGCACATCAAAAATCTCCAGAAATTGCAAACAAGTATACTATCTTGACCAGAATTCAACAAGGATCTCATATATGCAATTATTTTTCACAAACAACCAACACACAAGCCAAATCGAACAGAATAAGTTTGGATCTAAAAACTTAAATCTCAAAATTCAAACAATCCAGACGTCCAAACTCAAAACTAAATAGATCAGCATCATCAGTGAACATATCATTTTGCAAGCAAGAAAAACAAGTTACATGATCATGAAAAGTATGCTAACCTGAGAACTGTAGAACTCAAAATACACTAAGAACTCCTTCCAAAAGCTGCAGATCTTCCTCTTTTGAGCTCTATTTGCAAAATAAATGCAAATAGACGCTTGAAATTGGCTGGATCTAAGGTTTTGAACTTGAGCAACTTGAACACGAACTTGATGAAATCCTCACTCTAAGCTCAAACCAATGGTAGATTCTTGTTCCTCTCACCACACTGATCAATTATTTATGCATGTGAGTAAGCTTATATACTCTCCATTAGACCTCTCATCATGATTAGCAATTGATTAAACCCCTGATTAGTGAGTTTTGAGTGGTTTTATAATTTTGCAATTTGTGTTCAATCCCTTAATCCACACGTGCCTTGGTCATGAAACAAGCATGAATCACTCACATTTCACTTGCTGATCACAATGGAATTGAAATTGGGCCTTGTGGTTGATTGGTTTGTGAGTTTCAATCCATCTTGCAAAAATGCATTTTGTGAAATAACAGAGAAACATGGCACGTATCCACTTGGTTCAAAGGTCAAAAATGATCCTCGTGGAGTGTACTTGGATGTTGTAATGTGACTTGAAGCATTAGAGGTCATTACAAGTCATTTTGAACCAAAATGCCAAAGGTGAAAAAAATGAACCATGTGAAAACCTTAAAAACCAACCTTGAGTCTTTTGATCATAACATGAGTTTCACAAATGATAAAGAGACAAACTAGTACTTTTTGGAAATGGGAGAGAAATATCTTCAACTTTCATGTTTGAGGAAAATTCATTTGAAGCTTCCTTGATGATGAAAAGTCAAGTTGAATGTAGTGTAAAAAACTTGCCAAAAATGGAAACTCTCATTATAGGTCATTTTCCAAATTTAGTAACTTTTGCACAAACTCTTTATTCTTGATGAATGACATGAATCTTGACATTTGAGGGCCATATGAGGGCATAAGATCTTAAAAATCATGAAGAGGACCTAGAAATTCCATAGTTGACTTCCCCTCTCACTGTTGACTTTTCTTGGTCTACAAGCAATTGATCCACTGAACATCTTTCACAATGAAACACTAGCCAAGTCTTCCTCTATGAGTACTTGTAAGCATATATAACCTCATGAGAATGTATTTGAACAAGAAAAACCCATCAAGAAGCCTTTTTAAACCAAAACCCTAATTTGGTCCATCTGGTTAGGAGGGAAAGATTCACTTGAAATCTTTTGCCAATCTTGATCTTTTGATGATATGATGAACCCCTCAAACCATCTTGAGGCTTGAGACTCCTTTGAGATGAACCAAGTACCTTGATCCCATGCTAAGAACCAATGCTATGCACAAATTCTAATGCAAGAAATGCAAAGAAACATAAGCCGATTAGCTAAAAACAAGAGAGCAAATTTTGGGGTGTTACAGCTGCCCCTATTCAATCAGCTTGGTCCTGAAGGTATGATAGCAACGGCTATCATGCGTTCAAAGGATTCACGGAGATTGAATACCAAAATAAACCTGAAATTGGCAATCCTCAAAGGAGAGACGACTCCGCTGGGGAACAAGCAAAAAAATGGTGCACTGTCACAACACGGACGAGTGTTGTAAATCAATACATACGACGTATTGAAAAGTTTTGAAATAAGCACAGACGAGTGTTAGCTATGCTGGGGATAAACACCGACGGGTGTCAAGGAATCAAATATATCAGATACGGACGGGTATCGAAAGGATACACGGACGGGTGTAAAAGGATTCAATACGGACGGGTATCGAAAGGTACACGGACGGGTGTATAAAGGATCAATACGGACGGGTATCGAAAAGATACACGGACGGGTGTAAAAGGGTTCAATACGGACGGGTATCGAAAAGGATACATGGACGGGTGTAAAGAGATTCAATACGGACGGGTATCGAAAAGGTACACTGACGGGTGTAAAAGGGATTCAATACGGACGGGTATCGAAAAGGTACATGGACGGGTGTAAATGGGATTTAATACGGACGGGTATCGAAAAGGATACGCGGACGGGTCTAAAGAGATTCAATACGGACGGGTATCGAAAAGGTACACGGACGGGTGTAAAAGATTCAATACGGACGGGTATCGAAAAGATACACGGACGGGTGTAAAAGGGATTCAATACGGATGGGTATTGAAACAAAAGTTCAAACACGGACGGGTGCCAAATGTCAGAACGGACGGGTATTGAAACAAAAGTTCAAACACGGACGGGTGCCAAATGTCAGAACGGACGGGTATTGAAACAAAAGTTCAAACACGGACGGGTGCTGAAAGAACACGGACGGGTGCCAAATGTCAATACGGACGGGTATTGAAATAAAGGTTCAAACACGGACGGGTGCTGAAAGAACGCGGACGGGTGCCAAATGTCAATACAGACGGGTATTGAAACAAAAGTTCAAACACGGACGGGTGCTGAAAGAACACAGACTGGTGCCAAATGTCAATGCGGATGGGTATTGAAACAAAAGTTTAAACACGGACGGGTGCTGAAAGAACATGGAAGGGTGCCAAATGTCAATACGGACGGGTATTGAAACGAAAGTTCAAACACGGACGGGTGCTGAAAGAACACGGACGGGTGCCAAATGTCAATACGGATGGGTATTGAAACAAAAGTTCAAACACGAACGGGTGCTGAAAGAACACGGACGGGTGCCAAATGTCAATACGGACGAGTATTGAAATAAAGGTTAAAAAATGGACGGGTGCTGAAAGAACACGGACGGGTGCCAAATGTCAATACGGACAGGTATTGAAACAAAAGTTCAAACACGGACGGGTGCTGAAAGAACACGGACGAGTGCCAAATGTCAATACGGACGGGTATTGAAACAAAGGTTCAAACACGGACGGGTGTTATCAACAAGTCAATACGGACGGGTATTGAAATCAAAAGTACAAAAAAGGACGGGTGTTATCAACAGGTCAATACGGACGGGTATTGAAATCAAAGGTTCAAACACGGACGGGTGTTATCAACAGGTCAATACGGACGAGTATTGAAATCAAAGGTTCAAACACGGACGGGTGCTGAAAGAACACGGATGGGTGCCAAATGTCAATACGGACGAGTATTGAAATAAAAGTTCAAACACGGACGGGTGCTGAAAGACCACGGACGGGTGCCAAATGTCAATACGGACGGGTATTGAAACCAAGGTTCAAACACGGACGGGTGTTATCAACAAGTCAATACGGACGGGTATTGAAATCAAAAGTTCAAACACGGACGGGTGTTATCAACAAGTCAATACGGACGGGTATTGAAATCAACGGTTCAAACACGGAGAGGTGTTATCAACAGGTCAATACGGATGGGTATTGAAATCAAAGGTTCAAACACGGACAGGTGTTGAAGGAAACACGGACGAGTGTCATGGTAAAAACCTCAAAGGGATGAATCAAAAGACCACCTGGACGAAAGGGGTGAATTGAGATCATGGGTTCACAATCCTGGCAAAACACTTTGTCGTGGGACTGTCAAATATTGCTTTGAATGACTAAACCCAACACTTGTGGAGTAAAGTCGAATGATATCTCCTGAAATCCAGTTTTCCTGACGAAGGAAAACTCAAACCTGGCTTATGCTTCGGATGCACATGTTTGAATTTTGCCGTAATGTTCCACACGAAGTGGAAATGCTACGCATTTAGGAGAATGCCATGCAAAAAATGCTTATGCGATGTAAAAGACCGTCCTAGCGAAATAAACGCTGAGAACAGAAGCAGCTCCACTGAGGACGACAAACTACATTGTCATCAAACCAAAGAAATCCTGTTGAGGAAAACTTCACCCTGCTAGGGAAGATCACAATCACTAATTCTGCCGGAGATGGACGAATCTCCGAGAGAAAACCCACTCTGTTGGGGAATATCCAGATCAACAACTCTGCTGGAGATAGACGAAGCCCGAGAGAATACTCACTCAGCTGGGGAGGGATATGAATACTGAAGATGGAAACTCCTCCGTCGGGTATCACCAAATACTTTAGAACTTAGGTTTGACGCCTGCCAAAAACGATTGGACTTAAGACCTGCTGGGGATACCAATCACCACCAGACTCTGCTTGGGGATGTCGGTGAGCTTAATCTGCTGTTAGGGAAATAACTTTACCCTCACCCTGCTGGGGATTAGATCAAGCCGTTGTTGGCGAGACTATACTTTCTGACTAATTGAGGAAAGTAGACACTAGGACTCTGTGGGGATAATAACATTTTTGTCCACGAATCTCCTGTAGGAGATACAACAACATCCACCTTAGAGCAATCAACTTCTGAACGCTTGCTGGGGAATAGTAATCCAAACACAACTTCGGCTGGGTATACAATCCTCTGTACTCCTGCAGAGGGGGACGATCCTCTTATGTCCTGCTGAGGGGGACGATCCTCGCCGACACATCTGCTTGGAAAATAGTAGTTGTCAACATCCACTCTGTGGGGAAACACCATCTTTGATCAAAGCATGCTCCATCAATCTCTTGTTGGAGAGGCTGCAGAAACGACAATTCCAGGCTACCTGCTGATGAAAGGTGAGCCAAATCACAACTCTGGCTGGGGTGAACCTCTTATATCCTGCTGAGGGGGACGATCCTCAACGACTCCGCTCGGGGAATTACCTCTTTATACTCTGTTGAGGAAAACGATCCTTGATACTTTGATGGGGAAGGGTAATAAACTGCTGAGGACGATCAGACTTCAAAGTTGGGGAGCAAAGTTCTACTAGGGAGGTATCAATGAAGATTGGACTTTGAATTACTTGAGATGACTAGATCTGACCGTTAAGGAAGAGAACACTCTGACTCCTCATCGTCTTTTTGACGATATTCTATCGTCTTACCTTGCTGAGAGTGAGGATTCCATCTGTACTACTAGAGATAAGAAACCTTCATAAAAGCCCTTTTTGAACATAGGACAATTCTCTGCTTGAGGAAGAATAACAATTCCCACACCTTGCTGGAAAAAGATACCCTCTGGCTCTTTGCTGGAGGGAAAAGACTCCAAAAGTCCCACACTGGGAACAACTCAGTGCTTCAAGTTTCTGAATATTGATTGTCAAGAGCGAAGCACAGTTCCTTTAACTCTCCACCTTGCCCCAGACCACAGGGTCTACTTAAAGCAATCATCTTAAGAGGATTTTATAGAAAACCTGGCGTTCAACAATGCCCCAGGGTCTTCAAACTCTTAGAGATGTATGCGGTCTGGACATAACTGTCCCATACTTCCTGATTCATGAAGTAAACCACCTCGAGAGGGTTCGTAATGACCTGAAATGTTCTGCCACAGTATTCTGAACCTTGCAGAGGTGCTATTGATTGACTGTGTTCTGAAGGGAAAAACTTCTCGCGCCCTTGAAGTGACCCGCCCCAGTACAAGCCTTGCCGTACATTTGTCTCTGGCCGGCTAGTCTTCGAGAGATTTACCGAATCTCGACGTGATTGCCCCAGTTTACACGCTTGTGGAGAGATTTATCGGATCTCAACATAATTGCCCCAGTTCGAAGAAATTCTCAACATGAATGCCCCATGGTTGATTGTATTCTGAAAAGACCTTCTGAACTTGAATGCCCCAGCTTGGCTACATTTTGAAGGGATTTCCTGGTGTGATTGTCCCAGATTGGTTACATCTCAACACAAATGGTTGGGAACGCCTTTTTCCCACATAAGCTTTCAGCAACATGTCTTCTGGAGTCTCAGACACCTCAACTTGGCCAGTTTAAGCTTCTCGACTGATGTTCATCGTGTAAGCTTCTTTGATGTCAAACAAATGTATTCAAGCAGAAAATATTTATTCTGAGAATGATTATTCAAATGCAACACATATGTTAATCTTGAAGTCCTTATTGAAAATATGTCACACAACCGAGTTACGGCACTTATTTTTGAAAGGAAAGCAATACGCACATGCAACACCAACAAAAATCTTATTAGCACAACTCATGGGAGTCAGGAACGTTATCTCGTTGAAGTACGCCTTCAGACTAAACCCTGTTTCAATTAGGACTTTTAAGGGTTGTAGCGTGGCCTGGTTCACGGTTTGAGAAAAAAAGGATTTATGGCTCAAAGTTTATTGGTACCCACCCAGTCTTCATGATATTCTCCAGTCCTATGTTCAGCTAATTTGACACAAGCGCTCGTCTCTCAAAAGGTTTCCCGATTTCTAGGGAATCCATGCAACTGGTGATTCGACACCTGACGAGGTTTTGGACTAACAGTCGCCCATTTTTGTCTTTTGTGTCTATAGTCACACGACTTTGTTCTTATCGAGGATTTTCTTTGACTTTTTGCTTTCTCATTCTTTTGCTTTTTGTTCCCTAATTTTTGCCTAGACTGACTCTTTTGAGTTTTCAATTTTGAAGTCCAGCGGGATGCCTTAACTTTTGCCTAAGTTACTTGCTTTCAAGTTTTTCGACTTAGCAGGCTTTTTCTTTTTCTCTTTTTTCTCTTTTTTTTTTGAACAAGTCGTGTGACACCGTTTTGCCTGACTTGTTTGAAAAGGCTGTGACTGTTTCACTCTTCGGTTGGTGAGGAGTAACCATTGTGGTTCTACACCTCTTAACCTCTTGATAGTGGAATGGAAGGTAATGGATCCTCAGATGTACACTCCTTCTGAAAGTTGAACACTTGGTCAAACTAACTAACGCCTACCCTGCCCCTGGGTTAAAATTGAGGGTTTTTCATTTTCAGAAAGAACTCATACTACTAGGCTCAAAGAGGTTGACAAAGGTCTATCTCCTTATCTCTCCAGTGTTTGTGAATTGGAAACAATGCCTGTACATCCTTAACAGGGTTTTATCCAAAAGCGTACCATTAGAAATCTGCGTTCTTATTTCTTCATCCTCCCTCCAAGAGTCTAGGCAAGAAAGATAGTATTGCAGTGCATATAAACATGACATAAGTGCATAAAAGTAAGATACTTCAGGAACAACACATCATTGCATTAAAATCAACATTCAAACACAAACAAGTTTTTACATGCAGACAATGTTTAAACAAACAAAGGAAAGCTACATATGAAAATTGCAGTAAAGGAAGCTGATGATAGCCATTGTTGAGGAGACTTGACTCCGTCTGGACTTATTGCTTCTGATGATGTCTTCGCAGCCTCGAGTGGTCACTCTGATAAAGAAACTTCACCTCATGGGGGTACCATCTGGGGTGATGACCTTTGAGTCGATCAAATCTTGCACCTTGTGTTGGAACGCATTACATTCGTCAATTGTGTGCCCAAACGTTCCCGAATGGAACTCACAACTAGCATTCATGTCAAAGTCCGGAGGGATAGGGTATGGCACTGGCATGGCATTCCTCGTTTGAATCAGAGAGTTCTTGAGCAGACGAGCAAACAACTGACTATAAGGGATAGGAATAGGATCAAATATCCTCTTGGGCCTCCTTGGTCTCAGTTGCCCCTGCTGCTGATAGTTCTGCTGCTGCTGATTTGGGCGCCTCACCTGCGCTTGCACTTTCCTTTCCACATTTGGCTGCAGCACAAACAAAGGTTGCTGATATGGAGCTTCTGCAACATAAGGTTGTGGAAGAGATCCCTGACGCGAGGTGGATCCTACGGACAGGGAAGGAGTGTCTACTTCCTTTGCAATAATTGGGGTGAAATCACCTTGTATGCTCACGCCGCCCGACGTGAATTCATTTGCCCCTGCATCAACCAAATCCTGGACTTGGTGCTGAAAGGCCCTACATTTCTCCACAGTATGCCCTGGTGCCCCAGAATGGAAATCACAATGGGCTCTTGCATTGTAGCCTGGTGGAGGATTACCAGTAAGAGGAGCCAAAGTCCTTTTATGTACCAGTTGCAACTGAAGAAGATGCTGCAATAGCTGAAAATATGGCATAGAGAGCGGATGAAAAACTCTTTCAGACTGCTTCTGTCTCTGTGTACACTTTTTACTCTTGGGCTTCTCTTGGGAGACAAGACCTGGCTGCTGTTGGGAAAGTTCTAGAACCTTGGGTTGTGGAGGGGATTCACGAGGCAGTCCATGATCTAGAGCCAATCCCAAAGAGATGGGAGGAGTAAGGACCTCTGTTGTGGAAGTGAGCACATGATTGTTTTCCTTCTTTAACACCTTATTCAAGATTTCCATGACCAGGCCCATCTGAGTTTTCAACTGGTTGACCTCCTCCCTCAACATCTTCTGGTCTTGCATAAGAGCTTGCATATTCCCCATAAATTGCCCCATCTGGCCTCGCATTTCCCTCAACTCAGCTTGAATTTGCTCCATGATCAACTCTTGAATGGCCTGAGGAGTTAAGTCTACAATTCTGAAGAAAACCAGATCAGAACAAGAATAACCAGCCTTGAACACCTGCTATGCAAATGAGTATGGAACTGCAATGCAAATGCCATGTTCAAATATTTCCAAGGAATCATTCTGTTTTAATTCAAGACTTTTCAGAAGAACCACAAGGAATAAATGGAAATGCTCAACAGTGAGCCTCAACAATGATATCCTTGGAAATACAAGAACATGTATGTAAGAATGACGATGCATATGCAACGGACATGGGATCAAGGTATCCATAAGTTCTGAACAACTGCTGTGCTGATGACTGGATAAGAACCAAAACCCAGAAAACCAGAATTCTAGAATACCAAACCACTGAAATAACCAAAAACCCAGATAATCAAACACTGATGAGAAATCCAAAAAAACCGGGTAGGTTGAAGGTTTCGGTTTCCTGCAAACCTGCAAACACCCATCCCATCTCACATGTGGGTTCTAGAAAAACCGAGGATCTTCAATATCACGGGCTCTCAGGTCGAGAAATGATGATACGTTCACCATTTCTGGTTTGGCATCATCATCAATCGAGGAGGCCTCAACTGATTCCCCTAAAAAATAAGGTCATCCTATGCGAGTCCCTTAGCATTGGGTCCTTGGATCGAGAATGTCCAATGGGTTTGCCACGGAACGTGGTCTGCCACTGTCACATCTCAGGAGGAGAGGCGTAACTGAGGTATCGGAGAAACGGTCACCAGAGTCGACAGCTCTCTAGATCAACACCTTAACATGCGCAAGACACACACGCCAGAATGCGTCCCAAGATAGCCTCGTCTGGTTGTGAATTTCGTGAGCACACAAACGCACAAAGATGGCACGTAGGTCCCACTACTCTCCGCTCTAGTCCTAGGGTGTACTCAAGCCTGGGTATTGGGCTTATCTCTCAGAACAACCCAACCTGCCAAACAGAAACCAGCCAGCACAGCACAGCAATATCCAGTATGACAGTAATAAAATGAAATGAAATGCAGTAAATGCTGTAAAACAGTAATATACAACATAATAAAGCACAATAAATAAACACCCAACGAAAACAACAAACAAGCGCTAGGATTGACTCGCTAAAGGGGATGGACCAGTAAGAGGTCAACCAGAGTCCCCAGCAGAGTTGCCAGCTGTCGCTCCCGAGGAATTGCATCCATGGTACAAACGCGAGAGTGGCACAGAAAACACAGAGTCGCCAGCAATGTGTATTTATCCCAAGAGATGGAAAGGAAACACTGCATAAACCTGAAGAGAAAGGGGGAAAGACATGGCCATCGCAACCATAGTCCGGGTTCGGGAGTCGGTTATGCGAGGGGAAGGTGTTAGCACCCCACGCATCCATCGTACTCGATGGGATCCACGCTTGTTGTCTAAACGGAGGGTGAGCTGTCCTACTATCTATGGCTGCAAAAGAAAACGGGGATGGGCGTGACTAAGACGGACTCGGTAGGACATATTCGATGCCCTAGGCCTACGTACTCCCTCAGTGCAATGGGAAAGTCAGAGTCAACGTAGTTCGGACGGGAACTGTGGGGGAAGGTTCTCGCCAAGACAATCGCTGTCTTGTGCCTACATATCCTCAATCGGATGAGAGAGAGGAATCAGAGCTAATGTAGTTCGTGGGTACGACCACGAATGGGTAAGTGTTTTTTACGTGAGCGACGAGCTCTTTTCTGAAAATGAAATTTGAAACCCAACAATCCCGAAGGATAAAAAGATTTGAATTTGTTTGTGTTTTTTAGACAGAAGTGTTTTTTAAGTTAGTTCTTAACTTGCATTGCACCAAAGTCTAAGGCACAGGGACGAATACTTAACGATTCGTCCCAAGACAGGACGCTCGCTCAGCACTCTAGAAAGATGAGAGGAAGCCCCTCATTTCTCATTCCCCATGCTTAAGGCTCGTGTAAAATACACTTTATCTTTATTAAGTGTTTTCAAGAAGTTTTGAGATGAGAAGAGAGAAGACACAAAGGAAACTAATAAGGGAAACTAAGAGTCCTAATGCTATCATGCATGGATGACCTATGGTTAGTGAGGCTTAGGAAGGACAACTACCTAAAACCTAATGCTAATCCTACTCTAAGCTTAATCAAAAATTAAGTTGGTCTAGGTAGCTCTAAAGGGAGAGAACCCAAGACTTAAACAATGGGAGAAAGCAAGTGAAAGAGGAGAATAAGAAAGAGAAGGATGAGAAAGAGAAGGATGAGATGAGGTACAATAAATGGCAGCAAGCACATCACATCATAAATGTCCAACTCAAATCATAAAAAATGTTTCAAAGATCAATGCAAAACAATTCAAGTAAGCATGCAAAGATAAACATGAAAAAAAAAAGCAAGCATACTTGTATGGAATGCACAATTAAGCATACATGGACTTCATATCAAAATGAAATGAGAAAGATATATAAAGATGAGTGCAAGTCAGAACCAAAATCATATTATCATCAACAATTCTCATGTGCAAAAGGAAATCAAAGCATGAAACATTATGCACCAAAGAAAGCTACAAAGAGAAGACAAAGTTCCAACACTTAAGCATACTCAAACATGATTCAAACATCATCCATAACTGGAAAAACTTGGTCACAAGGGACCTCAACCAGGGGTAAACATCATATCAAATGCACATACAAATAATCAATAAGAAACTCAAGCAAATAGGCATGGCAAGTCAACTTGTGTAAAGAGGTGTCAAGATATAGTCATGCATAAATCATTTAAACACAAATAAACAAACATATATCAAATGACATTCAAAAATTGTGAAATTAAAACTCAAATGACCTAAGTCATAAGCCAATCACATGTCAAAATATCTTACAAAAATTCACAAGTTAAGCACCTCAAACAAATGAGCAAAGATCACATAAGAAACATGACTCAATATGTAAAAGAGAGGGACTAAAATGCAATATGAAATGATTTTAAAAATATGAGAAAAATATTTTTAGGAACCTCAACATGTCCTCTAACAAATTCAAAAAGAATGAGATGCAAATAATATATAGATGATGAGAACAAAAATCAACAAGGAAGGGTGTGCATATATGAAACAATCAAAAAAGAAATTAATTAAACAATTAAATCAGAGGCACAAAATAAAATAAAAATGGAAAATAAAATTTGCCAAAATTTTATAAAATTCGATGGATGAATCATGATTTTTTTGGTGATTTTTAGATGCATCAAACTATTTTTAAAAATAAAAAATGAAAATGTAACAATTAAAATACAATAAAAGGAAATAAAAGCCAGGGGGTGTAAACAGCAATGGAAACACATTAAAAACCAAACTGGGCTCAAGGGGGAGGTGTGGATATCAAGCCCAGGTCAAAAGACCCATCAGCGAAGTTAACACACCCCACATAGAACTCAGTCAACAAATAGGACTCACACAAGCCATCTGATTGATCCAACGCATGATATCCAGTCAAACAAAAACACCAGTAATCATGATAAGAGGCTCAGATTAACACGCGCATGATAATAATGATGAGCAAGCAAACACAAAATCATCAGCAATTAAAATAAAAACACGTGAGAGGCATGTGGCATTTTTAATGCGTTGGCGCAACAACAACCATCAGATTAAATCAATGCATCAGATCAAGTCAAACAATCACACAATCATACATGATGAGAGGTCCAGATTAAAGGTACATGATAGCAATCGTGGAATAGCACACACACACATTAAAATCAAAACGTGAAAATTAAATGAGGTGGCTGAACGTGGACCATCAGATCTGGACCACCAACGGTCCAGATTTCATCTTCTCCAATGAAACCTCCACCGGCCTGAAACATAACCAGACGCTGGAGCCCTAGCTCCGGTGGTCTTCTCCGGTGACCTGCACATCAAAAATCTCCAGAAATTGCAAACAAGTATACTATCTTGACCAGAATTCAACAAAGATCTCATATATGCAATTATTTTTCACAAACAACCAACACACAAGCCAAATCGAACAGAATAAGTTTGGATCTAAAAACTTAAATCTCAAAATTCAAACAATCCAGACGTCCAAACTCAAAACTAAATAGATCAGCATCATCAGTGAACAGTTCATTTTGCAAGCAAGAAAAACAAGTTACATGATCATGAAAAGTATGCTAACCTGAGAACTGTAGAGCTCAAAATACACTAAGAACTCCTTCCAAAAGCTGCAGATCTTCCTCTTTTGAGCTCTATTTGCAAAATAAATGCAAATAGATGCTTGAAATTGGCTGGATCTAAGGTTTTGAACTTGAGCAACTTGAACACGAACTTGATGAAATCCTCACTCTAAGCTCAAACAAATGGTAGATTCTTGTTCCTCTCACCACACTGATCAATAATGTGCAAAGAAAACTTCAAAAACTCTTAAGAGAAGAGAGATTCGAAGAGAGAAAAGTTTGGAGGTGAAAATGGGTTCTGAGCAAACGAGGGTGCATGACCTAATTTTATGCATGTGAGTAAGCTTATATACTCTCCATTAGACCTCTCATCATGATTAGCAATTGATTAAACCCCTGATTAGTGAGTTTTGAGTGGTTTTGCAATTTTGCAACTTGTGTTCAATCCCTTAATCCACACGTGCCTTGGTCATGAAACAAGCATGATTCACTCACATTTCACTTGCTGGTCACAATGGAATTGAAATTGGGCCTTGTGGTTGATTGGTTTGTGAGTTTCAATCCATCTTGCAAAAATGCATTTTGTGAAATAAGTGCGAAACATGGCACGTATCCACTTGGTTCAAAGGTCAAAAATGGTCCTCATGGAGTGTACTTGGATGTTGTAATGTGACTTGAAGCATTAGAGGTCATTACAAGTCATTTTGAACCAAAATACCAAACGTGGAAAAAATGAACCATGTGAAAACGTTAAAAACCAACCTTGAGTCTTTTGATCATAACTTGAGTTTCACAAATGATATGGAGACAAACTAGTACTTTTTGGAAATGGGAGAGAAAGATCTTCAACTTTCATGTTTGAGGAAAATTCATTTGAAGCTTCCTTGATGATGAAAAGTGAAGTTGAATGTAGTGTAAAAAACTTGCCAAAAATGGAAACTTCTCATTATAGGTCATTTTCCAAATTTAGTAACTTTTGCACAAACTCTTTATTCTTGATGAATGACATGAATATTGACATTTGAGGGCCATATGAGAGCATAAGATCTTAAAAATCATGAAGAGGACCTAGAAATTCCACAGTTGACTTCCCCTCTCACTGTTGACTTTTCTTGGTCTACAAGCAATTGATCCACTGAACATCTTTCACAATGAAACACTAGCCAAGTCTTCCTCTATGAGTACTTGTAAGCATATAGAACCTCATTAGAATGTCTTTGAACAAGCAAAACCCATCAAGAAGCCTTTTGAAACCAAAACCCTAATTTGGTCCCTCTGGTTAGGAGGGAAAGATTCACTTGAAATCTTTTGCCAATCTTGATCTTATGATGATATGATGAACCCCTCAAACCATCTTGAGGCTTGAGACTCCTTTGAGATGAACCAAGTACCTTGATCCCATGCTAAGAACAAATGCTATGCACAAATGCTAACGCAAGAAATGCAAAGAAACATAAGCCAGTTAGCTAAAAACAAGAGAGCAAATTTTGGGGTGTTACACCTATATGAGGCCAAAAAAAATGTTGTGCTCTATTGGCATGAGATATGATAAGATACATGTTTGTCCAAATGATTGAATTTTGCTTTGAAATGAATATGCATCGTTAAATGAGTGCCCTAAATACGGTGTCTCTCGATATAAGAAAAAATTGTCTCCAGTAAAAGTCTTATGGTATTTTCCTATAATTATGAGATTTAGACGCATCTTTCGTAGTTAAACTGATGCAAAACACTTGACTTGACATGCAGATGAAAGAATTATAGATGGAAAGTTTTGACATCCGGCAGATTCACCACAGTGGGTGAAAATTGATAATGATTATCCTGATTTTGGAGAAGAAGCAAGAAACCTTCGCTTGGCATTATCTACTGATGGAATGAACCCACATGGTCTTCAAAATATCTTACATACCACATGTCCTGTGATTATTATGATTTATAACCTACCTCCATGGCTATGTATGAAGCATAAGTACATGATGTTATCTATGTTAATTTTTGGGCCTAAAAAACCAGGGAATGACATAGACGTATACTTGATACCTTTAATCGAAGATTAAAGATTTTGTGGGAGAACGGTGTGGAGGTTTATGATGGATATAGGAAAGAAAGTTTCAATTTGAGGGCGATATTGTTTGGCACAATTAATGATTTTCTAGCATACGGAAATCTATCAGGGTATACCATTAAAGGCCAATGTGCGTGTCCTATTTGTGAAGAAAACACGGATTGGACGCGATTGGAATTTGGTTAGAAGAATGTCTTTCTCGGTCATCGTAGATTCTTAAATTTTAATCATCACTACCGTGGGTGGAGAAAAAAATTCAATGGAAATCCAAAACAAGGTAGAGCTCCACCTACATTGACAGGAGACCAAATTTTTGAAAAGGTGAAAGATGTGAGTACTCAATTTGGCAAGCCTTTTGCATATACACTTGTCAAACGTGGGTCGAAGAAGAGGCCAATTTTTTTTTTTGAATTTCCATATTGGAAGTAGTTGTATGTAAGACATGAACATCTTCTCATATACTTCTTTTCACATTACCTGATGCATTGTTTCAATCTTCTATCAAAAGACTAACTTTTCTTCGACCAAAGAATTCCAAATAGATCCTACATGTCGAATCATTTACACTTAACACCTCTCAGTTTTCAGATCAAACTCGATTCAAAATTAAACACGGTTGTGGACTTTTGTCAATACTGTCATCATGGTTGCACTTCTGGTAATTATTTTTCTTATGCTAAAAACTATTTACTTGATAGTTTTACCATATCCCTCTCACTACTACAAATAATAGATTTTATGACCAAGTTTTCATCTTACCAAATAAAACACTGAGGTATAAACCCTAGGTGTGCCACGTTTTATTTATAAAAAAACAATTAATTACCATATATTCCCTTAATTGCTACACAAAACATAGGGGCAAACTATATATAAGGGACAAGCTTCAAATCCCAGCAAGAGCAGAGAATAGTATTAGTTCAAGGTTTGAGTTCTTTACATAATCTCTTGTAAATTTATATGATAAATTATTTTTCTTATCTAACCTTCGTTAATTTTATACCATAAACAAATGAATGAGAATCCACTGAGAATATATTTCAATATAGGGATATGTAACAAATTCCAGCATTTGTTTTTAAAAAGATTCACAAGGATGAAGATGAAAAAGCTTCGGAATTTTTCAACAACATTGTACTTGTAGATTTAAATGAAAATAATGTAAAATTATGAAATTTTATATTTTAAAGAACAAATATATATATATATATATATATATATATATATATATATATATATATATATATATATATATATATATATATATATATCACCTCGAGTATTTATAAAATTGAGAGGAAAATATTGTAGCTGGGGATCTAACTCATGGACACTAAACCTTTCCCCTCAATTGGCAGTTCAATTGAGGGGAAAAGTGATGCACTTTCTATGCATGCTTCTTTACCTCGCCTAATAAAACTAGGTAAAAGGCATATAACCGAAGAGAAATCACTTATTTGTAGTAGTGTCTTGATGATCCTAACAAATAACATGCATATCATTTGTGTTGACAAAGAAGGTGTCTTAGAAATATCAAAGTTAAATCTATATTTTCAATGCTAGCAAGAATCAGTTTTCCTTGGATAACCACTAACCACCTATTACAAAGGTCATCCCGTGAGAACCCTGACTTGTCGATTTGTACACTAGTTTTAATGTCAATCCACTTGTATTTATATAAAGACAATTTAAATGTAAAATAATAAATCTTGCAAATCTCTTAAATGACCCCAAATTACGATCTAGTTGTCATTACAATATTTTTTTTAATCTTTGGAACTAGAAAAGTACATGGATTGAGCCTCCACCATAACCTCACTATTTTTCATGGTAATAAGATCATCCTTTGAATTTATATATATGGAAAATTTATTAATTTTGTATACAATACAAGTTATTTCATTAAATGTAGGCATATTGTAACACCCCAAAATAATTATAATATTTATTTAATTGATTTATTATGATTATTTGGTGTTTCAGTGAGTTTTGACGAAATATTATGACACATGGTGAATTTGTGTTGTGTTGTGGGGTATTATTGAGTCAAGGGAATAATGAGGGTATTTTAGAAATTAAGTGATTAATTAGAATTATTTTATTAGTAATAATAATAGAATAATTGAATGATATTATTTAGATTATTATTATTTAAAATAAATTGAGAGGAACACTGAGGGTTAGATGGTAAAGTTAGGTGGAATAAGTGAGGGTAAGATAGGAAGATAATAATTGGGGTCCAAGGGGTAAGAATGACAAAAAAAAGGAAAATAGGGAATTAGGGAAGTTATAATGTACGATCGTAAAAGTGAAGAGGACTGAGAAAGAAGAACTAGGGCAGAGAACAAGGAAAACTATCCGTAGAACGCAAGGAAAGAATTAATTGTTGAGAAATTCAAAGTATGGGGGGTAATCCGGGTTATTATATTTGATGCGGGTTTAAGGTAGTCGTAGGGTCTGAGTGTTGTGTGTAAATTGATGAAATTATGACAAATTGTATGACGAATTTGTGTGTATATGATGTCTTATATGGGTTTCGTGTTGAATGATGCCATTGGTGTAAAATTCGTATGAGTTGTTGTTGCTAAGATGAACATAAACCAGATCTGAAATTGTAGGTTTAGGATTAACGAGAAAACTAGATTCTAATGGCATAAAATTGATGAAAACAAATGAGTAGGTTAGAACATTGAATCTGTAATGAATCGAAGCTAGTTTTGGATCTGAGTTAGAAGGTTGAATGTGCTATAACGGGAGAATTTCGTACTGATACGAAATCTGGGTTTCGATGTGCGTCTAGCCATACGCGTAGGGGAGGGGGCCTTACGCGTATAAGGGGGACTTCCCAGGGTACTACACATATGATACGCACTCGTCCCTAGAGCCAGTACGGCCCTCTGCTCATACGCATAGGGTACGAGTAAGGTGCAGTGGCCATACGCGTATGGCAGTGCCAGTACGCGTATCAGAAACTTGTGGAAAGGGGTATACCCGTATGGGCTAGCCATTACGCGTATGGGAAGTTTGAAGGGAATTTTGAGAGGAAAACCCTCTTTGGGCATACGCGTAATGCTCAGAGTGGTACGCGTATGAAGGGCCTGAGCAGGTTGCCCTATGCGTAGGATACGCAGACCAGGGGGCAATGAAAAGGGCCATACGTGTATGGGGCATGGCCATACATGTATGGGCAGCGTTGTTGCCAAAATTATCCGTTTTACAATTTTCTGTCCCGATGTCGCGTGTAATGTACTTCCCTTGAACCGTAAGACTAAGAAGATGTAATTGAACGTAAGGGAAACTAGTAATGACGATAAATGGGGTAAATTAGGAGATTTGTGTTGTGATGATTATAGTACGATGAATCATGAATTATTGTGATGAATGGTGATGAATATGATTGATGTTATATGACGATGTTTGACGAATACTCATGAATGATGATGCAATTTTGACGATTCTGTGATGATGATTATTATGACGTTTGCATCATGCATTCATGGCATATTTAGGACTCCGGTCTAGTGGTGGCTTTAATCCCATTATGTGGATTAAAGTGTTTTACGACGTGCTCTGGTTCTTATGTTGAATCGATCCTATTGGTGGGGGTCTTTGGAGGGTGATGGCCCAATGTCCATCAATATGACGAATTGGTACCACATGCATGAGTCTATGTTGTTGCATTCCATATTACGTGACATTGCATAATTATTGGGTAATTGACGTGTTGATGATGTTGTGAATTAATTGGTGTTTTGTGATGATTGTGACTTGATGTTATGATGACGTTGTGAATGAGTTAATGATGATATGCGTGACTACTATATCTTTTGTTTTACATCTTATATAATGATTTGTGACTACTCACCCTTCCTGTTTGAATGTTTCCTCCACGTGGGTAACGTGCAGGTGATCAGGATTAGCTCCCTTCACACGTGAAGTTTTAGCTTTGAAGTATTTTGGTACTTCCGTTGATTAGAGGGTCTTGCTCTGATATGTAACATCGGGTCGGGACGTTTGAGTCGAATGATTATGTTCTTTTCTTTGTTGACATTATGATTTTATGAGTTTCTTGTTCTAAGACATTTTGAATTATAATTGTATTGAGTTTTGATTTTTTTGCTGCATAGTATTTAATTGAATTTATGACGATATAATCTGTGTTACGGAGCATGCTGTTATTTTGACGTTTTATGATCGAATGTGGCACCCTTGCGGTGATGTACTGACATAATTGCTTATGATTATCGTGAATGTTCTTTGGGGTAGAAGGGTGTTACATATATGACTTCCATTTAATTGACTCGGATGCACTGTCATTATTATAAATTATTTCATTAAACCCATATATGAAACTCTTGTAATGCTCTTTCAACAACCATTTTTCGTTCTTATGGGAGAATTTTTCCTTGATAAATCTTTTTTTGAGCAGATATGTAAGCTTGAACTTCATCAATATTATTCAAATTTACAAATGTTATTGAAGAAATAGATATTGGGCTTAGATCATTGGATCTAGGGAGTGGTTATTTTATTCATTTTTATCCCCCTATTATTCTAGAGAATGTGGTTTCTCCCTTTGGTTGTGCTTTCCATACCATTAATACCTATAGATATACCATTCCCAAAATTCCATGAGTGGGTGAGGTAGGGTCTGAGCCAAGTCCAATAGGGGCGAGTACTACGACCAATGGTTGAGTCTTATAACCAATGGACAACTAGAAAACCAACCTTGGGAGACATATTGTGTAAAATTTGTACTTGCATGGAACCAATGTGGTTTATTTGTTTCGTTTATCTTAAGATTACATTCACTTATGCACAATTGAATTATCCCAGTACATAAACCATTTGATTTGATATCTTTCAATGATACAAGTTTCTTGACATTTGATAATTACCTTTGAGGTCATTTGACACTCTACACACACTTGCCAAAACTTTTTTTCTTTTCTAGATAGAGTGTGAAATGTTAGGGAAAATATGTTCTCTTACCTATTTCTTTTAAGGATAACTCTTTTTGTATACCCTTCTCCACCATATCTAGGTGGACATTTTTACTATCTCTTGTCTTTTCTTTAATGTTGAGAAGTGTTTCAAATACCGCATCACACACATTTTTCTCCACATGCATCACATCAAGATAATGTCTTACATTGAGGCTAGACCAATATCGAAGAAAAAACAACACCAATCACTATTTCCATATTTTTCTCAGTGGGCACTTTTTGGTTCTTTCCATATACAATATTAATTTATTGTTGTTTATAAATTTCCTCCATGGTTAACGGTTTTGGAGCGATATCAAATTCTCGCGCTCCATTAAAAGCCTTTTTCAATATATGATATGGATGATTGAGTCTTAGAAATTTTTTATGCCAATGTAAACATTCTTTTTCCATTCTATAGATGGTGGTAGGTAGTATCGGCTTCACATATATGACACTCCTTATGTCCCTTAACTACCAGATAAATTATCGTATGCAGTAAAGTTGTTGATTGTGCAAAAAACATGAAACGTATCCTAAAATTTTCTCCTAAATACACATCATCAACATCAATGTCTTCATCCCATAAAACTCTTAAATCTCCAATAAATGAACTTAGATAAATATATTTGTTTCTTAGTTGTCTTGGTCCCAAAATCACCATAGATAAAAATATATATTTGCGCTTCATGCACAACTACAAAGATATGTTGTAAATTATGAGAACATACTATGACGTATGTGTAATACTAAGATTACAAAATAGATTCATTAATTTAGTCGAAAGTCCAAGCCTAAGGTTTTTTGCTTCATGGCTAAAATCCAGGAACAATAAATCAATTTTCTTCCATTGTAAATGATCATCTACATGGAGAATTATTCCATAAATTTTATTTCATATGCATTCCATATAATAATATTTACATCATTTACATTAGAAAACAATCTCTTCAACCTTTAAGTTTTTGTAGATACCACATCACCTTGGTAGGAGTATCCCTTGTGCTTACACCATTATTATCAACATCATTGTCTTTCAACTTGTAGCGTGAGTCCCCACACTCTTTCCTTATAATACATAATCATCAAGACATGCATGTATTTTGATATAGTCTAAACCCATTAGACACGATATCTTCTTGACCTCATAATTACATTCGACAACATGTTGCGTTCTGGAAACATGTCTTTCAACAATTCAAGCAATTCAGTGAAAGTTTTATCCGTTCACCCCACTTTTTACCTTCGTATTAAACCGTCTTAACATAGCTGACAATCATGTAAAATTTGTGCACCCTATATATAATTCCTATTCCTTGTCACTAAATAAAGTATCACACAAATGAGATCTTTTAAAAGAATCTTCACCAATATCGCAGACAATATCTTCTAGGTAATCATTTATATCTACATCAAATTTATCTCCATGTGACGAAGTTGGGGTTTTTGTTACTTCACCGTGTCATTTTCATCTCTTATATTTTTAACAAATTCCATTACAAAATAGATTATTCAATATTTATTGATTTATGTGTTCTTTTGCATTCCCATAAAAAACGACAGGGAAAATAAAAAGGTATATTACTGCTAGAAAGATTTCTTTCAGTGAATTGTAAAAATTCAATCACTCCATCCATATACTCGCACTTAATCAATTGACTTTCATCTAACTATGTCCCCTAACTACTTTTTAAAAGTAAAAAAATTAAATTATACATAATATTAACAATGTAGCTTCTAATAAGACTTATAAATAAACTAATTTCATGCATTAGATGCACCATTATCATTTGTTATTTAAAATAACTTTTCCTAACTAGTCAAACTTCAATTAAGATTGAGTCACTCATCATTTAACTAAACAACTCTCAATTGATTAACTCACTTTAGAGATTTAAGTGGGTATTATTAATCAAATTAAAACCTAAATTACACTTAAGATACACATACAATTAAATAAGATGCATACACATTAACATGATTTTTAGTAATACTCCACAAAATCCAAAACATTTTCACTAACTACTAACTAAAACTATTTTTTAAAAGAAAGAGTGTTGGTCCCTAGGACCATTACAAGCTTGATGCCCATTATGCCTCATAATGGCCAATGCTTCATCCGATTAAACAAAAAACAGTTCAATGAGAGATATGCATGCATGGACATACTTAAAAGGGAGAAACAGACGAATGAAAGATAAGGACTCGAATGAAGACGACGTTTGTTACATTTGAAAACACTGGCAATAATGGCATTGAGGTGGATGAAGCTTCCTTTCGAGTGGATGAATATAAGGTTCATTTCTTTTTCTAATGAAGAGAACGAAGACAACAAAAAATTTGGTTTCCTTTGCGTTGTTTTGAGTTTTGAATTGAGTTGTTTTGGTGGTAATGGCGTTCATGTTTCGTTAGATTTTCGAGTGGATGATGATGAAGTTTGTTTCATTTATGGAAGAAGGTGAATTATTGAGTTTAATTTTTGGAAGAAATAAGGTTTTGAGATTTGTTTATGGAAAAGATGAAGTCTAGATTTTGTTTCGTTCGGATCTCGGTTCTGAGTGTATTTTATGGACGAATGGAATATGATTTTTTGGAATTAAGTTTTTAAATTTAGTTATAAAGACATAAATTTAGAGAAAGACATAAAGCTTCTTAATTGATTAAAAAAACTCCTAATTGATTAATAGCCATAGCTGTTGTAGGGCTTCCCTTTAGGAATTAGGGTTTCCGTATTTTGAAACTCATAATCGATTAACTCTATGACAAAATTGATTAAAGCAGTTAAAAGTCCATTGATCTTTTTCCTTTTTGAGCCATTTTTTTCCTATAAATAGAAGGTTTATTCTTACTTTCAAAACACACCAAAAAACATATTTCTATATACTTTCTCACTTTCTACTCTCACCATTTCATTTTTTTTTTTCGTTAAAGTGCCTTAGTGCTTTGAGAGTGAAAAATATCATTAAGGGTTTTTTATGTTATGGTGTTGGAGTTATTAGTATAAATTACTCAAGAGGGCTGTGTATCTTGTGTAATATCTCTTATGAGAATTTGTTGTTTGGTTCGTGAGTTAAACTAGTAAAAGCTCTTGTTTTGTTTGTGAGACTATAACCTGTAAGAATTTCCATTTGGATCGTGAGCTTATCCCGGTGTAAAAGCTCTTGTTTGCTTCGTGAGATTGTACGTTAAAATTTATGTTTGCTTCCCGAGCTCAGTTTGGTGTAAAAGCTTTGTATGGTTCTAAGATTGTCCTGGTGTAAAATTTCATGTTTTGTTTGGAGGATGCTCTTTGCAAAACTCTTGTTTAGATGTAAGAAGGTTTGTGCGTATAACCTATGAAAAACTCTCATTTAATGTGAAAACTCTTAAAAAGATATTTTTGAGGAAATAAATAGGTCATTTGATTTGACCGAGTTTGTATAAATCCTGATGCAACTCTCTCAACCATAATCTCTTTATATTTCCAATATTTACGCTATTTACTTTACTTTATGTTGTTTCCTACTCTTTATGTGTTTTACAAAATTGTTGTAAACACTCTCATTTATTAAAGAATTTTTAATTAGAGATCACCTTTCAAACATATGCATCACCAAAAAGAGGTTTTAATTAGTTTACCTCGACAACAAAATAAGAGCATTATGCGCTTAATATGTTTTCATATCTATTTATTATTATGACCATTTTTATAATTTTAAAAGGGGAGAAGTATACTCTCAAGAGGTAAGGTATACTATCTATATTTATAATGGGAGTTTAACTACTCCAATTTGTTATCTATATTTATCTACTGGTTCCATTCACTCCGAGATGCATTGTCATCATTAAAAGGGGGGGGGGGGGGGGGGAGAATGTGTATCTATGTGCTTACAGGTACAATGTTTGTAGCAGTTAGATGTTCACAATGGTTTCAATGATGAAAACATTATGATGTGAAATGTTCATTGTAACACCCTTATACCCCACATCAATATACAGATAAATATTCAAGTAAATCAGAGTAACAACATCTAAAAAGGGCGTCACATTTATATCAGCATCAAAACAACTTTGTTCTGTCCCGTAACACGGGTTCCTCATGCATTTCAACAAAATCATATACTACGCAGCGGAAAAGGAATCATACTTCATTCATTAAAAAAGATAATCTTAAATAATTCGAACAACTTCATTCAACATTTTCAACTCAACATTTTTAACCAAAAGAAAACAAACGAACACTAAGGTTCACAACCGTCCCTAACCCGATATTACATGACACAGAGCAGGACACTATCTTACATCTATCGGAAACAAATGAAGGGAAAATAATTCAAAGCCAAACTGCACGTGTAACGCCCCAGTTTTAGTTAGTTTTATTTAATTGAGTCGTTTTGATTATTTTATTATTATATTATTTTCTTTTTGACTTTTATTTGAAAATATATTATTTTTCATTGTTGTGATATTTTATCGCGTTTTGGGGGCGTTTGCGAGATATTTGAGTATAGGGGTATTTTGGTCATTTCATTTATTTTCTTAAGTTAGAAAACATAAATAGAAAGAAAAGAGAGAAAAGTAGTAAGGAAGGAAAAAGAAGAGAAGAAAAAGAGAAACAAGGAAAGAGAAGAGAAAGAAGAAAAGAGAGAAAACTTGTGGATTGAGAAATCGATCAACCGACTTTCAAAAACATGATTAAATCGGGTAAGGGTGAGAAACTCGATTATCTTATGCTTGTGTATGATTATGTATGTGTGTGTGTGTGATTGTTTGTGGTGTTCTATAGTTTTTCGATTCTAGGTCGGAAGAGAGAAATCGATGTTTTCGCGGTTGAAAATCGGTGTAATTGTTGTAGAATACTTGTTACCATGATTGGGTTAGGTTCTGATTACTATGTGTTGGTTTGGAAGTGTTTTGGTGGGGAAAATATGGTTTTGGGGTGTGTAACAGTGCTGCTGGGTTTTTCTGAATTTGCAGGTTCGCACTGTGAATCCCCTAGCGAAGGGAAAAGCGAGCATTCACTGACTATTCATGCTGCGAAGGAGAGGGCGAGCATTCGACAGAGACTCGCACTGCGAACTTTACCTCATTTCAGTTCTGACTTGGTTCGCCAGACGTTCGCACTGCGAATGGGGCAATGAACCAGTGTTGGCTAGGCATTCGCCAGAGACTCGCACTGCGAACTGTAGGCTATTTTCCTTTCTACCATGATTCGCTGAGGTATTCGCACTGCGAATGAGGAAGCGAAGGACTCGCTAGGAGCTTCGCACTGCGAACATGACAGCTTTTCCCAATTTGTTTTCTTTATAACTTTTGATCCGTAAGTCAGTTTGAGGCGCGGTTTGGTGCGTTGGAAAGCTTTTGACATGTTATTTCTTATTAAAATGGTTTTGAGATTGTTGGCCAATTAAATTATGTCGAGAATTTGGACAGGTGTCGTTTTGTCAACTTGTACCATTTTAATTGTGTGTATTTGATGCGTTATCATGCAATATGCCTTTGATAGATATGGTATGCCTTGTGTGCTGTTGTATAATGCAAATGCATGTGTTTAGATGGTGTGATGATGGTTTGTGGCGGTATTACAAATAAATGCATTGTTTTGGGCTTGAATTGCAAAGCATGATTATTGTTGATTGAGATGGTTGCATATATGTGTGCATTTGAATGTCATGAGTCATTGTATGCCAAGCATCATGATATGCATTCTTGTGATGTCGTGTGCCCTAGTGGGTGTGAGCGACGAAACGGTTCCAGAGGGAATCCGCTATAACGTCGTGCACCTTATATAAAGAGGACCTAAAGCGATGATTATAGACGATCGTGCGCCTTATACAAAGAAGACCTAAAGCGATCGGATTGTGCGCCTTATACAAAGAGGACCTAAAGCAATCCATAAATGTCGTGCGCCTTATACCAAGAGGACCTAAAGCGACGGGGAACATCGTTTGCCCAACGGGGAGTTACACTAAGTAACAAGCGATGATTCCTATAGTTCCTGAGTGAACTAGTGTTGGGATGATGGATGGATGGTACCGCATATGCATTGCATAGAGTCGTTGTGTCGGTCTCTGTGCATTTGCATAAATCATGAATGGATTGATTTTGTGCGGAATTGTGATTGGAATTAATGAGTTGATATATATATATATATATATATATTTTTGTGTTGGTGATAATTGTATTGTGCCTGATTGATATGCATTGGTGTCGAATATATGAGATATGCATTGTGTTGTTTTGTATTTGAATTCTGGTGTAAGTTGTGGTGAGAATATTTTACGTGAGTATTTTTGTGTTATTATATAATTATATGCAATTATATTATGATTGTGTTTCTCACCCCTTCTGCTGTTTTAAATGCTCTATGAGGCATTGCAAATTAGATTGCTGGAGGTCTTTTTGTGAAGCTTAGGTCTTCATTCTTTTGTCGGTCGGCTCTGATATGTAGCACCGGGTAGTCGGGGAGGTCGAGTGTGATAATTTGTATTATGTATACGCATGTTTTGGATTGTACTTGTGTGACTTTGTATATAGCAGACAAACTTTTTATGATGTATATATACGAGATTCAGTTACAGATTTTCCGCTTTTATTCTGTATCTGAATATGTGGGTGTTAGGAACACAGTTCCTTTGTTATGTGCTACCTGAATTGTTGCATATCTATATGAGCAGGTTATTGCGTGATTTTAATTCCTTTTGATATGACGCTCTCGTCTATGCCGTGAATTTTTCATTATACTCTGATTATTTGTTATCTCTTTAATAGCCTGGTGGTGTAGAATGGGGTGTTACATTTAAGTGGTATCAGAGCTAGTTCGTGTAAGTTTGTGTCAGTCCTTGTCGGTGTTTGTGGTTGGGTGAGCTGTTTGTTTAACCATAGTTGCTGTTATTGGAAATGAACAGAATATGGCTGGTAGGAATGATGCTGCTTTGGCTGCTGCTATGCAAGCTATGGCTCGGGCGGTGCAGGGTGCACCTAATGCTGCGGGTAATGATGAGTTCAGGAAGAACAAGCCGCCTATCTTCAAAGGAAGATATGATCCTGACGGTGCACAGATTTGGCTTAAAGAGATTGAAAGAATCTTTCGAGTGATGGATTGTGTTGAGGATCAGAAGGTGAGACTGGGTACTTACATGTTGCTGGAAGAAGCTGATGATTGGTGGGTTAGTACGCGTCATGTGTTGGAAGCTGCTGATGAGGAGATCACTTGGGCTGTGTTTAGCATTGAGTTTCTGAGGAAGTATTTTCCGGAGGATGTAAGGGGAAAGAAGGAAATAGAGTTCTTGGAATTGAAACAAGGTAATATGTCTGTTGTTGATTACACTGCTAAGTTTGTAGAGCTTGTGCAGTTTTATCCACATTATGCTGAAGCTACTGCAGAGGAAGAATGTGGCGAAGTGTTTCAACTATGGTGAACCTGGTCATATTAGTACAAAGTGTCCGAAACCAAAGAAAGCTCCAGCTGGTGGGAAAGTTTTTGCATTGGCGGGGACTCAGACTTCTAGTGCAGACCGTCTGATCAGAGGTACTTGTTTTATTAATAGTACACCTTTAGTTGCTATTATTGATACTGGAGCGACTCATTCGTTTATTTCGTCTGAGTGCGCGAAGCGTTTGAATCTTTTGTTGTCTTCGATGGGTGGAGAGATGGTTATTGATACTCTAGTAATGGGATCAGTAACTACTTCTTTGGTTTGCTTAAGTTGTCCTTTGACCATTTATGGTAAAGACTTTGAGATTGATTTGGTGTGTTTGCTGTTGGAGGGTTTAGATGTGGTTCTTGGAATGAATTGGTTGCAGTTTAATCGGGTTCATATTGATTGTTATCATAAGCTGGTAAGGTTTCCTTCTCTTGGGAAAGACGAGGACTCGAGTTTCTTATCTACCAAAGAGTTGAAGAAACTTTTGGCGGATGAAGCTCAGTTGTTCGGGTTGTTTGCATCGTTGACTGTGGAGAGTCAAGTTTCACTTGATGTGTTTCCAGTTGTGTGTGAATTTCCAGAGGTGTTTCCTGAGGATATTTCGGATGTGCCGCCAGAGAGAGAGGTGGAGTTTTCTATAGATCTAGTTCCTGGTACTAGACCTGTATCTATGGCACCATATCGAATGACGGCATCTGAGTTGGTTGAGTTAAAGAAGCAATTGAACGAATTGTTGGAAAAGAGGTTTGTGAGACCGAGTGTGTCGCCATGGGGTGCCCCAGTTTTATTGGTGAAAAAGAAAGATGAGAGTATGCGATTGTGTATTA
Source organism: Lathyrus tuberosus (assembly GCA_022829125.1). Taxonomy (NCBI): domain Eukaryota; kingdom Viridiplantae; phylum Streptophyta; class Magnoliopsida; order Fabales; family Fabaceae; genus Lathyrus; species Lathyrus tuberosus. Next base: position 668,710 of record JALAZF010000820.1, on the reverse strand, counting down.
ATTATCGCCAGTTGAATAAGGTGACGATTAAGAATAAGTATCCTCTTCCAAGAATTGATGATTTGATGGACCAGTTGGTAGGTGCGTGTGTGTTTAGTAAGATTGATTTGAGGTCGGGGTATCATCAGATAAGGGTGAAAGAGGAAGATATTCAAAAGACGGCTTTTAGGACACGTTACGGTCATTATGAATATTCTATGATGCCGTTCGGGGTTTCTAATGCGCCAGGTGTGTTTATGGAGTACATGAATCGTATTTTTCACGAGCATTTGGATCGTTTTGTTGTTGTGTTTATTGATGATATCTTGATTTATTCTAAGTCCCGAGAGGAACATGCGGAGCATTTGCGTGTTGTGTTGCAAATTTTGAAGGAAAGGAGACTTTTTGCCAAATTGTCCAAGTGTGAGTTCTGGTTGTCGGAAGTGAGTTTTCTTGGTCATGTGATTTCAGGTAACGGTATCGCTGTGGATCCATCTAAAGTAGATGCAGTTCTACAATGGGAGGCTCCGAGATCTGTTACTGAAATTAGAAGCTTTTTGGGTTTAGCCGGATATTATCGGAGATTCATTTAAGGTTTTTCTAAGTTAGCACTTCCTTTGACCCAGTTGACTTGTAAAGGTCAAGCATTCATTTGGGATATTCGGTGTCAGGAAAGTTTTAGTGAGCTGAAGAGAAGATTGACTACAGCTCCGATTTTGATCTTGCCGAATCCTAGTGAACCCTTTGTGGTGTATTGTGATGCGTCTTTGATTGGTTTAGGTGGTGTATTGATGCAAGAAGGTAAGGTGGTAGCTTATGCTTCGAGGAAATTGAGGGTGCATGAGAAAATTTATCCTACTCATGATCTGGAATTAGCGGCTGTGGTGTTTGTATTGAAGATTTGGAGGCATTATCTCCATGGTGCAAGATTCGGAGTCTTTAGTGACCATAAAAGTTTGAAATATTTATTTGATCAGAAAAAGTTGAATATAAGGCAACGTAGATGGTTGGAATTTTTGAAGGACTACGATTTTGGCTTAAATTACCATCCTGGTAAAGCTAATGTGGTAGCCGATGCGTTAAGCCGGAAATCGTTGCATATGTCTGCATTGATGGTTAAGGAGTGGGAACTTTCGGAAGCGTTTAGGGATTTGAGTTTGGTGTGCAAATTGACGTCTGACAGTGTGAGGCTTGGTATGTTGAAGGTTACTAATGATTTTCTGTTGACCGTTAGCGAGAAACAGAAGTTGGATGTGAAATTTGTGGATTTGATGACGGTTGGGGATAAAAGTGTGAATGAGGACTTTAAAGTGGACGATAAGGGTGTTTTGAGGTTCTGAGGTAGAATTTGTATTCCGAATGATGCGGAGTTGAAAAGGATGATTTTGGAGGAAGGACACCGAAGTAATTTGAGTATACATCCGAGAGCTAATAAGATGTATCAAGATTTGAAGAAGATCTTTTGGTGGTCTGGATTGGAAAGAGATGTGGCTCAGTTTGTGTATGTGTGTTTGACGTGCCAAAAGTCGAAAGTGGAACATCAAAAGCCTAGTGGTTTGTTGCAACCGTTGGATATTCCTGAGTGGAAATGGGATAGCATTTCTATGGACTTTGTGACAGGGTTGCCGAACACTCAACAGGGACATAATGCGATTTGGGTGGTTGTAGATAGGCTGACTAAATCGGCGCATTTCATTCCAATTGACATCAGTTTTTCTTTGGAGAGGTTGGTAGAGATTTATATCAGTGTGATTGTGAAATTGCATGGGGTCCCGTTGAGCATTGTTTCAGATCGAGATCCAAGGTTTACTTCCAGATTTTGGGAAAGTTTGCAAAAGGCTTTAGGATCTAAGTTGAGATTGAGTTCTGCTTATCATCCTCAGACGAATGGACAGACGGAGAGAACGATTCAGTCGTTGGAAGATTTGTTGAGAGCTTGTGTTCTTGAGCAAGGTGGTGCTTGGGATAGTTATCTTGCGTTGGTGGAATTCATGTATAATAACAGTTTCCATTCTAGTATTGGAATGGCACCTTTTGAAGCATTATATAGAAGGAGATGTCGAACACCTTTGTGTCGGCACGAATCTGGTGAGAGTTCGGTGGTTGGACCGGAATTGATTCAACAGACTACGGAAAAGGTAAAACTTATTCGTGAGAAAATGAAGGCTTCTCAGAGTAGGCAAAAGAGTTATCATGATTGAAGAAGGAAAAATCTTGAGTTTCAAGAGGGCGATCATGTATTTTTGAGAGTTACGCCGGTAACGGGTGTTGGTCGTGCATTGAAATCAAAGAAGCTTACTTCTCGGTTTATTGGTCCTTACCAGATATCCGCGAGAGTGGGTGCTGTCGCTTATAGGGTGGCGTTGCCGCCGAGTTTGTCGAATTTACATGATGTGTTCCATGTTTCACAGCTTCGGAAGTATGTTCCGGATCCGTCACATGTGATTCCGATGGATGAGGTAGAGGTAAGGGAGAACCTTACGGTTGAGGCATTACCGGTGAGGATTTTGGATCGCGAGTTGAAGCAGTTAAGAGGCAAGGATATTGCACTTGTGAAAGTAGCGTGGGGAGGCGCTGCTGAGGGCAATTTGACTTGGGAGTTGGAGAGTCGGATGCGGGAGTCGTATCCGGAGTTGTTCGTCTCAGGTAATATTTTCGAGGACGAAAATTTCTAAGTGGGGGAGAGTTGTAACGCCCCAGTTTTAGTTAGTTTTATTTAATTGAGTCGTTTTGATTATTTTATTATTATATTATTTTATTTTTTACTTTTATTTGAAAATATATTATTTTTCATTGTTGTGATATTTTATCGCGTTTTGGGAGCGTTTGCAAGATATTTGAGTATAGGGGTATTTTGGTCATTTCATTTATTTTCTTAAGTTAGAAAACATAAATAGAAAGAAAAGAGAGAAAAGTAGTAAGGAAAGAAAAAGAAGAGAAGAAAAAGAGAAAGAAGGAAAGAGAAGAGAAAGAAGAAAAGAGAGAAAACTTGTGGATTAAGAAATCGATCAACCGACTTTCAAAAACACGATTAAATCGGGTAAGGGTGCGAAACTCGATTATCTTATGCTTGTGTATGATTATGTACGTGTGTGTGTGTGTGATTGTTTGTGGTGTTCTATAGTTTTTCGATTCTAAGTCAGAAGAGAGAAATCGATGTTTTCGCGGTTGAAAATCGGTGTAATTGTTGTAGAAAACTTGTTACCATGATTGGGTTAGGTTCTGATTGCTATGTGTTGGTTTGGAAGTGTTTTGGTGGGGAAAATATGGTTTTGGGGTGTGTAACAGCGCTGCTAGGTTTTTCTGAATTCGCAGGTTCGCAATGCGAATCCCCTAGCGAAGGGGAAAGCGAGCATTCGCTTGCTATTCGCACTGCGAAGGTGAGGGCGAGCATTCGCCAGAGACTCGCACTGCGAACTTTACCTCATTTCAGTTCTGACTTGGTTCGCCAGACGTTCGCACTGCGAATGGGGCAGCGAACCAGTGTTGGCTAGGCATTCGCCCGAGACTCGCACTGCGAACTGTAGGCTATTTTCCTTTCTTCCATGATTCGTTGTGGTATTCGCACTGCGAATGAGGAAGCGAAGGACTCGCTAGCAGCTTCGCACTGCGAACATGACAGCTTTTCCCAATTTGTTTTCTTTATAACTTTTGATCCGTAAGTCGGTTTGAGGCGCGGTTTGGTGCGTTGGAAAGCTTTTGACATGTTCTTTCTTATTAAAATGGTTTTGAGATTGTTGGCCGATTAAATTATGTCGGCAATTTGACAGGTGTCGTTTTGTCAAAGAAGAGGACCTAAAGCGATGATTATAGACGATCGTGCGCCTTATACAAAGAAGACCTAAAGCGATCGGATTGTGCGCCTTATACAAAAAGGACCTAAAGCAATCCATAAACGTCGTGCGCCTTATACCAAGAGGACCTAAAGCGACGGGGAACATCGTTTTCCCGACGGGGAGTTACACTAAGTAAGAAGCGATGATTCCAATAGTTCCTGAGTGAACTAGTGTTGAGATGATGGATGGATGGTACCACATATGCATTGCATAGAGTCGTTGTGTCGGTCTCTGTGCATTTGCATAAATCATGAATGGATTGATTTTGTGTGGAATTGTGATTGGAATTAATGAGTTGAGATATATATATATATATATATATATATATATATATATATATATATATATATATATATATATTTGTGTTGGTGATAATTGTATTGTGCCTGATTGATATGCATTGGTGTCGAATATATGAGATATGCATTGTGTTGTTTTGTATTTGAATTCTGGTGTAAGTTGTCGTGAGAATATTTTACGTCAGTATTTTTGTGTTATTATATAATTATATGCAATTATATTATGATTGTGTTTCTCACCCCTTCTGCTGTTTTAAATGCTCTATGAGGCATTGCAGATTAGATTGTTGGAGGTCTTTTTGTGAAGCTTAGGTCTTCATTCTTTTGTCGGTTGGCTCTGATATGTAGCACCGGGTAGTCGGGGAGGTCGAGTGTGATAATTTGTATTATGTATACGCATGTTTTGGATTGTACTTGTGTGACTTTGTATATAGCAGACAAACTTTTTATGATGTATATATACGAGATTCAGTTACAGATTTTCCGCTTTTATTCTGTATCTGAATATGTGGGTGTTAGGAACTCAGTTCCTTTGTTATGTGTTATCTGAATTGTTGCATATCTATATGAGCAGGTTATTGCGTGATTTTAATTCCTTTTGATGTGACGCTCTCGTCTATGCCGTGAATTTTTTATTATACTCTGATTATTTATTATCGCTTTAATAGCTTGGGGGTGTAGAAGGGGGTGTTACACCACGCACCACGAGAGCTATCCTTGAGTATCTGCAGGATGACGTATAAATCATCACCAAACACAGGCAGGGTGAGAAACCAAAATTTATTATAATAGTATAACAAAACCAAATACGTAGGACTACATCATATCATCAATTAGACATACATGGAATCACAACAAAATCTTCAACAACATCACACGTCAATCATACAAGGTCAATGCAATGTTATGCGTCATACATCAATGTAATGCGGTACCGACTTCATCAACATGTAATGGACACTGGGCCATCAACCCTCCACTAAGGAGCATAACATAAACAACATAGTCACTTCAATCCACACAGTGGGATTGAAGTCATCAACAGACCGAAGTCTCAACATAGGATGTTATGAAATGCAATGATGCGTCATTCTCAACCAATCCAATATAATCAACATATTGCATCATCATTTAATACCACCCAAATAAATCATGTAACCTCATATATCATCATAATAATCTTCCAAAATATAACATCAAAAGGAGTCATCAACACAGCAACAAAAAACCATTACGAAACGACAAAGAAAACATAAAAAATGCACAACAGCCACGTTGCGCCTCCACGTCGCCCGGCGGAGTACAACGGCGCTCAGTGCTTCGCCCGGCGGAGTATAGGCGCAACACATCCCTCAGATTCCGTCAAGTTATAGTAGCATTCCATGCTTCGCCCCTCCTGCATCGCCCAGCGAAAAGACCAGCACCCGGAGGTCCAATCGCATCGCCAGGTGGTACGCGCGCGGTAGCAGAACTTCTATTTGCGTTTTTCTACCACACCAGACCCAAAATCTCCACAATTCCAGTTCTCATAATGCACGAAATTCTCATCAATTCACAGCAACAATTAGCAACAATAACATACATTATATTATAGACAACCTCATGAATAAACCTCATCATCCTAACTCTTTAGAATCTCCCTCTTTCTCATCAAATCCCATCAAAACCCCTAAACCCCAACTTCCTATCATGATCAATTCATTATACCAAACTAATAAACAATGATTCTCCCCATACCTTAGAGTAGAATCTAATTCCTCTTCTCCTTCTACAACACTTCAACCCTAGCTTCCTTGTTCTTCAGAGCCTTTTTGCTTCAGCCACCAAAAACACATATATTGAGAATCTCCCTCACTATTTCCTCTCTTAACTCCCAAATACCCCTCAATAGGTTCTTCCATCTTTACCCTCACTTATCCTCCACAAATGACCAACATACCCTCAATACTCCTAACTCCCTTATTTTAATTTAATAATAATATTTAAATAATATACCCTACATTATTCTAATATCACTATCATTAAAATAAACACCCAAATACTCTTCATGCAACACAACAACATATTCAACACAATTGCCATATTTTTACAAATAATTAACCAATAATTAATTTATGAATTTCAAGGCGTTACAGCTCTCCCCCACTTAAAGAATTTTCGTCCTCGAAAATTTACCTGGAGCAAATAGAGTCGGATACGACTCCTTCATATGGTCTTCACGCTCCCAAGTCCAACTTTCACCAGTTGCTCCACCCCACAATACCTTCACTAAGGCAATCTCTTTACCTCGTAACTGTTTCATTTCGCAGCCATCTATCTGCACTGGTAACGCTTCAACAGTCAGATTATCTATTACCTGTACATCATCCATCTGAATCACATGCAACGAATATGAAATATACTTCCTCAGCTGCAACACATGAAACACATCATGCAAATTCGCAAGCGACGGTGGTAACGCAATCCGATATGCTACCTCTCCTATCGTTTGCGAAATCTGATATGGACCAGCAAAACGCGGTGTGAGCTTTCTAGACTTCAAAGCTCGCCCAACACCTGTTACCAGAGTAACTCTCAAAAACACATGATCTCCTTCTTGAAATTCAAGCGCCTTCCTTCTCTTATCATGATAACTCTTCTGACGACTCTGCGAGGCCTTCATTCTCTCTTGAATCATCTTAATCTTCTTAGTCGTCTCCTGCATAATCTCTGGTCCAAGTACAGCACTCTCGCCTGATTCATACTAACACAGTGGAGTCCTACACCTCCTACCATACAACGCTTCATACGGTGCCATACCAATACTAGCATGAAAACTATTGTTGTAGGTAAACTCAATCAATTGAAAATGACTGTCCCACGCTCCTCCATGGTCCAGCACACATGCCCTCAGCAAATCCTCTAATGATTGGATAGTCCTCTTTGTTTGACCGTCCGTCTGCGGATGATATGCAGAACTCATCCTCAACTTAGTACCCAACGCATCTTGCAAACTCTTCCAAAACCTTGACGTAAATCGTGGATCTCTATCTGACACAATACTCGAAGGTATACCATGCAACTTCACAATTTCCTCAATATACATCTCACCTAGCTTCTGCATGGAATGATTAATCTTCATCGGCAAGAAATGAGCCGACTTAGTTAATCTATCCACAATCACCCAAATTGAATCATTTCCCTTTGCAGTCCTTGGCAATCCCGACACAAAATCCATGGAAATACTATCCCATTTCCACTCTGGAAAATTCAACGGCTGCATCATACCTAAAGGCTACTGATGCTCTATCTTCGACTTCTGACAAGTCAAGCACGCATAAACAAACTCTCCTATATCCTTCTTCATACCTGGCCACCAAAACTATTTCTTTAAATCCTTGTACATCTTCGTAGCACCAGGATGAATACTCAATCTACTTCTATGTCCTTCCTCTAGATTACTCTGCTTAATTTCCGGAACATCTGGAACACACACTCTGTCTCTGAACATCATCACACCATTCTCGCCAATTCGGAATTCACTTCTGTTACCTCGGTTAATCAGTGTCAACTGGTCCACCAACTTCATGTCAGATTGTTATCCCACTCTGATATCTTCTAGAATACCACTAGTCAACTTCAACATTCCCAACTTCACACTGTCAAGAGTTGCTTCACACACCAAACTCAAATCTCGAAATTGTTCAAGTAACTCCAACTCTTTCACCATAAGCATCGACATATGCAATGACTTTCTGCTCAATGCATCAGCCACTAAATTAGCTTTACCCGGATGGTAATTCGAATCAAAGTCATAATCCTTCAACAATTCCAACCACCTCCTCTGCCTCATGTTCAACTATTTCTGATCAAACAAGTACTTCAAGCTCTTATAATCGCTGAACACTTCGAATTTAGAGCCAAACAGATAATGTCTCCAAATTCTAAGTCATGAGTTGGGTAATTCACCTCTTGAATCCTCAATTGCCTGGAAGCATAAGCAACAACTTGACCATTCTGCATCAATACTCCTCCAAGGCCCATCTTCGATGCATCGCAGTACACCACAAAAGATTCATTCGAATTAGGCAAAATCAACACTGGAGCAGTAGTCAACTTCTTCAATTCCACAAAACTCTTTTCACATGCAACATCCCACACGTAAGCCTGACCCTTTCGAGTCAACTGTGTCAAAGGTAATGCCAACTTTGAAAAGCCTTAAATAAACTTACGGTAATAACCTGTCAATCCCAGAAAACTTATGATTTCAGTAGCAGATTTCGGAGTCTCCCATTGCAACACAACATCAATCTTCGAAGATCCACAGCAATTCCACCACTCGAAATTACGTGGCCAAGGAAACTCACAACTTCCAACCAGAATTCACACTTCGACAACTTCGCATACAACTTCTTCTCTCTCAACACCTGCAACACAATCCTCAGATGCTCTGCATGTTCTTCTTCCAACTTAGAATATATCAGAATATCGTCAATGAAAACCACAACAAACTTATCCAGATATGCATGAAAACTCCGATTCATGTACTCCATGAACACTCCAGGTGCATTGGATACACCAAACAGCATCACAGTGTATTCATAGTGACCATATCTCGTCCTGAAAGCTGTCCTTGGAATATCATCTGACTTAACGCGAATCTGATGATACCCCGATATTAAATTAATCTTACTGAACACACAAGCTCCTAGTAGTTGATCCATCAAGTCGTCGATCCTCGGAAGTGGATGCTTATTCTTGATAGTCACCTTATTCAACTGCCGATAATCAACGCATAACCTCATACTATCGTCTTTCTTCTTAATCAACAACACCGGAGCACCCCACAGAGAAACACTTGGTCGAACAAACTTCTTCTCAAGTAGTTCCCCTAGTTGCTTCTTCAATTCACTCAATTCAAAAGCTGGCATCCGATATGGAGCCATCGACACAGGACTAGTACCTGGTACCAAATCCACTCCAAACTCTACCTCCCGATCTGGAGGCAAATCACTTATGTCATCCGGAAACACATTTGGGAATTCGTGGATAATAGGTAATTCGACACTCGCAGCTTCACGATCAACTTGCAACGATGCAAACATTGCAAACATCTGGGCTTCATTTTCTAGAAGTTCATCCACTTGCTTAGCCGTCAAGAACATCAACTCACCATGGTCACCAAACTCTGGAAACTCTACCGTCTTAGCATAACAATTGATATGCACAAAGTTGAACTCCAACCAGTTCACTCCAAGAATAACATTGATTTGGTGCAAGGGTAAGCACACCAAATCCATCAAGAAAATATTCCCATAAATAGTTAGAGGACAACTTAAACACACTTGAGTAGTAGTGACAGAACAATTGCAGGCATCTCTATCACCATACTACCATTCATATCAGACAGTTTCAAACCCAACCTGGTCGCACACTCAAGCGAAATAAACGAATGAGTAGCACCAGTATCAATAATAGCAACCAACTTAACATCATTAATAAAACATGTACCTCGAATCAAGTTATCCTTCTTAGGAACTTCTGAACCACTCAAAGCAAATACTCTACCCTTGGTCTCGGCAGCAGTAGCGGTTTTCTTCAGTTTCTAGCACTGAGTGCTGATATGCCCCTCTTCACCACAGTTGAAACAAGTTGGTCCTTCATTTGGACAATCACCAACCCGATGACCCTTCTTGCCGCATCTGTAGCATCTCATCACTTGGTTATTGCACACATCAGACTTATGATCTGCCTCTCCACACTTGTAGCACTTGAGAGGAACAGAACCCGCTCCCCCATTTGGCTTCTTCCCATCTGAAACTTTCTGTTTCCCTTTCTCAGCTAGAGTCACATAAGGTTTTCCTCGGAACTGGCCCTTCTCTTTCTTCTCACTCAATTGCTTATAGTGAGCAGATCGAGCTCGACTGTCTTCATCATAAATCCTGCTCTTACCCACCAATTCAGCATACCTACAAATCTGCTAATACCCAATACCCTGTTTGATCTCTGGTCTCAGCCCATTCTCGAACTTGAGACACTTGGACATCTCAGTATCAGCACGGTTGTAGTGAGGACAAAACTTCACCAGTATCTCAAACTTCGCAGCATACTCTGCCACAGTCATATCTCCACTTGTGTGCACTTGCTAGATCATGAGTACCCAAAAAAGTCGGTGGATTGTTCCTCTGAAACTTCCCCAAAGCAATAAACTCATCTGGAACTCCACCATTCGGATTGAGTTGCACCACTACATTAGCAACTAATTCCAAAGCATCAGCAATAGCACGGTCGTTTCTCCCAGCCATCTGCAAACCATCAACCAACATTAAGAGAAACAAGATATCGACAATGTCTACACATTCATCGATCGTAACACAACACGACCTGGCCAGACAGACCGACCTGCTCTGATACCACTAATGTAACACCCATATACCCCACATCAAATATATAGATAAATATTCAAGTAAATCAGAGTAACAACATCCAAAAAGGGAATCACATTTATATACAGCATCAAAACAACTTTGTCTTATCCCGTAACACGAGTTCCTCATGCATTTCAAAAAAATCAAACTTCATTCATTAAAAAAGATAATCTTAAATAATTCGAACAACTTCATTCAACATTTTCAACTCAACATTTTAAACCAAAAGAAAACAAACGAACACTATGGTTCACAACCGTTCCCAACCCGATGTTACATGACACAGAGCAGGACACCATCTTACATCTAACGAAAACAAATGAACAGAAAATAATTCAAAGCGAAACTCCACGCACCACGAGCGTTATCCTTGAGTATCTGCAGGATGACGTATAAATCATCATCAAACACAGGCAGGGTGAGAAACCAAAATTTATTATAATAGTATAACAAAATGAAATACGTAGGACTACATCATATCATCAATTAGACATACATGGAATCACAACAAAATCATCAAAAACATCACACGTCAATCATACAAGGTCAATGCAATGTTATGCGTCATACATCAATGCAATGCGGTATCGACTTCGTCAACATGTAATGGACACTGGGCCATCAACCCTCCACTAAGGACCACAACATAAACAACATAGTCACTTCAATCCACACAGTGGGATTAAAGTCATCAACAGACCGAAGTCTCAACATAGGATCCTATGAAATGCAATGATGCGTCATTCTCAACCAATCCAACATAATCAACATATTGCATCATCATTCATACCACTAAAATAAATCATGTAACCTCATATATCATCATCATAATAATCTTCCAAAATATAACATCAAAAGCAATCATCAACACAACAACAAAAAATAACACGAAACGACAAAGAAAACACAAAAAATGCACAACACCCAAGCTACGCCTCCAGGTGGGCGGAGTACAGCGGGGCTCAGTGCTTCGCCCGGCGGAGCACAGGCGTAGCACATCCCTCAGATTCCGTCAAGTTCCAGTAGCGTTCCATGCTTCGCGCCTCCTGCATCGCCCAGCGAAAAGACCTGCGTCCGACGGTCCAATCGCGTCGCCCGGTGGTACGAGCGCGGTAGCAGAACTGCTATCTGCGTTTTTGTACCACACCAGACCCAAAATCTCCACAATACCAGTTCTCATAATGCACGAAATACTCATCAATTCACAGCAACAATAACATACATCATATTATAGACAACCTAATGAATAAACCTCATCATCCTAACTCATTAGAATCTCCCTCTTTCTCATCAAATCCCATCAAAACCCCTAAACCCCAACTTCCTATCATGACCAATTCATTACACCAAACTAATAAACAATGATTCTCCCCATACCTTAGAGTAGAATTTGATTCCTCTTCTCCTTCTGCAACATTTCAACCCTAGCCTCCTTGTTCTTCAGAGCCTTTTTGCTTCAGCCACCAAAAACACGTATATTGAGAGTTTCCCTCACTATTTCCTCTCTTAACTCCCAAATTCCCCTCAATAGGTTCTTCCATCTTTACCCTCACTTATCCTCCACAAAAGACCAACATACCCTCAATACTCCTAACTCCCTTATTTTAATTTAATAATAATATTTAAATAATATACCCTACATTATTCTAATATCACTATCATTAAAATAAACACCCAAATACTCTTCATGCAACATAACAACATATTCAACACAATTGCCATATATTTACAAATAATTAACCAATAATTAATTTATGAATTTCAGGGCGTTACATTCATCATTTAAGTAATGATAAATATACTTTATTTGTGGGGTCAAGAAGTCAAAGTCAATATCTAAAGGACAACACACAATGCCAAGTGGTGTTTGATGGAATCCTCAATGATCTCTGGTCAAGAAATCTCAAATGATGGTATCTATCAATAAACTCTATCAAGCCTCATTTGTTAGAAGTAGGAAAGTCTAAATGAAGTGTTGAATCAATGATGAATCTTGCACAAAAATGTGAAGTTTTAAACTTTGAGAAATAGAGGAAGTGTGAAATCTCGCACAGTCGATGTCTAAATGATCAGAGTATTATTAAAATATTAAAGTAACTCTTAAATTATTAAGGCAATGCACGCACTCACCTAAAAGTGTTTTAAACCTCTCTAAACTTACTAAATAACCTTATAACCTATAGAGGAACCATCAAGGTGCTTGTGGTATTAGAATGCTTGTATACATTGCTTAATCGATTAGGGCCCTTAACAAATCAACTAGAGCAAGAAATAAATCTTCGCAATCGATTAACAACACTCCTAATTGATTAATAGCCATAGTTGTTGTAGGGTTTCCCTTTTAGAAAATAAAGTTGCTGCATTTTGAAGCTCATAATCGATTAACTCTATGGCATAATCGACTAAAGTAGTTAATGGTCCATGGATCTTTTTTCTTTTTGATCTATTTTCCCTATACATAGAAGGTTTCTCCTTACTTTCAAAACACACCAAAAAACTTATTTCTTTATACTTTCTCACGTTATACTCTCTCCATTTCATTTCTTTATTTTTTCATTAAAGTGTCTTAGTGCTTTGAGAGGGAAAAATATCTGTTAGAGTTTTTGTTTGTTATAGTGTTGGGCTTATTATTGTAAATTACTCAATAGGGCTTTGTATCTTGTGTAATATCTCTTATGACAAGTTGTTGTTTGGTTCGTGGGCTAAAGTAGTAAAAGCTCATGTTTTGTTTGTAAGACTATAGTTGTTGAAAATCTCTATTTGAATCGTGAGTTTAACCCGAAATAAAAGCTCTCGTTTGACTCGTGGAATTGTATGTTAAATTTTATGTTTGCTTCCTGAACTCAATCTAGTGTAAAAGCTTTGTATGTTCTTAATATTGTCTTGTTGTAAAATCTCATGTTTTATTTAGAGGATACACTTTGCAAAACTCTTGTTTGGATGTAAGAGATTTGTGTGTATACCTACGAAAAGCTCTCATCTAATATGAAAACTGTTAAAAAGATATTTTTGGAGATATAAGTATGCCAAATAATTTGGCCGGACTTAAATAAATCCTAATGCAACTTTCTAAACTATAATCTCTTTATATTTATAATATTTATGCTATTTACTCTGATTTATGTTTCTTTAGGTTCCTTTCTATTCTTTATGTGTTTTACAAAATTATTTTAAACACTCTCATTTATTTTTAAAAAAAATTTAATTAGACATCATTTTTCAATATCCTGCCAATCACATAAAAATCACATAAAAGTAGAGACTGGTATATGATAATAGTAATACTTAGTAATAGTATTTTTCTATTTAATTCATTTTTTAATATATGTGAATTAATTAATTGAGTTAATTATTTCAGAATGAAATGCATGAAAGTCACAACGAAAAGCCATGTTTGATAGGAGAGGAGAGGAGGTAGGGCGATTCGAGGGCGAGGGGGACGGGGGCAACCACAACGGGTACCGCCGTCGCCGGAGACTCTCATCTCACCAATCGTAGCACCAATTCCAGAGAATCTGAACGCAAACCAGGACAATCTTGATAGGGTTGAGCAAGAGAAAGAGATTGAGGAAATAGATGAAGAGGAAGAACAAACCCTAAAACCCAAAGAGAACCCTTCGATCCAAACGCAACCAGAGAAAATCACTGAAGATCGCAAGCTGTGGGTGGATATTGTTCGAGAGAATAGGAATCCTTCAAAGGGGCTTACTCTGGAGTATGTAGCACCGTCATTGGTCAATGGAGAGATAGAAGTTGAAATTCAAGAGGAAGACATTGAATCTGAAGTGAAATTTTGGAGTTCATCACTCATTCTTTATGCACTGGGAGAAGATCTAAGTATGAACTCAGTCAAGAAATTCATGGAGAAGATGTGGAATTTTGTCAAACTTCCAGACATGTTCTTTCATGAAGATGGCTACTTCATTCTTAGATTCCATTCGTTTACTGATAGGGATGCGGTTCTGCTGAAAGGTCTATACACTTTACGAAATGTCCCTCTTCTGTTGATGGAGTGGAAACCTGATTTCAATCTGCAACAGGATATGCTGAGAACTCTTCCGTTGTGGGTGAAATTGCCACAACTTCCTTTGCACCTATGGGGAAACAAGAGTCTGAACAGAATTGGAAGTGTTATTGGAGTGCCTTTGATGACAGATGAATGTACAGCGAGCAAGATTAGAGTATCGTATGCACGTATGCTTGTTGAAGTTGATATCACAAAGGAGTTAGTTAAGGAGATACCAATCAATGACTGTAATGGAAAAAGAATAATTCAGACTGTGGAATATGAATGGAGGCCGAAATATTGTAACCAGTGTCAGAGGATGGGACACCAATGCAAGATAAAGGTCAACCAAGGAGAGCAACAATGGATCATCAAAACAAAACCACCGGAAATAGTAAAAGAAAATGAGATCAAAGAGGGTGGGCAGAGCAATGAAGTAGGGAGTACAAGTGAAAATAGAACTCCTAAGAAGGATCAAGAGATTCAACAACAACAAGAAACCAACTGGACAACAATCAACAAGGCTTCTAGAGATAAAAGAAAGAAAGGTATGAATGATGGAAACACCCCTGGTTTTAACTGTGTTAATGGTTTTGATGCTCTTAGGGTTTTGAATGACCCTCAAGTGCCCCAAGATAGGGGACCATGATTATATCATGGAACATACGAGGGCTGAATAAAGCCGGCAAACTTAGAGAGATTAGCTCCCGTCTCTACAAGTTTATGCCTGATATTTTGATCCTGATTGAAACTAGAGTGAAGAAAGAAAAAAAAGACAAGATTAGAAGTAAACTAAAGATCCATAGAAAGCACTTAGACAATTACCAGAATCATTACAATGGTAGAGTGTGGTTATCTTGGAATGATAGTAAGATTGACATTCAATTTGTGAGCAGTTCTGATCAGTTCATTCACTGTGGAGTGTCAGATACTCAGGGTGGTTTTAAATACTGGTTAACTGCAGTCTATGCCCATAACCAGTTGGAGGATAGGAAGAAATTGTGGAAAGATTTGAGTCAACTGCATCAAAGACAACAGGGCCCCTTGTGTGTGATAGGTGACTTCAACAATGTTACTAAAGCTAATGATAGAATTGGAGGCAGAATGGTGTCTGATAATGAGTACAAAGATCTTGTTGATATGATGAATTTTACAGGGCTCAGTGAAATGGATAGCTCGGGTGACTACTATACTTGGAGTAATAAACATACCAATGGAACTATTTATTCAAGAATTGATAGGCTCATTGGTAATTCAGCCTGGTTCCAAAATAACATTAATATGCACATGAAAGTCCTCTCCCTTAGTGTCTCTGGCCATGCAATGTTGTGTGTGGAGGAGGCTACTATTGTAATGAGAAGAAAAGGCAGATTTAGATTCAATAACTATATGGTGGAGATGCAAGGATTTGATGAAGCTGTCAGAAATAGTTGGAATAAGCAAACTCATGGGAATCCCATGTCAGTGTTATGGCAGAAACTCAAGAGACTACAAAGGGACCTTAGTATCTTTAGTAAACAAAACTTTAATGTGAAACACCAACTTGACATCGCTAGAAAGGAGTTGGATGATGCTCAAGAGGCACTTATACATAACAGAATGGATAGAGGACTGATAGAGAAAGTGAGGAACTGTACTACTCAAGTTATGCATTGGAATGATATTGAAGAAAGAATGTTGGTTCAAAGGGCAAAGATCGATTGGATGAGATTGGGGGATGGAAATAATGCTTATTTTCATGCCTCTATTAAAGCTAAGCAGCATGCCAATACCATGAATAGAATCTACAGCACTAATGGCAAATGTTTAGAAGATCAAAAGGAGATACAACATGAAGTTCTAGAGTATTACAGAGGGCTGATGGGTACCAAAGCTAATACTACTAGGCATATTGATGTTGAGGCCATGAGGAAAGGTAAACAAATAACTAAAGAGGATGGTGACAGATTGATAGCAAAGATCACTGATAAGGAAATCACAGATGCACTGAAAGATATAGGTGATCTGAAGTCTCCAGGTATAGATGGTTTTGGGGCCAAATTCTTCAAGGCAAGTTGGACTACTATCAAGAAGGACTTTACTGCAGCAGTTCATGAGTTTTTTGAAAAAGGTAATATGATTAGAAACTTCAATTGCACTGTAGTGACTATGATTCCTAAAACTGATGCTGCCAAGTGTGTTAGGGACTATAGACCAATAGCTGGGTGTACTACCTTCTATAAAGTCATTTCAAAAATAATGACCAATAGACTTGGTAGGGTGCTGCAGAATGTGATTCATCATAGCCAGGCTGCCTTCATCCCAGGGCAAGTAATTCATAACCACATCTTACTGGCTGTTGAGTTAATGAGAGGATATGATAGGAAAGGTGGGACTCCTAGATGTATGCTTCAGTTGGACCTCCAAAAAGCTTATGATATGATTGATTGGGAAGCTTTGGAAATAATTCTCAATGAAATTGGTATGCCTCATAGGTTCACAGGTTGGATTATGAAGGTAATTAACACAGTCAGTTACAGATTCAATGTCAATGGTGAGATGACTGAGATGTTATATGCCAAGAGGGGGATTAGACAGGGGGACCCTATATCTCCTCTCCTATTTGTTATCGTGATGGAGTATATGAATAGAGTGATGGTAAAGATGCAGAAGAACCCAAACTTTAATCATCATAGCAAATGTGAAAAACTTGGTTTGACACATCTGTCTTTTGCTGATGATATATTGTTGTTTAGCAGAGGAGATAAAATGTCTATTGATTTAATTCTTGATGCTTTTCAGTTATTTTCTGATTCTACAGGTTTGATCATCAATCCTAACAAATGCAAAATGTTCTGTGGAGGTATGACAGGAGATATAGTTCAAGATATAAAAGTGCAAACTGGTTTTGAGCAGGGTAAGTTGCCCATAAGATATCTGGGAGTTCCACTGTCGAGTAAAAAGCTGAATATTACTCAGTATATGCCTCTAATTGATAAGATTACAGCTAAGTGCAAACACTGGTCAGCCAAATTGCTTAGCACTGCTGGTAGAATTCAACTTGTTAAGAGCGTTTCTCAAGCTATAACCAATTTCTAGATGAGTTGTTTTCCTCTCCCTAAGAAGGTTATTAAGAAAATTGATGCTATTTGTCGGTCTTTCATATGGTCAGGAAAGGAAGAGATTAGCAGAAAGAGCCCTATCTCTTGGAAAAAGATGTGCAGCCCAATCAAAAATGGTGGAATGAATATTATTAATGCTGAGATTTGGAATACTGTTGCTATGTTAAAGTGTTTATGGTGTATTTGTTTGAAAAGTGACAATTGGTGGGTAAAATGGATTCACAACTATTACTTAAAAGGTGGAAATATTATGAATTGTACAGAAGATAAGGGAAGATGCTCTTGGATATTGGTCAAAATTCTGCAACAAAGACAGTTGGTTGGAAGGATTCAAAAACTGTGGGATACAATGCTTATGGAAAAGAAATTTCACATGATGAAGGTATATTTGCAACTGGTGGAAGATACCAATCAATACAGTTGGAATTCTCTGATTAGACACAATATGGCACGTCCAAGAGCGGTGCATACTCTTTGGATGGCATGCCATGGCCGATTGGCCACTAAGGACAGACTGAGAAAGATTGGTTTTATCCATAATGATTGGTGCAACCTTTGTAATGAAAAGGTGGAAACTCTAGAACATATCTTTTTTGATTGCAGGGAGACCAAAGAATTGTGGCAGCAGCTGCTAGATTGGATTGGGATTAATAAGAAAACGAAAAGCTGGAATGAAGAATTGACATGGATAGTGAAAACTACAAAAGGCAAAGGATGGAAAAAAGACATTTTGAAGATGATGTTCACAGAAGCTGTCTATGGAACTTGGAACTATAGAAATAGAGTAATTTTTGAAGGGCATTGTGATAAAGATATAGTGATTAGGAGTATAAAAGATAGTATAGTTTATAGAGCTTGGCAAAAGATCAAGTATAGAAATCATATAGCCAACTTGCTTATGTAATGTGGGTAGAATTGGTTTTCTAGTGTTGTTGTTAGGCTGGACCGAGGGGTCGCCTTTTTCGCTTGTACTGTTTTTTTTGAAATATATATATTTCATTATTTCAAAAAAAAAAAAAAAAACCATGTTTGATATATTATGCTCTCTATGAGATACTTAGGAATATATGAATGTCAACCACCAATCAAATTGTTTATGCTTATCAACAAAGACAAAAACAAATCGAATTTTAGGCAATTGAATATGTCAAATATACTGCTAGTATGTTGGAGGAGCTTTTATTTGTCAAAATTAAAAGAAAATAAAAGCACTATCTCTATCATAGAGCCCTTGAAACAGGCAATTCGGCATAAAGTAACCTTATCTTAAATTTGGTGAATCAAACTCTCAACGTGTGATTAAAGAATAATATATGTGAATCATGCATGCATGTTGTTTGCTGTCAAAATTTTAAAATAATGATGGGATACATGAGAATCAATATATCTTAAATTAAATAAATTATTTAATTTTTGTGTATAAATAGGCATTCATTCATTGTTGTTTATAATAAAAATGATAGCATGAGTTTAAAGGGATATAGGAGAAGGCCTTCAGTAACCCTCAAAGGCTTCCATGGCATGTACACAGTGATGTGGAAATCGTGGGATCCTGTTGACGGGTTACTGAAAGCTTTTATCCTTAGATATGGCTTGCATTCATTTTGGTGAACTAAAATCTTTTAGTTAAACGTAAGTATTTCTTATTATTTTAGTTTTGCTGCTTATTTTTTGAGAGACAAAAGAGTAACAGCAAATTGAGAAAACCGTAAACAAAAACGTATTTTTTTTCAAGTTTGAGTTTATCACATTCTCTAATAGAATTCAATACCGACGTTTACCACCTCCTATACAATATTTTAACACAAGATCAAACTCCCATTTATTCGTTAAGTGGGATTAGTCAGAAGTAACAACAAGCGTAGTTTTCAAAGATTGAAGAACCTCAGGCAAGCTGGGATGAGTTGCTGGATTTATTGGCTGATCATACTCCTTCTTTAGATACCAAGGACAAGTTTGATTGGATGGAGGAGAATAATGAGAAATTTAGTGTCAATCCTTTTTTTTCTTTCTAAAGGTAAATTGATTGAAAAAAAAATGACTAGAGGTATTCTAACCCAATACAAAAGAGAACCGTGATCCAAAGATATTTTCTACCAACACTAAACCCTAAAAATGATCCATACAAAACTCATGGAAATTAGAGTTGGAGTAGTGAATGTCCCCAATACACTCCCATTTCCAAACCAAAATTTTAATGTTCTAAAAAATATCATTTACTTTACACGATCCACCTTCAAATATAACGTTATTTCGTTGCTTCCAAATGCAATAAACCACTGCCATCCAAATAGAAACCATCTTTGCAACACCAGAATTCTTGACAACTGCTCCCCACTCTACAAAAAATTTCCAAACACATCCTGCATAATAGATATTGCTCCCACACCAATCGCTAATCATCTCCCAATTAGCAACAACACATTCAAAGAAAAGATCTTGCACTCCTTCAACGTCTAAATTATTCAACACATATAGGTTCCACAAAAGACCTCTTCTATTTAACATATCTCTAGTTGGCAACCTAAACCAAAACAATCTCCAACCAAATAGCATTACTTTCAACGGAATTTTTGCTTTCCATAAGATACCAAACGCGTTACATTCCGCCTCTCTGCATTTCATCAAGGCCTGATATGCTGATTTTATTGAAAACACACCAGAATTTTCCAAGCTCCACTGCACAATATCTTCAGTTTCTAACACGGGAGTTGCAGCAGCTAGTAAATCCATTAAAATTATGTATCTGTCCATGACAGCTTCATTATGATGCAGCCTAATTCCCAAATCGTTCCAATGCCAAAATCCATTGATCCAATCGCCCATTGAAGACACCGCCTCTGATTTTTTGCTGTTCAGGGTGTAAAGATTCTCGAATAACTCGGCTAACAGAACCTGCGAAAATCCATCTGGCAGAGCAGAACGAGATGGAATTTCCCGATCCCAACTTGAAATAGACAGCTCTTGCAAAACTGAAATTAAGTTTAGTAGCCATAGAAATGATTTTAAACAAATCTTTCCACCAAGAAGAAGCAGCAGTACGGCTGCAGATCCTTTTCCTCAGAATAGAATTTTCAAGGCAACCATAGTTTGACCTGAGAAATTTCTTCCAAATCGAATTCGAATCAACTAATAATCTCAATTTCCACTTTGAAAGAAGAGCAATGTTAAACTCTTCAAGACTCTTCACACCTAGGCCCCCTCCATCATTTTTCTTACAAAGCACTTTCCACTTCATCCAATGCATTTTAGATTTACCTTTTGAACCTCCTCATAAAAACCTCTTTCTAATAACATTGATTTCTTTCCAAACCGCAACCGACACTATTTAAAAGAGAACAAAAAATAGCCAGACTTGATAACACCGAGTTAATTAGAGAAATTCTACCAGCTAAAGATAACAACCTCCATTTCTAAGAAGCCAGCCTAGCTCTGATTTTATCGATAAATAGAGAGAATTTCTTAATACACCCCATAAGTTTCTTAAGCACCACGCGAAATTCCTTTTTTACCCCTTGTTTCCAGTTATGCACATCCGGAAGCACCATTATTTTTAAAAACGTTGATTTGTTCCAGATGTGCATATCAGGAATAATTCCTGATGTGCAGATCAGGAAAACGCAATAATTTCCAGATATACAATTCTATAAATAACCGAGAAATGATTTTTCCGGATATTCAATAATTGTGTTTTTCTGATCTGCAAATCGGGAATTATTCCTGATATGCACATCCGGAACAAATCAACGTTTTTTTAAAAAATGATGCGTCCGGATGTGCATATCCGGAAACTGGGGGCAAAAACGGAAATTCGCGTGGTGCCTAAGAAACCTTTGGGGTGTAATAAGAAATTGCCTAAACAGATTCCAAGTTAACTTTCTTCTAGGATTACACCCTATTGGTATCCCCAAAATTTTGAAATAAGCTGACTCTATCTTACAAGCCAAGAAATAAGAAGCTTTCATAAGAAAGTGTTTATTCACATTTATACCAATAATCCTGCTCTTGTGGAAATTCACCGCCAAACCAGAGACTAGTCAAAAACCCCTCAATAAGGCTTTTATGCTCCAAAGATTTTTCCATCCTCCTCCACCTACTATCAAAGTGTCGTCCGCAAATTGAAATAACTCTACCATAGTGTTTTTGTCAAAACAAAAACCTGAGAAATCCCCCAAAACAGACGACGTTTTGATCATTCCAGCCAGACCTTCCGCTGCAATTTCGAAGAGAAACGGGGAAAGAGGGTCTCCCTGCCTTAATCCTCTTTCGACTACAAAATATTTCTTCGGACTCCCATTCACTAAAATAGACAGGTGGCTCTTGAAAATACACTCCTCTATCCACTTCTTCCAATTTCTTCCGAATCCAATTTTTACCATCATAGATCTAAGAAACTCCCTATAGACGCAATCGTAGGCCTTTTCGAAATCGACTTTGAACAAATCACATTCCAAGTTATCTCTAGTGGCCTTATCTATAACTTCATTAGTGACCACTACACCGTCCAGCAGTTGTCTACCAAGGACGAATGCGGATTGATATTGAGAAACTAGACTACCTATCACTTTTTTCAACCTTGCAGCTAGAACTTTAGCAACTATTTTATCGAGACTCCCCACCAGACAAATCGGCCTATAATCGCCTAAGCTTAAAGTGTTATCAGCCTTAGGGATGAGGATTATGAAAAAGGACGTAACAGCCTTGGGCGAGAAAGCCAAGCTATGAAAATCCCTCATAAAAGTTAAAATATCATATTGCATGAAGTGCTATTAAATCTTCAAGAAGACAAAATTAAAGTCGTCTGGACCCGGGCTTTTGCCTCCATCGCAACTCCAATCCGCTACCTTCACTTCTTCATCAGAGAAAGGGGTTTCCAAGAAAACAACCTCTAAGTTAGCCAACGAGTTGAAATGAATTTCGTCCAAAAACGGTCTCACAGAAACAGATTCTGAGAATTTATCTTTGAAATAGGAAAACATTGTTTCTTTAACATCTTCCACTGAATTAACCAGACATTTATCCATCCTAACATACCCTATATACTTCCTACTCGTTCTACCCTTGATCAACTTATGAAAAATTTTTGAATTGATGTCACCTTCTCTAATACACCTCACCCTAGCCTTCCGAATCATCATATTATCCTTAATGAAGAGGTTGCCCTGCAACCTTCTTATCTTTTGGCAACCAAAGAATCCACATCATCTCCCACTGCATCCACCCATAAATCGTCTGTCTCATTTATTGCTTCGACTTCCTATTCTACTTTAAGATCAAACCAACCAAAAACGTCTTTGCTCCACTTTCTCAAGCTACCTCTCAAAAGCTTCAATTTTGCCTTAATAACGAAGTCACTTATCCCTACAACCTTGAAAGTGTTCCACTCTTTTTTAACAAACTTAATGAAATCCTTATTTTCAAACCAACAATCATTCGTTTTGAACAGTTTCGGTCCCCAATTACAATAAGAAATCTTCATCCAAATAGGATTGTGATCGGAAATGTCTCTCCTGCCAATATTTTGACCAACCAAACCCCATTTATCTACGATAGAATTATCCACGAGGAACCTGTCTAACCTACTCATCGATTTACCATACCCATTGAATCATGAAAAATGCCTCCCTGTCATAGGAAAATCAATTATATTCATCTCAAAGATAAACTCCTCAAATTCCCTCATTCCCAAATATCTGTTGGAATTTGAAGCCCCCTCTCTTTCAGAAGCTAGCACAACCGAGTTAAAATCACCTCCCATTATCCAATAGCCATCTACCAATTTCCTTCTTAACAATATTAATTCTCTCCCTAGCATACATTTTGATCTTAAATCACACGCAAAATAAACATTAACCACAAAAAATACTTTTTTCCACAACAGTTTAGCCCCCAAAAAACCTTCACCTATAAAAGTAAGAATGAGTTGGATCGTACCTTCATTCCATAAAGTAATGATGCCCATAGATGAACCTCTAGATTTACTGAAAGACCAACCAACTTCCGTGACTGCTAACAATCTTGGAATTAACCTCCTCTAATTTTGATTCTTGAATGAAGAATAAATCAGCATTACCACCTTTGATTATGCTACTAATTCTCTTTGTCTTGGAGTAATTACCCCCTCCTCTGATATTCAAAGAAACCACTATCATTGAGTCTCTTTTGTCAACACCTTCTTACCCTTGAATAAAACCTTATCCCTAGCCTCCATAACAGCTAATTTCTTAGAGTAATCCTTCTCGTTATCCTTCGGTACCATTCCTAGTTTAGTAATCGCATTCCAGACCTTCCCCCCAATATTTGATTCCATATTCTCCCAGAACTTAAAATTACATGCACGCACGTCAGAATATGAGATAGCATCATAACATAATATGGCTCGTGCAGAAAAATTCTCTGATGCCGCCGAACAAGAATTCAAGTTGGATGAAATATAATTGTTGGGTTTATGGACCTTGAAAGCATAAAAAAATGAAGGCTGAGAGAATTGTTCAATGGGGTCCTCTGATGACACATGCCCATTAACGTGATTGTCAACAATGGTGAATTCAGGAAGTTGAATAAAAAAATATAACAAATTGTAACAAACTCTAACTGTATCAGCAATACAATTAGGAAAAGAAGAAGAGTAAAAAGTGATTATCATTAAGATTGAATAATGAACTGTTACATAGAGTTTGGCTTTTATATACAAAGAGTAGTCCACATAAATGTAAAGAGGATGGACAAATACTAGCCATATACGTGTAAGATACAAAATATACAAAATACATTAAGCTACTAAACCTATATAAGCTAAGCGCCTCCCTCAAGTTGGACTATGTATGATACAAAGTCCCAACTTGACTAAGATGGAATTTAAGATAGGAGAATGTAGAAGTTTAGTGAACATGTCTGCAAGTTGTGCACTGGTGGACACGAGAAGCAAATGGATAAGCTTGGATTGTAACTTTTCACGAATCACATGGCAATCAAGCTCAATGTGTTTACTTCTTTCGTGAAAAGTAGGATTGTGAGCCAAATATATAGCAGACTTGCTATCACAATAGACTGAAGCAGGTTGAGAGAAAGAGATGAGAAAATATTTAAACAAATATTGTAGCCATTGAAGTTCACAAGTGAGTGAAGCCAAAGCCCTATACTCTAATTCAGTAGAAGACCTATAGATTGTATGTTGTTTCTTCGATTTCCAACATAGAAGTGATGAGCCAAGAATCACACAATATCCAGTGATTGATTTTCTTGTATCAGGTCATCTAGCCGAATCAGAATCAGCAAAACCAAATAGTTTTAGAGAGCAGGATGAAGAAAAGATAATACCTTTGGCCGACACAACTTTCAAATACCTGAGGATTCGTGTAGTTGCATGGTAATGAGGCAAGAGAGGCTTGGCAACATGTTGGCTCAAGTATTGGACAACAAATGAAATGTCTGGCCTAGAGTTAGTCAAGTATATCAACTTGCCTATGAGTCTTCTATAAGAGGAGGGATCCTCCAAAGGTTCACCCTCATTAACTGAAAGTTTGATGTTTGGATCAAATGGAATAGATGAAGGTTTTCAGGAAAGGAAGCCATTATCTTCTAGAAGTTCAAGAGTATATTTTCTTTGATTAAGAAAAATACCTGATGTAGATCTTGCAATCTCAAAACCTAAGAAAAATCTGAGCTGTCCCAAATCTTTGATCTTGAATTGATGGTCCAAAAGTTGTTTGACAAGTTGAATCTCTTAGATAGAGTCGCCTGTTAATACTATACCACCAACATAAACAAGTAAGGCTGTGAAACTATGTTTGGCAACTTTAGTGTATAATGAGTGATCAGCCTGAGATTGTTGAAAACCAAGAGAGATTAAGAACGAAGACAACTTGGAATACCACTGTCTACTGGCTTGTTTAAGCCCGTATAGGGATTTCTGAAGCTTGCAAACCTGATTAAGACTTGAACAAGGAAGTCCGGGTGGAATAGACATGTATACCTATTCATGTAGGTCACCATGGAGAAAAGCATTGTTGACATCTAATTGCTCAAGATGCCAACCTTTAATAGCAGCTATAGAGAGTAAAACTCTGACTGTAGTGAGTTTGACCACGGGAGAGAAGGTGTCAAAACAGTCAATGCCTTCCATTTGGGTATATCCCTTTGCCACTAGCCTTGCCTTGTATCTTTCAATGGAACCATCAACCTTGTACTTAACTTTATAAATCCACCTACATCCAATGGGAGACTTCCCAGCTGGAAAATCAACCACAGTCCAAGTTTGAGTTTTCTTAAGAGCATGTAGTTCCACATCCATGGCTTGTTTCCAACAGTCATACTTGATGGCTTGGTTATAAGTCTTTGGCTCAGGATTTAAAGAAATAGAACAACAAAAATGGTTATAGGATGGAGAACATTTATCATAAGATATAACAGATGAAAGAGGATATGCAACATGTGATTTTTGATGCTGAAAAGAAGAAATATTACATGTATTATAACAATGATAATCGGCCAAATATGAAGGGGGATGTGAAACCTGAGTTGAGTGTATTAAAGGCATATGGGAGGATGCATTTTCTATAAAGATATTGGCAGGAGAGAGAGGATCAGAAAAGTCAGTTTGACCATTGGATAAGGATGTGGAATGAGGGGTGGGAGACTGAACAAGTCTATTGGATAAAGGTAAGGTGTTAGGCTGGTTATCATTAAGCATGTTTTGTTGTATAGGAGGTGAGGGGCCTGCATTCAATGTACTATCTATAGCAGGATTATGACTATTGATAGGAACAGGGCTAGAAGGACTTGTACCATCAGTCATAGGACTGGTATATGAGGAAGAAGGGGACTGTCTTTGGGAGCCAAAATTAAAGGATAAAGGTGAGTTAGGAGAGCTAGCAGTAGCAGGTATAGGCTGAATGTTAGGTTCAGAAATGTCATCAAGGACAGGTGAAGTAATAGGGTCAGGAATGAGTTGGGAAGGTGAGGACTTAGTGTGAAAGGGAAACTGGTCTTCATTAAACACAACATTTCTTGAAAAAAATATGTTGTGGTGTTGTAGGTCATATAATATGTATCCCTTTGTGCCATCTCTAAAGCCTAAAAACACACACTTTCTGGCTCTAGGATCAAACTTTGTCCTATGTGCTTGAATAGTAGTGACAAAACTTAAACAACCAAAAACGTTCAAGTGAATAAGGGAAGGTGGTTGAAGGTATAAGAGTTCATAAGGGCATTTGGATTTAAGAAGTGGAGTAGGGAGCCTATTTATGGTGAATTCAGGAAGATGAATAACAAAATATAACAGAATGTAACAAACTCTAACTATATCAACAATGCAGTTAGGAGAAGAAGAAGAGTAAAAAGTGATTATCATTAAGATTGAATAATAAACTGTTACATAGAGTTTGGCTTTTATATACAAAGAGTAGTCCACTTAAATGTAAAGAGGATGGACAAATACTAGCCATACACGTGTAAGATACAAAATATACAAAATACATTAAGCTACTAAACCTATATAAGCTAAGAGTGGTTCTGATCCAACAATCTTTCATGGGCTTAGATTTAATCTTCCGGGAAGGCCCACTATAATCAGACATTTTTCTCAATTTGACTTTCTTATGTTTTGTCGTTTTCTTCCTCAAACTGGGTTCTAACACATCTACCTTAAAAGTAGGTTCAGAGCATAATACCTCTTCCCCACGTAACTTCTCTGAAAAGTTCCTATCAAGCCCAGCATGGGGAGACGATCTTCCTACTGATGCTACCTTTGCTGCCTCAATTTCCGTATCGAAGTCCGAGGCTCTACCTCTAGAGTCAGCAGGGTGCAGAGAAACATAATTATCCAACTGCCTTTCTCCTTCCAGCGTTCCAGATTTCAAAACTAACGCCGACTCTGGTACAAAATTGACCTGAGAGTGAAAGCTTCCACTCCTTAAGTCACTAACCTAAAAATACTTGTCAACATTCGAGTCATCACCTTCTTACTCCCCTTCAAGTCTACTCCAATTACTTTTCGAATCCGAAGAAGAAGCAACACCTGATTTCTTTGGCTTATAGTTCTTTAAGATACGTAAAGGACCGTGAGAATCCTCGACCATCTTAATTCTGAAAACCTCTCCATCAATCTCGACATTAAAAATTTCTTTCAACACTACCGTGCAATGAGTACAAACCATGAACCTTGTTATGTCCATACATTCCCCTTTCAGAGTGTTTTCATCTGCACGTTCCCACTATTTTAGCTAACGATTCAAAGAATGAGAAATTCCATGCATGGCCTGAAATTTGATAACATATGAGCCAGGTTACTCTCTCCTTGTTCACATCACTCTCCCTCTACTCTCTAATCTCTATAAACCATTACCTCCACCACAACTCAATTTCCCTGATGATATCTTTGATTTCACCTTCCTCACTCTCCTCCAGCAAGTACAGATTGGCACCTTGATGGAAAAGTACCCCTCTATCTCAAAACTATTTTGTATATTATACGCCATACTCAGAGTGTTCACAGACCCTACATAAGCTTTCTTGTATCTTGCCTTGTTGGACTCCACTGAAGAATAATGCAAGTGTATAGGCACCTTCTCAAAACTATTTTGTATATTATACGCCATACCCGGAGTGTTCACATACCCTATATAAGCTTTCTTGTAACTTACTTTGTCGGACCCCACTGAAGAATAATTTAAGTGTACATGCACCTTCTTCGAACGTATAATCGCAGGCTGATTGTTTACTATATCCACAAACGATCTTCTACCATTTCTAAACACTGAGAAGCCTGATCTCCTGCTCTTGAAAACCTCCCCTTTAGTTCCTCGTCCCACACTCCTTTTACTGATTGTCTCACCTCCCTTCTTGATCGTTTTTGTCGCTATATCAAACCTCGGAATATTTGTATGAATCTTAGTTTTATCGATAATTATGTTATCCAACTTAACTTCTAGCATTCTTGCATCCTCCACCTCCTCAAATCTCACAAAACCAAAACGTTTCCCGAACTTATTTCTCTTCTAAGGTATCACCACTTTCTTCACGTTTTCGACTCCCCCAAATAGCTTGAATAACTCTTCAGCAATTATTCTTTTCGGGATCTCTAAGAAATAGATAGAACAATAGTTTTCTTCTGTTAAGAGATCTTGTCTTCCTCCCAATGGAAAAGAATCCCATCTCTGCGCGTAAGCCTTTCTAGAACCTCTTCTAACCACTTTTTTCCACTCCATTGTTGATCTTGAAATCAGCTTGAAAATTAGAGAGAGGTTAGAATGTCTCTCTAACATTTTAAAAACCCAAAGTTTCATCCTTGAAAAAAAAACTACCTTAGATGTTTATATAAGGAAAAAATTGTGGATAGTAGAATTGACACTAAATAAAAGAATTTTTACTTTATTGAAAATTGATTTAAATTTTGCTCTTAAATCTTATCAACTTGGCTTGATAGTAGAAGCAGTTTCTTTGGTATTATAAAAGTTCATACTTGTACTATATTGTATAACTATATAGTATTGTCACCTAGCTAACTAGACAGTTGTGTAAGTTGAGTAAGTGCTTCTAAATAAATTAAACTTGCATAAATCATTTTAGACAATCAATTGCTACTTGGTTCAGTGGTGATTAACATTGAATTTAGTAGGGATAACTGTGGTTTGATATTTCACAATTGCAATCAGGAGGGAGTTGGAACCACTTATATTAGAACTGACCCTACAACCAGATTAATTAGTTCAATATACCGGATACTGATTGTGGAAATAATAAAATTAATAAAAAAGAATTTTAATTACTTTTAAATACAAAATTAATAATTATTTTTTTTGAATAATATATTAAAATGAAAAAATTAATAAATATCAAAATTAATAAATATAATTAATACCAAAATTAATAAATATAAATAAATACCAAAATTAATAATAAAATTTTAAAATAATAAGTTTATAATATACAAAAATGTATAATTAATATTTTACAAAAATTAAAATTTAAAATTAAAATAAATCCTTCGGATCAATCCGGATCGGGAAACTCGTCAAGGTCAAAATCATCGTCATCCTCCTCATTCATCTGTTGTTGACCACCAACTTCTTCATTTCCAACAAACGCTTGATTACCGCCACCTTGTGATTACATAAATTGCCGCATCATCTCCTCCATATCAGCTTGCCTCTTCTTCATTATCTCTATTTGACGTTGTTGCTCCTCTATTTGGGCTTTTAGCGCCGGCTCTCTGTTGCAACGTGAAAAACAACCGGCGGGAAACAGAGTCGCCACCGAATGTTTTTATCCCAAAGAGGGAAAGGAAACGATCGAAGAAACCTAGAAAAGGGAAAGGAATGGCCCTGCGACCAAGATCGGGGTTCGGGAGTCGGTTACGCGAAGAGAAGAATGAGCACCCCTCCGCGTCCATCGTACTCGATGGGATCCACGCTTGTTGTTCTGATCAAAAGAGTGTAGATATCAGAAGCTCCACTACTAACTGGAATGGAATAGAATGAGAAACAAAGAAGATGGGAAAAAAGCACGAAAGATGACTCGATAGGATCTCGCATCCCATGCCTACGTATCTCATCAGGAATGAAAATCAGAGGCAACGCAGTTCTGAATCGAAAAGGGAATTATGCTCAGCAAGACATCGCGTCCTGTGCCTACGTAATCAGACGAGAGAGAGGAAGTTAGAGCAGTCATAGTTTGGCTCACTACGGGTAGCCTTGTTTGTTTGGTGTTTTTTAGATGGACAATGCTAAAGTTCGCATTCTAGCAGTTTAGGTGTTTCTGCTCGTTGTGTGGAGCCTTACGCATTTACCTGTTTGAGGTAGAACGGAAATAATGTGTCCTTACGATTAGAGGGTGTGAGATGAGAAGAGAATCACGAAGGAATATGATTGATTTGTTTATGTCTTTTAGAAGAAGTGTTTTTATTTTTTATTTTTTTTTTGCAATATGTATTGTGCTAAAGACTATGACATAAGAGCGAATACTTTGACAAGGTCACCCTTAATGTGAGATTTGCAAGGCACCCTAGAAGAGTAAAGGAGACCTTCACTAATCATTCCCGATGTGCTTAAGGCTCGTGGCGCACTACACCTACAATATTTGTTAAGTGTTTTTGCTTTATCTTTTTGGAAAGAGAAGAGAGACTCAAATGGTTAAATGAAAAATCTAAGGGGATCTCTATCCTAGAAGTTGTCATGCAATGATTGATCCTACAGTTGAAGTAAGGAAAGGGAATCTCTGCCTATGTTAGCATGCTTGGATTGATAACCTAATGTCTATCCTACTTTGAACCTAATCCAAGATTAGATTCAAGCTAGGAACCTTAAGGGAACATGTGATCATACACAAGTAAACATTAAGCAATTCAATCACCATTCAAAGAAGTAAAGAAGAAGAAATGGGATGAGAAAAGTCACCTAAGAGTTCATGTCAATACAAGTGTTCATCAAATTCAAACCAAGCTCAACTATTGGATAGTTGAAAGAAATATGCAAAATAATGCACTTATGCTCATGCAAAAATCCTAAGACTATCCTAGAGATAATGCTAATCATTTGACAAAATGAAATGGGTCCTAAAAGGGTGAGAATCCTAGTGGGGCAGTATCTATGTCATGTTATGTGTCATTCATGTTATTGACCTAGGAAGTGTAAAAGAAATCAAGTTATGTCTCATGTTAGCACACAAGCAATTGTCAATCAAAAAGTTATGCAAAACACACCTTAAAAGGCAACACAAGTGAAGTTAAGCCAACCATACAAGTTGGGTCAGTAGCACACATGGTATGATCATAGTAAAATGAGGTTTGAGAATTTAAGAAATGGTTATGAAACCCACACCAAGTCATGTTCAAAAGATTAAGCAATTCTACACAAAGAAGTCAATTTTAGAATGCATCCTTCATTTATAGCAACATAATGAACAAGTAAGCATGAAGTTTAGTGTTTAGATGACCTAAGTCATAAGTTAATGCTCATGGTTAAAGCCTAAAAGTAACCTCAATTTGTCACAAAGTTGTCATGGCAAAACATTCTCAAGGACTAATGCAAGTAGGAACCAAAGTTAACCCTAATCACCTTTATGAGCATGTGAAGTTTTAATCATGTAAAAGAATGAAAAGGTCATGTCAAGTGAGTATCTAAGCATGCAAGCCATTATAAAATGACCTATAAAGTTTCACATTTGAGTTTCAAAAGCATTGGATAAATGAAGCACACAAAAGCTTAAGTGGAGTTGTCAAAGTTTGATGCTTAATCATGTTCAAGTTTGTGCAAATGTCGCACCAATTATGAGCATACAAAATGACCTATAAAGTGAGTTAGGCAAGATTTGATTCATTTCTCATCAAGTGTACATGGATGATAAATAATACCTATAATCATGGCACAAGTGCATTCCCTAAACATTGCAAAGATCAACCTTAAAGTTCAAGTAGGATGCACACATTGAATTGCTTATGAAAAATAGTTAGGAGACATTAAGCATTATGATATTTTATTAATGGTATGATGAGGTCAGAAGCTCATTATGTCCTAAAAATATGCCCAATATTATGTGCACAAGATGCTTAAACAATGTCAAACATATGCAAGGCATCAATCATAGATCACTCAAAACAAGCCTCAAAAATGGAATTCAAAAGTGACCCAAAAATCATGGAAAAAATCCCAAGTGATCATCAATACATCCTACATACATGTAAAAAAGTGTATGCAAAAGTTAAGATCAAGACTAGTTTAGAAAAATCAATTTCAAGACATGGTCTGCAAGATATGCCAATTTGTACACCTTTAAATCAAAAATCCAAAAAAATTACCAAAATAATATAAAAATGAAATTAAAAATTATGTAAAATTAATTAATATGTCAAATATCATCCATGAATTTTCTTGGAATTTTTAGATGAAGAAAACTATTTTTAATGATGCAAAATGGAACGAGTTTTTAAAAAGAAATTAAAAAACACACAAATGAAAGGGAGGGGTGCATCCATAGCAATTCCCTTGTTAAAATACTCAATGGGTCCAATGCAAGGGGGTGGGAGTAGCCGAAGCGCGCCCAAACCACTTGCATTTATACAATAATTTCTTTTTTATGCTGTTTATTCATTCTGAAAATAAAATAAAAACAAGGAAAAAGAAATATAGCACGTGCTTTTTTCCTTTCATTAATGCGTTGGCAACTTGTTACAGGTGGAAATTAAAAATTACATGCTGGCCAACCAGAATACACCATGCACGCGTTTCACCAAAAATGAAATACACGGATACTGGAGCTAGGGCTCCGGTCGTCTTCTCCGGTGGACCACCACCGTGAGCAACGACCAAACGTTCCAAAAATTAAAAGGAAGACCCATGTACCGCTCGATTTTTTATGCTGAATCCGAATATGGCCTTAGATTTCTCATAAAATAGCTATATCATGCTAAACGAACAAGAATAAGTTAAGCCCTAAAATCCAAGATCTCTACATTATGCCCTAAACTAACCACAAACAGAGCCTACAAGATGTAGGACTTCAGATGCAACTATCTACATGCTTCTAATCCTCATAACTTGTTCTTAAATGATGCGGAAAGATTCAAGAAAATTGACCTGGCCGGAGTTGAGATTCAAGCTCAAAGAAACCCAGAGAACTTCCTGCAATATCTTGTAATCTCCTTTAGAGCAAAATAAATGCTCAAACTTCAACGAATCTTGCTTGAACTCTCAGTTTAATGATGAAGGGAGATGAATCCTTGGATGGTGCTATTGTGCTTCCAGCTCAAGAATAATGCAAACCGTAGCAAGAGTGAAGTGTAGTGATAAAGATGGTGAAGGAATCTTAGAGAAAGCTTCACTATTGAGAGAGATTCGAAGGGATGAACTTGTGAGAGTAAAAAATGTGATTTTTTTATCTATCAACTCTAATCTTGTGTAAATAATTCTGTTCGGGATTATTAAAGTTCTTATATGTGTGGTTAAAGTGTAGTTAAGAGCTGATCATAGTTAGAAATTCAGTTAAAAGGTTGGTTAAGGGAAGTTTGGAAAAATGAGAATGAAGTGTGGCACGGGTTAGAGGTTCTATGTATGTGATACATCATTGTTATTGTGGTGTACTATATGGTGATGATAATATTGATGTGTGAATGAGCTGATACAATCAAAACAACAACAGCTTGCATACCAAGTTTTATTTCTCTTTCATTTGATGCATATTGAGTAAGAGGGAGATGTGTGCATATTATGTAAGAAATGGTGTGGACATTTTGGGTAATGACAAGGACCTTATGTGTAACACCCCATTTTAAATAATTATTCGTTGTGTTGTTTATGAAATCAATTGATTAATTGAGGGAATTATAGCTAAGGGTGAGTGTGGTAGTTACCCTTAGTTGTGGGAATTAAATGAAAACTTTAGGATAATAATAATATAATGATAAATAAATAATATGTAGGCGTAAGTAGTAATAGTAGTATGGTTAATATTATTATTATTATTATGACTAGTATTATTAATATTATTATGATTATTATTATTATTGTTGGCATCATTAGTATTATTATTATTATTAATATTATTGGTGTATTATTATTATTATTATTGTGACATTATTAGTATTATTATTAATATTTTGGTTAGTGGGAGATAATTAAGAGAAATAAAACAAGTAAGAGTGAGTTAGTGAGGGTTTAGGGAGTTAATCACTTTTCACGTAGAAAGAGAGCAAGAAGAGGAAGAACAAGGGTGCTAGGGCAGGATTTTCTTCTCCAATTTTCGCAGAAATTCAGACCCAAATTCGAGGTAAGAGGCAGAATGGATTTCAATTTTGGTGATTATAACATGAGAGGGTAGTGAGGGTTCCTTCCCCTCGTAGGATTTTATCTGTGTAATTTTCTATCTGTGAATCTGAATCTGTTGTTGATGTATTGTTGTGAAATTCGTGGAAAATCTAAAGGTTACTGCTGTGAATCGTGTGAATAAATTATGTGGTGTTGCTGTGTAAACTGTGTTGTTGCAGATCCGGAATTTTTACAGGTTTAGCAAGTGACGAAGTAGATCTAATAGGTGAATAATCTTGGTAGGAATAATAGAATGGAAGTAGGGACAATAAAATGGTGTAGAAACTATTTTAGGCTTGAATCAGAGGTTTGGGAGTGTACAAGAATGTGAAAATTCGTAAAAATGCAGAAAATTGGGTTTTTGGGGTGCTGGCTGCCCATACGTGTAGCGCAGAAGGCCTTACGCGTAACACAGAGGCCTTACAAGTAACAGAGTAGGCCATTACGCATATGGTGGGCACGCCAAGAGGCCTTACGCGTAACACAGTAGGCCATTACGCGTAACACAGGGCATTACGCGTAACGCAGAGGCCTTACGCATAACATTGAGGGCATTACGCGTATGAGCAGCGTGGGTGCATAATTTTCCCGTTTTCACGATTTCTTCCCGATTTCGCGTCCGATATAATTTCTTTTGGTTTGTGAGACTAGTAGGAACATAATTGAACATGTTAAGACTAGTAATGGTGGTAAGAATGATAAAACGTGATTTAGGTGGATTAATTAAATAATTAGCTAATTAAGGCCATGTGAGGTGTTGTTATTAGTCGTGTGAGTTGTGTGAGACTGTTTGGACAGGGTGGTAATTCTAGGAAATGTGATAAACTGTATTTTTGGGTGGATTACTTCATTAACGACTGATTAATGCAAAGTAATGGATTGTTGTATATGTGATAACTGTATTGGTGCAAGTGGGTAATTCTATAGGGAATTACGGTGATTGTATGACTCACGTGAGATCAATGAGGATTGTGTATTATGCCTGATAATAACGTCTCATGCATACTTTTTGTGTGCAATGATATTGTTATACAGGTGTAGTAACTCAATGGTGAATTACGATGCTAGTGTACCGCACGTGTGATCAGGAGGATCGTGTAGATGTATAACTGATTGTTATACATGTGTTTGTGCATCTTTTGTGTCATGCATTTCATGACGTGTCTGGTGGAGAAAGCTAGGTGGGAATCCATGATAGGTGTCTAGTCTTGTTCATACTCCAAAGTGGAGTTGTGATGGAGATAAATCATTGCTCAGTGGGAGTGTATCTGATTTATCCGGATTCCAATAGGAATCGGGTTTGATTGAATGAACCATGGTGTATTGGTATCACATGCATAGTGCCAATCATCGAGTCACATTGCATTACTATGTGTTTATAGAATTATGATTGAAAGTGACAAGTGTGTCGTAATGGTGTGCTATTTATGTGTGATTGTGTGATGACTACTCCTTAACATGTATTATACACCGCAAATTATTGAATGTAGTTCTCACCCCTTTGTTGTTTGTTGTGTCTATGCTTCTCGGAAAGTACAGATAAGCAGGTACCTAAGTAGTGCGTGGAGCTTGTGTTGCTCGATCGAGTCTTAGGAGTCGCTCTGATACATAACTCGGGATATTGGGGGATTTGTTTTGTTTTATACCATGTTATTTCGTTACGTATCTCATTTATTAAACTTTTATAAGACCACTTATTATGTGGAGAGTATTATGGTGAAGGCCTTAGTGCCATAGATTGAATTGAATTATGATTCCGCTGTAAAAGCAATTTTTATGAGTAATAAAGTGAATGAAGTAATTGAGACTTCAGGAAATTTTTATGAGATATGACATCCTACTTTGTTGTAAACTCTGATTATTTTCATATTATTTATGTATTTTATAAAATGGGAAAGTGGGGTGTTACAATTGGTATCAGAGCAGGTCGGTCCATCCGGCCAGGTTGTCTGACGTGGTTTGGTCTTTAGTATGCGACATGTGTGTGGAACACTGCCGATACTTGTTTGTTTACTAACTGTTATCTACAGGAGTTGGGGATGAAATAAGTGAGGGAGAATCTGGTGCTTCTCCGAGATGCTTTCAGTATGGAAGGATGGATTAGTGCGTAGTGGTGTTATCGTAGTTGGTAAGGATGGTCTATACTTCGTCATGATAGTCGGCTGTCTATTGACAAATTGAGGAACTGATCACCCTCAATCTCTTGTTGATAGTAGATGGGATCATGTTGGATGGATATACATGCCTTGACAGCTAAGATATCATATGTTGTGGATTGCTTGGAGTTAAGCCAAGTGCTTACAAATGGTTGTGATGAGCCGGTATAGATTCTTATACCTGAAGAAGATGTGGACGAGAGGTACTTGTTTGTCAGTCAAGTTGGGGACGTCTCCGAGGAAGGACGATCCGGTATGGTTGATGATTGCTTCTTAGTGAGTAGAGAGCAAGGTGACGACTAGAGATCAGCCGGTAGTGTGTAATTCCTGATGCCTTCTAAGGTGTGGATCTGAGTTGGGTGATAGTAGAGGACTGCTGTCATGGTGTGCTAAGCAAATGGATGAGCTTATATTGGGCGAAGCCTCGATGTCTTAATGTTCGCATCGTTTCGAGTTGATCGTGAAGTTACATGGGTTGAGTTACCTGTTGTTGCAGGATTTTTTTATGTGTTTCCGGACGTAGGGTGAAGTAAGATTGGCTATTGATTTAGCACTTGGTACAAATCTGAAATCAATTACTCAAGGAAAGGTCTGTCCGACCAAATTTTTCTTGGCGGGTTACGTCCGTGTTTTCGGTTAAGATGAAGGGTGATAGTATGCGTATGTGCATTGAGTGCCACCAATTGGATAAAGTGACCATTAAGAATAAATATCCACTTCCAAGGAGTGAGGACTTGATGGATCATCTTGTGGGAGCTCGTGTTATTAGAAAAATTGATTTGAGACCAGGTCATCATCAGATTCGAGTGAAGGAGGATGATATTTGGGGGACGGCGTTCAGAACTTGTCACGAATATTGCGAAAATGTAGTGATGCCTTTTGGAGTGTCTAATACGCCGGGTGTATTTAAGGAGTACATGAATCGTATCTTTCATGCTTATCTAGATTTGTTGGTTGTGGTATTTATTAAGGACATTTTGATTTATTCCAAGTCCGAAGAAGATCATGCAGAGCATCTAAGGATTTCCTTGCAGGTGCTGAAGGATAATAAGTTATTTACGAATTTCGAATAGTGAGTTTTTGGTTGCAAACTGTGATTTGTTGGGACATGTTATTTCTGTAAATGGTATAGCGGTGAGTCCGTCTAAAGTAAGTACACTGCTTCGGTGGAAACCTCCGAAGGCAGTGAGAGAGATTAAGGGTGTATTGGACTTAGCAGGTTATTATCGAAGATTCATCGAGGGAATTTATGAGTTGGCGTCGCCATTGACTCAGTTAAATAGAAAGGGTTAAGTCTTTGTTTGGAATGTTGTGTGCGAGAA
Source organism: Lathyrus tuberosus (assembly GCA_022829125.1). Lineage (NCBI taxonomy): Eukaryota > Viridiplantae > Streptophyta > Magnoliopsida > Fabales > Fabaceae > Lathyrus > Lathyrus tuberosus. Next base: position 630,805 of record JALAZF010000820.1, on the reverse strand, counting down.
AAAGTGTTAGAGAGCTGAAGAAGAAGCCAATTACAGCGCCAATGTTAGTGCTACCAAATTTGAGTAAACCTTTTGGTATACTGCGATGCGTCTAAAATGGGATTAGGCAGAATGCAGGTGCGAGATGGTAAAGTAGTGATGTATGTTTCACGACAATTAAGGATAAATGAAGGTAATTACCCTACTCATGATTGTGAGTTAGCTGCAGTGGTTTTTGTGTCGAGAATTTGGAAACATTGTTAGTATGGATCGAGGTTAGAAGTGTTCAGTGGTCGCATGAGTCAGAAGTACTTATGGGACCAGTAAGAATTGAATATGGGAAGAGAAGGAGTTAGAACCTTTGAAGGATTAGGAATTTAGTTTGAGTTATCAACCGGGAAAAGCTAATGTGGTAGAAAATGTTTTGAGGAGTAAGGAAATACATATGTCGATCTTGTTGATGAGAGAAACGGATTTAATTGAACAGTTCAAAGACTTGGGTATGGTTTGTAAGTTGACACCAGAGAGCGTCAGGTTGGGTATGCTTAAAGCGAATAAGATTTTCTTGATGTAATTAAGGAGAAACAGAAGTTGTACGTGAAGCTAGTTGATTTGATGCCTGTAGGTGAGGGCAGTTTGGATAGTGACTTCAAGATGGATGGTGTGGTGTGTTGAGATTTCAAGGAAGAATTTGTGTGCCAGGTGAAATTGAATTGAGAAAGAGGATCCTAGCGGAAAGTCATAGAGAATAGCTTAAACTTTCAGCCGGGAGCTACGAAAATGTATTAAGACATTACAAGATTATTTTGGTGGCCATGCATGGAGAGTAATATAACTCGGTTATGTATGATTATTTGTTGTGTCCAGAATCAGAAGTTGAGCGTCAAAAATGGTTAGGTTGATGCAACCTTTGGTAAATTCCGGAATGGAAGTGGAATAATATTTTGAGGAACTTGTTATTGGATTACCAAATAAAGCGAAAGACTTTTGACGCTATTTGAATAATTGCAGATTGATTGATGAGATCAGCATATTTTATATCACGGTATTAGTGAATTTGCATGGGGTTCATTGGGTATAGTGTCGGACAGGAATCTAAGGTTTACTTCAGAGTTTTGGAAAATCTTGCAGGAAGCTTTGGGATCTAAACAAAAATTAAATTTGGCTTATTATCCATTGACGGACGGTCAGTCAGGAAGGACTATTCAGTCGTTGGAAGATTTATTGGGAAATTGCGTGTGGAGAAAGACGGTATATGCGATACTCATCCGCCATTGATCTAGTTCACATATTATACTAACTACAATTCTAGTATTGGGATGGTGTCTTGCAAAGCATTGTATGGTAGGAGGGCAGGACACCTCTATATTAGCGAGTCGGGTGGAAGGTGTTACTTGGACCCGAGTTTGTGTAACAGATTACTGAAGTGATTGAGCGGAAGCAACCGAGAGGCAGGGATAATTCCTTGGCGAGAGTAGCTTGAGAAGGAGCTACTGGGGGAAGTGTGACCTGGGAATTGGAAAGCAAGATGCGAGAGTCGTATTCAGAATTGTTTCCATCAGGTATATTTTCGAGGACGAAAATATTTTAAGTGGGGGAGAGTTGTAACACCCCCATTTAAAATAATTATTCGTTGTGTGTTGTTTATGGAATCTATTGATTAATTGAGGGAATTGTGGCAAAGGATGACTGTGGTAGTTACCCTTAGTTATGGGAATTAAATGAAAACTTTAGGATAATAATAATCTAATGATAAATAAATAATATGTAGGCATAAGTAGTAATAGTAGTATGGTTAATATTATTATTATTATGACTAGTATTATTAATATTATTATGATTATTATTATTATTATTGTTGGCATCATTAGTATTATTATTATTATTATTAATATTATTTTTGTATTCTTATTATTATAATTATTGTGACATTATTAGTATTATTATTAATATTTTGGTTAGTGGGAGAGAATTAAGGGAAATAAAACAAGTAAGACTGATTTAGTGAGGGTTTAGGGAGTTAATCACTTTTCACGTAGAAGAGAGCAAGAAGAGGAAGAACAAGGGTGCTAGGGCAGGATTTTCTTCTCCAATTTTCGCAGTAATTCAGACCCAAATTCGAGGTAAGGGGGGATAATGGATTTCAATTTAAGTGATTATAACATGAGAGGGTAGTGAGGGCTCCTTCCCCTCGTAGGATTTTATCTGTGTATTTTTTTATCTGTGAATCTGAATCTGTTGTTGATGCATTATTGTGAAATTCGTGGAAAATCTAAAGGTTACTGTTGTGTATCGTGTAAATAAATTATGTGGTGTTGCTGTGTAAACTGTGTTGTTGCAGATCCGGAATTTTTACAGGTTTAGCAAGTGACGAAGTAGATCTAATAGGTGAATAATCTTGGTAGGGATAATAGAATGGAAGTAGGGACAATAAAATGGTGTAGAAATTATTTTAGGCTTGAATTAGAGGTTTGGGAGTGTACAAGAATGTGAAAATTCGTAAAAATGCAGAAAATTCAGTTTTTGGGGTGCTGGATGCCCATACGCGTAACGCAGGAGGCCTTACGCGTAACACAGAGGCCTTCCGTAAGACAGTAGGCCATTACGCGTATGGTGGGCACACCAGGAGGCCTTACGCGTAACACAGTAGGCCATTACGCGTAACACAGGGCATTATGCGTAACGGAGAGACCTTACGCGTATCACTGAGGGCATTACGAGTAATGCATAGGGCATTACGCGTATCGGCAGCGTGGGTGCAGAATTTTCCCGTTTTCGCGATTTCTTCCTGATTTCGCGTCCGATATAATTTATTTTGGTTTGTGAGGCTAGTAGGAACATAATTGAACATGTTAAGACTAGTAATGGTGGTAAGAATGATAAAACGTGATTTAGGTGGATTAATTAAACAATTAGCTAATTAAGGCCACGTGAAGTGTTGTTATTAATCGTGTGAGCTGTGTGAGACTATTTGTATAGGGTGGTAATTCTAAGGCGACTCATAGTGAGGACATATATATGTATATAAGAACATGGGAAATCTAGTAATACTAGGAAATATGATAAACTGTATTTTTGTGTGGATTACTTCATTAATGACTGATTAATGCAAAGTAATGGATTGTTGTATATGTGATAACTGTATTGGTGCAGGTGGGTAATTCTAGTGGGAATTACGGTGAGTGTATGACTCACGTGAGATCAATGAGGATCGTGTATTATGCTTAATAATAACGTCTCATGCATACTTTTTGTGTGTAATGATATTGTTATACAGGTGTAGTAATTCAATGGTGAATTACAGTGCGAGTGTAACACACGTGTGATCAGGAGGACCGTGTAGATGTATAACTGATTGTTATACATGTGTTTGTGCATCTTTTGTTTCATGCATTTCATGATGTGTCTGGTGGAGACAGCTAGGTGGGAATCCATGATGGGTGCCTAGTCTTGTCCGGACTCCAATGAGGAGTTGTGATGGAGATAAATCATTGCTCAGTGGGAATGTATGTGATTTATCCAGATTCAAATAGGAATCGGGTTCGATTGAATGAACCATGGTGTATTGGTACCACATGCATTGTGTCAGTCATTGAGTCACAATGCATTACTATGTGTTTATTGAATTATGATTGAAAGTGACAAGTGTGTCGTGATGGTGTGTTGTTTATGTGTGATTGTGTGATGACTACTCCTTAACATGTATTATACACCGTTAATTATAGAATGTAGTTCTCACCCCTTTGTTGTTTGTTGTGCCTGTGCTTCTCGGGAAGTACAGATAAGCAGGTACCTGAATAGTGCGTGGAGCTTGTGTTGCTCGATCGAGTCTTAGGAGTCGCTCTGATACGTAACACGGGATATTGGGGGATTTGTTATGTTTTATACCATGTTATTTCGTTACGTATCTCATTTAATAAACTTTTATTAGACCACTTATTATGTGGAGAGTATTGTGGTGAAGGCCTTAGTGCCATAGATTGAATTGAATTATGATTCCGCTGTAAATATAATTTTTATGAGTAATAAAGTGAATGAAGTAATTGAGACTTCAGGCAATTTTTATGAGATGTGACATCCTACTTTGTTGTAAACTCTGATTATTTTCATATTATTTATGTATTTTATAAAATGGGAAAGTGGGGTGTTACATTATGCGCATGCCATGGTACAGCAACAATGAGATACTTTGTTCTTGCAATTTGAATGAGATACACTTGAAGGACATCTTCCATGGTGGTGACTTTGAGGTGACATATCTTGATGAATATGAAGCCAAATGGTATGATTTTGGGGTCATGAGAAAGAAGGAATTTTATACAACAACTTTGATGTTAGATGCAACTTGATTGGCAACCTAAAACATAATGAAAATTGGCCTTAAAGTTGTGGGTACACAACTGATTCTATACCTAAAAAATTCTAAGTTTTTCTCAACTTGAACAACTTACATGTCTTGATTTTTAGAACACCATAACTTTTGATTGACAAATCCAAATGAAGCATTCTTTATATGGATGGAAAGCTTGAAGAACAATCTATACCTTTCATGTTTGGAAAATTTTGAAACTGAGCTTCTAACATGATGGAAATTGGCTTGGAAATTGGTACCTTAAACTTGAGAACTTACCAAAAGTGGATTGGAAAGTTCTAAATTTGAACTTTCCATAAATGGAAATATTTCCATACTTAGCAACTTTTCACACAATCTTGATTTTTGATGATTCTTTTGGTATTTCTTGATCAAATTTTACCCATTGGTCACAGTTAACATGTTGAATACAAGATTGACCTCAAAAAGTCAGGAGTTGACCTTTTCACTGCTCAGTTGACTTTGTTCCCAATTTAGCTGATTTTCAATCATCTGACCAATTGAAACCCTTCTGAATGAAATTAATGGTCAATACTCCACTCATAGATACTTGAGAACATATAAAAGGCAATAGAATTAAGTCTTGATCAAAAAATCAGAAATAAAATGTTGTTAGACAAAACCCTAATTTTAGCCCCAAAAGATAGGAGATATAGATCAATGATGAAAACCCTAATTCCTTTGAAGACTAATGAGAATCTCATGAACCAAGATGTCCTATGTGATATGATGATGTTGAGGCTTCAAAATCCTTGCCCATGAGGGTGCCACATATCTAGATAGGCAAAACCCTAATCTGACGACCAGAGATAGGTGAGAGTGATCCTCTTCAAGTTTCTTGTAAATTTCAATCTTCTGATGAAATGGGGAACCAAATATGATGTCCTGAGGCATAAAGAGCCTTTGTAGCTTGAGTGATTAAGGATAACTCATTCTCTTTGCTTTGAACAATCAATGACATAAAAACCTCTGATCCCATGCCTTGGGAAAGCCAATGATGCATGTATGATGTTTATGATCTAAATGCACATGTATGTCAAGCATAAGCTACTTATTGATGGTAGAGTATGAGGGAAAATTTTGGGGTGTTACACTCATGTTGCACCGACTCGCGTCTCGCCTCATTTAGCGCCAGTTGTCTTACTATTTCTAGCATTTCAGGTGTCAATTGTGGTGGATGTGACGTTTCTTCACCATCTCTAACTCTTTAAAATAAAAATCTATCCCATTTTCTCATAACGCCGGCCAAAGTTCCAGTACCAAATAAACACTCATTAGGTGCGTTGTCGCCAGTTACTAAACCCCAAATATACAAATCCACATATGGATTAAGCGGCTCGGAAACTCTCGAAGTATATTGAAGATTTTCAACCAAATATTGTGTGAGCAATGTCGGATAATCCTCCTACACATACAATAAAAAAATTAAGTTAAATATAGCTTAAACAAATTAAATTAAATTAAATAATAGATATAGCCACTTGATTTTTATGCCACAATATCTTAGTTGCCACATGAAAATCACGCCACAAAGTTGCAATCACTACTACAAAACGCGTAAACAACAACGCCATGGTCACCACGCTTATTCCCTATACCGTTGTGACATCTCTAAACTAAGGCGCTATCTTAAAATTATTGTTTTTTGATTAAAAATTATTTGTATATAACAGCGTTTAAGGAACCAATCGTTGTGATAACCTCAAGCTTTCATGGGTTCGAACCTCAGGGCCCTCATATATGTTATTCCTTTAATGTTAAGTGGCGCCTTTTCTTTTTTAATTATTTTTAAATAAAAAACTTAAAATTTTATGACGACGGTTCAAGAGTTCCACCATTGTTAAGTTGCACCTTTTCATTTTTATTTATTTTTAAATAAAAAACTTAAAAGTTTAAGACGACAGTTGAAGAGCCAACCATTGTTAAGTCGTGCCTATTCGTTTTTAATTATTTTTAAATAAAAAATTTTAAAGTTTATGACTACGGTTGATGTTTACAACCGTTGTGGTATATTTTGTTTTTTATTTAAAATTTTTAATTGTTAATACTCTGGCGTTTTTTTATGAAATTTCACCATGAAAGTAAAATATCACTACGGTTGCATGTATTGGCCGTTGTGGTAGCATGATAATATTATACACTCCTAGTTAGCTTGTCTCTTTAGTATCCTTTTTTCCATTGCAAATAGAAACTAGACGAAACAATACACGAGTTTAACCCAAACCCTAACTTTCAATACTGTGAAACATTACACGATTTCATCCAAAACACCATCGTTCCTACTTCACTGTGTATTTGTCATTGTCGTCATCATCGTTAACCAAGTTGACAAGACCATCACAATAAACCAAGTTGTTACCGTTTAGAAGGAAAACAACAACAACACCGTCATCACCACAAGGAAGGAAGACAACACCAACACCAACATCATTTACTTAGTCATCACGTTTAGGGTACGTAAAATATTTTTCCCCATGCATCTACAGTAAACTTCATTTGTCATTGTTGTGGTTGTTGTTGTTTTATTTTGTGGTTGATGTTTATGTTCTTGTTGTTTATGTTGTTGTTGTTGTTTTTGAACTTAGATGTCGACCTTGTTGAGTTCTTCATCAGAAACCAGCGAAGAAACTCAAATAAATGAGATGTTAGACAATGATACTCAAACAACTGAAATTCAAACGAAAAGATCACAAAGAGGTGTCACAATGATGCCCCAATACACATCTGTCCAGAACTCATTAGGTGAAAAAATTCATATCCAGTTTGATTCGTTGTACAGAGTAGTGGACTGTCAACACTACTCTACTTTTAAGAGTTATATTTCGTTCCTTGCACGTAGCAAGGTCAGTATATTGATTGATGATTGGAAACAAGTTGATAATAAGGTCAAAGAAAGCATATGGACTGATGTTAAGGTATTACATACTATAATTTGCATATATCGCCGATATCAATATTTATAATTTCTAATACATACTTATATATTGATTTAAATGTAGTTGAATTTTGAGTTTACCGATGACTCAAATTTGAAAAAAAAAGTGGATATCATATGTTGGTACTCGTTGGCGGGGATTTAAGGCAAAACTTATGGCTGACTACATTAGGAGGCCTAAGAGCGATCTTGCTCATCCATGGAATCGATATAGTTTTATATCAAAGAAGAAATGGAAAATGTTTGCAAAGATACGTCGTTCTGAGGAATTTAAGGTTAGTGTTATTCTCATGTAACCGATAATGTTATGCTAATGAATTATAGATACTAATCATATGTTTTTTCACTATGTTCATAACAGGTTAAAAGCGAAGTTGGAATACTGAATAAGGCCATGAACATGTACCCCCATAGATTGACTCGTGGGGGTTATAGGAATCTTGAGAAAAAAAATCATGCTTGAAAGACAATCAGAAACAGGAGATGATCGCATCCCATCTCCACCTTCAAGACATGAGAATTGGAAGAGGGTTCGATTAAGACCAGATTGAGAGTACACCTCTGAGGCTTCAAGAGTAGTTGCCGAAAAAATTGTTAGTATGATTTGTTGTGCATATGTTATTTTTTATTTAAATGCGTTGGTAATAATATATGTAAGTTTCTCATGTTGTGTAGGATAAGTTGGTTGAGACAGCCCGTGAAGGCACATTTGTTCCGCACACACGACATGACATATTAGTAGAAGCTATCGCAACAGATGAGCATGGTGGGTGTGTTCGTGCTGTTGGAGAATGCGTCAGCTTGAAGTCATTCTTTGGGTCTCAAAGAAAAAGTACCGAAAGCCCAAAAATTATTACACAAAGACAAAAGATTGAAAATTTTGAGAAGCAATTAGAAGAACAACGGAGAATGTTAGAAGAGGAGAAGCAATTAGACACTCTTAACCATACCATATGTTTTGGGGTAAAGTTTCCTCACTCTTCCTAATTTATTTTAACATGCATATTCTCTCATTCATACTTAACAACGATATTAGCCAAGCATATTACAATATCAATCATAAAACACACATGATAGCATAATATGTCAAACATAACTACATATAATAACTCATCACATAAAACATCAGTTTTGGGTTTCCTCCAATTCATTTAATCGGGTATCGAAATCAATACTTTTCACTTTTACCCCGTAGGATATTTTCACAGCTTTACATCGGCTATAATTATGCCTCGATCGGACTTACGATTCAAAAGATATGGATTTAAACATATCACATAACATTGTTATCATTCAAATGTTACAGTACCAAGAACGTCTCGATCCAAGTTACGGATCAAAAGTTATGAAGGCAACAAAATGGGAAAAACTGTCATGTTCGCTAGGCGAATCCCCAGTGAACGTTCGCTTTCGCCTTCGCCTAGCGAAGCTCTAGCGAACCAAGACAGAGCCAAAAAGGGCACAAAGTTCGCTTTGCGAACACCAGGCGAACATTCGCCTTCCCTTCGCTTTAGCGAACCCTCAAGAACCATTCGCTTTGCCCTTCGCCAGGGGTTCGCTAGGCAAACCCTGCAAAACCCAAAAATCTCAGCAGCGCTGTTATTGGTCCTTTGGGCCAAAATCCATCATTTCTTCACCCAACACACTTCCAATTTATACTCTATCAACCAAAACATGTTCCAATCATAACAATAAGTATTCTACACAGTTTATATCGTATTTCATCTGTTAGATTCCATTTTCACCCAATCTAACCTAAGTTCAATTCATGAGTTTCTAGAACTTAGAGTATCTAACTAGAACCCCCCTGATAATCGAAGAGGAGGTTGAAGAAGATGATGATGATCCATGAACTTCTCTTATCTTTTCCCTTCTTCTTCTCTTCTTCACTTTCTCTCCTTCTCTTCCTTTCCTCTTCTTCTTCTTTACCATCTTTTTCTTTTCTTTTCTCTTATAACAAATATATATATATATATATATATATATATATATATATATATATATATATATATATATATATATATAACTTATTATATATTATAAATCCAACAGGGTAAAATATCTCCAATTGATATTTTGTCATCTCAACCCAATTGATCAATTATTAGAGTTACCTTAATATACTCTCTTGAACTAATAATTATTTATCTGTCTCTTTCATAAAATAATTGATCTCTTTAGAGTTCACCAGTTGCTCTATTGATCCCAATTAATAATACTTAAAGTACTTAGCGAATTCCATTAATCCAATTTACCAAAGATAGAGCACGTAGATAATCATCTGATCCCATCTGATATCCAATTGAGCATTTAAATAATATGGGATATTACAATGATGATGATCGAACTCCTAGTAAAAGTGTTGCACGTCATGCTTCTACAAAGATAAGTAATTGTTCATCCCATCCCCCACCTGCGGGTAACCGCAATGATATAATGGACCCTAATCCAAACGAAATCACAATGTTATACTTGAAAGTTGCGGTGATAAATGAAATGCAACCTCTCCAACTAGAACATTGTCCACATTTGGATTTATGCTATTATAATCCTGAATATGTAAGGGATTTTCTTGGTGGGTATAAGTGGCTGGACATCGGGATATTGCAAGTTTGGTACACGTAAGTATATATAGTTGAATATACATGTCATTATAGAACATTATCATTTATAAAGCATCACCCCTAATTTATTCATTTTCTTTAACCATTTAGGTACATTCACCGTCTTTGTATAGAATTGAATAAATTGAGTACTTACGGAATCTTGGATCCACTTTTTATTCGTTGGGCTTTTAATGAACCAAAAGATATCCGAGAGTACTTGAGAACACGGTTACATGAGGGAGGAAAAGAATGTTACTTAGCACCATTCCTCTGCATGTAAGTATTTTTGGAATTGAGGTTTACGTATTCTATATTTAGTTTTGTTTTAGCAAATACCATTAACCTATATATGCTCTTGTTTATTCAGTGGTCATTGGCAATTGATCATCATATCCTTTAGGACGAATACGATAACTTTTCTGTGTTCCTTGCATGATCCACTGGAAAACAGAATGAAAGATATGATTAATTCGTAAGTGTATGCTTAATTCATTTTCTTTGACATTGTAATTAGTTTATCGTGTAATATATTTAATTCAAATTCAATGTACAATGTTGTGGAGCAAGTGAATATGATGAAGAATGTTAGAAGAAATCCCAGATGGATCTGTCCTAAAGTAAGTGGCACGATTATGTTTCTTTCATTTACATTCATGTGTGGTTGTATTCATGTGATTTTTTCTTAAATTTGTAGACAACGAAACAACCTGGGAATTACGAGTGTGATTATTATGTCATGAAACACATGTTAAACATTGTCCTTGTAGGTATTGTTGATTCATGGGATAAGGTATACATGTCATAAAATGTTTACATATATTAATATATAAGTTGACTATTGAATTATTATCATACATGTTATTGCCTCTTTCTTATGTAGATGTTTAACGACAAAATCCCATTCCCCATTGAAGACTTCGTAGATCTTCGTAAACGTTGGGCATATATCCACAATGTTCTTAAGGGTCTTGCTGATTGATAATGTCAATGCCACTTTTCTGTAGAGATGATGTGAATAACACTTTTCTGTATTGATGACATGAATATAGTGTTTGGTGCAAATATGGTTATAATAGTTACAATACTTACATAATGTATACCTTATCTGTTATTTGTATTTTATGGTTATAATAATTACAATACTTACAAATGAACAATAATAGCTTATCTGTTATGGTTAAAATGGTTACAGGTTAAAAAAATGGGATGAATTTGAATTGTTGGGAAATGAATATTTAAAACATAGGAAGTATTTCATGCTCTTTATATGCATGTATACCTTATGTGTTATAGTTAAAATGATTACATGTTCAATAATGGGATGAATTTGAATTGTTGAGAAATGCATATTTAAAACATAGAAAGTTTTGATTGCGGTTATAAAACCTAGTCGTGGTTGTATATTTGTGTCTGCAGAATATATAACGACGGGTATAAAATTTAACCGTCATAATATCTCGCGCGCTGCACAGAAAAAAATAAATATCAAAACGGTGCAGCTGGGAATCGAACCTAAGAGCATTATATTTATCACAACGGTTCGTTTTAATAATCGGTGTGATAGGGCACGCTGTTTCCAAGTTATTACAACGGTTAATGGCCCGTGATTATAAGTATCAATTCACTACGACACTCTACATAACAACGCATGCGCCAACGTCAATATATACCTTTCCCAACCGTTGTTAATTGGTATTTACGTAGTAGTGCATTAAATAAAAAAATATAAATAATTTAAATAAAATAAAATAACTTACCAAAGCATTTTTTGGTACGTTTGTCAACAAATTCCTCTGAATTTTTTGTTCGAGTCCTTATAACCAACTCCCTCATGAGTAGAGGTCTCCCCAAACTCTTTTCCTAAATAATAAAGTTAACTTTAATTAAAAATATATTAATAAATTAAAATATAACTTAAAAAAGTAGTAATACTTACCATGCGTCGAGCATGTTTGGCAACACTTATACTTCCAACTGCATTAAGGCTACCTCCTTTTTCAGATCCTCTTTTTTTTTTTTTGCTTTTTCAAATATTTCCTTAAAACGAGTTGTATCCCAATAAATAAGAAGTTCGTCAAATACTTCTTTGCCTATCCAGTTGGGACAAATATTTTCACTTTTCCAATGCTTTCTAGCAAGCCGTAGCATGTCGGAAAGTCGAACTGATGTTCTTCCAAAATAATTTTTCTTAAGCTCATTCTCATTCATTTTTTTCCGCGTACACTTTTCCTACAATGTTGTAAGACATTCAAATAAAATAGTTAGATAATTATAATAAAAAAATAATTTAAATAAAAATAACTTATCAAATAAATTAAATAACTTAACAAAAACAAATTAATTATACCTTAAATAACTTAAACCAAGCTTCTTTTTCTTCGCTATAAACGTTGATAAATCTCTTCCAAGCTTTTTTATACTTTTGTTGAATTACAGAACTTATACACTGGCCAGCAGTCTGACTCGGCTCGAAACTTAACATCGATAATTAAAATTAGTATGAAATATAAGTTAATACAAAAAATGGAATCATATATACTTAAATAAAAATTTATAACTTACGAATTTTTGATGGAGCACATATAATATCTTTCTTCATGTGAAAAGTCTGACTACTTTTTTTATTTGAAAAAAAACTTGCGACGTGTTTAACACGATGCAACGTTTTTTTTTATTAAAAATCCAACGCGTTTTACCATCTGACTTGCATATTTAATTATTAAAAAATATTGTGACACTACTACGAAAAATCCATTTAACAACGGTTGAGAAAGGTATGTAATCACGCGTGCACAGGCGTTGTTATGTAGAGTGTCGTTGTATATATGATATGTACAATCATTATCCAGTAATCATTGTATTAAACTAGAAAGAACGCTACCTATCACAACGGTTGATACAAACAACCGTTGTTATAAAGCAATTGTCCTAGGTTCGATTCCCAGCTGCGCTGTTTTGATATTTATTTTTTTCTGGACAGCGCACGAGATATTATAACGGTTGTGTAATATAACTGTTGTTAAAGCATAAGATATTATTACTGTTATCATGTATAACCGTTGTTACATATTCTGCAGATTTAAGAAAAAAATTCCTGATTTTATAATTAATCCATTTTTTTAACCTGTATTATTGTTCACCATATCACAGCAGAAAATACAACTAACATTTGTGATAAAGTAATCATAGTAATTTTAATTGTATCATATTCATAATATCGCATAACTGTATCATATGCAATTGTAACAAATATCTTACAATAATATATCAGAACAAACAACATGCAATTTACACATTACATAGCATCACATAATTGTATCATATTCAATTGTAACAAATATCTTACAATTTATCAGAACAAACCGCCTACAGTTTACACATTACATAACATCACATAGTTGTATCATATTCAATTGTAACAAATATCGTACAATTTATCAGAACAAAAAACCTAAAGTTTACACAGTACATGACATTACATAATTGTAACTTGGTGTTTTGGTTTCTTGTCTCTTGGTGTCTTGACTCTAAAGACCTATGATTTCAAATAATTATACTTGTTAGTAAAAATATTTAGAAACTATAATATACAATTAATATATTATGAATAAAGAGTAAATTACATACTTGTTAATTTTTCCATATGCCTTCTTGTAAATTTATTTATTCCTCAAATATTCTAAAAAAAAGACATAATTCAAAAAAATTATTTGTTCAGTAAAAAAATACTTTACCGTTTTATGATATTTTTAATATTTTTTATAAATATAATCATTTATATTATTATTAAATAATATTATTAAATTAATTCCTTTGATTTTCTTGTTAACTTTTAGAGAGAGACTCTCTGCCCTCTCTCCAACCTTTCTGTTTTCGGACGACCGCCACCCTTTTGCCGGAGTAAGTAAGACGAGAGTGATGGTGTAGACATGCACACCGAAATTTTTGGCTTAAACTCCTAACCTTAGGGTTAGGGGCCTTGGTTGAGGTGTTCGTGTTCTGGGTCGTCTCTTTGCATTTTCGTTTTTACTCTGGGTTTTCTTTGTTCGGCGGATATGGCGTGGGTCAAAGTTGGTGGTGGCCAGAATAGTACTCTATTTCGCTCGTCAGGCAAGTGGGACGTGTTCCCTTTCGGAAGCGATGTGAACTGGAGGGTTGCAAATGGGTTAACTTCATTTTATCTATCTAAGTTTCTGAATCACATAAAAGCCAGAGATATCTTCGTTTTGTTCGGGTGCATTGGAGAAATCGTGGAGGTTGCAATTTCGCCGAGGTTAAATGTGGCTAGAAAACGCTTCGACTTCGCTAGGTTCAGGGATGTCGAGGATGTTAAGTTGTTGGGGATTAAGCTCGGCAATGTTTTAATAGAAGGAAAGAAGATTCATGCCAACCCCCTGGATTTGAGAGGGGAGTGAGGGCTAATAGAATGGGTAAGGTAGAGAGGATGAAAGGTCAAGTTAACAAGGTTCCTCCATTCAAAGTTCAGGGCGGCAGCAGGTTAGTTGGTACCAGGTCGTTTAAGGAAGTCCAACGCAATCAAGAGAGTAGGAATTCAGTCGGCGCTCCGGAATGTTTATCGTATACCTCGTGTCCAGAGGACTTGGCAAGGCTGAGAAAGGCTTACGTGGCCTTTACACACAGTCCAGGTATGTCATATAGTGTGCAGAGAAGTTTTGAATCGGAGGGGTTATTTTTTATCAAAGTGACTCCAATGGGATCCAAGCTGTGTTTATTGGAGGAGATGGAAGAAGAAGCATTGGAGGATTTGATATCGGATGGATCTAACTGATGGTCTCAATGGTTCAGTGAAATTAGAAGATGGAGGGAAGAGGACATTGATGAGGAGGGGGTGATGTGGATTAGAGTTTTAGGGGTGCCTTGCCATGGTTGGAATCTCAATTTTTTCGAGAAACTAGCTAACTGTTTTGGTTCGTATGTTTGCTCTGATGAATCGACGGCAAACAAGTCCAACGTGGATATAGCTAGGATGCTGGTAAGGGTACATTGCTCATTCCATTTGTCGGATAACGTAAAATTCATTATCAATGGTAAGCCTTTCATTGTCTTGCTTCGGGAAGACTCTTATGGACCAATGTGTTTAAATACTAGTAGCCCTCCAGTCAAGAAGCTCAGTTCTTCTTCTTTGGATTCTGTGGTGGCGTGGTCGGAGGACAGATCTGGTTTCCGGGAAGTTGAGCATTTCTTTTCCGGCGAAGGTGAAGGAGAGAAGGAGGGAGAATGGGTGCAGGAAACAGAGGTTGATAGTGACGGGTCAGTGGGGGTTACGTGTAGTGGGCATGGTCATGATAAGTGCCTAGCTTGTGATCAGAACATAGGTACAGCAGGGGAAACAGTGGGACCAGAGGTACAGTCAGCAGTGGGCACTTTTGATAAAGCGCTTAATTGTAAAAGGTTCTCTTTGTCCTACTGCCTTTAGATCGGAAGGTTGGGAATCCAAACAGCTAGACACAAGCATCTCGAATACAACAGATACGAGGGTGCAATATTCTTTTATTAGTCTTGGTAATTCTCAGGGTGGGGACCACGTCATTAGGAGGAGTAATTTAAAGAAAATTAAATTTAAGAAATTGAGTGGTCCAAATGGGATAAGTGGGGTGAAACATCCACTCAAAAGCAGGAAGAAGGGCAGTAAGTTGGACCGTAAGTTTGTGGCTGCCGAAGACAAAGTACGGGAAGGGGGCGCTATTTCCTCTCTCTCTTCTGCCTACCACGGGCTTAATTCGGCGGAGTCGGATATTATTAGAAGCAATTTCAGAACGTGGGAGAATTTGAATTCGAATGTTGGAGACAAATTGTGGGAAGCAATGTCATTGCTTGGAGTGGTGGCAACCGATTTAAATAAGGACTACAAATCTAGATTGAATGAAATGGAAAGGGAAGATAAGGAGAGAAAGGAGGGAAGGAAGGAGAATTTAATATTGTGCAAATGATTTTAGGATCACTCAATATTAGAGGGGGAGGAAGTTTGATTAAGAGGAGAAGGATTAGTAGTATTATTAAAAAAGGAAAAGAGGACATGTTCTTAATTCAAGAGACTAAGTTGAAAAACATAAACGGTGATATAGCGGGTAGTTTTTGGTCTAAAGAGGAGATTGGTTGGACCTTCTCTAGTGCCACGGGTTTTTCCGGTGGGCTTCTTATTCTTTGGAAAGAAGGTAGGGTGGAGGTTCTGTGTAGCTTCAAAGGAGAGGGTTATGTTGGAGTTAAGGTTTGTTGGAAGAACAATTTCTATTATGTTGTAAACGTTTATTCTCCTTGTGAGCTTGATTTGAAAAGAAATCTTTGGAGGAAATTGGGGGAGTTAAAGAACATCTTTTCGGATGGTGAATGGTGCTTCGGAGGGGATTTCAATGCTACCACTAATTCGAGGGAAAGAAAGGGTAGCGCTTCGGGTCACCGAAGAAGGGAGTCGAAAGAATTCTCGGATTTCATAGATAGTTGCGGATTGATTGATGTCCCGTGTAAATGTAAGGATTTCACGTAGTTTAGCGGTGACGGATCGTCTATGAGTAGAATTGATAGATTTCTTCTAATCGATGTCACTATTGAGAGGTGGGGGCTCGTAGGTCAATTC
Organism: Lathyrus tuberosus; assembly: GCA_022829125.1. NCBI lineage: Eukaryota > Viridiplantae > Streptophyta > Magnoliopsida > Fabales > Fabaceae > Lathyrus > Lathyrus tuberosus. The sequence continues at coordinate 614,318 of JALAZF010000820.1, read as the reverse complement.
ATTGGAGAGAGAGATTTGTCGGATCATTGTCCGGTTTGGTTGATGGTGGATATGTCGGATTGGGGTCCTAAACTGTTCAGATTTACCAATGAATGGTTTAAAGATAAGAATTTTATTCCTTTTGTTGAAAAGGAATGGATCAACATTCACATTGAAGGTAGAGGGGATTATGTGTTGAAAGAGAAGCTCAGAATTCTTAAGGGAAGTCTCAAAAGGTGGAATGAGGAAGTTTTCGGGAAGTTCGATCTACAAATTGATGAAAGTGTGAAGGTGATCAATGAGGGAGATGTTATGGCCGAGGCGAACTTGGGTTTTCTATCGGATGATTTCGTTAATGATCGTAAGAACGCCACTACTCGGTTTTGGTTGAATTTGAAAATCAAGGAAAACATGCTCATACAAAAGGCTAAGTTGAGGTGGCTCAATGATGGGGATAATAATTCTCGTTACTTCCATAGTGTTATGAAGGAGAGGAGAAGGTGCCACAGAAAGGGGAGTGGTGGAGTCGGTTAGGGAGGTCAAGGAGGAAGTGAGAAATCACTTCGCTTGTAAATTTTTAGAATCGGATTTCAATCGTCCGGTTTTGGAGAGTGATCATTTTAAGAGGCTTAGTGAGGAGGATAGGGCAGCCCTTGAGAAACCTTTCTCCGAATTGGAGGTTAAAGAGGCGGTTTGGAGTTGTGATGGGTCTAAAAGTCCGGGTCTGGACGGTTATTCCTTCACGTTCTATAAGAAATGTTGGCATTTTCTTAAAAAGGACTTTTGTCGCTTTTTCAACGATTTTTATAGCGGGGCAATTTTGTCTAAGGCCATTGTGTCTTCTTTCCTCACTTTAATTCCTAAGAGTGAGAACCCTTTGGGCCTTGACGAGTATAGACCAATTTGTCTTGTGAGTAGTTTATATAAGGCTTTAACTAAGCTCTTGGCGGCTAGATTGAAGTTGGTTTTGAACTCTATCATTTCTAATTTCCAAACGGCGTTCGTGCCTGGAAGACAATTACTTGACGGAGTTTTAGTAGCTAATGAGTTGGTTGACTTTGCGGTTAAAGAGAATAAGGCAGTTTCGTTTTTCAAAGTTGACTTCGAGAAAGCTTATGATAAAGTTAGTTGGGGTTTCTTTAGATTCATGATTGGAAGGATGGGTTTCGGTGACCGTTGGTTAAGTTGGATGGAGGCCTTAATTTTATCGAGCAAGATGTCCGTTTTGGTGAACGGTAGTCCGACTAAGGAGTTTGTGGTGGAAAGGGGTTTGAGACAAGGAGATCCACTTTCCCCTTTTCTTTTTGTTTTGGTAACGGAAGGTTTAACGGAAATGGTGAGGAGGTTGGTTCGTATAGGAGAGTTTGCGGGGTGTCATTTGAATGGCGTGTGCTTCATTAATATTCTTCAATTTGCGAATGACACGCTATTGGTGGGTGATGGGGGATGGAGGCATATGTGGGCTATTAAGACTATTTTGAGAGGTTTTGAATTAGTGTCGGGGCTTGGTATTAATTTTCACAAGAGCAAATTAATCGGAATCAATGTCACGCCCACTATTCTAGAAACGGCGGCCTTATTTCTTGCTTGTAGGTAGAGGAAAAAGAGTTCATTTTCCTTGGTATCCCTATCCGGTCCAATCCAAGGAGGGCTTCAACTTGGACCTCTTTGGTTTCTAAGATGGAGAAGAGGTTAAGTTGTTGGCATGGCCGGTTTTTAAGTTTCGGAGGGAGAATCACTCTTCTTAAATCCGTTCTTAGTAGTTTGTCGATTTTTCAACTTTCTTTTTATAAGGTTCCGGTGAAAATTCGAAAGGAGATTATCAAAATCCAAAGTAATTTTCTTTGGGGTAGCATGGAGACGAAGAGGAGGATGCATTGGATTAGTTGGGATACTATGTGTTTACCTTTAGAGAAAGGGGGTCTAAATCTTAGAAATATCGATGATTTCAACATCTCTCTTCTTCATAAGTGGAGGTGGAGAATTTTAGAAGGTTCGGAGGAGCTTTGGTTTAAGGTCTTGAAGGCGAGGTATGGGGACATTAGGCTCCAAATGTCGGGCTGTGAGAGTCCTCATTATAGGAGGAGTTCTTTTTCTACTTGGTTGATGGATTTGAATTCTATTATAAAGGTTTTTCCTTCGGATATTTTGATGGAAAATTCTTCATTTAGGGTGGGTAACGGTTTTGCCACCCCGTTTCGGCACGTAAATTGGTTTGGTGGGGGTGTTTTGAAGACTCAATTCGCAGTTCTGTTCTCGCTAACTCAGCTGCATAATGTTTCGGTCGGTGCAATGGGGGGTTGAACGAACGAGAGGTGGGTGTGGGGGGATTTAGGATTGCCTTCGGAAGTACATAATTATGTGATGCAGAACTTACCAGTGCAGACTGTGACTCGGGTTATTTCCAGCTCTGGCTTTGTTTTTGCAGGTGGTGATTTCTCGATGCATTCGGAGGCTTCTGAGTGTACAGTTCCTGCTGGACATTTTTCCTCAGCAGTGGAGTTCCGCAGTTCGCAGGCGCTCCAATTTTGGAGCAGAACAGTTGTTGTTTCTGTTTCGAGTTCTGAAGCGAGGCAGCAATGGGAGATTTTGCGCTCCCTTCTAGCGGGTGTGTAGCCGGAGAATTCCAGGAACGATAGTATTCGTTGGTTGCCGGAAGATAGTCAAAAATTTAAGGTGAGCTCTTTCTTTAAATAAAACCAAAGATTTCCGTACTCCGTTTGGTCCGGCAAATCGGGACGATACTGTTTTTGCTTTGGTTTGGAAGGTTGTTGTCCCCTTGAAAATAAACGATTTCAGGTGGAGGTGCTTTCATAACAGACTTCCGATGAAGGATCTTCTTTTGGCTAGAGGAATTATTTCTCCGGTTAGTGAGTTAAATTGTGTGTTTTGTGATCGCCATTTGGAATCTCTTAGACACTCTCTATTAGAGTGTGTCGTGATGGCTAAATTGGTTTGGAAAGAGGTTACCAATTGGATCGGTTTTTCGAGACCCGGTGGAATTGATTTAAAGGAGACTTTTCTTAAATGGTGTCAGTTCGGTAAAATTAAGAAGTTAAAGTCCGGAAGGGAAGGAGTTTTTTGGCTTTCGGTGTATTGGAATTTATGGATACTTAGAAATAGTATCATTTTTAAGAACTCGGTTTGGAATGTAAATGATACGGTATGGATGGTGAAATACACGATTTGGAGATGGGCTTCCATCGGAGAAATTACTCACCACAATTCCAACTTTTATGAATTCAACAAGGCTCCATTGTATTATTTATCTTAGGTTGAATTGGTTAGTAATTTCTTTGTTTTGGCGAGCTTTGTCTCGTATATTTTGTAATCGGGTTGGAGTACCCTTTGTACTCCGGTTTAATATATTCCTCGCTTAAAAAAAATGAAATTTTTATTTAAAATATGTGACATGATACAATTGACTTAGCAGATGTCACAGTGTCATTGACACTTCAATGTCACGCATTAAATAAAATTATCACTTAATTAAAATGAATTCTAAAATGGATTATGTTAAGTCTGTTTTAAGAAAACTGCTTCATTAGGTTTTCTTTAATAATTTATGGTTAAAGTTTTTAATAAGATAGATTATTTATTTTGGGGCAAATAACCTTTTTCGTCCCTTAACTTTACACCAGGGTCCAAGTTGGTCCCTTAACTTTAAAAAGTGGCGATTTCGTCCTTTAACTTTTTAAAACGTGCCACGTTTATCCTTCTGTTAGCTTCCGTTAGTCCCTTTTTGATAACGTTGTCCACGTGGGAGATTTACCTGTGACGTGGAAGTGTTGAAGGTTTTAATTAATCTGCAGAAAATGAATAGTCCATTCAATCTCTTTCTAAGTGGTGTAGCACTCTGCTAGGGCAAGCGAATTGGAGAGACGAAGTACAAAACGAAGTATTTCTTCCAAACGAGATGGTTCCAGACGAAAAGGAGTGAAGATCTTCATCTGCCATTGATCAAACAGTTAGTTAATTCGTCTTTCATATTAGTTAGGGTTAAAAGTTACGAAAATTAGGGTTCGTATTCAGTTTTAGTCTTCTTGTAAATTTGATAGGGTAAACCCTAATTTTGTAGATATTATGGTCTGGTTAGGTATCATGGATGAAATTGTTGAACTCAAAATTCATCACAGTGGGGAATTTACTGATGAGGATCTGAGTGTATATGCGAATGGTGTAGTTGATGATTTGAGGGTAGATGTAGACAGATGGAGTTATTTTGAGCTAGTGGGTGTGTTAAAAGATTTGGGTTATAGGGAGTTTGAAACAATCTACTACAAGGATCCACAGTTTGGTATGAATGCACTAATTAATGACCAGGGTGCATTAGAAATAACAGACATGTATAGGGTTCACAAACGTGTTGATATTTACATTCAACACACGTTGTCTCAACCTGACTACTGTGACAAAGTTGAAGTGGATGACATAGTTGATGAGGGCCCTGAAGAAATTGTGGATGAGGTGGAGGAGTTACTTAGTAAGCTGGTTGATGAAGTTGTTCATGGTGAAAATACCACCCCTGTTCAGGTTAATGTAGAAGAACAAGTTAATGTAGAGGAACAAGATAATGGTGATGAACAATTTAATGGTGATGAACAAGTTAATGCAGAGGAACAAGGTATGAATGTTGAGGAACATGTGACTAGTGAGGAGAATGTTAATGTTGGGGAACAAGTGAATGTTGAGAAAGAAGTGAAAGTTGGAGTTGATGACGGTTTAAGTACTGATGATAGTGAAGATGAGGACTACAAGTATGATAGTGCACAAGATGTGGCTTTTGATGATGAGTCTGATGGGTTTGATGAGGTTGAGCAGGATAAAGTTGATGCCCTAATTCATGATGAAATTGAAGGTAATAGAAAAGTTCATAAACATAATGGGAAGTCTGGTGAAGATAAAGGCAGTGACAATGATACTGATGACATGGAGAGTGGTTGTGATAGTGATGAAAGTATTGGACTTCCAAGAAAAAACATCCTATTTTTAGACAACCAAAAGACATGGCTGATTACAACTGGGATGTGGGAGTCTATTTTAGTTCAAAGGGTGACTTTAAGGAGGAAATAACAACTTATGATGTGCAAAATGGTAGAGACCTTAGGTTTGTAAAGAATGACAAAGTTAGGGTAAGGGCCAAATGTAAAGATGGTTGTGAGTGGGAGGCATACTGTAGCAAGCTGCCCAATGAAGACACTTGGCAACTTAGGAAAGTGGTTGATGAGCATAGTTGCAGTAGGGAATATAATGTGAAACTGATGAGTACAAAATGGTTGAGTAAAAGAATCCAAAATAGCTTGAAAAACAATCCAAAGTTGAAGATAAGGGATATTAAATAGAAGGCCCAAAAAAATGGAATATTGGGGTGAACAAAACAAAGGCAATAAGAGCAAGGTTTGCTGCAAGGGATTTTGTTGATGGATCATTCTTGGGAGATTACACAAGGGTGTATGACTACTGTCATGAATTGTTAAGAGCCAATCCTAGATCAACGGTTACGCTCAATGTGGATCCTGTACCAGAAGGTGTTGAGGATCATAGACCATGCTTTAGAAGGCTATATGTATGCTATGCTGCATGTAAAGAAAGCTTTAAGCTGTGCAGGCATGTAATAGGTCTAGATGGATGTTTTCTCAAGGGGTTGTGTGGAGGCCAGATTCTGGCTGCTATAGGGAGGGATCCTAATGATCAGATGCTCCCCATAGCCTATGCAGTTGTGGAGGGTGAAAACAAGGACAGCTGGACTTGGTTCTTAGAGCTCCTAATTGATGACCTTGGAGGCAAAGAGCAATGCCTGACATACACCTTCATATCAGACCAACAAAAGGCAAGTTTCTTATGTTTTTCTTATCATTTTCCTTATCTTTTTCTTATCTTTTTCCTTATCTTTTTCCTTATCTTTTTTCTTATGTTTTTTCCTATTGCAGGGGTTGTTACCCACTATGGAAGAGCTATTGCCTAGGGTGGAGCACAGGTTTTGTGTTAGGCATCTGTACAACAACTTTAGGAAGAGGTTTCTTGGCAAGATGTTGAAGGATATTATATGGAAGGCTGCCAAGTCAACTTACCCACAAGCATGGGAAAGAGAGATGAAGGGAATGAGGGCTATAAATGAGGAAGCTTTTAAGCATATGATTAAGACCCCACCAAGGTTTTGGAGTAGGTCATACTTCAGGACTGCAAACAAATGTGATGCTGTTCTCAACAACATGTCTGAATCATTCAATAGTGTGATTCTTGAGGCAAGGGCCAAACCTTTAATCACTATGCTTGAAGACATAAGAATCTACATGATGGAGAGATGGGCTATCAACAGAATAAGGTTTGGTACCTTGGATGAGAATGACATATTGCCCAATATTAGAAAGAAAGTTGATATCACAAGCACCTACACCAACAATTGGCTTGTAAGGTATGTCAGCTCAATACACTAGTATTTATTCAGTTGAATTAACAATTGCACGCAAGTGAATCATTTATTCTGTTTTCTTTGGTTCTTTAGGATGTCTGATGAGCATATGTTTGAAGTAAGGCACTTGGAGAATCAGGCTGATAAGTATGTTGTGAACCTGAAAAACCGTGTGTGTTCATGCTGAAGATGGGAACTTACAGGACTCCCATGTGTGTATGCATTGTCTGCTATGAAGAGTAGGAATTTCAGGATAGAAAGTTACATCCCTGAATACTATAGAGTTTCAAAATACAAGGCAGTTTATAAACATGTCATCTACCCTGTTAATGGGTCTAACTTGTGGGTTACGACACCATATCCTGATGTGCAACCACCCAAGTTCAAGAAGATGCCTGGTAGGCCCAAAAAGAGGAGACATTTAGAACAAGGAGAGATTGATGGATCTGATAAAAAGATGAGAAGAACTGGTTTCTTGGTGAAGTGCAGTAGGTGTAAGAAATCAGGACACTACAAGTCCACTTGTAAGGACACAACAAGTCAAGCTGCACAACAGAGTACTCAACACTCTGCCCAAGAATCTACTCAAACTGTTACTCAGCCTGCTGTGCAACCCAGTCAAGCATCTCAAACTGCCCAAGAATCTACTGCTCAGAAGACTCATGGTCCTGCAAAGGGGAAGACTCAGAAGCTACCAGTGAAAAAAGCTCCAAGGCCATTTGTTCCACCAGGCCCTACAACCAGGCTGTCTGCATCAAAGAATGTTGTTGGTCCAGTCACTAGGAGATCTACTCCCACCAAGAGAACAGCTGCAAAGAAGAATCCCTAGACATATTTAGGATTAGGTGTTTTAGTCACTATGGTTTTGTGCTTTTTGTTATGAAGTGAACCTGTTTTTTGTTTTGCACTTTTAAGGTTGTGATGTAATGAACAAGAATGTTGTTTTGGTTCTGAACATGTTATGAACCTATTTTTAGTTATGTTTCTGGTCTGTTATGTAATGAAGAAGAATGCTATTATGGTTCTTAACCTTTTATGAACCCGTTTTTAATTATGTTTCTGTTATAAACCTGTTATGAATCTGTTATAGGTCAATTTTGTCACAGCAAATGATTCAATATAAGTCCCAATTATAGGGCAATAACACTCATAATATTACAGGTCATGTCCAAATATTACAACTCCAAATTATAGGTCATGTCCATATACTTATAGGTCATGTCCAAATATTATAGGTCATGTCCAAATATTACAAATGATACAATATAACAGCAAATCTTTTCATTAATAAAACATTTAAAAACAACATTCAACCTTAAAAACAACATTCAACCTAGAAAACATTTAAAAACAACAAAACATACTTTCACATACACAACATAACTGACCTAATTCAACCTAAATAACATTACAACAATAACAATTAGAAACAACAAATTCCATATTTTTTTCCACTTCATGATCATCTTCATTTCAGCATCAATATTCATCAGCTTTTTCCCAAGTTCTTCAATGTCTTTTTTTGCCTCATCTAATCACTTTATAGCCACCCTCATCCTATGCATTAAAAGCTCTTCTTTCTCATCAAATGCATCCTCATGGTACCAACCAAAGTAATTGCATCCATCTTGCTTAAAATTGGGACAACCCCAAAATAAATTTCTCATGTTCTTCACTGTTTTTGCCCTTTGAAGTATAGTCATGTCTCCACAATAGCACATGGGCTTCCTCCAATGATTTCCACTGCCTGTTGAATCTCCATTTTCTGCATTTCTCTTGCTCAAAGAAGAAGAAGAACTACCCGATTTCATTTTCCCTAAACCCTAGCTTTTACTTTGGAGAAAAATTGTAAGGATTGAAGATGATTTGAGTTTGCCCTAACAAAAATTGAGGGAAACGCGTCTGCAGAATGCACTAACAAGGAAGAAGACGATAAACATAGTCCAAGTCACCTGCCACGTAACAAAATATAAACGGACGTTTGACCAAACTAACGACAGGACTAACTTTGCACGTTTTAAAAAGTTAAAGGACGAAATCGCCACTTTTTAAAGTTAAGGGACCGAATTGGACCTTGGTGTAAAGGTAAAGGACGAAAAAGATTATTTTGCCTTTATTTTGTATCAGCTCCTCCCAGTTTCTTCCAATTCTTTTATTTTTATTTCATTTTTAATAACTTGCAAAAGTAATATGTTCTTTTAAGTTGAGTTAAAGGGGGTGTCGGCATAGCTGAGATGCAGTGGATTCTCTTATTTTCTTTTGGTTTTAAAAAATGAAAGTAGACTAAAAAACCTCTGAAATTACTAATAGGGTTGAATTTTTAAATAAAATGTATTAAAAAAATTTAAAATAAAAAATACATTTTAACCTTTAAATTAAAGATTAAAAAATTTAAAATTATAAAAAGGTAATATAAGCTACAAAGTGAATCCTATTTTGAAATAACGTATACAAATTTATTATATAATAACTAGTAGAAAATATACGTTTAATTATCAAACAATTCAACGTTGGTTCTACATATTATTAATCTATTGTATATTAAAAAATCTATCTTGACAGCCAAATTCTTTGGAAAAAAAGTGAAAGATTCCGAACACATAAAAGATATGCATTTTAAAGTTAAGTTCATAAATGGCCTATTCTGCATGTGTAGAGCCAACACAGTTAATCTAAATGAAATATCAGAAGCACTGATGCAGCGTTGGCGACCTTTGGGTGATTCTATGGATCCCTACTGTATTAGAATTAGAATGTCAAATGTCCAAATTATCAGCTCTTGCAACTTTTCCCTTTAAATATGCTCGGAGACATAATTTTTGGCATCAATTATATTTAAGTACTATTGTCAAGGTGAAACTTTTTTTAACAACTTGTAAAGGTGAAACATAACATTTGGTATCTTGCATGAAACAAATTGATTGAGTAAGTCATTTCTTAAACGTGCTCAGGAATATTTCTATTAATTTTTCTTGTATCAAAATAGAAACGTAGCTCGATGAAGATAGAAATGAACTTTGTCTTTTTGAGAAGAGGTGTGGTATTTGCAAGCCTTCTGAAATTTTAGCCAATGTTTGATTGAATTGAAATAGATATATTGAAATAAAAACCTGCACATTTTGATAGTCAATTTATTTATTTTCACTACGTCTCCACCTTGCGCGACTAATTTTTTTTTTTCTGTTTTTCAATTATTTAGAAAGTGTTATTTTCTGAGGGTTTTAAATTATTATAGTACATAATATTATTTACTAGTACAGTATATTGTGAAAGTTAATAGTTCTTGCATTTTAAACTTTTTTTACTGTAGCAATTTAAAATCTCCATGTAATAGTCTCTGCTAAATAATTGAAAAAAAAAAACTCTCGAAAGTCTCACACCGAGACCTAAGTACCTTGCGCACTATAAACAGTGCCATAGATTACACTACAAATTAGAATAGATCTAAAAGGAGAAAACATAAAATAAAATAAAGGTTGATCTTTTATAAAATTTATTTCAACAACAATACACTTTAAATAGTAGAGATTAAAATAATAAAAGAAAAATAGTAATTCTTAAGGCAACCAAACTTTTTAATCTTTCATTTGAGTTTGAGTTTTGACCACTATAATACTCCTGAACCAAAAATAAAACCTTGTACTGAATGTTCGTAGTAGGCTTTCCACGTGGCATGAGTGGATTGGTTGTATATAAAGATGTAATAGAACATGGAGTAATTTGTTTGTGCGTTTTAGTTAGAATAATTTTGAGTGGAATTTTGAATTGTGTTATGAACAGGCTAAATATTCAATTGACAAAGGTTCAATTTGTCTCATGCCACTATTAAAAAATATATATTTAACTTGGGTCGCGAATGAGATTTAGGCTCTTTTTGGGAAACTAAATTTTGAGCTTATAGCTTATAAGTTTATTGGACAATAAAAGACTTGTTTGGTAACGATTTTATAACGAGCTTATAGTTTATTTTACTAACGTATAGCTTATTTTTGAGACGCTATTTTAAATAGCGTTTTAGCTTATAGCTTATAGTTTATTATTTTTTTCTCAATTTTATCCGTATTATTTTGACTAAATCTCACTTTTACCCTTTATAATTTATTTTAATACAAAATAAAAAACCATTATGTATTATTTCAGGCCCAACCCAATTTAATTAATAACCTAAATAAACCTAATGTATACCTTGTGAATGGAAGCTGAGTTAGTGTATGAGTTGAAAGTAGGTTTCGGCAAAGTGGAGCATAGCAAGTGTTCAATCTTTTTGCAGGTTCTTTTAATTCTATTATTTTTAACTGTATTTTTTCTGCATATTGTTATATTATTTTTCTGCATATTATTCTATTAGCTTCTTCTTGATTTCCATATTTTTGTATGGAAACTATTGTCGTATTTCTCTCGCAAGAGACTATCATCAAACTATTGATTTTTTTATTCTATCATGTGATCACCGTAATATAGAGATAACAGTACGCAATATAGAGATAACAGTAATTAATCAAACATAAGGAGATGCTGATATGATACTATGGAATTTAAAAGAAGATCCGTAAAATATTTTCTTAATATTTTTTAGGGTTAATTATATGAAATCCCCCTGCCATTAGGGCGAGATTTGATATTGCCCCCTGAAGTTTTTTTTTTAAACTCCCCCTTATAAAACCAAAAACCTACTTTTACCACACCCTTTTACTGGTGTTGGTGACTGGGCCTGCTGACTGTGCAATTAGGGTATGACTGGGCAAGGATTTAGAGGACTCAGCAATGGCATCATAACTGCAATTGCAACAACATCAACCATATTTAACCTCATTTTGCAGCAATACACAAACCCAACAAAACATTGCAATAAAAACTGAAACTTTACAATCCCAAAACCAAACCCAACTAAATAGACATTGACTTACAGGAGTATAACGAAACTTCCTTCTGGGTGGCTCATCGGAGACATCACGGGCATCCTAAGCGGAAGAACGGTTGGTAACCGAAGTCCAACGGCGGAGAAGTAAACGAGATGCCATTTTCTGATAGGACCACTGAACACTGCGGGTGCACCGTAGCGAGAGGAAGCTCGACCCAGCCTGGTTGAACCCACCGTCTCCATTGTGTTGTCGGTGAAGATGAATGGAATGGAACAGAAAAGTGTTGAATAGTGTTGAATAGTATGATGTGGGAGATAATAGGGATTGTTGATTTTAGGGATGGGTGCATCAGTGTCGTCAATTTCACGCGTGATTTTAGGGATTGTAGAGTTCAAGACACAAGGTAATAGCCTCAAACACATCTCTTTCACGTGTGTTTTTTTCGTTTTTCAATTTCAAAATCACTCAACAAACTCTCATCTCATTCACCCTCGGTCTCAATCTCGACGAAGTCGCATGGTATAGTGAAGAGTGCTCGGAAGCAGGTCTGACGAAGATGGTAGGTGTTGGTTCGTGTGTCTTTAACTTTGCTTCTTTTTTCGACAAGGTGTCTCGTCGGAGCTTGCTTGTGCGGTCGCCGGTGCTTCTATTGTTTTTGGTGAGTTTTTTTACAGTGGTGGTGGGTTCGTTTTAGTGGGTTGTGTGGACAGTTGTAGTTGTGATATACAATGATGTTTGAGTTTGTTGTATGTTTGAGTTTGTTGTGCTTGTGGTTTGTGATGAAGCTTGAGCAAGGAGGATTGCGAGGAACGTTGCGTGAAAAATGATAGTGGGTTGAAGATGTGTAAATAGGTTATGGATGAGTGAGCATAGTTGTTTTGTGTTGGAAATGTCCATGAAGGTGTGGGGCAGAGAGACAGAGATCGTCGGGGAAGAGAGTGGTCCAAGGAATGGTCAAGGTCCTTGCCCAGTCATATCCTAATTGCACAGTCAGCAGGCCTAGTCACCAACAGTAGTAAAAGGGTGTGGTAAAAGTAGGTTTTTGGTTTTATAAGGGGGAGTTTAAAAAAAAAACTTCAGGGGGGCAATTTCAAATCTCGCCCTAATGGCAGGGGGATTTCATATAATTAACCCTATTTTTTAATAGATTAACGTTACATACATGGGCATGGGCAGCAATTAGAATACTAATTGTAGGACGGAACTATTCATGCTGTTACATGCTAACTTATTTGACAAATTAACACTATATAATATATAAAATTGATTCATCTTTTTAATATTTTATTACTAATTAAATATTCATGTTAATATATAATTGAGTTCTATTTTGTGTTAAGCTATGTAGTAAGACAATTATTAATTATTGACTCTTAAAATTACTATCTCTGTAATAATATATATCTAGAATAATACAATACAAGCATTTTATTTGGTACTGGCACCATCATTCGTGCCTAATGACGTAATTCACATACTTGACCATTCTAAAACATAAATACAATCTATGGTACAAGATATGGAAATTAGCCAAAACAATAAAAACTAAGATCAATATACAAGATCCTCAATTGTATACAACAAATACACAGTGGAATAAGCTCAACTAAGCTTCTCTTGAAACATCCAAGCATAACTCCACTTGTAAATCAAACCTGGAAATACTTCCTGAAAAATAATCAACAATAGTGGGGTGAGATACATCAAATCTCAGTGAGTTCCCTATCTTATGGATTCTCTCGGCTTTACAAGGTTCTAACCAGTCCTAACTCAAGTCAAGGGGAAGGGAAATGACCTTGAGTTCACAACCTCACACTATATGGAAACATGTTCATGAGTTCATCAACTAAAAATATCATTAATCGATAACCGTACCAAGGAATCCCTTTTGCCCGTCCGCTTCTACGTCTAGAAGTCGACCCAAGTCCTGGATCCTTGTAGTTACTTGGCATACGAAATGGATTCGGAAATAAGGGACATATTATCACCTTAAATCATCACTTCACACGGCCCGTACACCGTCACAAGTCTCTACCCGTAGGTTTCATTCGTACTACACGCGGGAATCAAACCTGCCAAGTAATTCTGCCTGCATTTCAGAGGAGCTAGAGACTCATGAATGCCTCTCAAGGGTAATGGCTACGATTACGTGATCATATACACAATCGTGATTGTTTTTGACAATCACCAGGCCACACTAGCCTTTAGGCCTCTCATGCCTTTAACAATAAAACATAACAATTACACATGTTTCATACTAGTGTCTTATTCTTTCTATATTATTCGGTAATGGACACACGCATCGGCCTCTCATGCACGACCGTTGTCATTGTCATACATCAATTTCCTAGCCGTTACTAGGTTCCACTATCTTAAACTATGCCATTTGTTTTGGGGTAAAGTTTCCTCACTCTTCCTAATTCATATTTTAAGCATGCATATCTCTTGATAATGTCTTACAACAATTTTAGGCAAAGCATATTACAATTGCACCTTTTAGAATTACATATAATAATTCAATCATAAGTTATACAAAGCATATTACAATTTTATAACAGAATCACATAAAACATCACTCTCGGGTTCCCTCTGATTCATTTAATTGGGTATCGAAATCAATACTTTTCACTTTTATCCTATAGGATATTTTCACAGCTTTACATCGGCTATAATTATGCCTCAACCGGATTTACGATTCAAAAGATATGGAATTTCAACATATAACACACACATTATTTCATTCATTTTCCACCAAATAATTAATCCGATTCGAGTTACGGATCAAAAGTTATGAATTTTTAAAGAAAACAGAATTATTTGAAAATTTTCAGGAGCGCCCGGCGGTACCAACGTTCGCCCGGCGGTGCTCCTTCGCCTGTGCTTCGCCCGGCGAAGCAGCGACATAAGTCCCAATTCCAAAAATCAAAAATTCCAGTAGCGTTCCTTGATACGCCTCTCCACTTTCTCCCGGCGAAATCCCGCGTCGCCCGAGCGCCGCCTGGCAGTGCGTATCAGAAGCAGAATTTCTCTGCTGCGTTTTTAGGGTTCCAAATACCCAAAATCCATCATTTCCACACCCAATCGTGTCCAAACACCAAAACAAGTATTAACAACTAATCACATGCATATTACGACTACTCTACACAAATTATATCGAATTTCGTCTGTTAGATTTCATTGATTTATCCGTTTAATCATTTTCTCTCCAAACTAACCTAAGTTCGAATCATAGAATTCTAGAACTTAGAGTTTCTAACTAGAACTCACCTGGTAATCGAAGAGGAGTATGAAGAAGATTATGAATCGATGATCCAAGCTTTTCTTCTTCTTCCCATGGTTTATCTTCTTTCTCCCTTCTTCTCTTGCTATCTTTTTCTTCCTTTTCTTTTCTTTCTCTTTTCTTAACAAATATATATATATATATATATATATATATATATATATATATATATATATATATGTTGTGAATCGGATACCTTAGAAACAAAGTATAATTGGTTCCTTGATCAGTCAAGAAACTCACAAGGGTTATGGTTAACAAAGAAAACAAGAGAAAAACAACAAGGATTGGTTATAAAACTGTTATTCTTTCCTTTCTTCTTAAAACAAGGATTACAAGTATACAAGAATAACAAACTAACCACTCTCACTCATATTAGGTTTTGTCACACTCTAGAATGAGAGACTAGCATGTTATTTATAATAAAACCTAGCACACCAAACTAATGGGCTTTTAACAAAATACCCATTACAAGCTAACTTAGGGTACAAGCTAACTTAAACAATTGGATCCTTAACACAAGGCCCAATTCAATATGCTAACAACCCTAGCAATATTAACTAATACATGTTAGAACAACCTTCGACTACAACATGTATTATTTCGACAGTATAACACTTCGACAGCAGCATGTGAACGGACTTCGACCTCATGCTTAAAACTAGAGTTTGATCCAAATCTCCACCTTGGATCTAACTGTAACAAGAAAAAACAAACTAGTTTTCTTCATGCAGCTTTATCAACTGCATATAGTGGAAAAACTTGCAACTTGGCAATATCTTGGTGATCATATCAGCAGCATTATGATCTGTCGAAACCTGCAGCACTTGGACTTCTCCATGTTCGATTATCCCTCTGACGAAATGCAGCCTCACATCAATGTGCTTGGTTCGCTCATGATAGGCTGAGTTCTTCGACAGGTGTATTGCACTTTGACTATCACATTTAACAGTGATAACTGGACCTTGAAGTTTCAGCTCCTTTGCAAAACCTTCAAGCCACACTGCTTCTTTCACAGCTTCAGTTAAAGCAATATATTCCGCTTCAGTGGTTGATAAGGCAACCACCTTCTGAAGTGTTGCTTTCGAACTGATTGATGTCCCAAACATAGTGAACACATATCCAGAAATAGATTTTCTGGTATCCATACAACCTGCATAATCAGAGTCGACATATCCTTCGACTGCTATTTTTCTATCATCACCCAAGGCTCTACCATAAATTAGGACTCTATTCAGAGACCCATTTATGTACCTTAAAATTCACTTCAATGCTTGCCAGTGAGCCTTTCCAGGATTCGCCATGTACCTGCTTACAAGACTTACTGCATATGCTATGTCGGGTGTAGTACAGACTATAGCATACATTAAAGAACCAACTATATTAGCATATGGAATGCTATTCATATAAGTTCTTTCGACATCAGTACTGGGACACTGATCTATACTCAGCTTGAATTGAGGGTTTGTCGGAGTTACAACAGGCTTTGAATTCGACATACCATACTTTTCGAGAATCTTCCGTAGGTATGCCTCTTGAGATAAGCATAATTTCGAATGCTTTCTATCTCTTCGGATGTCAATCCCAAGAATCCTGGACGCAGCTCCCAGATCCTTCATTTCGAACTTCTTACTGAGTTCAGCCTTCACCCTCCTTACCTCTTCGACACTGTTGCTTGCTATTAGGATATCATCCACATAAAGCAACAAAATAACAAATGAATTACCAGGTCAAAATCTAAAGTAAACACAGTGGTCGAACTGACTTCTGATGAAACTTATGCGTGCCATGAACTTGTCGAATCTGCTATTCGACTGTCGAGGAGATTGTTTCAGTCCATATAAAGATCTCTTCAGCTTGCACACATAATCTTCCTTCCCCTTTTCGACATACCCTTCAGGTTGCCTCATCAGGATTATTTCATCTAGATCACCATACAAGAACGCAGTCTTCACATCCATCTGTTCCAGTACAAGATTGAACTGTGCCACCATGGCTAACAACATTCGAATGGATCTATGCTTTACAACAGGCGAGAACACATCATTGAAATCGGCACCTTCTTTCTGAGTGAACCCCCTAGCAACCAACCTTGCCTTGTATCTTTTCGACGCCACTCCTTCGATTCCTTCCTTGACTTTGAAAATCCATTTACAGCTGACTAACCTGGCTCCAGCAGGTTTCTTGATCAATTCCCATGTGTCGTTGTCATGAAGAGATTTCATCTCATCATCCATGGCTTTCAGCCATTCAGTTTTCTTTCGACTCCTCATAACTTCCTTATAGTCTCTAGGTTCTTCGTCGAGAACCTCACTTGCAGAGATTAAGGCATAAGCTATAAGATCTGCATACCCAAGTCTCTGAGGTGGCTTGATGACTCTTCTCGACCTGTCTCTTACTAACAGGTAGTCATTATCAGTTTCCTCATCTTCGACAACATCTTTTGTTTCGTCTTCGACTTCATCTGGGGTACGCACTTCAGCATCAACATGCTCCACCTCAACAGGAATCTCTCCCTGTTCCAGCTCTTCGTCAGCAACATTAATTTTCTTGAAAGCCATCTCAGCTTCATTGAAAACTACATCTCGACTGGTGATACACCTCCTGTGACCTAGCTCTAGGCACCATAGCCTATAAGCTTTGACTGCTTCAGGGTATCCCATGAACATGCACTTCAGAGCTCTAGGTTCGACCTTATCTTGTCTAATGTGAGCATAGGCCACAAAGCCAAATACTCTCGTCTGTCGAGACTAGGTGGATTTCCCGACCAAACTTCTTCAGGTGTCTTCATATCTAGTGCAGTCGAAGGACATTTATTTATCAGATATGCAGCTGTCGAAACAGCTTCAGCCCAAAACACCTTCTTCAATCCAGCACTAACCAACATGCATCTAACCCTTTCAAGGATTGTTCGATTGAATCTCTCAGCTAAGCCATTTTGTTGAGGAGTACCTGCTACAGTCTTATGCCTAGCAATTCCAGACTCAACACAGTAACTGTCGAACGCTTTGTTGCAGAACTCAAGGCAATTGTCGGTTCTCATCCTCTTAACCTTTCTGCCAGTTTGAGTTTCGACCAGAATCTTCCAACTTTTGAAGTTCTCAAAAGTTTCATCCTTCCTCTTCTGAATGAATACCCATAGCTTTCTGGAATAGTCATCAACAATGGATAGAAAATACCTTGCACCTGAGTGTGAAGGATTCCTTACAGGCCCCCAAAAATCAGCATGAATGTAATCAAGGGATCCATGTGTTATTTGCTTGCCTTTGTTGAACTTCGTCCTACAGGATTTACCAAATACACAAGATTCACAAAACTCCAACTTTTCGACTTTGTCACCACCTAGCAGGTTCTGCTTCCCCAATTCGACTAGGCCTCTTTCGCTGACATGGCCCAATCTCATGTGCCATAAATATGTCTTCGACACAGGTTTCGTGGATACAGTATTTGTCGAACCACTTACAACCTCAGCCTCAAGGGTATACAAGCCTTGTTTCTTCACGCCTCTCAAGACTTCCTTCGACCCCTTCATGACTCTTAGGATACTTTTCTCTCCTTGGAAAATGTATCCCTTCCTGTCGAATTCACCAAGAGAAATTAAATTTCTCTTTAAGTCAGGTACATACCTGACTTCAGTCAATAACCTTATTGACTCATCATGGAGCTTGAATCTCACAGATCCAATACCTGTAATTTTGCAGGATTTGTTGTTTCCCAGCAGCACCGATCCACCATCTTGATCACATAGCTCTTCGAACAATTCTCTGTTTGGAGTCATGTGCCAAGTGCATCCTGAATCCATAATCCACTCCTTTCTTGAGTCGCCGCTTGAAACTACAAAAACATCAGATGAGTCGAAGTCATCTTGAACAATGGTTGCGTTGCCATTATCCTTACCTCCATGATCTTTCAGGCGTTCAGGGTACACCTTTCTTGTGTGACCCTCCTTCTTACAGTGATAACATCGAAAACCAGATGTTTCGCCACTAGAAGACTTCTGCTGACTTTTACCTTTTTTCTTGTCGAACCTACCATCCTTTCGCAAGAAGTTTCCCTTAACTGCTAAACCATCACCAACCGTCGAAGGTTTATGCTCCTTTCGTTCGTTCAGGTCCTTAGAGTACAAGGCTGATTGAACTTCTTCAAAGGTCAGGGACTCCCTTCCATACAAGAGAGTTTCTTTGAAGTGAGCATGTGTTCTAGGCAAAACGCACAACAATAATAATGCTTGATCTTCGTCATCGATCTTCACATCGATATTTTTAAGATCAAGAATCAGCTTGTTGAACATATCCAACTGCTTAGCCAAAGCTTTGTCTTCACTCATCTTGAACGAATACAAGGCTTGTTTTAGGTAGAGTCAATTCACCAAAGATTTGGTCATGTATAAGCTTTCAAGCTTCACCCATAACCCTGATGCCGTCGTCTCCTTTGATACATGTCGAAGAACCTTATCACCAAGGCTCAACAATATTGTGTTGTGTGCTTTCTCGATCATGGTAGTCTTTTCTTTTTCCGTTAGCGCAGCATCCATGGCTGACATTCCCTTCAACGCTTCCAAACAACCCTGCTGAACCAGTAGGGCTTTCATCTTCAAGCGCCACAGACCGAAGTCGTTCACTCCAGTTAACTTCTCGATCTCATACTTTGTTGAAGGCATCTTCTCCGCGCTCACCGCACCAATTTGTTGTGAATCGGATACCTTAGAAACAAAGTATAATTGGTTCCTTGATCAGTCAAGAAACTCACAAGGGTTATGGTTAACAAAGAAAACAAGAGAAAAACAGCAAGGATTGGTTATAAAACTGTTATTCTTTCCTTTCTCCTTAAAACAAGGATTAGAAGTATACAAGAATAACAAACTAACCACTCTCACTCTTATTAGGTTTTGTCACACTCTAGAATGAGAGACTAGCATGCTATTTATAATAAAACCTAGCACACTAAACTAATGGGCTTTTAACAAAATACCCATTACAAGCTAACTTAGGGTACAAGCTAACTTAAACAATTGGATCCTTAACACAAGGCCAAATTCAATATGCTAACAACCCTAGCAATATTAACTAATACATGTTAGAACAACCTTCAACTACAACATGTATTATTTCGACAGTATAACACTTCGACAGCAGCATGTGAACGGACTTCGACCTCATGCTTAAAACTAGAGTTTGATCCAAATCTCACAATATATATATATATATATATATATATATATATATATATATATATATAAACCAATATTATATAATATAATCCAACTGGGTAAAATATCTCCAATTGATATTTTGTCATCTCAACCCAATTAATCAATTATTAGAGTTATCTTAAAATACTCTCTCGTACTAATAAATATCAATCGGTCTCTTTTATTAAATAATTGATCTCTTCAAAGTTCACCAGTTGCTCTATTGATCTCATTTGACTATACTCACAACACTTAGAGGATTCCATTAATCCAATTAACCAAAGATATAGCACATAGGTACTCATCTGATCTCATCTGATATCCAATTGAGCATTTAGATAATATGGGGTATTACAATCTCATATCAATACTTTAATAGGGTTTGTCTATTTATTTATATTTTAATCTTATAAATTATAATATGAATGCTATCAATAAAAATGTTATATAAAAGGGTAGAGCTAAATTGTCTCAAATTTAAATTTTAGATGTTTTGTATACTTATGATAATAATAATTAGTTTATCTACAAACTAAAAGTAGTATTTATTTTTAAAAACAATAAGACTTTATATAAAAATAATATTCTGTATGTGGAATATAATATAATGGGTATGTATTGTTAAGTAATTAATTTTTGTTTACATAATTTTAGATACTTCTCAGAATTCTCAAAAATATAAATATTTGTTAAAATATTTTTTTTAATTAATATAAATCTGTGACTACTACTCATATTTAATTTGTGCTAGTTTATTAACTAGGAGCAAACATTTGTTATCATGAGAATTTTATGATATGATTTTTTAAATATATAAACTATAATTAAATTAAAAAAAACATTCTAATAGAGTTTGAATTATTTTTAAGCTTAGAAATTATTGAATTAAAAGATATAAAAACACACATGATTTTATTCAATTTAAATAACATAATAAAAAAATCAGATGATGTATCCAATTTAATACAAGTCAACTTACAATGATTTTTGGATATTAAAATTAATAATTTTAAAAGAGTCTATTAAATATTAATAATGGAGAGTCTATTAAATATTAATAATAGAAAGATATGCGAAAATAATAGATCCAATTAAAATTTTTAAGTAATATTATGTGATAATTAGTGTTTATATATGTCTTTGACTTGCTTGTACATCAGTATATTTTTTTTTAACTTATATGATTCAAAAGTGATAATCTTCAATATTGTATGTTGTGAAATTTATAAGATGGCCTCGAGTAAAGATAAAATGGAAGGAATCAATTTTAAATGGTCAGATTATCCTGAGTATGAAAAGATTTTTTATGAGCTTTGTATCAAGTTCATTCGAAAGAATGGGCGTGTATCATTTAAATGGAAAGAGATTAACCAAGAGTTTGAAGCTATCGTGAATTGAAAATGTCTAGTAAAGACCTTGAAGAATAAGTTTGATACAATGAAGAAAGATTGGCGCATCTGGAGATTTCTGAAGTTTGGTGAAACTGGCTTAGGATGGGATCATGTTACAGGAAAGCTTAGTTGTTCAGATGAATGGTGGGATAAAAAAATTAAGGTTAAATTATTATTAAATACTTCTAGTTAATTTACAATGAAAATGATTGAGTATAAGATCTAAAAGTTAATATTTATTTTTTTTTAGGAGAAACCGGAGGCTAAAATTTTTTGTAATAAATCAATAGATCCTTCAATAGAGGAATATTGGAATCAACTATTTGATGACAATTTATGCAGGTGGGATGAGGTTGTTGCACCCTCTGTGAATTCAGAGTTGGTTCAACCAGTGGAACATGTTAATATTGAGGAAGAGGATGAAGAAAATGGTGAGGAAGATAATCATCATTATGAGAGTGATGGAGCATATATTTATGCAGAATACCAATGACATGCTTCTCAAGTGGAAAATTTAGTTCAAGAATAAAATTCTTTTTGGCCTGATTTTATGAATGAGGTGGGTGGTACTGAATTTCCTAACCAAGGTCTTGGAGGTACACAAATACCTGACAAAGGTCTTGAAGGCACAAAAGTAACTGGTCAAGATGGAGGCACAAAAAGAGTTGCAGAAAACATGACTAACAAACCTATTAAAGGAAATTATAAAAGAAAACAAACTGGAGGGGCTGTGAAACTAGGTGGTCAGATAGAAACCTTGATATCTCAATCTCATAAGGCATTGGAAATAATGCAATCTGATGGAAATGCAATTAAAGAAGTTAATGGTAGTTTTACAATTGCTACAACAATGACTGTTATAAATCGGATGGTTACCGATGGTGTTTTGGAAAAGGGTAGTGACTTGTGGTGCTTTGGGGCCTGTTTGGAAAAGGGTAGTGTATGTTTACAATTTCACCTAGAGTTTATTTTCAAGTCTCATAAATTTACTATTTTACGTGTACATCTTAATATGAAAAATTAATTTTTTTATTATAAAATTGAAACAATTTAAAAAAAATAGCATATAAAAATTAATATAATAATAGTATATGAAAGATTTAATAAATTTAAATTACTAAATTTTAAAGTATTTTAAATATAAATTTTATTAATAATTTAGAAATATCTTTTTATGTCATTTTACATTTATCAGCTAGTTGAACCGCTAATTTTAACAAACACTTCAATTAGCTTATCATCTATCATTTATCAGCCATAAGCTATAAGCTATAAGCTATAAGCTATCAGCCATCAGCCATCAGCCATTAGCCATCGGTCATAAGCTATCAGTTAACTTATCAGTCAACCGCTATTTTTACCAAACAGAGCCTTAATCTCGATTATATAGGCGAGGCAATGAAGGACGTCATAACAACTTACGACATTATTCATTGATTTTTGAATAATTGAAAGGTAAAATGTTATTCACATAAGTTCAATCCTCATCGGCTGCATTTTTATTATTTTTAGAACTAGATGACACGCCTCACATTTTCTCTCGGATATTTGAGAAACCGAGGTAATAGAGAAGAATTATTATCTCCGTGTATAATAATAACTGAAGGGAAAACAATGTTATTTAATTTTTTTCTGCTATATTTTGGTTTGAACCTGCATTACTGAACCATATTTTGGTCATTTCTATATGAACTAATTCATATTCAGTAGTGGTATTAGTTTTGTTAACCTTAACATAGCTAGTGTAGGTTAACATTTTGCCTACGTGGCATTATTGTTTGTGTATATACACAAGTGTAATTTTCAATAACGTAGTGCGTAACCATTCACAGTAACCCTTTTGAAAAAGTAGTGGTAGTTTGTTATTCTCTCTCTTTTCTCTCTTCCTCCATCTTCATTTTCTTCATCTTGTGCACCAACAATTGGTATCTAGAGCTCTGGTTCAGATACACAGGGAAACACGAGTGAGCAGTGAGGCCTTGTGTGATTGATTTTGTTTCTTGAATTTGTGTTGAACTTTTTTATCAGGATCGTAACAGAATCACATTTCTTGATTCTATGGGATTGAGAAACACTAGTGTTTGGTGAGATATGAGTGAAATACATAAGGTTGAAGATGAACGGAAATGGTAATCTGAGTACTAAGCTTCTAGTGTTCGATGGCAATAACTGGAATTGGTGGATGATTCAGATGCGTGTCTTGTTTGGCGCTCAAGATGTTATTGATATCGTCAACGATGGTTACATTCTGTTTGCACTTCTGACAAATGCAACGGGTGCGTATAGGACTGCTCAACGTGGTAGGAGAAAGAAGGATTAGAAGGCGTTGTTCTACATCCACCAGTGTGTATGTGAGTGTGTGTGTGTGTATGTGTGCGAACGTGTTTGAGAAAATCGTTGATTCGACGATGGCGAAGGCTGCGTGGGACACACTGGTACGGTGCTACGACGGTGATGCATCAGTGAAGAAGGTGAAACTTTAGTCTCTATGTAAGAAGTATGAGAATCTCAACATGAAGAACAATGAGAAGGTACCTGGCCTCATCTCCAGAGTGATTCTGATCATAAATGAGATGAAGTCATGTGAACAAACACTCTCTGAAGAAAAGATCATTGAGAAGGTACTTAGATCTCTTACTCCTCAGTTTGATTACATTGTGGTAGTAATTGAACATTCTAAGGATCTTAGCACCATGAGAATTAAAGAGCTGCAAAGCAGTCTAGAGGCATAAGAGTTACATCTGACTGAGAGAAACTCTGAAAGAAAGGTAGAATGGCGGGCTCTGAAAGCAACTTCTGGTAAGAAATATTAAAACCATTCTTAGTCAGAAGCCAGGAAGAAATCTGATGTTGTTCAGAAGTTAGAAACCTCATCTTCTGAAAGGCAGAAGAGTGCTCAGAAGGGGAAGGAGAAATATCACAACAGGAAGGTTCAGTTCTACTGTTGCAAGAAGTTTGGCCACTTCGTTGCTGATTGTTAATCAAACAAGGAAAGGAAATCAGAAGAAGCAAACTTAGACAGAGGAGATTCTGATTATGAACCTGTGTTATTGATGGCTTCTGAGTCTGATAGTGGGTCTTTGGAAGACTGGTGGTACATGGATATGGGTTGTTCAAATCACCTAACTGGAAATAAGAAATGGCTGGTTGAGTTTGACTCTGGTAAGACGGCCAAGATCAAATGTGCCGATGATAAGTATTTGAGTGCTGAAGGAATGAAAAATGTCAGAGTAGTTCTAGATAATGGTTAAACTGCATTGATTCAGAATGTGTGGTATGTTCCTGGCATGAAAAGCAAACTGATGTGTGTAGGTCAATTAATTGAAAAAGGATTTGCAGTTACCATGAAGTATAATCTTTTAAAGTTATATGACTGTAATCAAAAGCTGGTTGTGAAGTCAGAACAGGGAAGGAATAAAACATGCAAAGTGAATGTTAAAAGTGCAGACTCTGAATGCCTTAGTGCAACAAGTGTTGTGAAGGAAAGTGTGTTATGGCACAAAATATTTGGTCATTTGAACTTCAGAAGCTTAGGGAATTTGACCTCAAAAAAGTTGGTACATAGAACTCCTACAATTAAGAAGCCAGAGAAGTCATGTAATGTGTGCATGAGAGGGAATCAACCATGATTGCCATTTACATCTGAAATACCTCCAAGAACAAAGTATGTTTTGGGTGTGGTGCATTCTGATGTGTGTGGACCATTTCCAGTACCTTTACTTGGAGGGAATAAATATTTTGTGTTATTTATGGATGAGTTCACAAGGATGACATGGGTATCCCTTATAAAGTTCAAACACGAGGTGTTTGCTGAATTTAAAAAATTCACAATCAAGGATGAGAATCAGAGTGGACAGACTCTGAAGATTCTCATAACTGATGGTGGAGCAGAGTATAACTCTACAGAGTTCAAGAAGTACTCTGAGGATAATGGAATTGAGCATGAGGTGAATACTTCATACACTTCTCAACATAATGGTCTTGCTGAAAGAAGAAACTGATATTTGCTTGATATGACAAAGAACGTGTTGAAGAAGAAGAAGCTCCCTCACACCTTGTGGGGAGAAGATGTTTCCACTATAGCATATGTGCTCAACAGGTGTCCAACCAAGAAACTGAAGGAAATTTTTCCTTTAGAGAAGTGGACTCAGATGAGTAAAGTGTGAGCCATCTGAAGGTGTGTGGTTTTGTTTGTTACAAATATGTTCCAGACGCTAAGAGAAGGAAGTTGGATGACAGGAGCAGAGTTATATTGATTGTAGGGCACCATACTACATGTGCTTATTAGCTCTATTGTCCTGTCACTAATAAGGTTGAATTCAACAGAGATGGTATTGTGAAATAATTAGAAGCGTGTGATTGGAACAAATCTCAATCCAATTATGATACAATGTTAACACCTTAATTAACTTCTGAAGGTATTTCTAAATCTTAATGAGACTCAGCTTCTGAAGATGAGTCAGAGTATGGAGATGACTCAGAAGCTGAAGAAGTCTCTAAAAGTGACTCAGAATATGAAGGCGATTCTGACTCTGAAGGTGAATCTGATTATGATCTAGATTCTGATGGTGATTCAGACTCTAGTGGAGATCCAGACTTTAGGAATATTCCAGACTCTGAAGGTGTCCATGCCTCTAAAGGTGGTACTTCTGGGGTTCCATCATCTGATATTGTTTTAACATCCGAAGAAGATTTTAAACAAGTTCAGAGGCTACAAAGAATCAGAAACATTCCAAGAAGATTTGCAGAGTTTGACATGTTTCAAGATACTGAGATAGACTCTGAAGGGGAAGTCATTCAGTGTTCCATGTTAGTAGACTCTGAACCAGTGAGTGCAGAAGAAGCGCTCAAGAAGAAAGTATGGCTGAAGGCACTGAACGAAAAACTTTAGACTAGAGAAAGAAAAAAGTCTTGGAAGTTGACTGAGCTTCCAAAGAACAAGAAACCCATCAACCACTACTACAAAACACTAAAACAACAACGCCAGGCTTACAACGCATCCTTTTATGCCGTTGTAATAGGTTAAAAATTTCTCGCCCATGTAAAAGCTGAGTCATTTAATGACGGTTGAGTGAAACCACCGTAGTAATAAATAAAATGTATATAGCTTCGATTCCCTGGAACTACATTTTTTCCATTTTTTAGAGTACATTTAGCGTGTGACAATTAAGTCCATTATTTTAAAAATAAATTGTAAATTATTTTACAACGGTTAAGATAAACAACCGTAGTAATAAATGAAATGTAACAAGCTTCAATTCTCTGCAACACATTTTTTCCTTTTTTTAGGATACATTTAGCGTGTGTCACTTAAGATTCCACGACGGTTTGTTTTTCCAACCGAGATTAAAAGGTTTACAGATAAATTAAAACAAAACTTATTATGTATTTCTTTCATAAGACGCCCTAATCGAACAAGTGAGCCAGAAACACCCTAACCTTTACCCTCTTCATATCCATTCATTTAGAGCTCAAATATTGCTCAAATAAGGTACTCTTCAACATCTTCATTCCTTTTTTCTTGGTTTATGCTCAAATATTGACTATCTTCATCATTCATTTGCTTCTTCAGCTTCGAAGTAAGGTTATCTTCAACATCTTCATTCCTTTTTTCTTGGTTTATGCTCAAATATTGGCCGTCTTCATCATTCATTTGCTTCTTCAGCTTCTAAGTAAGGTTCTCTTCAACATCTTCACTCCTTTTTTCTTTGTTCATATTGTATATGATCAAGTCAGAATGAGATGTTTCCTATGCTTTACGTTTAGTATGAGAGTACATCTTCATTGATTTTTTCTTTGTTCATATTGTATATGTATATGCTTGAGTTTTTGGACTAGATTTTGGTGTGTCATTCACATTATTATACATGTATAAATTTCAGAAGTTGTAATGGATCGTAGTTGGATGAAAGCCAATACATTAGATCCGATTTATGAGAACGGAGTTTGTGAATTCCTTGAATACATTGATAAACATCTTCCTGGCAATGATGGTATCTTTTATTGTCCTCGTGTTGTTTGCGCTAATATCAAAAAGGGTACAAAGAAAGAAATACACAATCACCTTTGTTGTGATGGTATATGTCAAAATTATATAATATGGACGTGGCATGGTGAGGTGGATAATAAGGAAAGTCGGGCGTCACAAAGTCAAAGAGTGGAGGAAGATGAATATATGGAAGATCACCTAGAGGATATATTCTGTGATATTGGGGAATCTTCTTTTATGAATGCTCATATTTATGATAATTTATGTTGTGATAAAGACACCCCTTTATATAAGGGATGCACAGAGTTCACGCGATTGTCGGCGGTGTTAAAGTTGTTTAATCTGAAGGCAAAAAATGGATGGTCGGATAAAAGTTTCACGGAATTACTTGAATTGCTACAGCAAATGTTACCAGAAGATAACAAATTGTCGGATCGTTCCTATGAGGCCAAGAAGATATTGTGTCCACTGGGTCTGGAGTATATCAAGATACATGCTTGCCCTAATGATTGCATATTATACCGGAAAGAGTATGAAGACTTGTTTCAATATCCAAAATGTGGTGTGTCGCGTTACAAGTTGAAGGCTAGCAATGGTGATGACAATGATCACTATGACAATGTTAGTAGGAAGCATCCTCCTGCTAAAGTGTTATGGTACTTGCCAATACTTTCACGATTAAAGAGACTTTTTGCTAATTTGAATGACGCAAAGAATCTTAGATGGCATGCAGATGAAAGGATTCGTGATGGAAACATTCGCCATGTAGCTGATTCTTTGCAATGGAAGAAAATTGATTCGTTGTTTCCGGATTTTGGAGTCGAGCCAAGAAATCTTAGGCTTGGGCTTGCCACCAATAGATTCATAGATTGGTTTAATAAAAGTGTATCTAATGATCCTAGTGCATCCGAGATACTTAGATGGTTGTCGTATGGGCCAAAATTTTGTGTCATTACCTGGAGTGCATATGACATTGGTCATTATACCTTTTATACAAAATCAAAAGATGATCGTAGTAGAATGTAAAATAGTGGGGTTATGGTTGAAGCTGAATCGATGTATTTCTCTAGTTTGAAAGATAAGAATCCGGTATTGGCAACTACCATGTTTTATGGTGTCATTGATGAGATTTGGAAATTGATTATGTTATTTTCAAAGTGGCTTTATTTAAATGCAAGTGGGTTCCCAATAATAGTAATGGTGTAGACATTGATGACTTAGGATTCACCCGGGTCGACCTTGGCAAGGGATCTTTTAATACAGAGCCATTCATCATTGCTTCTCAAGCAAAATAAGTTTTCTATGTTTCCGATCCATCGGACAAATCGGGGAAATGGTCAATCGTTCTCCAAGGAAAATACATTCCTCTTAGTGATGAAAGTCTTGATATTCCGTCCACACCTTCTTACACAACACAAGTTCCTACCTCATATGATGAAGTTGATGGAGATGTCGTGCATGCTATACGACTCGATCATGAAGAAGGCATATGGGAAAATTAACAAGTACGTAATTTATTATTTATTCATAATATATTAATTGTATGTTATAGTTTAGAAGTATTTTTACTAACAAGTATAATTATTTGAAATCATAGATACACCAGGCCAGGAAACAAGACACCAAGAGACAAGATACCAATACACCAAGTTACAATTATGTGAAGTTATGTAATGCGTGTAAATTGTAATATGGTATATGTGATATTTTATTTATGTAGGTTGTTTGTTCTGATAAACTGTAATCTGGTATATGTGATATTATGAATATGATACGATTAATATTATTATGAAAACTGTATCACAAAATATGAATTATATTTTTCTGTTGTGCTGAGATATGGAGAACAATAATACAAGTAAAAAAATAGGATTAATTATTAAAGCAGGATGATATTTGTTAATTTTGCAGAAACTTTAACGACAGTTATATTTCCTAACCGTTATAATATCTGGCGCGCTGTCCAGCAAAAAATAAATATCAAAACTGTGTTGCTGGGAATCGAACCGAGGACAATTATATTTATTACAACGGTGTAATGTAAAACCGTTGTGATAGTTAGCGCGCTTTCCTGTTTATTACAACGCATACAAGGCCGTCGTTGTAAGTATCATATATACAACAACAATCTACATAACAACGCCCTCGCCCGCGTCATTATATGTCATTCCCAACCGTTGTTAAATGGGTTTTTTGTAGTAGTGAACATCATATGGGTTTTTAAGGTGAAACTGAAGCTAGATTGATCAATTGGAAACACGAAGCAAGGCTAATAGTAAGAGGATTTCTACAAAAACCTGGGTTAGATTATCTTGAATTGTTTGCTCATGTAGCGAGACATGAGACAATCAGACTTGTGATTGCAATGTCTGCTAACAGGAATTGGTCTCTAATGCATTTAGACGTGAAGAGGTATATGTGTCACAACCTCCTGGATTTATGAAAAATAATCAGTCAGGCATGGTGTACAGGTTACATAAAGCATTGTATGGGCTGAAACAAGCTCCTAGTGATTGGAATCTAAAAATTGATTCATTTTTCAAGCTCCAAGGATTTAGAAAGTGTGAGATGGAGTATGGCATTTATGTTCAGCATACTCCTCAAGGAAGTATGATTCTGGTGTGTCTCTATGTTACTGACATATTACTAACAGGGATTTGTGAACATGAGATAGTTAAGTTCAAGAAGGTGATGATGAGTGAGTTTCAGATGATTGATCTAGGAAATATGACATATTTTTTAGGGATGGAGATTATGTACTCTGAGAAGGGTATCATTTTGCATCAGCTGAAGTATGAACTTGAACTTCTGAAGAGATTTGATCTGCAGAATTGTAAAGATGCTGTCACACTTTCAGAAACAAATCACAAATTGGATTCTGATCCTAAGGGTGGTGATGTAGATGCTACAGCTTTCAAATAGTTAGTTTGCTTTCTGAGTTATTTGTGTAATACCATACTTGATATTTGTTATGCAGTTGGAATGGTTAGTAGGTTCACGAGTAAAGTGAAGTGGTCTCATTACCAAGCTGCTGTCAGTATTCTAAGGAATATTAAGGGGACTCTGAAGTATGAAGTGTTGTTCGCTTCTAGTGAAAAGGATAATTCAGAGCTGGCGTGTTACACATACTCTGATTAGTATGGAGACAGAGTTGACAGAAGAAATACTTATGGATATTTGTTTAAGTATTTGGGAGGTCCTATTTCTTAGTGTTCCAAGAAGCAGCCAGTTGTTGCTTTGTCAACCTGTGATGTTGAATACATTTCAGGTGATGTGACCGCATGTCAAGCTACTTAGCTTCTAAATTTACTTTAGAATTTAAAGATCAACATAAACAAGTCTCTGAAGCTGGTCATTGATTACAAATTTGTAATAAATATTGCCAAGAACCCAATGTTGCATGGGAGAAGCAAGCATATTGAGACTAAGTTTCATTATCTAAGGAATCAGGTTCATAATGGAGTGCTAGAAGTTATGCACTATAGCACCCAAAAGCAATTGGTAGATGTTCTGACGAAAGCGATCAAGAATGATCAATTTGTCCACTTGAGAGATGGAATTGGTGTTGTTAGTTTTGATTAGCCGAATATGAATTAAGGGATAGTGTTAGAAATAATTCATATTTAGTAGTGGTATTAGTTTTGTTAAGCTTAACATAGCTAGTGTAGGTTAGCATTTTTCCTATGTAGCATTATTGTTTCTGTATATAAACAATTGTAGTTGTCAATAGTGCGGTGCGTAACCATTCATTGTAAACGTTTTGTATGAGTAGTGAAAGTTTGTTATTCTTTATTTTCTCTCTCTTCCTCTATCTTCATCTTCTTCATCTTGTGCACCAAAAATTTTTGAAATAAAAACTTTGTACCTTAACCAATTTCTTTAGCAGAAACATTGTAAAAAAAATTAATTGTTTACACCATTTGCAAAGTCAAATAGAACATGTACACATAATAATTTTACAACAAATTAAAACTAAAACATATGACTAACCAACAAAAGAAATAACCAAAATCCAAAGTCTTGTATGTCGTCCAAAAGTTCTCATCTGTGATTTGTCATCATTCGTTAAACACCTATAATTTAAACCACGTTTGAAACCAATTAAGATCAACAGCAACATTAAATCTTTAGTAAAAAGAATGTAAAAAGATAAATAACTAAATATATGTTATTAAGTGATATAAAACATTTACTTACTAGTTTTCCCACATCCCCTCTTAATGATCATGACGAATAACATGCACATCATCATTTGAATCATTTTCTTCAGATGAAAGACATATATGTGTTGCAAAGAAGGGGTATCAAATTTTAAATCTTGATTGCCATCACTATCAGGAATATATTTTTATGGTAGCACAATTAACCATATTGTGTTAGAAGGATCAGTGACATTAAAAATTTGTTTTGCTTAGGATACCATCATAAATGGTTTGTTCATATAAGTCATCTTTCGAAGATCAATCCGTGTGAATCCTAATTCGGCGATTTCTACACTAGTGTTACTGTCAATCCACTTACACTTAAATAAAGGCACTTTAAAAGTAACATGATCAATCTCCAAAATCTCCCCAATAACCCTAAAGTACGTTATATAAGCCAATATAGGATTCTTATCTTTCGAACTAGAGAAGTACATGGATTCAGCTTCAACCATAACCCCATTATTGTTCACGATAATATGATCATCCTCTTTTTTTGTATAAAATGAATATTTATAAATGTCTTATGCACTCCAAGTTATTACATTAAACTTAGGCATATGTGATATCCATTTAATTTTCTCAGATGCACTACTCTCTTTAGAAACCCTTTTATGAAACTAATTATGAAATTTTTGTTATGCTCTATTAACAACATTTTTTCACTCATCCGAGGAAAATTTTTCATTGATGAGAATTTTGTGAATGGTCAAGTAAGGTTGAACTTCACGAACGTTATTCAATATATACAAATGTGCTTGAAGAAATGCATATCAGTCAAATGTCCTAACATGTAAACCTTGAATACCTCTACCATTATATCTTCCATCATGACGAGACTAGGGAATTCCTATAGAGTTTGCTTCTGACAAATAGTTTGTGCAAAACTCAATAGCTTCTTCTGTGATGTACCGTTCAACGATCGAAGCTTCCGGGTGGTGATGATTCTTTGTATACCCTTTAAAAATCTTTATGTATCACTCTACCGAATACATCCACCGTAAATAAACTGGACCATAAATTCTAGTCTCCCTTCTTAAATGAACAACTAAGTGAACCATAATGACAAAAAATGATGGAGGGAAAAACATCTCTAATTGACACAAGATAATTGTAGCCTCGTGTTCCAACTCATCTAAATTTCCAAGTTCAATGACTTTAGTACATATAGCATTGAAGAATAATCACAATATGGTTATAGTTACCCTTATCATTTTTGGTGGAATGCCACGAATAGGAACTGGTAGAAGTTGTTGCATAAAGATATGACAATCATGAGATTTTAAGATAACTAATTTTAGATCATTCATTGACACAAGTTTATTCACATTTGATGAGTACCCTTGGGGAACTTTGATATCGTGCAAACAATCGCAAAAACGTGTTTTAGACAAAGTGTGAAATGTTGGGGGAAAATATGTTCCATTTCCTGTATCTTTTGGAGCTAACTTTTGTCGTATGCCCATAATCATCATATCTTCACAGGTTTTAATAGTATCTTTTATCTTTCCTTTAGTGTTTAAAATTGTTCTAATCAAACTATCACATACATTTTTCTCCACATGCATCACATTAAGACAATGTCTTACTTCAAGATTAGACCAATATGAAAGATCAAAGAACACCGACCTCATTTTCCAAATATTTTTCACCTAGGGCCCTTTTCATTTATTTCCAAAGAAAACATTAATGATTTGTTGTCTTTTATAAACCTTCTTCTCGGTTAAGGGCTTTGGAGAGATACCAAACACATGTTTCCATTAAAAGCCTTCCACAATCTACGATATGAATGATTAGGTCTTAGAAATTTTTGATGCCCAAGGTAAACAATATTTTTTCCATTTTTAATTGGTAGAAGCATGCATCATATTCACATATAGGACACGATTTATGTCTCTTGACGATGTACCTAGAAAAATTACTGTATGCAAGAAAGTCATTAAGTGTGCAAAACAAAATGACATACAGCTTAAAGTTATCACATGTATACGCATCATCAACATCAACGCCTTCCTTCCATAAAATTCTTAAATCTTCAATTAATGACGTTAAATAAACATCTATGTCGTTTCTTGGTTGTTTTTGACATGGAATCACCATTTATAACATCATACATTTGCGCTTCATGCATAACCACTGGGATAAGTTGTAAATTATGAGAAGAACATGCCTTGAAGTAAGGTTAGTAGTCAAATTACCAAACAGATTCATTCCGTTTGTGGCAAGTCAAAGCCTAATGTTCCTAGTCTCAAGGGAAAATTATGGAAACAACGAATCAATTTTCTTCCATTATAATTGTTCGAACTGGAGTAAAGCCGCAAGAAGAAAAAATTTAGTTTTGGAGGGATTCCCTCCAGAATTTATAGCGTCTCCACAGGGATCGGTGCGAGGGAAAGAATACCGTTCAACAATTTCTACATTTCTAAGCCTATTGGGAAAATTTTTGTTAAAATATTTAAGGTACAATAGAAAAAAGCTGAAATTATAAAGGCAGAAATATAAAGTAAAGACTTTAAAATAAACGGAGTCTTGTTGGGTGTAATACCCCAAAATTTGCCCTCTCATTTCTCCATATCATCTAGCATGAGCTTTCATTTCATTGCATTGCATTCAAACATAGGAAAATAAAACATAAAACATTGCATCACATCTTACATAAGGGCATGCGGTCAGGTGTTCCTCAAAGAGGTGGATTGTCCAAAGCAAAATAATAAGAGCCCAGGGTCTTCAAACAAGCCTCAAGGGTCTCTAATGTCATATATCATCTCAAGTGATCCCACAAGGCATTGGAAGGGGAGAATTCATCAAAAAGATTGGACAGTGCATCATCTCCTACACAAAACAATCAAAATTAGGGTTTTGGATTCAAGTGGTCTCCTGATGAAATTTTGATTCAAACTTGATCTCAATGTTTTCTACATGATATTAAGTGTCTAAGGATGGAAGATTGGTCATTGATTCATTTCAGAAGAGGGTCAATTGATCAGTTGCTTGAAAATCAAGAAATTGGGGAAAAAGTCAACTGTGCAGTGAAAAAAGTCAACTCCTGACTTTTTGAGGCCAAATTCATGAAATTCATGTTATATGTGACCAATATACAAAATTGGATCAAGAAATGATGGAGGAATAAAGAAAAATCAAGAAATTACAAAACTGCCAAAAATAGAAATTTTGGAGTTTCCAAAAATAGTAAGTTTTGGCCATTTTAGTACCTCTCTTTGAGTCAGGCTTTCTCAATTTTAAAGCATCAAATCAAAAATCCACCAGGCTACAATAAAAGATCTTATTTCAAGCTTCAAATCCATATAAAGAACTCTTCCATCGGATCAAAATTGAGGGAGTTATGATCCATTAAAGTTTGACAAAACTAGGTCAAAAACCAAGTCATGGCAAGGCAAGTGCAGGCCCATGCGCCATAATTTTGTCGAACACTTGGTGTGCCAAATGTCCAGCAACTTTTCTCAATGATGGAAGCTCCAAACGAAAAAATGTTGAACATCAAAGTTGTTCATCTCAATGTCCTCTTCAACTTTGATGTTGGACATTTTTTTATTTTAGCAAGTTTTGATGGGGTTATGATGGTCCCAAGTTGACGTGTTCATGCTGAATTTACCAAGTCAGATTGCCATGCCACCCTACCAACCTGCCAAGCCCATGCACCAGTTATGAACCATGATGTTTGGAGTCATTTTACACCATCCTACAAGCCTCTATTCAATTCAATTTCAACATCAAAATTATTCCCCTATATCTACTCTTTCATTTGCCACAAAAATTACACATTTACATTCATTAAAGTGAGAGAAATGCATCACCAAACTTCCTTGTTTTAATTGATTTTAAGTTGCTATAAAACCAGAAAAATAACATTGTTGTTGTTGTTAATTCAAATATTCATATACATACTACACACCAGTCCACATTCCATTTTATTAAACTAAAAATTTCCTTACATCACTACCATCCATTTTAAACCCCACCATACAACTTCATAAACTCACCCACACCATAGTAAATTTTCCCAACTCACCTCTAACTGTCATGACTCAGTTAGTTGGAATGGACTCAGTTAACCCAACTCCAACTCACTTAACCCACTCAGTTTACCATGGTTAATCACACTAAACCCTAACTATATAAACAAATTTACACACAATTTCAACTCTCTCTCTCTCATTTTTTCACATTTCTCAGAACTCATTCTCAATCATTCTCTCAATTTTCTCTCTAATCTCACAAATTTCTCACACTTTTCATCACAATTTCTCAAGAAATCTCAAATTCTTCTTCACTCTCAAGAATTCAGATCTAGATTTCTCTTTCGTTTCTTCATCATTTTCGAAGATCTTTGAAGCGGAATCATCTCCATAACCTCCTCTTTCTACTATATGCATTAGATTCTATTGAATCCACCATCGAAAAATCTCAAGTTTCACTCATCACTTCCAATTTTTACTCCAAGCAAGTATTGGATCTGGTTCTCGCCTTTATTTGGCTCAAAGTGTTGATTTGAAGATCTTGCAGGAAGTTTTCGGATTTCTAAAACAAAAAAAAAAGTGCATCTCACAAGGTTAGAGATCTTGAAACTTTTTCTTTAGTTTATCATAATTTTAGAAATTTATAATGTGAAATTAGTACTCATGCATTGCATCTGGAAGTCCTGAAATGATGGCACACCACTGTTGTTTAATTTGAAGTTTATGTGATTTTGTGATTTTGTGAAATTTATGTTTGAATACGTCACTTTCGTGCAATTTTTCTGGGTATTAGAATGATCTTTTGGTGATTTAATTAGCATATTCATGATCTATGAAGTTTGGGCTTCAGTTTGGTATTTTATTTTGTTAATTTTCATTAAGAAATGAGGGAGTTATGTGAGGTAGAAAATTGAAAGAAAATCTGCATTTTTTGTGTTGTTGTGTGAGTATTTTCACTTTGCATGAGTTATGATGAAGATGGCGACGTGGCAGCGTTTTAGTGGCTGTGTTCTTAGGCTGTAATGATTAAACAATGATTAGAACAATGATTAATTAATGATGGAATGATGATTTAGGAGAGAGAAGGTGTAATGGCGCGTTTTGATTGGTCTAGCTTTGGTGATTTGCGGCTGACCAATAAGGAAATAGCACCTCATTAATGACTCCATGCCTTTCTCACGTGACACACTTTGGGGCTTCAGGTTGTTCATGTGGAGGCGAGCGCGCAGTAGTTACCGTGGGCGTGCGTGCTATTCCATTGAGATAAGCATCATGATTAATCGCATGGCTATGATTGAACGTCCATGGAACCAATCGTGCACCACTATCACATGCGATTTTCTGGGTTTAATGGACTATAAATTGCTTTTCGCACCCTTCCTTTTTTAAGGCCCATGCTTTTGAACTGAAAAATGACTATTGCTGCACCTCCTACTCATTTCAATTTCATTTTATTTTTTCATTTTATACATGTTTCATTTTTATTTTTTAAAAATACAAAACAATATCAGAAAATTCTAGAAAAATTCATGAATATTATCAAGACATTTAGAAATTTTTTGATATTTTTATTTCAGGATTTTATTACATTTTTTCCCCTGTTTCATAATTTTCTTAGAATTTTCATTTGTATGCTTTCCAAATGTGATACATGAATTTGTGGAATTTTTTTCTTGCTCATTACAAATTGTTTTGACATGATTCTTTTTGCATTGATTCACTAATACATTGAAGTATGTTAGATGATTTTGTTTTTATTTTTTAGGTCAATTTATGACATGTTTTGATGCTTATCTTTGCACCACTTTGCATGATGTTTCAACTTGATTTAATTGCTTTGTTTGAAGTCATTTTGCTTTGAATTTTGATAGGCTATCTTGATGTGTGATTTACTTATGACTTAGGTATTTAAATACCATGCTTGCATAATTTTCATGAGTTCATTTGATTTTTGTTTAATGCATTATATTTGAAGCCTAACACATGCCACATCATTCTAACTTTAGTGCATGTTTTACATGAATTCTTTTGTGCACATTTGTATGAGCATTTGCATGCTTTATGAGCCATTCATATGATATTATAGGTCTTTGGTACACATTATAGGTCATCTTTACATGTTCATTTCAACTTGAACTTTGTGCATCCTTAACATGTATTTGTTTGCATTTTCCTTTTGAACTTTCACTTCAATTCTTCTTCTACGACTTCTTGAATGTCTTGATTGTTGATTCATGAATACTTTTGAGATGTTTATAGACCATTTTCAATTTAGTTTCAATTCTGATTTGTGGATTACATGTTCCATTTATGCATGTTCTTTTCATTTCTTTTCATCTTTCATCCATTCTTTCTTATGATAACATGATTAAATGCTATCGATGATGATTGTTGCTTATTCATTTGAACTTGTATGATGATAATCATTTGTTGTAAATATGATTCACATTCTGTTTGTGATATTAGGATTTGATTCTTCAACTTATTCTTTTGAGTTTTAATGTGCATTAAGTGTTTCTTTTTACTTTTTATACATGTTTCCATGTTTACTAACCATGTAGGGGCTTTGGTAAGTTGAAATTGAGTGTGGATAAGGAATCCACATTCAAATCTCTTTCCTTTCATCTTTTACAATTCAATCTTGTGTTTTGTTAAGCACTTATGTCCTTTCTTTGATTAACTCATTACTTTCCCTTTTGAGTTACAATTCATCTTCTACTTTAGAAGTGAATTGTTTAACTCATTCCTTTTTAGGCCTTAGGTTTTGCAACCTCACAAACCATTAGGATCACTCCCTTAACTAATCAATTAGGATTGAGTCTTAGTTCACATAGATTTTTACCTTTCTCTCCCACTTGAGTCTTTCATCTTCTCATCTCAAAGAAAATTCAAAATATCTAATAAAGGTAGGCATTTATTGCATTTAGGCCTTTCATATAAAGAAAAGATTATAAGGGGTCTTCTCTTATAATCTTAGAATGTGTAGCATATGCCCCATCTTGGGTCAATGTGTTAAACATTTGATCTTGTATGAGGGACTTAAATGCAATACTTGTTGAAGATATAAATAAAGAAAAACACTTCTTCATTTCATAATCAACAAAAACACTTAATAAATACAAGTATGCTATTGTGTTTGAACCTTAATAATTGGAACTAAGTGTGAGGGTCTTCTTCACCCTTAGTGTACTTTCTTACTCATTCCATCTTGGAATGTGAGGATGTATACATTCCAATGATTATGATTTAGATACATTATCATATGCAAACAAATGAAAAAACTCTTAAAAGACAAAAACAAACAATAACGTATTTCCTTCAGGAATTCTTTTCTCATCTTACTCATTCTCAACGTATGAACGCGCTTCTCCTCGTTCTCTTGCAAGATGGTAACGCACTCGGCCCAGCGAGCCTGCAACACCTGAGCTAGAACGTTAGCCGTTCCTTAAAAAAAATACAAACAATCCATCCCTAGTGAGGGGAACTACGCCGCTCTGATTCTCATGTTCCCGATGAGATACGTAGGCAGTGGGGTAGGGCCCATTCGAGCACTTCTTTTATTTTCCCTACATTTATTTCTGCTTCTCTCTCCTTTCCTTTTCAAGTTCTCTAGCTAACAGTTACTTTTCCAGTTTCCTACACCCTTTGATTGAGACAAGCAAGCGTGGATCCCATCGGGTACGATGGACGTGTGGGGGTGCTAATACCTTCCCTTCGCGTAACCGACTCCCGAACCCAGTTCTCTTGGTCGCAAGACCATGCTTTTCCATCCCTTCAGGTTTATGCGGTGTTTCCTTTCCCTCTCTTGGGATAAATACACATTGCTGGCGACTCTGTGTTTCCGTGCCACTTTCGCGTTTGTACTAGGATGAAAATCCTGGGAGCGACAGCTGGCGACTCTGCTGGGGACAGGTTGACCTATTGCTGGTCCATCCTAAGTGAGTCAATCCTAGCGCTTGTTTGGTTTTCTTTCATTGGGTGTTTACTGTTATCTTGTATTTGCTGGTTACTGTATTTTATTACTTGTACCATATTTACAGCATGTTAGCATTTACATTTCATATATTATACTGTGTTGCACTGTTCTGTCTGTTTGGCGGGATGGGATTTCTGAGATAGGAGCCCATTACACAGGCTCGAGTGCATACTTAGATTTAGAGTGGAGAGTAGTGAGACCTACGTACCATCTGAGTACGTTGGGTAATCACGAAATTCACAGCTAGACGAGGCTATCTTGGGACCCATCATGGCGTACGCATCTTGCATATTCCAGGATGTCGATCTAGAGAGCTGTCGACTCTAGTGACAGATTATGAGGACCTTAGTGGAAACATCTCTCTTTAGTGGTGACAGTGGCAGACCACATTCTGTGGCAAACCCACTCGCACCCGAGGGCCCACTTTGGAACTTGCATAGGATGACCCTTATTTTCTAAGGTGAGTCAGTGGACGACCTCTTTGATTGGCATAGCATTGTATCCTACGGGCTGAATGTGCTATCGCTTCTCAAACCTCCGAAGCTGACAAGCCTTGTTTTCTAGGAACCACATGTGAGTATGGGTGGGATGTTTACAGGTTTGCAGGTAACCTAGCCTCCTACATACCTTACTTGTGATTCTATGATTGTTACAGACAATGTATCCTATGACAGTGGTTTGAGTATTCATCTCAGATATATTGCCAAATTTAGTACAGAGACACAGTGCACACAGTTCAACACAGACACAGACACCTGGATACTTGATCACATGCCTTTTGCATTTACATACTCATATCATAACAGGTTATGTTTGTCATTTTCAGGTACCTACCATATTGTCTGATACCAATCATGAGTTCCCAATAAGTTGAGGTTAAGAGGAAGAATAATGTGTCATATAAATTCCCTGATCCTAAGCTGGATTCATTGAACAAGATGATAGGCATGGCTGGTTCTGGCATTCTCAGTACTTTTCAGAAGGAATATGGAGAGCAGATTAAAATGGTACGTGCATTCACAAAGTATAAGAAGGATGGGTTGCACACTTTCTTATAGTTCTATGAACCATCAATGAGATGTTTCTTGTTCCCTGACTACATTTTGATGCCCACTCTGGAGGAATTCTCATTTATTTTGGGAATTCCAGTCACGTCTTCTATACCATATTTTTTTGAAGATGCTCTTACCCCCAAAGTAATTACTGCTGCTCTACATCTGGACCTGTCTGTTGTGAAAAGTGGCCTGAGTAAGCTTAAAGAAGATGAAGGATTTCATGTGGAGTTTCTTTTCCAACAAGCTCAGGAGGCTGCCAAGGCTAAAAACTGGACTACTTACAATGTTGTGTTAGCTCTTTGTATCTATGTTTTGGTGTTTTTCCCAGGTCAACCTGACTTTGTTGATATGTAGGCGATGAAAGTGTTCGTTTCGAAGAATCCGGTTCCTACCCTGCTAGGGGATTTTTATTACTCAGTACACTACAAAAAAGAGAAGGGAAGAGGAAGTCTGGTTAGTTGCTGTACCCAATTGTTATGTCATTGGCTCTTCAAACATTTACCTCGAACTGGTGCTTTCGTAGAAACTATTGAGACAATGAAATGGTCCAAGAGATTGATAGGTTTGACTGCCAATAACATCATTTGGTTTGATCCCAAATTACTGACGATAGAGCTTACTGTTAAATGTGGAAGTTTTCCGAATGTGCCTCTACTTGGAAGAAGAGGGGGGATTAATTACAACCCAGTGTTGGCTGTTAGACAATTTGGGTATGCTTCGAGGAATCCTCCTGCTGATGAAGAGATTAGTGCTTCTCTGTTTTTTGTGGGAACCAAGAATGAAAGAGTGTCAGAAGTAATAAATGCCTAGAAATTTAGGCAAAGAGAGGGAAAGTTAACTTTTGACAAAGGAGATTGTAGATCATACCCTGACTACGATGCTTGGATTGAGATGAAGGTCAAAGAGCTGTTGCTACCCTTCTCAAGAGAGATTCTCTTATGTCCAAATCAACATTCCATGGTACCGGCTGAAGAGTGCGAGAAATGGAAGAAAATGGTTAGAGAGTTGCAGATAGAGAACTCTGGAATGAGCAGATGTCTTCAGAAAGCTTTGGCTGACAACAAAGATTTGGAGAAGAGAGCATTGAAAGCGGAGAAAATCCTGGCAGACAAAGAAGAAGATTTTGATGATAGAGCTCGGTACTTCCGGAAACTTACTTTGGGAGCAGATGATACTAGTCAGGCTCACAAGACTACAAAGCAGGCGTTAGCCCGAAGCAGGGATTCATTAGCTAAACTTCGTCAAGCTTGGGATGAGGTCAGAATTGAAAACTCTGAATTGCTGACCCAGTTAAAAGATAAAGATGAAGAGCTGAAGAAAGCACATGTAGAAAGAAGAAAGTATCGAGAAGATCTTGGCAAAAGTCAAGAACAGGTAAGGAATGCTGAAGATAAGCTGAAAATTGCCAACAAAGAACTTGAAGATGTCACGACGGATCTGAAGCTGATTAAAATTCAAGCTGGAATTAAGAGGCGCAAAGGAGCTGGTGAAGATGAAGCCTTGCTGATGCACATGGGCTCACTATCTGATGCATTGGAAAAAAGGGACGTCGTAATCAAAGAGCTGATTGAGAAGCCACATCATCAGCGTACCCGCATCCTGTTAGAAGAGATTAAGTATTCCAGCCAGAAGCTGAAAGACGTAGAGCTGTCAGATTAATGATTTTTGTCATTTCTTTGTAATTTGCAATGGTTACCATCAGAATTGTTGATGGATCCATTTGACTGCTTGTTTCTTTTTCTGTTGCTGAAACTATGATAAATGTGCTCGAAAACTTTTGGGAATTTGTATGAAATGAGCTATTTCTGTTCACAATTTCTGGTCTTCAGATATATGTGACACGATAAGATATCTGCACACTGGCACACTACAAAATCACTATTTCTGGTCATCAGATATTTGTGATTGGCGTATATGAATATCCCTTCAAGGCAAAACTCAATAATCATGATTTCTGGTCGTCAAGAATTCGTGGTTACGATTGGAATCAGGATATGAAAAGTATCTTGAAATGACAAACATAACTGTGCATTTGCATTTGCATAGCATATCATTTTTGCATTACAGGTCTTCTTTTTGCAGGCGCCTGCTAACCTTTATTTGGTTTTCAGGAACGATAGCTGATACCCCAGTTCACCGATACTCTACCCGACGCAATCAAGCCAGAGTCATGGAACAAGTTCAGACTGAATTAGCTGATTTGAGGGGGAGAATGGAGCAGTTCATTAACCTTATGCAGGGGATTGCTCAAGGTCAGCAGGAGCTGAGGGTCGGTCAGGAAACCATGAGGGTTGGTCAAGATTCCATGAGAGTCACTATTCAGAGGCTGGAGACTGAAATCCCAAAATTCCAATGTGCGCACTCCTCCTGTCATCAACATCCCCACTGGTGGGGTACATATGGGATTTGATAATAATGGCTTACAGGATGGTCAAGATGACCAGTTTACCGCATTCAACAACGACATGGGTTTCTACAATGAAAACCGGAAGTACGAAGGGTTAGATGAAAGACTCAAGGCTATTGAGAGCCAAAATCCTCTGGGGATTGACGTAGAGGACATGGGTCTCGTGCAAGGTGTGAGGATCCCTCCTAAGTTCAAGCTCCCTACATTGGATAAGTACAATGGCAGTACCTGTCCCAAAACACATTTGCAAGCTTACAATCGCAAGATTGCCGCTTATACTGAAGACCAAAAGCTCTGGATGCATTTTTTCCAGGATAGCCTGTCAGGCGCCTCCTTGGAATGGTACATTAAGCTGGACAGGGTTCATATAAAGAGCTGGAAAGATTTGTGCGCTGCGTTTCTGAAGCAGTATCAATATAATTTGGACATGGCACCCAATCGTACTCAACTGCAGAGTATGACTCAGGACCACAAGGAGGGCTATAAGCAGTATGCACAGAGATGGAGAAAATTGGCTGCTCGAGTTCAACCACCTTTGGCTGATCATGAGATGGCTGATATGTTCATGAGCACGCTCCAAGGGTCGTATTTGGATAGATTGGATGCGTGTCCGTCAACAGGGTTTGCCGATATTGTTATTCCTGGGGAACGAATAGAGAGTTTGCTGAAGTTGGGTAAGATTCAAGACGTCAGTGGGACTGGTGCTTCGAGTTCGAGGAAACCCTTTGCTAATGGACCAAGGAAAAGAGAAGGGGAGTCC
This sequence comes from Lathyrus tuberosus, assembly GCA_022829125.1. Taxonomy (NCBI): domain Eukaryota; kingdom Viridiplantae; phylum Streptophyta; class Magnoliopsida; order Fabales; family Fabaceae; genus Lathyrus; species Lathyrus tuberosus. The sequence goes on along the minus strand of JALAZF010000820.1, from coordinate 570,837 downwards.
AGTGCTGTGTATAGAGGAAAGGGCAGAGGCAGGACTCAGTCCTATCATCAAGTGGACGATGTAACCATTCCGGTTCCAGCAGGACAACAAGCTCCAGATTAGCAAGCTAGACCCCGATTCCAGACTAATAGACAAAGGGACTGTAAGTTTGATCCCTTTCCTATGACATATGTTGCTTTGTTACCACAATTGCTCAAAGAGAAGTTGGTTGAACTTCGGACTATGAGGCCGCCGGATGCTGGAAATTTGCCTCAAAATTATGATGCTAATTTTCGATGTGAATTTCATTCTGGTGCGCCGGGTCACTCGATAGAAAAGCGATGGGCCTTTCAACATAAGGTTCAAGATCTGATTGACGCAAAAGCTATTAATTTCTCTAAGCCGCCGAATGTTCGTGATAATCTAATGCCCCATCATGGAGGTGCAGGCACGAATGCTATTTCTGATGGCGAGAAATTGAATCTGATTACTGATGTTAATTTGGTAAAGACTCCGCTGTTGCTTGTAAAAGAGCGTTTGTTAAAAGGAAAGGTATTTCCTGGATGTGGCTCTGATTGTGAGGATTGTTCAAGACAGATTAATGGCTGCAGTAAGTTGAAAGTTGAACTGCAGGATCTTATGGACGAAGGAAGCCTTCAGTTTGATAAGGTAGAGAGGGAGAAAGATGTTTCAGCTGTTACCATTTATTATAATCCAGTTAAAATACAGGTGCCCGTTGAAGATCCTGTTGCTATCATCGCGCCCGAAAGGCCGAGACCAGTTACGATTATAGTTCCTGAATCTGCTTCTTATGTGTCTAATAGGGCAGTTCCGTGGCAATATGGAACTAATACTCATCAAGGAGGAAGTCAACAGAAAGCAGAGGCTGTTGTTGGTACCAGTGTTGAGAATGTCAGTGGACCAAGTGGTTTCACCAGGAGTGGTCGACTGTTTGCTCCCCAGACTCTAAGGAGTGATAAAGAAGCTGAAGTCGCCGCAAGAACAAAAGGAAAACAGGTTGTTGATGACAAGGTGCCTGTTCAGGAAGAGGACCCTAAAGTCAATTTTGATAATGATGTTGAGGAATTTATGAGGATTATCAAAAAGATCGATTACAAGATCATTGATCAGCTCAATCAGACACCCTCTAAAATCTCAATATTATCCCTGTTAATGAGTTCAGATGTACACCGGGCTGCTTTGTTGAAGAATTTGAACATGGCTTATGTTCCCCATGAGATCACGGTGAATCAGTTGGAGGGAGTAATTTCTAATGTCAATGTGAGCCACGGGTTGGGGTTTACAAATAGGGATTTGACTCCAGATGGACGTAATCACAACAAAGCGTTGCACATCACACTTGAATGCAAAGGAGCTATTTTGTCGCATGTGCTGGTCGCACAGGTTCTTCCTTGAATGTGTTACCCAAAAAGGCCCTGATGAAAATTGAAGTAGATGGATTGATTCTTAGACCCAGTGATTTGATTGTGAGAGCTTTCGATGGATCCCAAAGATCGGTGTTTGGAGAGGTAGAATTACCAATACAGGTTGGTCCATAGATATTCAAGACTATCTTTCACGTTATGGACATTCAGCCTGCCTACAGCTGTTTGTTGGGCCGACCATGGATTCACGCAGCAGGCGCAGTTACCTCCACACTACATCAAAAGCTCAAATACGTGTTCGAGGGTCAAGTGGTTACCGTTTGCGGTGAGGAAGATATATTTGTGAGTCATCTATCCACTTTCAAATATGTGGAAATGGATGGAGAAATTCATGAAACTCTGTGCCAGTCTTTTAAAGCCCTGAACATCAACAAATTCCCAGAAACTACTTCAACATCAGTGGTGTCAAATGTGCCAGTTGGTCCAAGGGCATCAATTGCGTCCTACAAGTAGGCCAGAGAAGTGGTTGAAAGCGGAAAGGCCCAAGGTTGGGGTAAAGCTATCGACGTGTTTGTGAAAGAAGATAAGTTCGGCATTGGATACCAACCGGGCCAGACGCCAGTTTCCCGATTCTGTGGGCCAATCAATTTCAACAGTGGAGGAATTATCAACCCTAATCAATCCTGCTCAGCAATAGAAGATGACACTGAAAGCTCAGATTACCTGGACAGATGGGTGTATTCACTGGCTCCAGGCGAGGCATTGCAAAACTGGTCTAGTGAAGAAATCATTCATGTTGTACACCATTCAGAGTAATAATTCTTGTCTTTCATAATGCATGAAATCCCACACTCTGCCCAAGGTGTGAGGATCCATTTGTAGGGCCACCATATTTTCTCATATAATGTTCAAACATCAATAAAAAGGACGTTTTTGTTTACAAATTTGTGTTCCTTTATTCCTTCTTTATTTTTTATTTTTGCACAAAGAAAATTAAAAATGATAATGCACTTTCTTTTCTTTTGTTCTTAAGTAAGTAATAATCTAAAATAAAGCATCAATCCAATCATGCAGACTTGATTTTGTGGATTCCTTTGAAAATGATTATGTTATGCCCACGTATGATTTCGACAATCCGATCTATCAAGCTGAGGAGGAAAGTGATGAGGACTATGAACTCCCGGAAGAGTTGGCTAGATTGTTGAAACAGGAAGAAAAGACCATTCAGCCTCATCAGGAAGATCTTGAGGTTATTAATATTGGTTCAGAAGAAAGCAAGAAAGAGATCAAGATCGGTGCAAGTCTGCGGGCTGATGTAAAGCAAGAGCTGATAGTCATGCTACGTGAATACGTTGACATCTTTGCTTGGTCATATCAAGATATGTCAGGTTTAGATACAGACATAGTTGTGCATAGACTACCATTGAAAGAGGACTGTCCACCAGTCAAGCGAAAGCTGCGCAGGACTAAACCAGAAATGGCTTTGAAGATCAAGGAAGAGGTACAGAAACAGTTGGATGCAGGTTTTCTGGCAGTAACCAACTATCCTCCCTGGGTAGCCAACATAGTACCGGTGCCGAAGAAAGATGGCAAAGTCAGAATGTGTGTGGATTATAGAGATCTCAACAGGGCGAGCCCTAAAGATGACTTTCCACTCCCTCATATTGATGTGCTGGTTGACAATACTGCACAGTTTTCAGTGTTCTCATTTATGGATGGATTCTCCGGGTACAATCAGATAAAGATGGCGCCTGAAGACATGGAGAAGACGACATTCGTTACCCCGTGGGGTACCTTCTGTTACAAAGTAATGCCTTTTGGGTTGAAGAACGCAGGGGCAACCTATCAAAGAGCAATGGTGACGTTATTCCACGATCTAATTCACAAAGAGATCGAGTGCTATGTGGATGACATGATTGCTAAATCAAAGACAGAAGGGGAACATCTGATCAACTTGAAGAAGTTGTTTGAGAGGTTGAGGAAATTCAGGTTGAGACTGAATCCTAACAAGTGTACTTTCGGCGTGCGGTCCGGAAAATTGCTGGGTTTCATTGTCAGTGAAAAAGGAATAGAGGTTGATCCTGCTAAAGTGAAAGCTATACAAGATATGCCTGTACCGAGAACTGAGAAAGAAGTTCGCGGCTTTTTAGGGAGATTGAACTACATTTCAAGGTTCATATCTCACCTAACTGCCACCTGCGAACCGATATTTAAAATGCTAAGAAAAGATCAAACGGTCAGGTGGAATGATGATTGTCAAAATGCATTCGATAAAATAAAAAGATATTTGCAGGAACCTCCGATTCTGATACCTCCAGTTCAAGGGAGACCACTGATTATGTACTTGACAGTGCTCGAAGGATCCATGGGTTGTGTTCTCGGTCAACACGACGAGACAGGTAGGAAAGAACATGCTATCTACTACCTGAGCAAGAAATTTACAGATTGTGAATCGCGTTATTCAATGCTTGAGAAGACATGATGCGCACTCGCATGGGCCGTAAAGCGATTGAGACAGTATATGCTCACACATATAACCCTGTTGATCTCAAAAATGGATCCGGTCAAGTATATTTTTGAGAAACCAGCACTTACAGGCAGAGTTGCAAGGTGGCAGATGGTACTGACAGAGTACGATATTCAATTTACCTCGCAAAAAGCAATCAAAGGAAGTATATTGTCAGAGTATCTTGCGCAACAGCCTCTTGATGATTACCAGCCCATGAAGTTCGATTTCCCTGATGAGGACATCATGTTCCTCAAAGCGAAAGACTGTGAGGAACCACTTCTGGAGGAGGAGCCTGACCCTGAATCCAAATGGAGTTTGATGTTTGATGGGGCAGTTAATATGAATGGGTGCGGAGTTGGTGCAGTTCTCATTACGCCAGAAGGTGTTCACATGCCCTTCACTGCCCGAGTAACTTTCGGGTGTACCAACAACAAAGCAGAATACGAAGCTTGCATACTAGGGATTGAGGAGGCTATTGATTTACGAATCAAGACCCTCGATATCTTTGGTGATTCAGCACTGGTAATCAATCAAGTAAAGGGAACGTGGCACACACATCAGCAGAATTTGATTCCGTATAAAGATTATGCGAGGAGATTGCTGACATTCTTTACAACTGTCAAGTTATACCATGTTCCCAGAGAAGAAAATAAGTTTGCAGATGCCTTGGCCACTATATCTTCGATGATCAAAGTGCATGGTTGGAACTTTATACCCAGGATTGATGTATCTCGTCTTGATAGACCTGCCTTTGTGTTTGATGTTGATGCAGTGTCTGATGACAAGCCTTGGTACCATGACATTAAATGCTTCTTGGAAAATCAAGAATACCCGCCTGGGGCATCTTCCAAAGATAAGAAGACATTAAGAAGGCTAGCCGGTAGTTTCTTCTTGAACAAAGATGGCGTGCTGTATAAAAGAAATTTTGACATGGTTCTGCTCAGATGCGTGGATAGACACGAAGTAGACCTGTTGATGATTAAGGTGCACGAAGGCTCTTTCGGTACCCATGCTGGAGGACATGCGATGGCTAAGAAATTGTTGAGATCGGGCTATTATTGGTTGCAAGTATGCCCGCAAGTGTCACAAACGCCAGATCTATGCAGACAAAGTACATGTTCCTCCAAATCCGTTGAGTATCATGTCCTCTCCGTGGCCCTTTGCAACGTGGGGCATTGATATGATCGGGAAAATTGAGCCTACTGCTTCAAACGGCCATCGTTTCATCTTGGTCGCTATTGATTACTTCACTAAATGGGTTGAAGCAGCATCTTATGCCAATGTCACTAAGCAAGTAGTAGCTCGTTTCTTGAAACGAGATATCATTTGTCGATATGAAGTTCCTGAAAGAATCATTACTGATAATGGTTCTAATTTGAATAATAAGATGATGGCTGAGCTATGCCGAGACTTCAAAATTGAACATCACAATTCTTCTCCGTACCGCCCAAAGATGAATGGCGCGGTCGAAGCGGCCAACAAAAATATCAAGAAGATTGTGCAAAAGATGGTTGTCACGTACAAAGATTGGCATGAGATGTTACCATTTGCTTTTCCTGGGTACCGAACATTAGTCTGCACGTCCATTTGGGCAACACCATACTCACTTCTATACGGTATGGAGGCAGTTCTACCGATCGAAGTTGAGATTCCCTCTCTCCGAGTATTGATGGACGTTAAACTAGATGAAGCTGAATGGGTACGAGCCAGATTTGATCAGTTGAGCCTTATTGAGGAAAAGCAATTAGCAGCAATATGCCATGGCCAGCTATACCAGCGCAGAATGAAGAGGGTATTCGATCAGAAGGTTCGACCTCAAGTTTACAAGGTCGGAGATGTAGTAATCAAGATGCAGTTAAAAAATACTTCGTATAAATAGACCCGCTGGATAAAAAAAATATCCAGGCAAAAAAGGGCATCCTGGCGAACCAAAAACAGAATAAAGGTTCGGGAAAAAATTAGGGATATAATTGAAAAGAATTGTACACCCGGTAAGTTGAAAACCCGAAAGGGCAACTTAGGCAAAAATGGGTATCCCGGTGGATTGAAAACCTGAAAAGGCGATCCACGCAAAAGAGGGATTTAAGCGAATGACTGTAGTCTGAATTAATCTGTGCGTTCTCTACTCTTCAGCAAACTAGCAAAGTTTCCGAAGGAGGAATTGTTCCGACCACGAGCTTCCGAAGGCGAAGATAATCAAGAGAGTTGGAATACATACTGGCTATAACAGAATCAGAAATCAGTTGGAATCCAATGTCCGTATTATCATTAGGATAGATTTCTTTTCTCAATTTTATGGCAATCAACTCTTTCAGGGGTTTGCTTCCAATTGTAAATTCACCGATCTTGGCATTTCATCAATAAAATTGAATATTCAGTCACAAGCTTTTATTTTCATTTTAATGCTTTGTTTGCAAAAACGTCTGATTTTTGATAATAAAGCATTGCTGCAAAAATATCATGGCCTTGCAAAAACAAGCCCAAAAAAGACAATTAAAATTACTTTACTTGTTGGACAATCTTGGATAGTGGACTCAAAAAAACCACGCAATATCCTGGGGCATGTGCATATATTTTTCTGTTGCAGGTAATGAGTACGATGGATCCATGCGGCGCGAAAGTCATCTCTCAGCACCAACGGATATTTGCTATGACTTGATACTGTTGTATCTTATTAAGTCGATTCTTTCATTCAAGATTTCCCACCGGGTTTTGTGACGACAACGGTTGTCGAAGATTGAATTCTTCTGTGTTGATAACAGTTATTAATGCAGTGAGCACTCCATGTCCATAACGAGTGCAAATATTTTGGTACCTCACAGAAGATGTGAAGGGTAGTGCAAGAGCGAATGTTTGGAAGTTGAAGACAAGGTGTTCATCTAAGAGTTTGAAAACGCTTGGTTTTTTATAAATCCCTCTTAAGAGACGAAGCTTCTCACAGTAACATCCCCAGTGAAGTTATCAGGAGTTTGAAGACACTTACTTACTCTTCTGTAAAATCCTCCCGGGACGTTTTCTTCAAATCGGCGAAAAGCAAGTTGCTGACCCTCTCAAATACGGGGCATATTGAACTTCCCCAGCTGAAGATGCTCCAGATCTATTATCCCCAGTAGAGTTTGAGGACATTTGGTCTTCTGTAAAATCCTCTTAAAAGGCATTCCCCAGTACGAGATGATTAGAAGCGATTCTCCCCAGCAGAGTTTGTTATAAACTCATCATCCCCAGCGGAGTCATCAAACGGCAAGTTCGCCTAACATGGTTCATTGTGGTACTTATCCTAAGCTTGACAGTCGTATTCTTCAGCAGACTACGGTGGAATTGCCATGGGTTTTCCCAGTAGATCTCTAAGAACACTCTCCCAGCAAGTTGCGGAGGAATGTTCTAACCAAGATTTGCATATCCCCGGCAGAGTAGTCCTGATCCCCAGCAAGATCATATCTCTGGTAATGGTATCCCCACAGAGTTCGACATTTTGACAGTAATTTCCCCAGCAAGATCTAAATAGATCGAGGGAATCTCTCCTTTAGAAAGTGTCAGCATATGATATTACCCAGCTGGTGGTGTAATTCTTAGCATTGCGCATTTACAACTCAAAGTCTAATTTATTTTTGGCATACAGACAGTTGTTCATATTATTCCAGCAGGTGGGATAGTATTGCAGATGGTTGTTCCAGCAGGTGGAGTGATCATTATATACAGTTTGTTCATATTATTCCAGCAGGTGGGATAGTATTGCAGATGGTTGTTCCACCAGGTGGAGTGATCATTATATACAGTTTGTTCATATTATTCCAGCAGGTGGGATAGTATTGCAGATGGTTGTTCCAGCAGGTGGAGTGATCATTATATACAGTTTGTTCATATTATTCCAGCAGGTGGGATAGTATTTGAGATGGTTGTTCCAGCAGGTGGAGTGATCATTATATATAGTTTGTTCATATTATTCCAGCAGGTGGGATAGTATTGCAGATGGTTATTCCAGCAGGTGGAGTGATCGTTATATACAGTTTGTTCATATTATTCCAGCAGGTGGGATAGTATTGCAGATAGTTGTTCTAGCAGGTGGAGTGATCATTATATACAATCGTTCATATTATTCCAGCATGTGGGGTAGTATTGCAGATGGTTATTCCAGCAGGTGGGGTGATCATACAAATAATTGTTCATATTATTCCAGCAGGTGGGATAGTATTGCAGGTGGTTGTTCCAGCAGGTGGGGTGATCATTTGGAAAAGCTTCCAAAGCCAGTTTGGTAAGCATCAAAGTCTAATATTAATTTGGCAAAGCTGCAAAAAGTCCATCTGAGTATGGCAAGTTTGAGATTCCAAAGCTGGTTTGGTAATCATTGAAGTCCAACGACAGATTGGCAGAAATCCAACACGAATTGGTAAAAGTCCATTGTTTAGAGTGGCAGAGCAGCAAAAGTCCACCCGCAGAGTGGCAAGCCAGTAGTCGTGTGGCGTCATTCAAAAAGACATTATTGAAAGTCCATCCATAGAGTGGCAAGCCAATAGTCGTCTGGCGTCGTTCAAAAAGACATTGTTGAAAGTCCATCCATAGAGTGGCAAGCTAGTAGTCGTCTGGCGTCGTTCAAAAGACAGATCTCTACGACAATGTTTCATTGAAGATTCAATCCAGCGGTCTCGTTGGGTTTATATCCCTTTTGTTCTTCGTTATCCAGAGCAAATTTTTGGCTATATTTGGTATTCAATCACTATATACCTTGAAAGTCTGAAAGCAATCGCTTTCAGACATTCAGGTCTACAGCGTTTGAATAGGGGCAGCTGTAATACCCCAAAATTTGCCTTCTCATTTCTTCATATCATCTAGCATGAGCTTTCATTTCATTGCATTGCATTCAAGCATAGAAAAACAAAACATAAAACATTGCATCGCATCTTACTTAAGGGCATGTGGTCAGGTGTTCCTCAAAGAGGTGGATTGTCCAAAGCAAAATAATAAGAGCCAAGGGTCTTCAAACAAGCCTCAAGGGTCTCTTATGTAATATATCATCTCAAGTGATCCCACAAGGCATTGGAAGAGGAGAATTCATCAAAAAGATTGGACAGTGCATCATCTCCTACACATAACAGTCAAAATTAGGGTTTTGGATTCAAGTGGTCTCCTGATGAAATTTTGATTCAAACTTGATCTCAATGTTTTCGACATGATATTAAGTGTCTAAGGATGGAAGATTGGTCATTGATTCATTTCAGAAGAGGGTCAATTGATCAGTTGCTTGATAATCAAGAAATTGGGGAAAAAGTCAACTGTGCAGTGAAAAAAGTCAACTCCTGACTTTTTGAGGCCAAATTCATGAAATTCATGTTATATGTGACTAATGTACAAAATTGGATCAAGAAATGATGGAGGAATAAAGAAAAATCAAGAAATTACAAAACTGCCAAAAATAGAAATTTTGGAGTTTCCAAAAATAGTAAGTTTTGGCCATTTTAGCACCTCTCTTTGAGTCAGGCTTTCTCAATTTAAAAGTATCAAATCAAAAATCCACTAGGCCGCAACAAAAGATCTTGTTTCAAGCTTCAAATCCATATAAAGAACTCTTCCATCGGATCAAAATTGAGGGAGTTATGATCCATTAAAGTTTGACAAAACTAGGTCAAAAACCAAGTCATGGCAAGGCAAGTGCAGGCCCATGCGCCATAATTTTGTCGAACACTTGGTGTGCCAAATGTCCAGCCACTTTTCTCAATGATGGAAGCTCCAAACGAAAAAATGTTGAACATCAAAGTTGTTCATCTCAATGTCCTCTTCAACTCTGATGTTGTACATTTTTCCATTTGAGCAAGTTTTGATGGGGTTATGATGGTCCCAAGTTGACGTGTTCATGCTGAATTTTCCCAGTCAGATTGCCATGCCACCCTACCAACCTGCCAAGCCCATGCACCAGTTCTGAACCATGATGTTTGGAGTCATTTTACACCATCCTACAAGCCTCAATTCAATTCAATTTCAACATCAAAATTATTCCCCTATATCTACTCTTTCATTTGCCACAAAAATTACACATTTCCATTCATAAAAGTGAGAGAAATTCATCACCAAACTTCCTTGTTTTAATTGATTTTATGTTGCTATAAAACCAGAAAAATAACATTGTTGTTGTTGTTAATTCAAATATTCATATACATACTACACACCAGTCCACATTCCATTTTATTAACCTAAAAATTTCCCTACATCACTACCATCCATTTTAAGCCCCACCATACAACTTCATAAACTCACCCACACCATAATAAATTTTCCCAACTCACCTCTAACTGTCATGACTCAGTTAGTTGGAATGGACTCAGTTAACCCAACTCCAACTCACTTAACCCACTCAGTTTACCATGGTTAATCACACTAAACCCGAACTATATAAACAAATTTACACACAATTTCAACTCTCTCTCTCTCTCATTTTTCCACATTTCTCAGAACTCATTCTCAACCATTCTCTCAATTTTCTCTCTAATCTCACACATTTCTCACACTTTTCATCACAATTTCTCAAGAAATCTCAAATTTCTTCTTCACTCTCAAGAATTCAGATCCAGATTTCTCTTTCGTTTCTTCATCATTTTCGAAGATCTTTGAAGCAGAATCATCTCCATAACCTCCTCTTTCTACTGTATGCATTAGATTCGATTGAATCCACCATCGAAAAATCTCAAGTTTCACTCATCACTTCCAATTTTTACTCCAAGCACGTATTGGATCTGGTTCTCGCCTTTATTTGGCTCAAAGTGCTGATTTGAAGATCTTGCAGGAAGTTTTCGGATTTCTAAAACAAAAAAAAAATGCATCTTACAAGGTTAGCGATCTTGAAACTTTTTCTTTAGTTCATCATAATTTTAGAAATTTATAATGTGAAATTAGTACTCATGCATTGCATCTGGAAGTCCTGAAATGATGGCACACCACTGTTGTTTAATTTGAAGTTTATGTGATTTTGTGATTTTGTGAAATTTATGTTTGAATACGTCACTTTCGTGCAATTTTTCCTGGTATTAGAATGATCTTTTGGTGATTTAATTAGCATATTCATGATCTATGAAGTTTGGGCTTCAGTTTGGTATTTTATTTTGTTAATTTTCATTAAGAAATGAGGGAGTTATGTGAGGTAGAAAATTGAAAGAAAATCTGCATTTTTTGTGTTGTTGTGTGAGTATTTTCACTTTGCATGAGTTATGATGAAGATGGCGACGTGGCAGCATTATAGTGGTTGTGTTCTTAGGCTGTAATGATTAAACAATGATTAGAACAATGATTAATTAATGATGGAATGATGATTGAGGAGAGAGAAGGTGCAATGGCGCGTTTTTATTGGTCTAGCTTTGGTGATTTGCGGCTGACCAATAAGGAAAGAGCACCGCATTAATGACTCCATGCCTTTCTCTCGTGACACACTTTGGGACTTCAGGTTGTTCATGTGGAGGCGAGCGCGCAGTAGTTACCGTGGGCGTGCGTGCTATTCCATTGAGATAAGCATCATAATTAATCGCATGGCTATGATTGAACGTCCATGGAACCAATCGTGCACCACTATCACATGCGATTTTCTGGGTTTAATGGACTATAAATTTCTTTTCGCACCCTTCCTTTTTTAAGGCCCATGCTTTTGAACTGAAAAATGACTATTGCTGCACCTCCTACTCATTTCAATTTCATTTTATTTTTTCATTTTATACATGTTTCATTTTTATTTTTTAAAAATACAAAACAACATCAGAAAATTCTAGAAAAATTCATGAATATTATCAAGACATTTAGAAATTTTTTGATATTTTTATTTCCTTATTTTATTACATTTTTGCCCCTATTTCATAATTTTCTTTGAATTTTCATTTGTGTGCTTTCCAAATGTGATACATGAATTTGTGGAATTTTGTTTTTGCTCATTACAAATTGTTTTGACATGATTACTTTTGCATTGATTCACTAATACATTGAAGTATGTTAGATGATTTTTGTTTGATTTTTTAGGTCACTTTATGACATGTTTTGATGCTTATCGTTGCACCACTTTGCATGATGTTTCAACTTGATTTAATTGCTTTGTTTGAAGTCATTTTGCTTTGAATTTTGACAGGCTATCTTGATGTGTGATTTACTTCTGACTTAGGCATTTAAATACCATGCTTGCATAATTTTCATGAGTTCATTTGATTTTTGTTTGATGCATTATATTTGAAGCCTAACACATGCCACATCATTCTAACTTTAGTGCATGTTTTACATGAATTCTTTTGTGCACATTTGTATGAGCATTTGCATGCTTTATGAGCCATTCATATGATATTATAGGTCTTTGGTACACATTATAGGTCATCTTTACATGTTCATTTCAACTTGAACTTTGTGCATCCTTAACATGTATTTGTTTGCATTTTCCTTTTGAACTTTCACTTCAATTCTTCTTCTACCACTTCTTGAATGTCTTGATTGTTGATTCATGAATACTTTTGAGATGTTTATAGACCATTTTCAATTTAGTTTCAATTCTGATTTGTGGATTACATGTTCCATTTATGCATGTTCTTTTCATTTCTTTTCATCTTTCATCCATTCTTTCTTATGATAACATGATTAAATGCTATGGATGATGATTGTTGCTTATTCATTTGAACTTGTATGATGATAATCATTTGTTGTAAATATGATTCACATTCTGGTTGTGATATTAGGATTTGATTCTTCATCTTACTTTTTGAGTTTTAATGTGCATTAAGTGTTTCTTTTTACTTTTTATACATTTTTCCATGTTTACTAACCATGTAGGGGCTTTGGTAAGTTGAAATTGAGTGTGGATAAGGAATCCACATTCAAATCTCTTTCCTTTCATCTTTTACAATTTAATCTTGTGTTTTGTTAAGCACTTATGTGCTTTCTTTGATTAACTCATTACTTTCCCTTTTGAATTACAATTCATCTTCTACTTTAGAAGTGAATTGTTTAGCTCATTCCTTTTTAGGCCTTAGGTTTTGCAACCTCACAAACCATTAGGATCACTCCCTTAACTAATCAATTAGGATTGAGTCTTAGTTCACATAGATTTTTACCTTTCTCTCCCACTTGAGTCTTTCATCTTCTCATCTCAAAGAAAATTCAAAATATCTAATAAAGGTAGGCATTTATTGCATTTAGGCCTTTCATATAAAGAAAAGATTATAAGGGGTCTTCTCTTATAATCTTAGAATGTGTAGCATATGCCCCATCTTGGGTCAATATGTTAAACATTTGATCTTGTATGAGGGACTTAAATGCAATACTTGTTGAAGATACAAATAAAGAAAAACACTTCTTCATTTCATAATCAACAAAAACACTTAATAAATACAAGTATGCTATTGTATTTGAACCTTAATAATTGGAACTAACTGTGAGGGTCTTCTTCACCCTTAGTGTACTTTCTTACTCATTCCATCTTGGAATGTGAGGATGTATACATTCCAATGATTAAGATTTAGATACATTATCATATGCAAACAAATGAAAAAACTCTTAAAAGACAAAAACAAACAATAACGTCTTTCCTTCGGGAATTCTTTTCTCATCTTACTCATTCTCAACGTATGAACGCGCTTCTCCTCGTTCTCTTGCAAGATGGTAATGCACTCCAACCAGCGAGCCTGCAACACCTGAGCTAGAACGTTAGCTGTTCCTTAAAAAAAACACAAACAATCCATCCCTAGTGAGGGGAACTACGTCGCTCTGATTCTCATGTTCCCGATGAGATACGTAGGCAGTGGGGTAGGGCCCATTCGAGCACTTCTTTTATTTTCCCTACATTTGTTTCTCCTTCTCTCTCCTTTCCTTTTCTAGTTCTCTAGCTAACAGTTCCTTTTCCAGTTTCCTACACCCTTTGATTGAGACAAGCAAGCGTGGATCCCATCGGGTATGATGGACGCGTGGGGGTGCTAATACCTTCCCTTCGCGTAACTGACTCCCGAACCCAGTTCTCTTGGTCGCAAGACCATGCTTTTCCTTCCCTTCAGGTTTATGCGGTGTTTCCTTTCCCTCTCTTGGGATAAATACACATTGCTGGCGACTCTGTGTTTCCGTGCCACTTTCGCATTTGTACTAGGATGAAAATCCCGGAAGCGACATTAGGATTGGATCTCATCAATTGATAACACATGCATTCTTCTAACTTGTTAAACATTAATCAATCATTCGTTTGATATCCTCACGTATCACCCACAATAGAGGTTATGTCTAACGCAAAATCGATAGAACAACCGTATTGCCTCATTGGTGATGTCTCACGCAACTCAACAACACAGAGCATTAAGAACTGATATTCATGCAAATGCTAAGCCTAAATCTATGTTTAGAACCTAACAGATAATCATCCTAGATCCAGATCTGAAGAGTATATTTCTATAGCGGTTCAAATCAAAGATAAATAGGTAAACAAAGATGACACCTATATCAAATCCATGATTTCTTCATATAAAATGCCATGATCAGAATACGTACATATGCTTAACCCTCTTCACATGCATTCCAAAGGAAGATGGACCATTGTTTCAAAGGAATGGAAGACTTTGTATCCGTCTATATTGATGACATTATTGTCTATTCCAACAATGAGCCCAACAAATTGAATTGGACGCAAAGCAAAAAGCCCAAGAAGCAATCCATGACTTGGCCCAAATCTTACAAACAAAGGCCATTCAACTAATTTGCCAAATGTGTGTGAACATAATTCCTCATCTCTATTATCACGCATCCTCACACTACCGTTCGCGTCAAAAACGTTATCGTGGTCTTTACCATATTGATCCTACTCATGCTACTCATGCTACTAATCAACACAATAAAATAAAAGTGATACTAGTTAATATCAACTTACAAGAATATGTCAAAAGTTTTCTCATTAATAGATGAATATCTTAGATCTAAGATTTGAAAAGGTTTTGTCAAGACCCACAAATAAGAAATCAAAGACAACATCAATATTGAATCAAAACTAGTTCACAATACATAAGGTATCAAAAGATTATATCCAAACCCAACAAGAGATCGAAGCTCCTACTTTCTTCCCATTAGGGTTTGTGTTTCTCTCTCTAGAATATGCTTGAATGAAGAGAGATAAAGTTCTATTATGAAATATATACACGTTATGTTCGAAAAAGTGAAAAAGTACTTAACTAGTATTTACAAAAACAGTCATGTTCGCCTAGCAAACACCCTATTCGCCCAGCGAATACTACTTTTGGGCACTTCAAATGCCTCAGGAACAGTTAAACCGCCCTTGTAAAATATTTGAGTTTGTTGTGCGAATACTTCTTCTCACAAAGAACCTCTTCGCTTCAACTTCGCCCATCAAAATTTGGGCCATTTTCCTACTTCATATAATATGGGATGGTTCGTTGAGGCTTCGCTAGGACCTCGGACAGCAAGAATTAACTTTCACCTCTCTAATGTTCGCACAACGAACATGCTGATTCTTCATCAATTCTTTGGCTTCCTTGTCCCATCCTTTGTATCTTAATCATGGATGTTTTATGCCTAAATCCTGCACAATAACACACACATCAAAGAATCCAAAGGTATTTGCAATATATCGAATAATCAAACAAGAACAAGAAATAAATATATTAAAGCATGAGAAATGAGTTAAAAATGCCAAGAAAGATGCTTCATTTTAATTCAAAATTTGCACTTAACAATAATCAGTTACGTGGAGAATTTTTCCTTCACATACTCTTTCATCTGCATGCCATCTAGTATTATTTGTATCATTTACATTAGCAAACAATATCTTGAACCTTTGATCTATAGGTAGGTACCACATCACCTTGGAAGGAACACCCTTTCTAGTTATACAATCATCATCTTCAACACCATTGTCCCTCTGCTTGTAGCGTGACTCCCCACACCTCAGGTACTCCTTTAAGTTGTCATACTCTTTCCTATATAACATGCAATCATTAGACATGCATGTATTTTGACATATTCAAAACAACAACAAGTAAAAATACCTGAACAACAACAATACATTAAACCTTAAGTCTCATAAATCATAACAAAAACAATGACGACGACAACAACAACATCAACGACGACGATAACAGCAACAACAAAAACAACAAAACAACAATAACAACCTTCATGGAGAATTTTTACATACAAAAAATGTGTTAGTTTGAAGTTCGAGCTTTCTTTCTCCTAGGAGAAGATGGATAAGATCGGTGTTCCTTTCGTTCGTTGGAGAAGACTAGTGTTCCTTTCTGTTGGGTGTGAATATGAGAGTATAAAAATGGTCTAGAGGGGGGTGAATAGACCCAAATAAAATTCAACAGTCATTTACAACAATTATCAGGGTGTTTTTAAAATAATTGCGAGGGGAAGTTTTGATGCGAAAATGTAAAAATTATAATATTCGAAATTCTGACCATGTTACCACTAAATCGCTTCACAAACACCAAAGATGAATATGATAAATTACTAGGTATTATATTGATTCGATTGTGCAATCCACGGGGCGTGTTTACAGAATGATTCAATGTAATGATTTATACTTTAAATTTATTTCTCAGAATATTAATCACCAATCCAGCTTAACAAGGTTTCCAATTCCAACAAAACCTAATACTTGCGTAATAAATCGCTATAAACCAAATCAACAATAAACTATGCTAGAATTGAAATACCTAAGCATGCAAATACTACAAAATTAAATGCAAGAGTAAGAGAGAAACATAGATGAAGCTGAGATTTATAGTGTTTCGGCATTCGTCCTCGTTTTGCCTACGTGCACGCTTGAATGGTTTCCCATTGGAACCTACATAATTCCTTTATATTTGACGAATATTTGAAAGAGTTCATACAATCACCAATCCACAATACAACTGAGAAAATTAAACTCTTCTACCTGGATCTTGACTTGTATATAACACAGTGTCGAACTCTTCTTCTTAATCTTTACTCTATTCACGTTTCTTGAATCTTCCAATATCACCAATCTGATCCAAGCCTTCGTGTATAGTAATTAACCCCTTGATCCTACTGATTCCTTGAGCGATAAATTGTCCAAATATTTGAGAAGAACTTCGCCTTATCCGTATCCTTCCACACTGTCACTACTAAGGCAATTCTAGAGAGAAAACCCTACTTCTTTTCAATGGAATTTTTCAACATTATTGACAATCACCTCAATCTTGCAAACGTCTAAAAATATGAAATGAATCTCCAAGAATGATTAGTTTCAAGAACACGCCTCCTACAATCAATTACAAATCTCTCATTATCAAGAACTGAATTAAATTGAAGTTGAAGATGCAAGAGTTTCATTGCAAGACTTTGAACTCTCAAAATAGGGGAAATTGATTTTTCACTAAATCACAATGTTGATTATGATAAGATGATGGGAGAAAAATGATGACAAAAAGGTTTTATATGTGTTTGAGATTAAGCACTGAAAATGGTTGAAAAAGTCAATTAGATTCGAATCAAGAGTAATTCATGATTTGAATCAAATGAACAAGTGAAGTGGAATAAAAGAAGAAAAAAAAATAGAATTTTAAACATTTTGTAGTTGATTCAAATCATGAGGAAAATGTGATTCGAATCAAGAGCCTTATGATTTGAATCATGTGCAAAAAATAATTCGGATCAAATGCAACGACCCAACTAGAAAATGCTGACAAACAATGTGATTCGAATCATGTGTGGTATTTTATTCGAATCAAATCAAGCAAAGGTGACCAGTGAGAAATTGATTTGAATCATGTGTAAAAAAATGGGCGTTTATACGTTTAAAATTTGGTACCAATCACGCGAAAGCGAGCGATACCTTTAAATTACTTTTCTACTAAAAATAACATTTTGAAGTAAGAATTGATTATTTTCCAATTAAGATTTAGAACTATAACATGTACATGTGAAATCGAACAATTAGATTGTATAGTTGAAATCTAATATCGGTCACGCGAAAGCGGGCGGTACGTTTAACATAATCTTTTCCTACCAAAGAAAACATTTCCTTGTTACAATTATGAAACACGACATTGTGAGTGCCAAAGGTTGACGAGAATCTCATTCCGGTCTCTCGTTATTAAAATTAGCTTAAAAACAATTTATATTTTCATTCACGCGAACAAACATAATCGCATGGCCTTAGATAAACATAGTAATAATAGAATACGATAGTTGTCCATTGGTATTTGTGGGATTCGACCTCTTTTACATTAAAAATCACAAATTTGTGCACTTGCGGCAGCAACAACACTACATTTTACTCCATATTGCACGACTTTGTTTCAAGACAGTATATAAAACACATTGGAAATGAGTTGGAAAGGGTAAAGCTCATTGGTTCTGAAAAAGTTGTATGTGGTTGCTTCATTAGAACAACACATGGGTTACCATGTGCGTGTGAACTTACGGGTCTTCAAATACAAGGTGAGCCTATTTTGTTAAAATCAATTCAAGTGTTTTTGGAAGAAATTATTCATTGAAGAGCATGAGGTCACTAAAGTAGATATTGGGACACAATTGGATTTAGAAGAAGAGTGTGAAGTGTTGAAGAGGTATTTCAGTACATTGGATATTGTAAACCAGAGGGTGATGAAGAAAAAAGTTCGTGAACTAACACATCCATCCACAACTTTCATGTGTCCACCACCAGCAAAGAACAAGCCAAATATGGGAATTAAGAAAAGTAAAAAGGATGAAGAGAGTGACGTGTATCATAATCCTTTGCAGTGAGAGTATCTTAAGGACTCACAGGGAAGTCAGAGTACGAAGAGATCATGTATAAAACCAACTGAAAGTAAATTGTGTAGTCAGTCTTCCAAATATCTTTACTTGTCCCAGTTTCCTTTTTTCTTACATTTGTACATTGATGACATTGTTGATGTGGGTAAAGGTGGAAATTGTGGTTTCCATGCTATTGCAGCTTTACTTGGATGAGGCAAAAAGTATTTGCCTTTGCTTCGAACATAGTTAGATACCAAAATTTATAAACACTATCATATGTATTCCAATGTGTTATATGACATGGTATCAGAAGTTAGAAATCATTGTTGGTCGATAGATTAGGTGTACAACGTCGTGAGAAGTGGATGACTATTCTTGATATGAGTTACCCTATTGCTTCTAGATACAATGTCATATTGGTCTCATTGTCCATTAGGCTTAACATCACATTCTTCCCATTAGTGACAGCTTCATGCATAGCTTCGAGTATACACAAAATTATTGCAGTTGGTTTTGTTGACAACAATCATTGCGTTCAGGTGAAGTTAAAACTCAATTGTCCTTTGCCTCCCGTCACAGATCGATGGAGATAAAACTGCAGTGAAGGTGCACGAGCATAGAAATCAACATATGCATGACGTATTAGGCACTAGGAAGAAGAAGTTATGAAATCAACATAATTTGTTTTGTATTGTAACACTTTTTGCATTATATGCATATGTTTTATCGTGTATAGTTTATTAAAAATGTCAAAACAGTTATATTTTTTTTTTAATAACTAACTACTACCTATTGGATTTTTCAATATTTTCGATAAATTTGGTATGTACCATATTTTTCAAAAAATTCAGTAGGTCTTGTACTTAACTAAATTTTTCAAACAAAAAAAAATTGTATAACTGGATCGGATTTTTCAAAAAAATGGTATTTCTTCCACACTTTTGCATATTCCCTTGAATTTTTACAGGTAGTTTCGTAAATTTCTAGTATTTCTTCATATTTTTGAAAAATATTAGGTGTTTTTAAAAAAATTTGATATTTCTACATATAAACGAAAAAAAATTACGAAATTTTAGTATTTTTACATATAAACGAAAAAAAATTGCGAATATTCCAGTACTATCTCGAATAATCCGATAATTTCATGAGCTTTCAAAAGATCTAAATTTTTTAACTAAAAACATAATTGTAAAAACAACCTCATGTGGGATATCAGATAAAAGTGGGGTGGCAAAATTATTTCTCAAAAAAACAATCCACTTAATTGCAGTCTTTTTTTTATAATCAAATTTCATTAATGAAGTCCAAATAAGACTAGATTACACTGTAATTTAAACTGCATTATGCAGAGAAATCAAACCAACAACTTTGCTAAAACTAGAGCTGCTCACTTCCAATGGCCATTTGAGCCCTAAACCAAATATTACAAAATCTGCAGCGCTAAATTTCTTAAGCCTGAAGTGAGAAGACCGAAGATGGATCTAACTGATGTCCTGAAGCTTAACGGTTTGGATAGACAGTGGTTGGATTCTGATTTTTTGCCTAAAGATATTCGGATTTCAGTGTTTGCTTGCGACGGGAATAAATCTCTGGGTCCGTATGGTTTCTCATTTAATTTCATTAAGGAAGCTTGGGATATCGTGGGGCCAGATTTTATCAACTGTGTTCGATATTTCTTCATGACAGGTTCTCTCCCGAAAGCTTTCACCTCTTCCTTTCTGGCTTTAGTTCCTAAGGTCGATAGCCCGCAACACTTTGTTGACTTCAGACCTATTAGTTTAGTGGGCTGTGTTTCCAAGGTGGTTTCCAAGATGTTAGCTAGGAGACTTTCTTCGGTTATTGATAAACTCATTTCGCCGCCGCAAACAACTTTCATCCCTGGTAGGAACCTATTAGACGGCGTTCTAGTAGCTAATGAAATTCTTGACTTTGCTAAAAGAGAGAAGCGTAAATGTTTGATGTTTAAGGTGGACTTTGCGCAAGCTTACGATTGCGTTGATTGGGATTTCATGATATCCATTATGGTAGCTATGAATTTTGGGCCTAATTGGATTAAGTGGATTAAAGGCGTCGTCTGTTCTAGTTACATTTCTGTCCTTATTAACGGAAGTCCTTCTAAGGACTTTAAGGCTTCGAGGGGGCTGAAGCAAGGGGATCCATTGGCCCCGTTTCTTTTCTCTATAGTGGCTGAAGGTCTTTCTCTCCTGGTCAGAAGAGCATCTACTAGTAACCTTTTGACAGGTTTTCGTTTTAATGGTGTCGAGTCTATCGAGCTCCTCCAGTTTGCAGACGATACCATTTTGATTTGTGACGGTGAGATACATAACCTCTGGGCTCTGAAATCTATTCTCCGAGGGTTCGAGATGATCTCGGGTTTAAAGATTAATTTCTCCAAAAGCTGCCTGTATGGTGTTGGCCTTCACCAAACCTTCCTTTATGCTGCCGAATCTTTCCTCTTTTGTAAGGCTGGGGCGTTGCCGTTTAAATTCCTTGGAATAGTTATTGGAGGGAATCATCGTAGGCTTTCGTTTTGGAGTCCGGTCATTTCGTCGCTTAGAGATAGGCTTTCCTCGTGGGCTGGAAGGAACCTTTCGTTAGGTGGAAGAGTTACTTTGATTAATTCGGTTCTGACTAGTATCCCTATTCATAGCTTGTCTTTCTTTAAAGTGCCTTCCAAGATTGTGAATAAGATCATCTCGATTCAGCGTCGGTTCTTGTGGTCGGGATCGGTGGATAAAAAGAGAATTTCTTGGGTGAATTGGGATTCCATTTGCAAGCCCAAAGAGGAGGGTGGCCTTGGGATTAAACATATCGGGCTGTTTAACAAGGCGTTAGTTGCTAAATGGATGTGGAAATTTCTCAATGGTAGGACTGAAATCTGGAGGAGGTTGCTTTGCAGCAGGTATGGTAGTCTTCATAACCTTGTCTTAAGTGTTGTGTCTGATGGCAATATGCATAACTATTCTCTGTGGATGAGGGATTTGTTATCCCTGAAATCCATTAACTCCTCTACCCAATTTTTTGATTGTGTGCAACCTATAGTAGGGAGAGGTGACTCAGTTCAGTTTTGGCAGCATAATTGGTGTGGAGATTTTGAATTAAAATCTGTTTTTCCTGTCCTGTTCGCTGCTTCTCATTCATATAACTATTTCATAGCAGACATGGGTCAGTGGTTGGATGGTAGATGGCAGTGGAATCTCAGTCGTCTTTGGCCTGATTCTACGGTTCTTGATGATGGAGCTGTACAGGCCCTTTTTCGTATCGTGAATGCTGCTACTTTGAAGCACTCGGAGGATGATTTTTGGTCTTGGAAGTTGGACATTTGTTCCAATTTTTCTGTCAGCTACTATTATAAATTAAGTAGCTTGGTTTTAAGAGGAATCGCCGTCCACGACGACGTTCTTGTTGAGCTTCAGGAGATGTGGGGAAGCTGTATTCCTATGAAAATTAAAGCCTTCACTTGGAGATTGTTGCTTAATAGATTGCCGACTAGTAAGAATTTGGTTTCTAGAGGGATGATTGCATCTGCCCATGACAAGGTCTGTGCCTTTTGTTTTATGGAGGAAGAAGACGATAATCATCTCTTTTTGTCTTGCTCAATAACTCAGCAGGTTTGGAAGAAGATTTATTCTTGGTTGGGTGCTCCTCCGATTCTTGCCGAGTCTATCTTATCTCATGCTAAGGCGTGGAGATTGCTTTTCCTCGTGTCCTCCACGGAAGGTATGACAAATTTTGTTTGGTATATAGCGGTTTGGAGCATTTGGACCCTTAGAAATAACATTATGTTTGGCGATGAGAGTTGCGATATCGAAGCTCTTTTCTTTCGTATTTTGATTTTATCTTGGAGATGGTTAGAGATTGGGAGGGTCAAATGTAGCCTTTATGAGTGGATTAACTGCCCTATGAGTTTTCTGTAGTGTTTTTCTTCTTTGTGGCTTTTTAGCCGTTTTTTGATCTTTTGTATTGGGTTGGAGAAACCCTATTTCTCCTATTAATACAATTGCTTATCAAAAAAAAAAAAAAAGTCCTAAACAAACTACCAATTTGTGTCTCTAAACTACGAACTATAATTCTGTCACAAAAAATAATCACCCATACCGTTCTATTCTCTCCATGTACGACTTTCACCTAATGTAATATGGGACAGTCCGAGTAAAAGTAAGAGAGGATCAGCAGCTTAACTGGTCCAGCGGTTGCTTATGCCAAATATACATATCGCCCCTTGCTTTGTTTTCTCAAAAAACAATCCACGTAATCTCAGTCTTATCTTTGGACATGACAATTAGGATTGTGAAAGAAAAAAAAAATTACTTCATACCCTAGCATCAAGTCACCGTACCCCCAAAAATTTTAGTTACAAAAAAGAAATATTTTAATAAAATTTATAATCATTTAATGAAAACCTAAAAGAAGATTGAGTTTTACAACAAATAAAATAGTCCCAACAACTTAATTTTGAAAGATTCAAAATGTAAATATATTTTTTTATATTCCAAGAATCGGGAAATCTATATCTTTTTACATTTCAAAACACAACTTTTTTCAAATTTAAACAAAAATACAAAATTAGTATAAATAGGAGAAAAAAAAAAGGAAAACACACAAGCCTTCCAAATTTAATTAGTTAAAAAGAATTGTGGGGATTAATATTCCAACTTTAAATTGGAAATTTATGAATATCATTTCTTATATTTTGAAAAAAAAATATGCAAAATTTAATTTTGGTATAACTTAATTTTCTACCAATTTTACCTTTATTTTAAAATGTATAACTTACATAATAATTTTTATTAAATTATTACTATTAACAACTTCTTATTAATAACTTCTTACATAACTTTCATTTAAATTAACATTAAATTAAAAATATATTATTTATATTTTTACGTATGCATTAAAAAAATCAGACACGCGAGTGCCCGTCTGGACGCTAATAATAATAATAATAATAATAATAATAATTTTACATTAAAGAAAACCAAAAGGCTAGTAAAAATAGGAATAGAAAAGAAAGGTGAGTCTCGATGTTCAGTCTTTTTAAATTTAAAAATGAAAGAAAATTCTAGCTTCGGCTGTAGCGTAGCCTAAACCAACACTACACATTAAAAGAATTTTCTTGATTAAGTAAAATGGAAGGACAAACTTGAGATTTAGAAAAAAAGTAGAAGTATGGTGACTAGCTGTAGGGGTATGAAATAAATTCTTCTAACGTTATAAGTGCAACAATGTTTATTGGGTCCACTGTTAGCAAGTAGAAAACTCGGAAGTTTTATTCTGCTATCCTCAACTTTGATCTAGCACCCCATTCTCTATGTTTTTCCCATCCTAATCTTGTATAATATTATAATTCATTTCATAAAAAATATTGAAAAACTTAGAGTTTTTAAAAAGCTCTGTATATTATAGGACTTTTAAAAACTTCTACCACATTTTTTGAAATTTATTATAAGTAAGTAGCAATTTTAATACGAACCACCTCTTGCAAGAGCAGAAAGCCAGGAAACACCTCTTGTCCGAACATTGTTAGTAGTAGTAGAGATCTGAATGAAGGTTCGCTTAGGTGAAACGACGGTATAGATCCGAGGAATGGAAGAAGTTTAGGTGCTTCTTGATCTATCCTAGGTTGGACATGATTTTGCGACAGATGAATGGAAGGAGTTGTTGTTAAGACTTGATTGTCCGTCCCTTGAGGAAGAGGCTGAGGATTCCTAGTCGCTTCAGCGGCTTGCCGTTGGACGACAGAGCGAATAAATTTGAAATTTGTCATCGTTAGACAGATCTGATGGAATAAAGTTCGACTCTGAATTTGATGGAATTGATCAAGAGATGAAAATCTAGATTTCTATCGAAAGCGATTATATTTAATCGAGAAACGTTAGATCATGGAGATAGTTGGAATCAAAAGTGGATTCCCACATGAAACACAAAGGTTGCATTTTGGAACTAGGTGATGATCTGAGAGGATGTTCTCTTGATCAGTTGTGGTGGTTAAAGACTTCCGATATAGTGGATAGGAGACTGACCTGCAAAGTTAATAATTCAACACTCAAGTCAGTAAGAGAGTGAAAATGAAATTTGAATACCTGATAAATGATATGATACCCTATTTAAATAGAATAGACTAATAACTGAACGCGTGTGAGGAGGCACGAGGTGTAATCAGGCGTTAAATCGATCTAGACATCTTAAATAGTATCTCCGAGAGAGTTTACCTGCTTGATGAAAAAAGGATTTACATATATTCTGCGTCAAATATCGAGTTGCACCACTATTGAAATTCCACACTTTTGGATCTTATGGGCTGTACCGAACATTACTCAAATTTATCAATTTTTCTATTCTTTTTAGCCAAAGTGAGGAATTTTGATTTTTAAAATAACCATTTTTTCAAATTAAATACAAAATAAACCAATGTTTCAAATTTATTACGAAAGTAATCATGTTTCAGAAAGAAGAAAAGAGAAGTCGCCATTGTGATTGGTGAATGCATTCTATTTAATACATAGGCGTCATTTCAAATGGTTCATGCTTGTATGTGTCGCCATTGGAGATGGCGTATACATTCATGCATTAAGTGCACGCGCCATTTCAAATGGTGTATCCTTTATATTTTATTTTGTTTTTAATTTTAATAATTTTAATTATTTATAATGCATGTGCCAATTCAAATGGTTCATATGTATCATTTTTTAATGCATTTGTCAATTCAAATGGTGCATATGTATAATTTTTCAATGCATGCGCCAATTCAAATGATACATGCTCTTTGGGATGAATATAAGCCAATGCAAATGGCGCCTCCTTATAAGTGTAGTATTGTTCTGGACAGGGCCAGGGGCTGGCCCACCATCAGGCACGGCCCAACCCAACTCCTCATCGACGAGGGTCCAATGAAGGCCCAATTCATCAACTCGCACGGGGAACGCTCATGCGTCTTCCCCATGGTCTCCATGTGCTCCCCACGCAAGGACACGTCCTCAGCCCACTACCCGCGTGTGAAAGAACATGTCCTCCACCTTTCGAAGTTCACGGGGCAGTTGACCCAGGACGAAGACCACGTGCTGGTCTTCCCTACGCCACGTAGATCCTAACAGTTATTCGTATTTGACCTAATGATCCAACCCGATACAGATAACCGTTAGCCCATCACTGGGGGCTCATTATAAATACTCTTTTCCACAAGAGGGTCGGGTATTCTAACTTTCTACACTTTATGTACTTGCTTTCTCTCTCTCACTGAAAATCACTTTAGCATCAGAGTGCCTTGCAGGTACACCCCCTCATCTTCTCCACCACCGGCGAACTAGAAGCTCACGACGTGTTACTGGCTGCGGATCCCTTTCTGATACGGTAAGATCAGTGGTGTTGTCTATGGGGACCTTTTGCTTCCCCGTTCTTTCTTCCTCAGAAATCAAAGAACCAAAGCATACCTTCAACTTCCATCGACCATGGCTAGCCCACGCGTTGACGATAACGTCCATGACACTGCTTTCACCACCTTCACAAATGGCGACGACCACAATCCCAATTTGGTTGTCCCCGTCGAGGAGGGTGACCCCAGGGACGGGAGGACCGCCTCTCCCTTCCTCGACGATGCGGCCTTCAACGCCGCCCAATGCTTCGAAATTCAAGTTGTTTTTAAACCAATTACTGTGTCGCCCAATGCCGAACCGACCAAGGTGGCCTTGTTTGTGGAGATCAACCAGACGAACCTGATGATTTTCTAGCAAAACAAGCGGATCGGGATGCTGGAAAAGGAACGACAATCACACTCTTTCCCGCAGAGACA
Organism: Lathyrus tuberosus; assembly: GCA_022829125.1. Classification (NCBI taxonomy): domain Eukaryota; kingdom Viridiplantae; phylum Streptophyta; class Magnoliopsida; order Fabales; family Fabaceae; genus Lathyrus; species Lathyrus tuberosus. Next base: position 544,460 of record JALAZF010000820.1, on the reverse strand, counting down.
TCAGCGCCCGGTTTCTCACAGCCCGTCACCGCGACGACGAGAGACCTGTCCTCCCTCTCCCCCGTGGAGACTTTAACGGGACGATTCTCGGAGCCTCTTCCCATGACAACATGGACGTCGTTCGCGAATGGAACGGCCTCATCCCGTGGCTACCCAGAAGCATGACCTCACTCCTCCCTGGAAAGAGCGACGCTCCCCGGCTCCCAAGAGAAAAAAGCTGACGGGTAGACAGAGAAATCGAAGAGCGACAGAGGATCTCTCCACGCCACGGCAGGAGCCCTCGATATGACCCTTTCCCATCATAATCACCAATCAGAAGTGATGAGGACGACCCCCGCGGTACACTGTCCAAAGCCATCATGGAGACTCCCCTTCCCGTCGGGATGGAGAAGCCCCCCAAGTCTGGTGACCTACGATGGAACGACCAACCCGGACGACCATTTTGAGAGCCTCGACGCGATGCTCGACTACCGCAACGTCCGGTTAGCCTTAAAATGCAGAATCTTCCCCACGACCTTGAGGAAGGGCGCGATGGCATGGTACAAGAGGCTTGACCCTGAATCCATCACCTCCTAGAAAGAGCTGAAGACACAGTTCTCCAGGCACTTCACCGCATCTCGGCGACATCCGAAGAGGGAGGCGTCCTTGGAGGCTATTATTTAGGGGAATGACGAATCTCTCCAGGACTATATAGAGAAATTCAATCGAGGGGTTGTCTAGGTATCCACTACGGACGGAATAAAGAGATACCTGATCGAGCGAGGGTTGCGACCCGGCAGCAATTTTGCCAAGACGGTTGGTATCGAAAGGACCAGCACGCTGGACGACCTCCTCAATAAAGCCCAGGCCTACATCCAATACGGGGAGAAGGAGGCCGCCAACAGCTCCCGCGACTCGCAGAACCAGGAGAGTGCCAAAGTCTCCAGGCACGAATGTTAGCCGATGGCTATGGATCTTGAAGGGGGGGTTGAATAGATCCCTTGAGTTTTACAAGCAAATGGTTACCAAAAATTTAGTTTTAAAATATGTTTAACGGAAGCAACCACTGGATAGAACGTCTACAATGAACCTTCTACTAAAAGGATCAGATATGCACGAATTTATCGAGAATGAGTATGAAAGAGAAAAATTCAGTTTGATTACTACACTTAAAAAATGCAGTCAACAAAATATCGCTTGTTTGATGTTTAATCCAAACCAATGAGGTAAAATGATAAGCAATTAAAAGCAATGCGTTCGATTTTTGCTTTGAAACAAATTATCAAACACCTAGTGTGCGTAAACACACTAAGTGCAGAATTTCTATGGAATGTAATATAGAGCTGCCCTAAGATACAATTCAAGGAGTTGTATCAATTTAACAAATAGTTTCTCAGCTCAAAATTACACTACAACAGAAATTTCGATAAATTGCGACTTTACAAATTCAAACAAACTGAAATGTAAATGAGTTAAGGAAATAGAGAACAAACAAGATTTGATTAGGCAGTTCCCCAATCGTCCTCGCTTTGGGTACGTCTGCCCACAACTCCACAATTGGAATTGAGATATATATATATATATATATATATAGCTATTGCAAATTGTTTATTACAAGAGAAAACTATGAACATCCAAACCCTCGAACGTCTTCAATCGTTGATGCAGAATTTTCTCTCCCCATGATTCAAAATGAATCAAGTACTTCGAATATGGTTGATCCAATTACCGTCTCACACTACTAAACTGAAAGAACCCACCATTCTTCGATTACCTTCACTCGATCAATTGCGATCTACCAAAAATTCGAAGCCAAACCTCTCTTCTACGATCCTCTGATTACAGCTACTAAACCGAACAGTTGCGCCAATTTCTGGTTACCTTCGCTCAGCCGAATCCCTGTAGAACGAAACGGTTTGTGCAAAAACCCCCCAAAATCTACTAGATTCTTGGAGGACAAAACCAACTGGTTTTATTCAAGAAACACCTACCAAGCTCTTAACCCAGAAAATGAAGATCACACTTCCTAAATTCTGAACGTTATCACTTCGAACAATGGGCGACACAAACAAAGATGATTATGTGTGATTATTTGTTTACTCAATGAAGAAGATGAAGATGAAGAGAGAAATGGCATAAATTTTCACGTTTCTTGTTATTGTTGAATAATGAGATGACCAAAACTATTTATAGAGAATGAAATGACCCACAAAAAAATAACAGAAATAACAGAAGAAAAATTTAAGGGAAAAATATCAGTTCAGGAAATCATGCGTCGACCCACAACAACCATGCGTCGACGCACATATGAAAATTTTTGTGTTATTCATAATCATGCGCTTTCCAGCAGGTTTCTCTAGGTTAGCGCATAAACTGGGAGGTTGGCGCATGAGCTGGGAGGGTTAGCGCATGAACTGCATTTTTTTTGGAAATACAATTTTCTGCGCATTTTCAGCTGACCAAGTCCATAAAAACATACTAGACACTACTAAAATGGTAATAAACATTTGTTTATGGGAAAGACAAGGTCCTATACATCTAGATACATGAACAATAATGATTAGACGCAATATGCCCGACACGTGAAGTGATACCGCTCAAATTACAATCTAAAACTTACATATTTGTTGACATCATTAAAAAAAAGTAGATGAGAGACCATAGCCCTCACATACTCCCCCTTTTTTATGATGGAAACACTGTCTTAGTTGTCACGTGATTTGTAATTTGAGAGCGAACAAGCTCCCCCTGTCTTTAACACTTGGTTAATCTCTATTAAAATTTCCGTCTGTTGTTATTCTTCTCCCCCATTGACAACATCAAAAAGAAGAAGAGAAGGTGGTCAAAATAAAACACTATAATACGTAAGGAATCATCACATATTTGTAACACGCATCCACATATGATACAGCTAATGTAAAAATAGAAATGGATAAATATGGAACAAAAACATAAAAGCAATACAGTCAATCCGGAAGAATTCAAACCAACTGAAGCAAAAGTCAACGTTAAACAGCAGGAGAAAACATGAAAACAAAATAACAAAACATAAATGCAAAACACAAATGATGCTATGCCCTAATCTTTATGGCCTCCTCCCCCTATATGGATGACCTCTTCCCCCATAATGCTGGCTCGGTGGTGGCAAATCCTCTAAGTAAAGGTTGAGTTCAATCAGGGTGCGATTTAGAGTACCAAGGCTATTGGCAAGATTCAGATTTTGTTGAGTCAAGTTCTCGTCCATTTGGTTGAAGCGAGTCATAGATGCGTCAGCAAACCTGTTAAAGTTAGTGATGTGAGCCGAGACTTGATCGGATAAGTTTGTGAGCCGTTCTTCCTGAGCATTGTAGCGACTCTCTTGCAATGCTTGGAATTCTTGCTGTTGAAGATTCATCTCACTTAACCTTGCCAGAATCTCTTCAGATGCCTGGTAATCATACTGAGGCTGTGGAGTTGGAGGTACCGAGTAATCAGGTTGCTGCCAACCATACTCCTCGCCATAGGTGGGAGGAACATAGGCGTTACCAAGAGCAGTCCAGCAGATGTTTTGCCACTCTCCCCAGCCCTAATTTTCAGAATCGTCCTCAAGTTGATCACCCAACCATGCGTCATTTTTGTTCTCTTGCATAACCACATCAGCATCATTAACATCTTGATGATCACCCTCATGTACGTCCTCATCAACATTTCCTACATAATGAACAGGTTCTTCAGGTTGAAAAGGATGAGTCGATATGTGTCGGTAATTGAATCTCTTATTAACCTTATCCCAATGATAGCCCATCATGGTGAGGGTTTTTGGTTGGAATTATTGTTCAGAAGAAATCTCAATGTAAGGAATATTCGGAACTGAAATCCCATCCTTGTTCAAGATGTTTTGAATACAAGATGCATAACCTAGAGCTTGATATTTGTGGGAGCTGCAGGTGACGAACATCCGATATGTAAAATAGTATGGCCAGTTGATTTTAATCCGATTTTTTAGAATATACATGAGATGAACTTCAGCCTTCTCAACCTGTGAGTAACCACCTTTCTTAGGTCTCATGATACGAGCAACAATCCATTGCAAAATGTGGTCTTCAAATTTCAGATGACCGGTAGTGACATTTTTCGGAAAGATGTCACTTGCTACATCATTGTCAGGATATGGTTCCCGTAGCATAGAGTTTAGAGCAGTGCTTAAATTAAAGTTGTTAACAAATGTTTTCTCAGTTACTCTGGGTAGATCCTCATTTGTGTCCAAACTAAACAAAGTAGCCCATAAATCATTGTTCACGTCATGAACAACATTATTCATAGAAAACTTAAACTCAGCCCCCTTAAATTTACCCTTGATTCCACAGTAGAATACTCGAATCAGATCACTATTGTATTTATCATCACATTCCAGGAACTCACCAAGATTCTGAACCTTGAGTATTTCGGTTATCTCAGGAATGGGATAATCTTCACCCATCAATACGTAGAAACCGTGTTGTGGTATAACATCACGAGTACTAAACAATGCCTCATAAGGACTAGATAATTGCATCAGAAACTAAAGAACTAACGGTTACCGGTTGTGAAGATGATGATTTGGTTGTCCTGGTTGCTGGTTGTGAAGATGAAGCTCTTGTTGTCCTTTTACCAGTGTTGCTTCTTGAGGCCATGGTTGATGAAGAGTTGAAAGAGAATGATGAACAGTGATTTTCGCAGAAAGTGGAGAGGAGAGATGTTCAGCCCTTAGAAACCCTTGTATTTGTAATATAGAGAATTCACTCTTTGTGGGTTTTTGATTTTTAGGGTTATTGATGAGGATTTGATGGAGAATAATGAGGATTGATGAGGTTTAATGGAAGAAATAGAGAGAGAGGCCACTAAATCTAATGAGATGACATGCAATGAACATATATCAATGTGTAATGAAGATATGTAGTGAAACTAGGCAGCCTAGGTCGGCGCACGCGTCCCACTAAAGCAGGAATTCTGAACGCTGCGTTTATGCGTCGACCTATGTACCTTGTGCGTCGGCGCATGATTACTGAAGCTGCTTAAAAAATTCAAAAGCCAATGATGCGCTGACCCGAATTTTTCACCAGGTCGGAGCACATATCATGAGTCGACGCATGAAAGTATAAAAATGAACCAGAATGAAATTTTTGCAATTTTAAGTTCCAAACAGATAAATAGACATGCACACATATAGAACAAAACATCCACATGAACGATATGTGCTCAAAATACAATGAACATCAAGATTACGGTACTTAATATGGCACAAAATATGATAAACATCTATAAATCGGAACGATATTACCTTGATCACCATGACGATAAGAGCCCTCACATATAGCTAAATATCTCTTTGCACTGTTAGTTAAAAGAATAAACAAGCATGTATATATATATATATATATATATATATATATATATATATATGTGTGTGTGTGTGTGTGTGTGTGTGTGTGTGTGTGTGTGTGAAGATCACCATCTTAAGAGATTATTAAGCACGGTTCGAGATATCGAGAATGCCAAGTTCCCTACGGATGTGAAAGAAAGGCTCTGTAGCTAATGGTTTTGTGAAAATATCAGCAAGTTAATTTTTAGTGTCAACGTGCTCAAAAATCACATCACCTTTCTCTACATGATCTCTAAGAAAATGATGGCGTATTTCGATATGCTTAGTGCATGAATGCAATACGGGGTTCTTAGTTAGATTAATCGCACTAGTGTTATCGCACAAAATTGGAATACGCTCAAGTTTTAAATTGAAATCAAGCAATTGTTGTTTAAGCCATAGGACTTGAGTACAACAACTACCGACGACAACGTATTCCGCCTCGGCTGTTGACAAAGTAACGGAAACCTGTTTCTTGCTATGCCAACTCACCAAGGAATTTGCGAAAAAGTGACACGTGCCACTAGTACTTTTCCTATCCAACTTGCACTCGGCAAAGTCGGAATTGGAGTAGCCAACTAAGGAACAAACACTACCTTTGGAATACCACAACCCATACTTTGGAGTACCAGAGAGGTATCGAAGTATGCGCTTAACTGCCTTTAGGTGGGATTCCTTGGGATGTTCCTGATACCTCGCACACATGCATACACTAAACATTATATCAGGACGTGATGCGGTAAGATAAAGAAGAGATCCAATCATACCTCGATACTTCTTTACCTCAACATCCTTACCCTTTTCGTCATGATCAAGATTGGCACTTGTAGGCATAGGAGTGTCTATTGCTTTGCAGTTTAGCATATCAAAACGTTTAAGTAACTCAAGACAATATTTCGTTTGACTCACGAATGTACCCTCTTCAAGTTGTTTGATTTGCAATCCGAGGAAATAGTTGAGCTCCCCCATCATGCTCATTTCAAACTCCCCCTACATCAAACTAGAAAACTCCTTGACCAAGGTCATGTTAGTAGACCCAAATATAATATCGTCAACATAAATTTGTACAAAGATTAAGTGTTTTCCTTGACGTTTAATAAAGAGGGTTGTGTCAACCTTTCCTCTTGAATACCCTTGATTAAGTTAAAATTTGCTTACACGTTCATACCAAGCCCTAGGGGCTTGTTTAAGTCCGTACAAAGCGCGTTTAAGTTTATAGACATGATCAGGATATTCGTGGGATTCAAAACCCAGAGGTTGGGCTACATTAACCTCTTCATTTATGTATCCGTTAAGGAATGCACTTTTAACGTCCATCTGGAATAATTTGAAGTTCTTAGTGCAAGCATAAGCAAGTAAAAGGCGTATAGCCTCGAGTCGGGCAACCGGCGCATAAGTTTCCTCATAGTCGATTCCTTCCTCTTGGTTATAGCCTTGCGCTACAAGCCGCACTTTGTTACGTGTTATTACTCCATTTTCATCAAGTTTATTCCTAAACACCCATCGGGTGCCGATTACTCGATGATCTCGCGGAGGGGGGACAAGGTCCCAAACCTCATTTCTCCTGAATTAATTTAATTCATCTTGCATTGATAAAAACCAATGCCCATCGAGTAACGCCTCCTTAGCATTTTTAGGTTTAACTTGTGACACAAAAGCAGAGTAATAGCAAAAATTACTAAGTTTAGAGCGAGTGGTTACTCCCTTAGAGATATCACCGAGAATTTTGTCAATTGGATGGTCTTTTGAAGACTTCCAAGCTGGAGGAAGTTCATCTTTATCAGCATGATGATCATCCTCACTTTTCACTGGTTGGTGTTCCTTTTCCTCCTCAATACGCGCTGCTTCAGGCTGATCAATTCCCTTATTAGTTTCCTTGAGTATGTCTTTAGTAGGTACACCTGCACCATGAAAAGAACTACCTTCTCCGACATTTCTCGGATAAGACTCGTCAAAGGTAACATGAACTGACTCTTCAACTACACGTAACCTTTTATTATAAATTCTATACGCTTTACTTGACTGAGAGTATCGAAGAAAAATACCCTCGTCGGCCTTGGCATCAAATTTACCAAGAGTCTCTTTCTCATTGTTTAACACAAAGCATTTGCAACCAAATACATGGAGGTGAGACATATTTGGCTTACGCCCTTTTAAAAGCTCATACGGTGTCTTGTTTAGAATAGGTCGGATGAGCACCCTATTCAAAACATAACAAGCCGTACTTATGGCGTCGGCCCAAAAGTATTTTGGTAATCCACTATCATTGATCATAGTCCTTCCAAGTTCCTCCAAAACTCTATTTTTACGCTCCACTACCCCATTTTGTTGAGGGGTACGCGGTGCGGAAAAATTATGATCAATTCTGTTGGAATCACAAAATGCTTCAAACAAATGATTTTCAAACTCACCCCCATGGTCACTTCTAATTGACCCAATGTTTGTGTTTAACTTGTTCTGAGATAACTTAGCAAATCGTTCAAAGACCAAAAAGGTATCACTCTTATTTGCTAAGAAAATAGTCCAGCAAAATCTAGAAAAATCATCGGCTATTAAAACCCATAATAGTTACCACCTAGGCTTTTAACCCTAGATGGTCTAAAGAGGTCCATATGGAGGAGCTCAAGGGGTCTCATAGTTGAAACGATGTTTTTAGATTTGAATGAGATCCTTGTTTGCTTCCCCATTTGACACGCATCACAAAGGTGATCCTTTGTGAATTTAATTTTGGTCAAACCGATGACTAGGTCTTTAGAGACTATTTTGTTAAGTAGATCAAAGTTGATGTGAGCCAACCGTCTATGCCACAACCATGAATCTTCATTCATAGCGACTAGACATTTGTCTCCATTCAACGATACCTCATTTTATTCTAGCATATAGACGTGTTCACCCTCAAGCCCTTAAACACATTATTTTTGTCGCTATCTTCAACTATGCAACAATCCTTTGAAAAAGATACTTTATAATTCTTGTCACATAGTTGACTAATGCTTAAAAGGTTGTGTCTAAGCCCTTCCACAAGCAGCACATCAGAGATAGTAGTAGATGAGGGGTTACCTACACTACCTTTGCCGAGAATCTGTCCCTTATTGTTATCTCTGTAGGTGACAAACCCCTTTTTCTTCGCCACAAAGTCGATGAAAAGCGATATGTCTCCGGTCATGTGTCTCGAGCAGCCACTATCCAGAACCCATCTTCTTTCGGTGGTCTCAAGACTTTGTACCTACAAAACCAATCAAGGGAGAGTAGGTACCCAATTCTCATTGGGTCCTTTAAGGTGAGTGAAACCACGACCGCACTTGGGCAACCATTGGTAGATGCCTTTCGGAACAAGAAACCTTCTGAAGCGGCATTTCGCAATAGTATGACCAGGCTTACAACAGTAAAGACAATTACGGTTCATTTGGAATTTACTTTTGCTATCACTATCTCGAATCACATAGGTATCCTTTTGATATGGATTATTCATGCTCTCACGAAAATGTGATCAATCAATAGCAAACGTAACTTTTGGCTTAAGAGCCTTGTCCAATTTGGCCTTGAGGATTCTTACCTCTCGTTGCCAAATATGACAAGTGTCACAGCCCCAATTGACCAAGAGGTAGGGTCCTTTTCAACCTTGGCTTTTGATGTGTCCACTATAGAGTTTTTGAGGGCTTCCAATTCCTTTTCGGAATCGGAAACCTTCTTCTCCAAATACGAGAAAATCTTTTTATTTGAGGCTAAGCGTTGAAATGCTTCCTTAGCCTCATAGTGTAACATATCAAAAGCCTTTTGTAACTCTAAGTGCGACATTGTATTAACATAATCGTATTTAGAATGATTTACCTCTTTTGATTTGTTATGGCGTGCCATAAGACAAAAGTTAACGGATTCACTTTCGTCGCTTGATGAATCATCTTTCTCCGACTCACTATCGCTTTCCCAAGCGATGTATGCTTGTCGAGACTTGTTGGACCTTTTGTTTGAGCGACTCTTGTCATTATCCTTATCTTTGTCTTTCTTTAGAGATGGACAATCCGGCTTGTAGTGTCCGGATTTTCCACAGTTGTAGCACGTCCCTTTTACCTTGCCATTCTTATTTCCTTCGCTTCTAGATTGCTTCCTAAACTTGACTAGATTTATGTCCGAGTGTTGAATCTCGTTCTTACGAACGTATCTATTGTACCTCTTCACAAATAAGCCCATATCATCACCGGATTCTTCATCTTTGTCATTATTGGTTTCATCATCACTTAGCTCTTGATGTGTGGACTTTGAACAAGAAGCCTTAAGAGCTATCGACTTCTTCTCCGTATCTTTTGCCTTCTCTTTCTTGATACTCTTTTCATGTTTATCCAAGCTAATGAGCACTTGCTCATGCTCATCGAGTTTACCAAAGAGTGTTGTGAGGTCTAGTGTAGCAAGATCGTTGGTCTCCTTGATAGCGGTGACCTTCGGTTGCCATTCCCTGTTAAGACACCTCAAAATTTTGTTAGTAGCAACCTCATTTGGAATTGGTTTACCAAGAACATGCAATTTGTTGATAATGTGAGTAAATCGTTTTTTCATATCTGCAATGGTTTCCCCTTGCTTCATGTAAAACAAATCAAACTCTTGCGTTAGTGTATTAATACGAGCCATCTTAACATCATTAGTGCCTTCGTGGGCTACTTGTAAAGCATCCCTCATGGCTTTGGCCGTTCCACAATGAGAGACTCGATAATACTCATCAACTCCCAAGGAGGAGATGATCATATTACGAGCCTTCCAATCATAGTTGTACTTTTTCTCGTCCTCCTCACTCCATTGGTCTTCGGGTTTAGGAACGACAATGCATTCCGCATTTGTCATAGTAATTTGCATGGGACCGTTTAAAATAACGTTCCAAACCTTTCGATCTATGGAATTAATATGAACGTGCATACAATCCTTCCAGTAGCTGTAATTCTCACCTGTAAAAACTGGAGCTCTATTATAAGCCCCTTTAGGTTTGTTCGCCATGATCCAAGAAGTTTTACCGAAGCACCAGAATAAACCGGAGCTCGTGATACCACTTGTTATACGATGGATGTGGATCAAGAAGGGGGGTTGAATAGATCCCTTGAGTTTTACACGTAAATGGTTACCAAAAGTTTAGTTTTAAAAAATGTTTAATGGAAGCAACTACTGGATAGAACGTCTACAACGAACCTTCTACTAAAAGGATCGAATACGCATGAATATATCAAGAATGAGTATGGAAGAGAAAAATTCAGTTTGATTACTACACTTAAAAAATGCAGTCAATAAAATATCGCTTGTTTGATGTTTAATCCAAACCAATGAGGTAAAATGATAAGCAATTAAAAGCAATGCGTTCGATTTTTTCTTTGAAACAAATTATCAAACACCTAGTGTGCGTAAACACACTAAGTGCAAAATTTCTATGGAATGTAATATAGAGCTGCTCTAAGATAAAATTCAAGGAGTTGTATCAATTTAACAAATAGTTTTTCAGCTCAAAATTACACTACAACAGAAATTTCGATAAATTGCGACTTTACAAATTCGAACAAACTGAAATGTAAAAGAGTTAAGGAAAGAGAGAACAAACGAGATTTGATTAGGCAGTTCCCCAATCGTCCTCGCACTGGGTACGTCTGCCCCCAACTCCACAATTGGAATTGAGATATATATATATATATATATATATATATATATATATATATATATATAGCTGTTTCAAATTGTTTATTACAAGAGAAAACTATGAACATCCAAACCCTCGAACGTCTTCGATCGTTGATGCAGAATTTTCTCTCCCCTTGATTCAAGATGAATCAAGTGCTTCGAATATGGTTGATCCAATTATCGTCTCACGCTACTAAACCGAAAGAACCCACCGTTCTTCGGTTACCTTCACTCGATGAATTGCGATCTACCAAAAATTTGAACCCAAACCTCTCTTCTACGATCCTCTGATTACAGCTACTAAACCGGACAATTGTGCCAATTTCCGGTTACCTTCGCCCAGCTGAATCCCTGTAGAACGAAACGGTTTATGCAAAAACCCCCAAAATCTACTCGATTCTTGGAGGACAAAACCAATTGGTTTTATTCAAAAAACACCTACCAAGCTCTCAACCTAGAAAATGAAGATCACACTTCCTAAATTCTAAATGTTATCACTTCGAACAATGGGCGACACAAACAAAGATGATTATGTGTGATTGTTTGTTTACTAAATGAAGAAGATGAAGATGAAGAGAGAAATGGCATAAATTTTCACTTTTCTTGTTATTATTGAATAATGAGATGACCAAAACTATTTATAGAGAATGAAATGACCCACAAAAAAATGACAGAAATAACAGAAGAAAAATTTAAGTGAAAAATATCAGTTCAGGAAATCATGCGTCGACCCACAACAACCATGCGTCGACACAGAGATGAAAATTTTTGTGTTATTCAGAATCATGCGCTTTCCCGCAGGTTTCTCTTGGTTAGCGCATAAAATGGGAGGTTAGCACATGAGTTGGGAGGGTTAGCGTATGAACTGCAATTTTTTTGGAAATACAAGTTTCTGCGCATTTTCAACTGACCTAGTCCCGAAAAACATACTAGACACTACTAAAATGGTAATGAACATTTGTTTATGGGAAAGACAAGGTCCTATACATCTAGACACATGAACAATAATTATTAGTTATGTTATTGGCAGTAATTTTGGTAAAATAATGTGTTTGCTCAAGATGTCATGTCTGATGTCTTGACATGTGCTTCTACTTTCTGCATGTGGTGGTTTTACTAGTATTGATGTATTCTGCAGAGTTTGTGTGTGATGTCGAACACGATGTTAGGACATCTGTTGACAGAACTTTGTGTTTAGTTTGTGATGTTCTAGGGCTGCGTGTTTTTGATGATTTGAGAGATTCTGTTTGATAGATTGCAGGTGAAAATCTTGGAGGAGATCTGTTCTGATGCAATCATTTGTGGAGTATATATTGTTACTGTTTTAGGGAGAAAAATTTTTGAAGGAAAAATCAGTTTTAATTGTGAACAAAATCTGAGATTTTCAAGGAGTCCAAGCCCAAGAATAAGTTTCTATTTAAAGCAGCCTCAACCCTACTTGAAGAGCACGAAGACAAGCTATTGTGAAGAGAGTGTCAAGTGTTAGGGTTTGTGTTTTCGTCTGTATTTTGTAAGGCGTTCATTCATCCTTGATGCTTGAATTGGTCTGATTAGTTGAGTTGTATTTTGTCCACTCTAAAGCTTTTAAGCAAGAGTGTATTGTTCTTGATCAAAGCTTTTAAGCACGATCAAGGTGTGTCTTTGAAGTGTGACTTCTATACTGTGTAATCTTTGAATTGTATCACTGTGGTGACTGAGGGGGAGTGAGAGGTGTCTCATATCTAAGAGGTTCTTAGGTAGAAGTGTCATTGGGTAGTGATTAAGTTAGAAGATTGTCAACTAGGATTGTTGAGTCTGTAACTTAATACTACTAATAGTGAATTTCCTCCCTGGCTTGGTAGCCCCCAGACATAGGTTGTTAGACCGAACTGGGTGAACAATTCTGTGTGTTGTTTATTGGTACTAAGCACTGTTATTGCCTTGTTCATATAACAAATATTGATATTGTGACATCTCGCTTAACATCACATATCTGATACCAGAATTTCAATTGGTATCAGAGCAGGTCATCCTGCTCTGCATCTGGGTGAGATCTAGGGATGTTACTTTCTGGTGCAATGGACAAGGAGAGTGGTGGATTTGTGAATAGACCCCCTATTCTGGATGGATCAAATTATGACTATTGGAAACCTCGCATGGTTGCCTTTTTGAAGTCTTTAGACAGCAGGGCTTGGAAGGCTGTTTTGACAGGATGGAAACACCCTGTCATTGTGGGAAAAGATGGTGTGTCAAAGCTGAAACCTAAAGAGGAGTGGACCAAGGAAGAAGATGAACTTGCTCTTGGGAATTCTAAGGCCTTGAATGCCTTATTTAATGGCATAGACAAGAACATTTTCAGGCTGGTCAACACATGTGAAGTGGCTAAGGAGGCTTGGGATATTCTAAAAACAACTCATGAAGGAACCTCCAAGGTCAAGATGTCAAGACTTCAGCTATTAACAACAAAGTTTGAAAGCTTGAAGATGACAGATGAAGAAACCATTCATGACTTTCACATGAATATACTTGAACTATCAAATGCTTCTAGTGCCCTAGGAGAAAGGATGTCTGATGAGAAGCTTGTGAGAAAAATTCTCAGATCTCTTCCCAAGAGATTTGATATGAAGGTGACTGCTATAGAAGAAGCTCAAGACATCAGCCAGATGAGGGTTGATGAACTGATTGGGTCACTTCAGACATTTGAACTAGGATTGAATGACAGATCTGAAAAGAAGGTCAAAAGCATAGCTTTGGTGTCTAATACAGAGGATGATGAGAAAGAGAGTGGTCCTGAAACTCAGGAAGAGCTATCCAATGCTATTGTTCTGCTAGGAAGACAGTTTAATAGGGTTTTAAAAAGAATGGACAGGAAATATAGACCTAATGTTAAGAACATCTCATCTGACATTAACAAGTCAAGTGATCAGATAAAGAGAACAACAGCTGAAGAGAAGTCTAATAATGACAAAGGAATCCAATGTCATGAGTGTGAAGGTTATGGTCATATCAGAAAAGAATGTCCTACATATCTCAAGAAACAGGAAAAGGGCTTATCTGTGTCCTGGTCTGATACTGAGAGTGAGGAAGATGAAGAGACTGCCCAGCATGTTAGGGTTTTGACTGGAAGGTATATGTCTGATGATGAATCTATGAATGAAGAGAGCACATATGATGAGCTTACTGATTCTTATAGAAAGTTGTGCATTGAAAGTGAAGAAGCCTGTCAAGAAGGGGAGAGGCAAAAGAAGATTATTGCCCAACTCAAGGCTGAAAGGACAGAGCATTTGGAAACCATTGCCAAGCTGGAAGATGAAGTAACTGTGCTAAACTCTAAACTTGAATCTATGTCCAAGTCTATTAGAATGCTGAATAGTGGGACTAATGTTCTAGACAAGATTCTTGATGTTGGAAGAGCTGCAGGAGACAAAAGTGGATTGGGGTTTAACAGTGGATCTACTTCAAGTGAGGTTATTCCTAGTTCCAAATTAGTGATCTTGAAGCAGGTGTTGAAACATCCTGAGAGGACTCCCTCTAGGAAGAAATTCAGGTGCTGGAGATGTCATCATTGTGGGAGGTTTGGACACATAAAGGATTTCTGTTATAAGTTGCATGGGTATCCTAAGAGTACCTCTGATTATACACCCAGACAGGTCATTCATAAAGGTAATCAAGTCATCAAGCAAAAGAAGCAATGGGTCTCCAAAACTGATGTGGTCAGCTTGATAGCTCATACTTCTTTTAGAGTCTCTGCTAGAGAAGACTGGTACTTTGACAGTGGTTGTTTAAGACACATGACAGGAGTGAAGAATTTGCTGGTGGATGTTAAACTTAAATCTTCTGGCCATGTGACTTTAGGTGATGGTGTCAAAGGAGAAATCAAGGGTGTGGAAAAGCTGGATTGTGAAGGTACACCTAGACTCGATGATGTACTACTAGTCAAGGGGTTGACTGCAAATTTGATCAGTATTAGTCAACTATGTGATCAAGAACTCATAGTTAATTTTACAAAAATGGAGTGCATTGTCACTAATGAGAAAGGTGACATCATCATGAAGGGTGCTAGGTCTAAGGACAACTGTTACTTATGGGTGTCACAAGACTCAAGTCCCTCCACATGTGTCCTTGCTAAAGAAGATGAAGTCAAAATTTGGCATCAAAAATTGGGTCATTTACATCTGAAGGGAATGAAGAGAATCATATCCACAGAAGTAGTAAGAGGAATCCCTAGGCTCAAAATTGAAGAGGGAAGAGTCTGTGGAGATTGTCAGATAGGGAAACAGACCAAGATGTCACATCCAAAGCTTCAACATTTCACTACTTCTAAAGTTTTGGAACTTCTTCATATGGACTTAATGGGGCCTATGCAGGTGGAAAGTTTAGGTGGGACTTCTATACTGTGTAATCTTTGAATTGTATCACTGTGGTAATTGAGAGGGAGTGAGAGGTGTCTCATATCTAAGAGGTTCTTAGGTAGAAGTGTCATTGGATAGTGATTAAGTTAGGAGATTGTCAACTGGGATTGTTGAGTCTGTAACTTAATACTACTAATAGTGAATTTCCTCCCTGGCTTGGTAGCCCCCAGACGTAGGTTGTTAGACCGAACTGGGTGAACAATTATGTGTGTTGTTTATTGGTACTAAGCACTGTTATTGCCTTGTTCATATAACAGATATTGATGTTGTGACATCTCGCTTAACATCACATATCTGATACCAGAATTTCAATAATGATTAGACGCAATATGCCCGACACGTAAAGTGACACCGCTCAAATTACAATCTAAAACTTACATATTTGTTGACATCAATAAAACAAAATAGATGAGAGACCATAGTCCTCACAACGAAGACTTTGTAGCTCCCTAACGAGGCGGGGAGAAAAGAATAGAAGATATACCCTGCGACTCCCAAGAGCACAGGGGGCCAAGCACTGTCAATTCCACAGGAGCCACAAACACATCACGGAAGACTACATCCATCTCAAAGATACAATTGAAATCCTGATCAAGGAAGGGCGTCTAAAGTAGTATACTAGGAGGAACGAAGCTCCTCGACAAGAAGCCCGTGAGGCGAAGAGGGTCGAGGAGGTGACGCCACCCTCAGACGACACTAGGTTGCAGGTCGCTCTGTGCGTCTCCCGGCCAGAGGACTTCTACCTCCCCTACGAGGCCGACACGTCTTTGTCCGCTCGTAGACCGGGGGAGAGCTTCTCTGCCGCCTTGGTCATATTCGCCGGTGGGTTCAACAAGCTCTTTGTGGGGTCAGTAAAGAGGAAGTTTGACGAGCTAATCGACGCCAGCTCAAAGCAGAACGCCACCCTCGACAAGTTCAAGGGAAACTCAAACCCGATCACCTTCTACCTCGAGGAGCTACCGGGTGGCGCCCCCAATTCCAGGATCCCTCTACTGATCAGAGTCCAAATGGAAAACTTTGACGTCCGTCGTATCCTCGTCGACCAGGGGAGCTCGGTCGACATAATGTATGCTCGCCTGTTCACCACTCTCTAGCTCGACGAGAGCCATCCGACTTCGTACATCGGCCCCAACTTGCAGGGCTTCAATGGCACCATCACGAGGCCATAGGGCTGTGTTGAGCTGCTTGTCACTTTCGGGTCCAAGGAGACTGCCAAGCAAGTCAAAGTCCGCTTCCTGGTGATAGAGTGCCCCTCTATATACCAATGTATTCTATGAAGTCCAATCTTGGCCAAGCTGACTACAGTACCATCCACAGTCCACCTGAAGATAAAGTATTACACGACCAGGGGTCGTGTCGTCACCCTCCATGGAGACATTAAAGCTGCCAGAAGGTGTTTTGGGGCGGCCACCAACGGGCTGAACTCAATCAACATCACGTCCAAGACTGCCAGCAAGTCAGCCCGCGCCGAGGAGTAGAATTCATTGCCACGTGTCATACCCCAAATTTTACCCTTAAATTCTTTGATCTTTTGCATCATTCTAAGTCAGCCATTTTTACATTTTTTTAGTTAAACATTACATTGAGCATTAATCATGCATTTTTTAGTCAATTTTAACATGCCACTTTAGAATGTGTTCTTATTATCTTAAGATTTATTTAGAGTTGGTTAAGTTTAATTTTTCAATTTAGTTTAACTTTAATATAGCTTTTTTAATTTAGTTTATTTTCAATATAGTTTAATTTTTAACTTAGTTTAAGTTTAACTTTAGTTTAGCTTTAATTTTTAATTTAGTTTATTTTTAATTAAGTTAATTTTAAATTAGTTTGTTTAATTAGTTTAGTTTATATTCTATTTTAGTTTATATTTTAAATTCAACTTAATTAGTTTTTTTTTATTTTTATTTTCAATTTATGATTCTGAGTCCATTACAAGTCCAAAACAAAATCAGACACATTCATCATCTTTAAAAAAACAGCCATCAAACATGTCTCAAGCATGATAAACCTAAAAGGGAAGGAATGAAAGCAATGTCACAACATGTTAGGTCGAAAGAGGAAAGAAAATCAAAGCATGTTTTCAAAGCATTCATGTGTTTAAGGCCTATATTAGAGTCTCAACACAGTAGTGGGGATTCACTAACAAATCCTAATTTTACTAACCCCTCTGATACTCTCTCACAGGATTAAAAAAATTCACAAATATTGTTTGTGAGTTTACACATTTATACATGTCGGTTGAATATATATGTGTCAGTTTAGTTTTTAAGTTTACACGTTTATATATTTTTTTTTGTGAATTTATATATGCTATTACTTCAACTTATAGATTTATATACTTTTTCTGAGTTTAATATATATAATATATTCATACGTTTGGTTAGTAAGTTAATTATAATATATATACTTTTACTTTTTTTTATAGTCTTTATATATATATTGATTTATTTTTTATATCCATATATCAAATGTGCTGATTTAAATAAGTTTCTACTATACCTTGATTTGTATTTAGATCTAAATATGTAATGGTACTGTATGTTTCACTTATTTTTTGAAATATTTCTTTTATATAATCTTGTTTATTATTTTGCCTTTGTTTTTTCTTAAATACTTTGTTAAAAAATTCTTGTTAATATTCTTGTTAAATGCTTTGTTAAAATTTTTGTTAATTATCTTTATTAAGTATTTTACTAATTATTTTGTCAATAATTTTGTTATTTTTTTAAATATTTTTTTTATAGTATTTATATTAATTAGTTATTTTTAATTGTTAATATTTGGTTTTAATCAGTTCTTTTCTTTATTTTAGAAATATATTTACCGGTTTAATTCATTTGTTATAATAATAAAAACTCCAAAAATATTTTATTTATTTATTTAGTTCTTTCTAACAAATCTTTTGATTTAGAATTTAAAATATTTAGGTTTTTATTTACTTAATTTCTTTGCCGATCTAACTACTAACTTGATAGCTTGTGGCTTGACTTGATTCCGTAGCTTCGACTTTTGGCTCATTCCATTTGAACTTATGATTTCGATCCTCATTCCGATTATCCTTCTCTTCATATCTTGTGTACATCATTCGTCTAATTCATGCATTTCCTGTTATGTCATAATATTTCTCCTTTCGTTTGACTATCCAATGCTTTTTACTTCCATGTTTTAGGCTTGTCTATCTTGTTAATTAATAATGACTTTTGAACTATGTCTCGATTACTTCTTGCTTATCTATGCTTAAGTACAAGGGAATGACTTGTGGTTGACTATACAGTCGTGTGCATTGCATTTTGTTTCATTTGCATCTTTCACCGATCTTTGATTCCTTAGGTTGTACATACTTAGATTGTCGACTTTAGACAGGATCTATAGGATAACTTTCCTTATCTCACGCCGCCGCGTGATCGAGACTAGTTTACTTTCCATTTCATCATAGCCTTTGGATTAGAGTCGCCGTACTCTATGGAAGTTCCTGCTATGGACACTTACTCATCTTTCCCTTTCATCCTAGCCTTAGGATTAAAGTCGTTGTACTCTATGTGAGTGTCTTGCCATGGACACTTACCTCCCTTTAAACCTAGCCTTAGGTTTAGAGTCACCGCACTCTATGTAGGTGTCTCGCTGCAGACTCTTACTTTTCCTTTTGGAACCTTTACCACGGTCAAGAGTTCCTCCCCCTTATTGAGGGGAATTACGAATGCTTTGATTCCATTCCCGTCAGGATACGTAGGCACGAGATGCGATGTCTTGGCGAGCATACTTAGAAATAACACCTTAGATCTCTTGCATTATTTTGCAATTAGGGTTTTCAATCTTTACCCTTTCCTTTGGATAAATCAAAGTTCAGTGGTGAATTAAGATTTGTGAACCTAGTTAATATAATAGCTACGATATCCGATTCTCACCGCGACAGAAATGGAAACTTCACTGGGGAATCAATTATAAGAGGGTTACCCCTAACTTGTTTTGTATGTGTTATTGTATATTTGTATATAACTGTCTGCTTGGGTTTTTCTGTATGCAGGGTGGTTACATACTGTTGTGAGATAAGTCATAACCTGGACTTGAGTGCACTTATTATAGGAAGGTGATATATTCAAGGAGGCTTATAGGGAGTTGATTCCCGACCAAGCTGACTTGAGAAATCACCGCTCAGTTGAGGCCCTCTTGAGAGTAGTATTGTTGAACGAGTATTTGTGAAAACATTACTTCTTTCGACCTAGGAGCATGTGACACTGGGGACCTTTAGTTACCTTTTACCCCTACTTGGCCTCTTAGGATGTAGTGCCGTGACTATGAGGGAGTAGTCCCGAAATAGTTGATACGCGATACTACACTCAGACAAGACTCTCTTGAGAATATTATTGACTATCGAGTAGTTGGGAAATCGATAATATCCAAAAGATTTATCTATGACTCTGGGAACTCTGTAGAACCCGTTGTGCAGGTGCTTTACCCCTAGTACATACCCCATGGTTAGTTCTTCACCCAGACTCCATGTTGTGATCTTGAACCTTTGATCCTGCTATGTGTGATCTATATCTTGTGTTGTATGGCATTGCATATCATCTGCATCTTTGCATGATTCATTGCATGCATTTGTTTGTCCAGCGACTCAATTCCAACTGTCTATATCTTTCAGTGTCATCTTTCTTTCGTCAAGCTGATTCCTTGACACAGATACATGACTAGAGCTAACTACAGACGCAGATTGTCAAAGTAAGAAACACACAACGCAGAGATTCGAATGGAGATCGATGGTCTTAAGTTAAGCATGAAAAAGCTGACTAAAATGCTCCAGGTCTTGATTTCTAGAGGAGAGTAACCCCAAAGGACTGTTATCCAGGAGATTTCAAATGCTGATCCTTAGCCTACTCAAGTGCCACCTTCAACTTGGCCAGAGTTTGGTTTACCCCATAATTATTCTCCACCTCTTGCATCTACTGCTATGATTGGTCAAATTATCAGACCAGTGTTTCAAGCTCCTATTTTTTCCGAGCCCTGACCTATGGTTCATGCTGTTGCAAGGACTATCCAAGCTCCTTTTGAGAACCCTCTCTATGAGTACAATGCTCCCAGTGCTCGGGGTGAAGATCGTGAAGACTTTTTTCAACCTGAGCTCGTCCGTGAACAGTTTAAGACCATAGACAAGAAACTCCAAGCCATTGAGGGTACTCACTTCTTTAGTGTGGACGCATACAACATGTGCCTGGTTTCTTGCCTTGTTATGCCTGCTAAATTCAAAACTCCCAAGTTTGTGAAGTACAAAGGTCATTCTTGCCCAAGAGCTCATCTGGCCATGTATTTTTGCAAGATGACTGCTTATATCAACAATCAGAAATTGCTCATCCACTGTTTTCAAGACAACTTGAGTGGAGCTTCTCTCAAATGGTATATGAATCTTGAACAGAACAGTATCCACTGCTTCCAGGATCTTGCAAAAGCCTTCATGAAGTAGTATAAGTATAACCTCGACATAGCTCCTGATCGCTGCCAGCTGTAAAACATGACTCAATATGAGAAAGAATCTTTCAAGGAATATGCTCAATGTTGGAGAGAGCTAGCTTCCCAAGTTGAACCTCCTTTGGCCGAGAAGGAATTGACTGGAATGTTTATGGACACCTTGTCTCCATTCTATTGGGAGAAAATGATTGGGAGTGTTTCCTCCATTTTCACTAATTTGGTAACCATTGGTCAACGACTCGAGGAAGGTCTCAAGAATGGTAAAGTATCCAAGGCTGCTGAATCTTCTAACGGTGCAAAGAAATCCTATGGCAACTTCCAGAAAAAGAGGGAAGATCAGACTAATGCTGTCATGTTTGAAACAAGAATGCCTCATCCCCGACCTCAGTATGTTGATCATCCTGTTGTTGTTGTTGTTACTGCTCCACGAACAGCTCAAGCTCCTCAACGTCCAGCTATTGGACAGAATCAATACTTTAATAGGAATCAATTTGATCCTATTCCAATCACGTACATTGAACTTTATCCTGGTCTAGTTCAGAAAGGTTTGATGACCATAAAGACCATGCCTCCTCCTCCAAATCCTCTTCCAGCTGGATTCACATCTGATCTCCGCCGTACATTCCATAAAGGTGCCACCAGCCACGACTTGGAAAATTGCTATGCACTGAAGGCTAGAGTGTGTGATTTGATTAAGGTCGGAATCCTTAGCTTTCATGACACCAATCCCAATGTCAAGAACAATCCTATTCCAGGCATGACAAGTGAGTCTTCAGTCGACTTCAGCAGACTATCTTCCTAAAAGCCTGTGTTTCAGACATGACAGCTTATCTTTGTTTCTGATTAGTCACTAGGCCTTGTTTCTTGTTGTTTGCATTTTCCTTTTTTTGTACTAGCTGTTTGCATTCAAATTATGTTTGTACTTTCGTAATTAATGAAATGAACATTGTAACTTTTGATTCAATTCATTTTGTCCATTATTTACGTCTTTATGCTTTCCTTTTCAAAAAAAAATTGTTTATCTCTTTTACACTTTCTTTTTTATTATGCAAAGATTAGAGGGTGGATGACAAAATAATTATACCCATAATTGTTGTTGGTATGCTTTCAAATTAAAGCTTTGCTGACGATGTAAGGCATTGTTTCAATCCCCAAACACTGGAGAAATAAGGAAGATAACCCCTCGTCAACCTCTTTGAGCCTTGAAGTAGGAGTTTCTTTTCTTTACAAATAAAATTCCACAATCTTAACCTTATGATGGGTAATTCTCAATTAACTTGGTTGTGCATTCATGCAAGACACCTTTCACATAAAGGTTGCATTATCAAATTTTCCTTCGCACACAGCAAGCAAGTGTCGAAGATATCTTTCAAATCGGAAACCAATGATGGTTCACTGTAATCATTAAGCCATGCATTCACAACCTTTCAACTCTTCCAAATTAAATGAATAAATGTTGTACAAGTTGTTCCCAAAGTGATAAATGAAGAAGGATCGTCAAGAAATCCTTACTCAAAGAATGAGCGGAGTCTCTTTCGAGGCAAAAGCTAAGAAAGATGGGAAGCTCATGACCTTACCGTATACAAAGATAAATAAGGACAAGCTTGTATGACAACCAAATATTGTAAGGAAGCAGTGACTGCCATCTCAAGGGTCCCTTGACTTCTGAATCATCATCATCATCAATGCAATTTCCAACCTCTTCGGAATCTGAGTGCATAATTTGAGTTAATTGAGCGTAGAACTTAAGATCATCACGAAGGTTGGGTGGATACAAATAAACTTTGAGCCTTTATCCTTTGTTTCATAAACCGTGAACCAGGTCACGTTACAACCCTCAAATGACCTAACTGAAGCAAGGTTATTCTGAAAGCATACTATAGCAAGGTTGTGTAAACTGACTCCAAAGGTCTTTGCAGATCATTTGTTTTGACATCACATATGTGCTTCACCTTTCACTTTAAATGTCTTGAACTGTCGTGTTCTGACTAATGGCTCATATGCTTTGCATCTTTAAAAAAAATATATTTTGATTTCAAAAGTTGGATAAATTTTTGCATTACCATGTTTGTATGAATACTTTTGTTTACAAACTGGCTTTCTTCTCAAGGAATTTTTAAACAGTTGAGAAACTTGGTCTGTGATCCTATCAGGGGCAAGTACTTTCCAAATCCGGTTGAAGAATCAGTCCAAGATTTGTGGTTCAGTGCAAGTCCTTCTCAGAATTGGTTTATACAGAAGATATTTCAAGACTCGGACTGGGGCAAGCTTTCCAAAAGCACAGTGAAACAGTCATTTCACTAGTACAGAAATGACATTTTACATCGAGCGAAAATGACTTTTTACATCAGGTCTAGGTCCGATGTAAAGTCAGGCGATGTAGTAAATCAAAGACATTTTACATCGGGTTATGGCCCGAAGTAAAAAAGTCACCAACCACATCGGTTAACTTTTTAAGTCTGATGTGAAAAAAAAGTATAATTGTAATTTTTTATATATAAAAGAGTGTTTTTACATCGGTTGTAACTCGAAACCGGTGTAAAAGGTTGGTTTGGTTATATCGGTTGTAACCTGAAACCGATGTAAAAAGTATTGCATAAAAATATCAAACGCGCCAGGTATGACTTTTTACATCGGTTTTGTTGTTTGCCCGATGTAAAAATGTTGTGTGTTACATCGGTTTTGCTAATAACCGATGTAAAAAGTACTGTAATAATTCTAAATAATTTGACTATTTTTTAGCAGTTCCCTGTAACTTTTTCGGTACCTAATTTTTCATATTTTTCCAACATCACACAGACCATAATTAGGTCGCTATTTTCCATAGTTTCCCAACATCACATAGACCACATTTAGGTCGCTATTTTCATATTTTTCTCACAAATCTAATTTCATTACACCAAATATCTAGTATACACATATATATATATTCTTCAAATTCCATAATTGATTTACAAAAGTACTAATATAGGATACACACAAATGTACTAAATTATAAGGAGGTTTACACGATGGACTACTACAACAACAAAAAATACAAAAATATCCAACCATTTATAAGTCCTTTCCCACACTTGAATTACCAACTTGCAATCCACAAGAAGATGAATTACCAACCAAGCTTAACCTTTATATAACTCAAAGAAACATGTTGCCCAACGGAGTCGCAAATCATACAAATCATCTTGTGTTAATTCTGTTGGGTCATCAAATACCTACAACACGTAAATAACAATAGAGTTATTCTTTGAAAATTCACATTAAGTTGCAAAACGTAAAGTAAATAACAAATTAAAGTCATTTTTATTACCTTCATCTAAGACCTGGTTATCTTGGCAGAGACAATATCCAACATATTTTTCATCACATAATACCCACAATCATTAGAGTTATGTTGTTTCCTTGTCTACAAATGAATGACATAATTAGTGAATACTTATATGATAAAATTAAATATATAATTATAATTTACACCACGCTTACCTTGGGTTGAAGCCATGTAGCCTTTTTTCTAATGCGATTTGCTGCTTGATGAACCCCAAAAGCACTAATTCAGAAGAAAAAAATCCATATAAAGCCACATAAAATATGAAATTACTTTTGTAACAAATTATGTATATAGGATGAAGTGAACATAAAAGATAAACTTACTTTGTAACAATTTTTGTCATGGTTTGATTAAGTTCCCGATGAAGTGAACAAAAGACGACCACAGTATTATCTTTTGGACACATGACTATTAATTGCCAATGACCTCTGTACGTGTGTGTGGAAACACAAAAGTCACAATTTCATGTTACCAAAATTGAAATATCTATGTTACCAAAATTAAAAAATAGAAAACACAATTTCATACAAACTTACCCATGAATAAATGGTAGCAAGTGACACTCTCTCTTTTCGTCACGTAACTTATCTTGTATGTATATTTTGACATTTGCTTCAGTTTTCGGCACATTATCAATGTACGAACACATAGCAGAGTCCATAAATCCATATACTTCTGATTGTGAATTATCAATACACACACGATGAATATACCTGAAAAATTCTAAAATCAACATTATAATAAAAGTGATGAGAGATATAACATATTAATAGATATTGACACTAATAAAATAAGAAAATGTACTTACGTGCACCAAACTTGCAGAGTAGACACATCAAGCCAATTAAAACCCATCAGCAGCTCTCTGATACACTTAGTTGACATATGAAAATTAGTGACGCTCGCACAATGACTTAATTCTATTTCCAAATGTGCTTCACCCATTCTTAGAACCATTTTCATTAATCTCTCAACATTGTCTACCCCTTCTTTTATGCTTACTTTTGCAGCTCAACATTGTCTCTCAAATTAGATGATCCATGATTTCTTTCTTATTGAGTTTTGGTTCGTGATTTGCACAACGAACACATGGACAGAGAAAAAGCACATGAAGACTTTTTTCAGCATTACTTTTAGGAGGGGGAAGATTTTTTTTATCATTACTTTCAGCAAACTGTAGAAATTCCATCACTCCATGTTCGTACTCGACACTTAATCGATTAGCTCTCATCCAACTACGATTCATACCTATGTTCCGAAATTAATGCATACAGAGTTAAATCATTGAGACGCCTATAATAGTCTCTCTTTTGGACATTAGAGAGAACAAAAGTCTCTACGTGCAAGCACGTGGCATAAAAGAAGAAGTGAGAAGTTATAAAGAATGAAAAGAGAACCTGCAATGTCGTGGCGGCCGGATGACTCGCGGTTGAGCGAAAAGAGTGACGATGCCGACGTTCTCGTCGACACACAAATTCTGCGAGAAACACAATATCAACAAACTGAAGCAATTCAAACAAATTCATAAATACAAAAATTAGAGCATGTAAAAATCTCCAATTTAAAGAGCATGGATATGCCTGCCTCTCATTTGACCAAAGCATCATTGATTAACATTATTTTTATTAATAAAGTTATAGATAATATAAAAAGTAAATTATGTCACCACTTCTAGATAATATAAAAAGTAAATTATGTCACCACTTTTAGTGGTGAGAAAAAGGAAATCGGTAACGACTTATAATAGAGTGGTGAGAAAAAGGAAATCGGTAACGACTTATAATAGAGTGGTGAGAAAAGAAAGGACAACACAAACTCCACAAACATATTCGTACCATCAGCATTAAATTGACCATGCAACCCAGCTCTGGAGCTAAAACCCGACCGTCTAGCATACTCACTATAAAAAGTTTTTGCAGAATCTTAAGAATCAAATTCCATACCCAAATAAGTTTCTATAAGCCACCATGCAAACCAAATCAAACAACCGTCCCCAAAATTTCAACAAAACACCACTCTTTGTTCTTCTCCAAGCATATTAAATTAATTTCACCTTGGATATTCCTAATGAAATGTAGCAAAATAAATAAATGAATCACAAAAAAGTGATCTTAATAATAATTTAAAAAAAAAAACTTTAAGCTTATACAAAGTGGTACAATATAATTTGATTGATCAAACCAATTTCAAAAAAAAACTTTTAACTTTTAACAAATACTATTAGGATTATGGGAGGCTTTTTGTAAAAAATTTACCCAAAATATATAGGCACCTACCTAGCTTTAAACTTGGTTATGTTTTTCTTTTATTTTGACAGTAGTTAGATTGAGGTAGTTTAATATTTTGTAATGTTTATGGGTTTAACATATACAACAGTGTTTTGGGAGGAGTTAGGGTTTTTGGTCGTGAAACTCCAGACGGTGACGAATCGCAACAAATACTCAGACGGTGATATATTAGATTGAGGTAATTTAATAATTTTGATATATTGGACCATTCATTATCACATTCTCACCACTACCATTACAATAACCTAGTTTTTCTCAAAAAAGTTTTTATTTAGTTTCATTCACAATTTATTTTTTATTTGTGTAGATGTGATTTTTAAAAAGAGAAAACTCCAATAATATTAGGTTATTCAATTTGGTTGGTTGAAACATGTGTTATGTTGGGTTGTTTGTTCCAAAGGATATTGTTTCAAACACAAAAAAACTTACTCATATTAAAATGTGTAATTATATTTTCTAATTAAATTTTGACAAATTATCAATTGAAATGTCATGTCATTAAAAATTAAATTCAAATTGAATGATATTAAAATCAAGAAAAAGTTAAATGTAGAGTTTAAATAAACGATTTTTAAAATGAAGATCATTAGTTTCATATATCAGATAATCAAAAGTGCATTTAAGTAAAAATATATTATGTTTAAAGTTATAATTAAAAACTATTTTAGAAACATAATATAGGAATTTGATTTCCCTTATAATTAGAACGCCTTGATACTACCACACTAGGCATAAATATTTTTCTTAACACTGAAGTTTACTGTCTTGTCTTGTTTTTTATTCAGAAAGTACAAGAGAATGTATTACAACATTATAAAGAATGTATAAAAGTGCATAAAAGAAATAAAGAGAAGAAAAAAACTAACATGAAAAACTTTGCATATTTTCTTATACCTACATAAATTATATTGTTATAAAATCTAAACAAGTATAATAACAAAAAAATATTAAGATAAAAATTAAAATATTTTCTTTTTTTTTTCAAAATAAATTTTTCAAAAAACTAAATAGAAAACACAAAATGTAATGAAATTTGTTCATGTGCTTTTTTACAATGTTTATTGTTCGTTCATACGGGGAATGCTCATTTATGTGTTATTTTATAATACTTTTACAATGTTCATTTGTATAGGGATTTAAAATTCCTAAGCTTTAAAATAAATGGAAAATTATATCGAGTATGAACCCAAGTTGACCCTCTCGCCCTTTCTTTCATATTATAGCTTAAGGTTTTACAACATAAGTACAGTGAAGGTTTATAAGTTTTTGCAAACTTTGTTCGTTTAAGATTTTTTTACATTGATCTTTTGTATAGGGATTGTGCAAATTAAAAATGTTCATTTATGTATATTTTACGATGTTTGTTTTACAATGTTCTTTCGTATATTGAAACACTGTTGTGTTTTTACGAGATTTTTTTTACAATGTTTTTAAAATGTTTGTTCCTATGGGGAATGAAAAACCTTATAACCCAAAACAAATAGAAAAATCATATTGAGTTAGGGTTTTTGGTCGTGAAGCTCCAGACGATGACGAATCGCAACAAATACTCAGACGGTGACTTATCACAACAAATAATCAAATCAAAGGTAAAAATACTTACCGACGGTGATGAACCGACAACCTTAGGAGTTTGCCCTCTCACTTTACCGGCGGTGCACGAGCCAAAGAACGTTTGTCAGATTAATAAAATACACAATGACGAGAGGCGCGACGGAGGGAGGCAGGCCGCGACGGAGGGAGGCAGGCCGCAACAGAGTGATTCGAAAGAGGCCGCGACGGAGTGATTCGAAAGAGGCAGCGACGGAGGGAGGCAGGCTGGACGTGACAGAGTGATTCAGGCTGAGAGAAAGAAGAGGCCAGACGTGACAGAGTGATTCAGGCTGAGAGAAAGAAGAGGTTTGGAAATAGGTTTGGAAACAAATGAAGAGAGAAAAAAGGTGGAACAGGATTCGTTTTGTTTTAGCGTTTAAGTGAGAGGATGTTTTCACATCGGTTAATGAATTGGACCGAAATAAGGTGCTTTTGTGAGAGAGGTTTTCACATCGGGTAATTAAATGGACCGATATAAGGGCCTAAATAATAAGCCTTTGCATCGGTTGAAATTAATGCCCGATATAAAATCCCTTATAACAAAATTTTTATTTATTTACAAAACTGCCACCGCGTTATTTTTTACATCAGTGGAAATAAATACCTGATGTAAAATCCCTAAATCCCTTATTTTTTACGAAGCTTTTACATCGGTTGGAATTAATGCCCGATGTGAAATCCCTTATAACAAAATTTTTAATTAATTACGAAACTGCCATCGCGTTATGTTTACATCAGTGGAAATAAATACCTGATGTAAAATCATTTAACCAAATGTCATTTTTCTAGTAGTGTTTCCAGCATTAATCTAGCTGAAGCAATAATCAGCTCATCTACAACAGTTAGCTAATCTGGGGAAGTTTACTTGAAATAATCCCTAAGTAGCTCTTCATTCTTCCTACAAGGATCATCAACTTGGTACAGTTTACTAGTGTGGCAGAGATTGTGTTCAGTAGCATCTTTAGTCCCCAAGCAGAACGATAGTGATCTCTATGTTAAGGAATCAGTCTTCCAGTCTTGTCTTCTACCCAAAAGAGTCGAGTCGTGTCATCGATGTCTGCATATCATCTGCATTATTCATATACATATGCATAGCAAGAGTGTGCCATCCACCATATGTCGTGTCGTTTCCCACGTCTTACCTTGTGGTCAAAGTCCAACTTACTTGGCACCTACCAACTAGATATTGTCGTGTCTACCTGACATTCTTCCAGATATAACGTTTCTTATCCGATTTTTTTTCCGGATATGTCTATTCTTCTTTTGCATCCAATCCATTCTTAGATGTCACATGTGTCTGTCTCTCTGATGTTTTACCTGATTGAGTCTTTTGTTCTAATGTTCTTCCAGAACTTATCTGATGTTTTTCCAGATATACCCTTTTGATTCTGATGCTTTTCCAGAATCTATCCGAAATTTTACCAGATATGTTTCTCTCTCTGATGTTCTCCCAGATTGAGTCCCTTGTTCTGATGTTTTTCCAGAACTTATATGATGTTTTTCCAGATATTCCTTGGTGATTCTGATGCTTTTCTAGAATCTATCAGATGTTTTACGTGATATATTTATCTCTTTGATGTCTTACCAGATTTAGTCTTTTGTTCTGATGTTTTCCCAGATATTTCCATTGTGATTCTGATACCCTTCCAGAATTCGTTTTACTCCCCAATGAGTTTCCAGATATATGCCTTTGCAATTCTGATGCTTTTCCAAAATGTTGTTGCTTTTACCGTCTGATGATTTTCCAGATGTGTCTTTTGTTCTGATGATTTTCCAAAAACCCTGTTGTATCTATCTGATGTTCTTCCAGATACGACCATGTTTATCTGATGTTCTTCTAGATGTGATGTTGCTTATCTGACGTTCTTCCAGATATGTCTTCAAAACCTTTTCCCGTACATTTAATGATTTTCTAAATGTTTCGGATGTATCTTCATAATAATTGTCTTCATCTAATTCTCTTCTAGATGTCTTCAATTTATTCTGACTTTGGTTAACAACTGCTAAATGTTTTCAAGTCTGTTTCCATTCTTCATCCAATGCTTTTCTAGATATGTTTCGAAGTTTATTCGATGTTTTTCCGAATATCTCTGAGGTTTTCCAAAGTTTATTCAATGATTTTCTGAATATCTCTGATGTTTTCTATATTTTTAAGAGTTTATTCAATGCTATTCAGAATACCTCTGATGTCTGCCGAAATGTCTCTCATGTATTTCTCAAAATTCTCCTCACCTCATTCAATGATCGTCTGAAATTTATGAGTTTTCTCCATCCAGTTCCATTCATGGATGATGACTGTTGGTTCCTCAGCGGAGACCGTCTTTCCGGTTCTACTTCAGTGAGGATCTTCTGTTATCTTTTCTTTCTAAAGTGTTAGCCGGTCACATTTGAACCAACTGATCAATAATTTTAATTTTCCTAGCTTGTTTCAGCTTCCCCATTATGGTTGTCATCCCCAGGGAGTGGTTGCTCATTGTGTGGACTTCATCCCTGTTTGCTCTCATTTTCGTTTTCATGTTGCATTTATCATCCCGTCATTTTCATCATGCTAGTGTTCATGATATGTCAGCATTATAGATTAGTTTTGTCCATAGCATAACATGTCATTGCTTATAAGGGCGAAATTTTCGGTTATCTATATTTAAATACCATTCACCAGGATTTCATGAGGATTATCATCACCCATGTTATCCGGTGAAGATATTTAAATAGAGACAACTGTCATACCCCAAATTTTACCCTTAAATTCTTTGATCTTTTACATCATTCTAAGTCAGCCATTTTTGCATTTTTTAGTTAAACATTTCATTGATCATTAATCATGTATTTTTTTAGTCAATTTTATCATGCCAATTTAGAATGTGTTTTTATTATCTTAAGATTTATTTAGAGTTGATTAAGTTTAATTTTAATATAGTTTTTTAAATTTAGTTTATTTTTAATATAGTTTAATTTTTAACTTAGTTTAATTTTAACTTTAGTTTAGCTTTAATTTTTAATTTAGTTTATTTTTAATTAAGTTAATTTTAAATTAGTTTGTTTAATTAATTTAGTTTATATTCTATTTTAATTTATATTTTAAATTCAACTTAATTAGTTTTTTTTATTTTTATTTTCAATTTATGATTCTGAGTCCATCACAAGTCCAAAACAAAATCAGACACATTCATCACCTTTGCAAAACAACCACCAAACATGTCCCAAGCAAGATAAACCGAAAAGGGAAGGAATGAAAGCAATGTCACAACATATTGGGTCAAAAAAGGAAAGAAAATCAAAGCATGTTTTCAAAGCATTCATTTGTTTAAGGCCTATATTAGAGTCTCACAACAGTAGGGGGACTCACTAACAAATCCTAATTTCACTAACCCCTCTGATACTCTCTCACACTATTCAAAAAATTCACAAATACTTCCTCATACTCTCTAACACTTGAAAAGAGAGAAAATTAGAACAAAAAAACTAATTTATACACCAACTCACCCCTTATCCTCATACCACCTTTTCATCTCAGTAAGCTCTCCATACAACTTATCTCACCATAAAGCTATTCCTTACATCTTCCTCACAAAATCACAAACCATTTCTAAAACTCACATCCACACATTAAATATTTCTCATTATTTCCATCATACACTAATCCTCACATACATATATACTTTATGTTTTTTAGGCTTTATATAATGTATGTACTTTCATTTTTTTAAAATTTATACACCGTCAGTTTAGCTAGTTTTATATATAATAGTTTGTTCCAATTTCCTAGTTTTACAATATATCCTTATGTTTTTATATATAATATATACTCTCTTTTTTATTCTTTTAGTTATAGTACATAACTTTTTTTTTCCGTTTATATTACTCATTATATATATACGGTTAGTCTTATACATATATATATTGTTTGTGAGTTTACACATTTATACATGTCGGTTGAATATATACGTGTCAGTTTAGTTTTTAAGTTTACACATTTATATACATTTTTTTTTGTGTGAATTTATATATGTTATTACTTCAACTTATAGATTTATATACTTTTTCTAAGTTTAATATATATAATATATTCATACGTTTGGTTAGTAAGTTAATTATAATATATATACTTTTTATTTTTATTTTTATAGTCTTTATATATATTAATTTATTTTTTATATCCATATAGCAAATGTGCTGATTTAAATAAGTTTCTACTATACCTTGATTTGTATTTAGATCTAAATATGTAAGGGTACTGCATGTTTCACTTATTTTGTTAAATACTTCTTTTATATAATCTTGTTAATTATTTTGGCCTTTGTTTTTGTTAAATACTTCGTTAAAAGATTCTTGTTAATATTCTTGTTAATTACTTTGTTAAAATTTTTGTTAATTATCTTTATTAAATAATTTACTAATTATTTTGTCAATAATTTTATTATTATTATTTTTAAATATTTTCATTTATAGTATTTATATTAATTAGTTATTTTTAATTGTTAATATTTGGTTTTAATTAGTTCTTTTATTTATTTTAGGAATATATTTACCGGTTTAATTCATTTGTTATAATAATAAAAACTCCAAAAAAAAATTTATTTATTTATTTAGTTCTTTCTAACAAATCTTTTAATTTAGAATTTAAAATATTTAGGTTTTTATTTAGTTAATTTCTTTGCCGATCTAACTACTAACTTGATAGCTTGTGGCTTGACTTTATTTTGTAGCTTCAACTTTTGGCTCTTTCTATTTGAACTTATGATTTCGATCCTCATTCTGATTATCCTTCTGTTCATATCTTACGTATATCAGTCGTCTAATTCATGCATTTCCTGTTATGTCATAATATTTCTCTTTTCGTTTGACTTCATCCAATGCTTTTTACTTTCATGTTTTATGCTTGTCAATCTTGTTAATTCATAATGAATTTTGAACTATGTCTCGATTACTTGTTGCTTATCTATGCTTAAGTCTAAAGGAAGGACTTGTGGTTGACTATACAGTCGTGTGCATTGCATTTTGTTTCATTTGCATCTTTCATCGATCTTTGATTCCTTAAGTTGTACATTCTTAGATTGTCAACTCTAGACAAGATCTATAGGATAACTTCCCTTATCTCACGCCGCCACGCGATCGTGACTAGTTTACTTTCCATTTCAACCTAGCCTTAGGATTAGTGTCTTCGTACTCTATGGAAGTTCCTGCCATGGACACTTACTCATCTTTCCCTATCATCCTAGCCTTTGGATTAAAGTCGTCGTACTCTATGTGAGTGTCTTGCCATGGACACTTACCTCCCTTTTAACCTCGCCTTAGGTTTAGAGTCGCCGCACTCTATATAGGTGTCTCCCTGCAGACACTTACTTTTCCTTTTGGAACCTTGACCACAGTCAAGAGTTCCTCACCCTTATTGAGGGGAACTACGAATGCTTTGATTCCATTCCCGTCAGGATACGTAGGCACGAGATGCGATGTCTTGGCGAGCATACTTAGAAATAACACCTTAGATCTCTTGCATTATTTTGCAATTAGGGTTTTTGATCTTTACCCTTTCCTTTGGATAAAACAATGTTCGGTGGTGAATTAAGATTTGTGAACCTAGTTAATATAATAGCTACGGTATCCGATTCTCACTGCAACACCATGCGTCAACTCGGTCGACCTCGATAGCCGCTACCCCAGCAAGCTGGAGTAGAACGATGCAGTAGCAGACGCACCTCCAACAAATGGTGGCGAAGGGAAGCTTTTCCATCCTGTACGCCCCATTCCAGATGGAGACTTCGAGCTCAACACTCTCGGCGACGACCCCGACAGGAGCGTGAAGATTGGCACTATCAAGTGCAAATTTTGACTTAAAATGAACCATCTTTCTTGGCACTTTTCAACTCAATTCTCATGTTTTCATAGATTTAATTCTTGTTCTTGTGTGATTCTTCAATTATATTGCAAATACCTTTGGATTCTTTTATGTGTGTGTTATTGTGCAGAAATTAGGCATAAAACATCAATGAGTAAGACACGAAAGATTTGACAAGGAAGCCAAAGAAATATGAAGATTATGCAAAGTTTGCTAGGTGAACAATAGCAAGTAGCCAGCGAATATTCGCCGGGCGAAGTATCAATGAGGTCCCAGCGAGGAGGAAACCTTGGGAGTCAGTAGCTAAAGGACCTAAAGCTCACTGTGAAAACTTGTAGTGAGGTAGTTCGCAGTGCGAAGAATTGCTCACACGACGAACTCATATATTTTCCAAGGGCGGTTTAACTATTCCTGAGGCACTTCAAGTGCCAAAAAGGAGACTTCGCTAGGTGAATAGGTGGTTTGCAGTGCGAACATGACAGATTTTGTAAATACTATATAAGTACTTTTCTTGCTTTTTAGAAACATGTGTTATATTTTTCACATCAGAATTTTATCTCTCTTCATTCCAAGTATATTCTAGAGAGAGAAACACAAATCCTAAGAGGGAGAAGGTAAGATCTTCAATCTCTTGTTGGGTTTGGATGTAATCTTTTGATATCTTACATATTTCATATAATATATGTTTCTGAACTAGTTTTGATTCAATATTGGTGTTGTCTTTGATTGTTTATTTGTGGGTCTTGACAAAACTCTTTTCAAATATTTGATCTTACATTTTCATCTATCAATGAGCAAACTTTTGACATAATCTTGTGAGTTGATATTCATTGTATCTTTTATTGTATTTTATTGATTAGTTACATGAGTAGCATGAGTAGGATCAATACGGTATTGTGAGGATGTGTGATAATAGAGATGAAGAACTTTGTTCACATGCATTTGGCAAATTAGTTAAATACATGTAAAAAGGGTTAATCATGTGTACGTATTCTGATCATGGCGTTATATATGAATCAAACTATTAATTTGAAATGGATGTTATTTGAATATATGTTAGGTATAAACTCTAGACATAGATTTAGGTTTAACATTCACGTGAGTATCAGTTCTTAATGCTCTATGTTGGTTTTGTTGCGTGAGACATCACCGATGAGACAATACGGTTGGCCTCTAGACTTTGCGATAGACATAACCTCTGTTGTGGGTGAAACGTGATGATATTAGACGAACATTTGAGTTGTGTATAACATGATTAGAAGAATGCATATGTTATCAATTGATGAGATCCAATCCCAACAAGGCTCAGTTTATAATTCAGTCTTTACTTTATATTTTCCGTCTTTATATTTTATGCCTATATTTTTGGTTCCTTGAACCTTTTATCCAAATCTTTTGCACCACAAGCTTAGAAATTTAGAGACCGTTGAACGACAATTCTTTCCCTCGCACCGATCCCTGTGGAGACGATATAAATCTCATAGGAAATCCAACCAAATCTAATTTTTTACTTCTTGCCGCTTTATTGCAGTTCTAAGAGGCACGGGACTCCCCGACCTGGGGAGAAACCAGTAGAAGGTCTGCCTCAGGGAGAATGCTGACCTGTTCACATGGAGCACTGTGGAGATGCCTGGGCTTGACCCCGAAGTGGCCTGCCACCAGCTCACCATAGATCCGGCCGCTAGGGCCGTAGTACAACATAGGCGCAGGTAGTCCCCCAGAAAAGCGGAGGCTGCAGAGTTAGCTGTAAAAGACCTATGAGAGGCAAATTTTATTAGTGATGCCCAATACACAACCTGGCTCTCAAATGTTGTACTTTTCAAAAAATCTAATGGAAAGTGACGTATGTGTGTTGATTATACCGATCTCAATAGGGCCTGGCCCAAAGATGCATATCCATTGCCTAACATCGACAAATTGGTCGACAATGCTGTATGTTTTAAATTACAGTCGTTCGTGGACACATACTCGAGATACAACCAAATTCCCATGGCGAAGGCTGACACGCAATACACGGCTTTCATGACCGAGTCAGGCAATTATTACTACAACGTAATGCCCTTCGGCCTGAAAAACGCTGGCGCCACTTACCAATGCATGATAAACAAAGTCTTCCGAGGCAAAATCGTGGACATGCTCGAGGTCTACATGGACGACATTATCGTGAAATCACGAGAAAAAACCGACCACATTGCTCATCTCAGAAGTGTCTTCGACACGGCGAGGAGATGCAGGATGAGATTCAACCCGGAGAAGTGCACCTTCGGCGTCCGAGCAGGCAAATTCCTCGTCTTTTATTTGACGGAGCGAGGAATCGAGGCGAACTCCGAAAAGTGCAGGGATTTCTCCGAGTTCCTAACGGCGAACTCAAAGAGATCAATCCAATCTCTAAACGGGATGCTCACCTCACAGTCCCGCTTCATGGCCAAGTCTTCAGACACGCACTCCCATTTTTCAAACTTTTGCGCAAGGAAGCCACGTTCGAGTGGACCGAGGAATGCGAGCAAGCTCTCCTCCACCTCAAACAAGCCCTCTCACAACCCCTAGTCCTATCGCGACCGGAGAGCGGGGGAAGTTTATATTTATACCTCTTCATTACGACCGAGGCCGTCAACGCGGCTCTTATTCGCGAAACCCCCAAGGGATAAAAACCAATTTACTTCACTAGAAAAGCCCTACAGAGCCCTGATCTCAAGTACCAGCAAATCGAGAAGCTTGCTCTGGCCCTCATCAATGCATCCAAAAGGTTGTGGCCCTACTTCTTGACCCACACGATCATGGTTTGGACGGACCAGCCCGTAAAGCAGCTACTTGGTTGTCCCGACATGGCAGGTAGGATGCTCAAATGGTCACTCGAGCTTTTTGAGTTTGAAGTCCAGTATGAGAGTAGGAAGGGCCTCAAAGCTCAAGTGTTAACCAACTACGTCGCGAAATGACCGCCCCGATCTCCCTGACATACGGAGCCCACAAGTGGATCATCTATGTCGATGGGGCATCCAGCTCGACAGGAAGTTGAGCGAACATATTTCTTAAGAATGAAGAAGTCATCTTGATTGAGGTCTCCCTTGCTTTATCCTTCCCGAATTCGAACAACCAAGCAGAGTACGAGGCCTTCCTTGCCGGGCTGCGCCTAGACGAGGACCTTGGCGCGAAGGAGGTGAAGATATTTACCGACTCCCAGCTTGTCGCCTCTCAGATACGGGGAGAGTACCAGGCCAAAAATGACAAACTTGTCGAGTACTTAGCCCTTGTAAAAGAGAGGATGAAAAAGTTCGACTCCGCGGAGGTGAAACATGTTCCCCACGAGCACAATACCAGGGCAGACATCATGTCGAAGCTCGCGAGCACAAAGAAGAAGGGCGGAAACAAGTCCGTCATCCAAGAGGTACTTTCTTGACCAAGCATCGAGAAACCCACCTCGACCGTTGACGTAAACGCTATCGGCAACAATAACTGTTAGATGACCCCGGTGTACACGTACCTCAGCACGGGAAAATGCCCAACGACTCCAAAGAGGCTAGCGTAGTCAGACGTCTAGCTTGCTCTTACGTCTTGATCGAGGACAATTTGTATATGCGGGGATTCTTCTTCCCTCTCCTCAAGTGCGTCGAGGAATCTAAGATCCCTCAGACGCTTCAGGAGATCTACAAAAGGATCAACGCACACAACACCTCGACAACGATCCCTCGCCCGTAAAGCTCTATGAGCAGGATACTATTGGTCCACCATGCAGTAGGACGCGAAGGAGCACATCAAGAAGTGCGACAAGTGCCAGCGCCACGGGGACATGCACTTGGCACCTCCCAACGAGCTCAAAATGCTCTCGTCCCCATGGCCTTTTGCCTAGTGGGGGATGGATATCCTCGGCCCCTTCACCATAGGGTCATACCAGAACAAATATTTGATAGTCGGTGTCGGCTACTTCACGAAGTGGATAGAGGCTGAAGCCCTTTCCAAAATCACGGTGCATAATATAAACCGTTTCTACAAAAGGAACATACTCGCCCGGTTCGGCGTACCCCAAGCAATTGTCACCGACAATGGGACGCAGTTCACTGACAAAAACTTCCAAGACTTCATTACCAAACTCGACACAAAGCAACATTTCACGTCAGTCGAGCACCCGCAAACAAAAGGGAAGGCTGAAGCCGCGAACAGATCCTGCAAGGCCTAAAACGAAGACTAGGCGAAGCCAAAAAGAGGTGGGTCGAGGAGCTACACGGTGTGCTCTGATCCTACAGGATGACCCCACACTCGACCACCGAGGAGACCCCATTCCGACTAACGTACGGAACTGAGGTAGTTATTCTAGTAGAAATAAGAGAACCCTCTAGGCGGACCGAATCTCTCCTCGACGAGGAAATGAACGACGAGGCACTGTGGGAGGAGCTTAACCTGGTCGAAGAAATCTAGTCGGGGGTAGTCTTCCGCGATGCCTCGCTCAAACAAAAGATAACTTTGCGACATGACAACAAATTCATTAAACGCGAATTCCAAATAAGTAGCCTAGTCCTGCAGAGAAACCAGAAAGACTCACGCAAGGGTAAACTCGCTGCGAACTGGAAAGCCCCTATCGTGTCCGCGTGAAAATGGAAAACGAAGCCTACTACCTCGAAAACCTACACGTGGTGGAACTTGCTTGACCATGGAACGCTGAAAAGATTAAACAATTTTACAGTTAAACACTGCCCTCAACGTACTTGGTTTGACCGCAACGAAGTACATCCCGACCACAGGAGCGCGCTAGGGTACAAGCGCGACTTCTAAACTTGAAACAAAAAGACAAGAATTCACTCTTGTATGTGCGAGCAGACTCTTAATCCGACGGGGACGCCTCAAACCATCTCTGTCGTTGTCGTACCAATTAGGAAGAATACCTAGCTCACGATAGAAAGTTCACGCCACGAAGCAAAGACCTCGACCGAGATCTTAGCTTCGTTGAGGGTCGGAACCCAACTCTGACAACTCGACCAATTCTCTGCACAGTCGAGGATCAATTAAGTTGAGCAAAGGCTCCAACTAAAAAAAACAAGCAAACACGATATTCCATACACGCCAACGGGAAAATAAATACCCAATAAATAGCACACACAAAAGGCAAAAAAGGCTAACCTTAAAAGAAACATTATATTACAAATGGCGGGCAAAGCCCATTGTTCAAATATTAAATGCCACGGCGCGCAGGCCAGGTAAAATCAAATTACAAAATATGGCACGCTGGCCAAACTAAGCAAACTAAACATCAGTTTCCTCCTCGGAATGGATCTCCTCTTCGGTTTGATCGGTTCCTCCACCAAACCCAGTTGGAGAGACCACTTGGCCATTGCCACCTAGTGGAAAGGCCCTATCCAATCAGTGACAAGTTAAAGCTCATGATTAAACACTTGGAGCTGCCCCACCATATTGTTAAAACCTAGCTCGAGGGTACCCAGACAGTCCTACTCGAGCTCCCAGATCCGGGAAACCAAATCACCCCGGGTTATCAAGAGCTTCTCCTCGTCAGTTTTATCCTCGACGGGCCTTGCAGCGGCCTCCAGCTCAACGATCCTCACCTGGAGCCGTTTCTTCTCCTTTTCGACCTCGACCACTTTTTTCTCCATTTCCTCCATCTCGCGGTAAAGGTTGATATGGATCTTATACCTTTCCTTGTAGTTGACGAAGTCATTCTCCACCATGAGCTTCTCCGCCTCGATGGTTACGAACTCCGCCTTCAACTCCTTCACCTCGGCGAGGGGATGGGTCCCATCATTGAAGGCCAAGGTTGTCTTAATGACTCTCATCACAGCAGCCACGTCCTCGAACACTGCCTTTCTCTTAGTCGCCTGGTCGACCCCTAGAATCACTTTGGTCTCTGCCTTGGGCACGATCAGAGAGTTTTCCACGACGAAGAGTCCCGGTTATGATAGCAAGGAGACAACACAAACCTCTCCCCGAAAACACCCTCAGTGAGGTTGACAGGCCCAGACTCCTCTAAATGCGGCCTCTTTCCTGGATGTTCTTGAGAAATGGGAGAGTGACTCCCCTAGCAAAAGGAGGAGGAACCCCCAGGATGCTGGTCGACCCTCGCTATCTACTGGACTTGAGCGACACGGCCCTTGGGAGCCTTCTTCCCACCTTTGTTCACCGCGAGCTTAAGCATGCGTTCTTGGAGGTTCGACATCTGACCTACAACAAAGAAAGGAACGCGTCAATATAACAAGGAGAAACAAGCAGGAAAACAAATAAAAGTGCTCACTACCTAAGAGCCTCAAGGCCTCCTCGTCGGAATCGAACTCGAGGAGCGCCTTGGTGTTGATTAAACGGGCCTCGAGGGAAATTTCTCTGTTGTCGTCCCGGACAAAGCTCCCATCCTTGGTCACGCATTTGGATGGAGTGAAGCTGTCAACGAAGCTCACTATGTTGTCGTAGGTGAGCCTGTCATCCTCGTCCAGCTCGTGGGGCTTCATGATATAGCTCTCCATCCCTCTTTTAAAGTGGACGTTCTGCCACTCGAGGGGGAGCTTTGCATCCAATGTCTCCTCCATCCGCCCGTCGACGAGCTTCACCACGCGCTCGAACAGGGAATCGATGGTGGCGTGAGTCACAAGCTTCACAACGAAATATTTGTCCTTGAAGAACGGGACAGAGTGCATGTACGCTTTGAAGAGCTTCCTCGGCTATTTCAAGGATACTCAACTGTGTTATCCATGACGAGTCTGCCGCTGCAGGTGGAAGAGGCGTAAAAATAGCGGGAGCATAGTGCCGACTTGAAGATATTGGCATATGAGCTCGAACACCCGCATAAACGCGATTGCGTTAGAATGAAGCTGCGAGGGCGCCAAGTCCAGCCATTGGAATACCCCAATTTGGAAATCGCTGAAGGGCAGGTGAATCCCCGCGTCCCGAAAAGCAAACTCGTACACCGGAAAGCGCTTCCCCGGGTACGACGAGCGAAAACGGTTCGTTTCCCGATGCTTGTAAACCTTCCAGTTCGGAGGTGTTCCTTCCTCCCATTTCTCGATAGTGGCAAAAGCATCTGAGTCGTCGAGGATGAAACGCGAAGTAGCGGCCAGGGGTTCCAGGCCGGCCCACGCGGATGGGGATTCAGCGTTCACATCGGCCAAGTTGTCTTCAACATCCCCGCCAACGTCTTCTACGTCGACGGCGTCTGCATCGACCATGATGACATACTTAGGCTTGGGATCCATTTAACCTGAAAAGCAGAAGAAAACAGTGAGTTCAACGACAAGATCAAATCCACCCTTCCACCAAAAATCAAGTGAAAGGGTGAGGAAATGCTCAACACACGTCCTCGACCGAAGCCCTTGCCTACAAGCGCATTGTCGTGAGGGAATTCTCCTCGACGCAGAACACAAAACCCCCTCTCCGCAGAGGAAAGATTCCTCAACACTTAAGTTCCTCACTAGAATCACGTGTAGGAAGTCTCCTCGACGAGAGACTTCCTTTTGGAACTCACGCGTCCGTGGGGAGAAGGTTTCCCCAACATCGAACCCAGCGAGGACGCTAAAGCCTAATGGGGTCCCCGAGACCTTCATCAGAAACTTCATGCAAATTCCCAGAATCTGCATAAAGTCCCTGGTA
The DNA here is from genome assembly GCA_022829125.1 of Lathyrus tuberosus. Classification (NCBI taxonomy): domain Eukaryota; kingdom Viridiplantae; phylum Streptophyta; class Magnoliopsida; order Fabales; family Fabaceae; genus Lathyrus; species Lathyrus tuberosus. Next base: position 502,966 of record JALAZF010000820.1, on the reverse strand, counting down.
TCTTCGTCGAAAATTTCATGCTCCCGCCGGGAACTTCATGAATTCTCCAAGAACTTCATGGACTCCCCGGAAAAGTCACCGGAAACTTCATGAGCCTCCCGAAAACTTCATTGGAGACTCAAGAAATTCCCCAGAAAATTCATAAAACGCCGGAAAATGCTAAACTCTGAAGAAATGCAGAAGACTTAGTTATGCGAAGAAGAATTTGGAGATTAGGGCGGCGTGGCAAGGAGCTGACGGCGACAATGACGGCGAACAGACGTTAGGAGAGCAGAGAGAACATTGAGAGACTTTAAGGAATTTTTGAGCTTGAATGAGGTGAGAGTGCAAATGAATAAGTTTTCCCCCTATTTATATCCTCTAGCACGGGAAGGGAAGCATCACATAGGAACCCAAGCACCCATACTCATAGCCGTCATAGACATTCATTACTTCTGACACGTGGCCCAGGAAGACACCTCGCGTGTCCCTTCAAGCCCCTCGCACGACTCGAGGAAATAACGTGTCCGCTCCTTTCGCTTCTGTCACATCGTTTGGTACGTCGAGCACAATGCCCGACCCTTGCACTGCCGAGAACACTTCGTCGGGAGAAGTTGGAAAAAAGCCATGACTACGTGTGACGGGCGGGCCTCCCCGCGAGCACCTATCCTCGGGATGAATGCTTGTTCGACCCTGTCGTCGACTATAGGTAAACCCCGTTGTCGAGCGCGACTAATGGCTCCTACATCTAGTCACGCGCGTAGCCCCGCGAGCTCAGCACCTCGAGTACGAGCGGTGCTACTCCGGGAAAGTCCCTGCGCCCCATCTCGGCACAAGAATTAATTCTTAAGTCATTACTCATCTGCTTCGGAGCAACAACTTGGGGGGCTTCTGTTTTGGACAGGGCCAGAGGCCGGTCCACCGTCTGGCACGACCCAACCTAGCTCCTCGTCGGGGAAGACCCAATCCATCAACTCGCACGGGGAACGCTCACGCGTCTTTTCCACGGTTTCCACGTGCTCCCCACGCGGGGACACGTCTTCAACCCACTACCCGCTTTCGAAAGAACATGTTCTCCACCTTCCGAAGTTCACGGGGCAGTTGACCCAGGACGAAGACCACGTGCTGGTCTTTTCTACGCCACGTAGATCCTGACAGTTATTCGTATTGGAACTAATGATCCAACCCAATGCAGATAACCGTTGGCTCAGCGTTGGGGCACATTATAAATACCCTCTTCCACAAGAGGGTCAAGTATTCTAACTTTCTACACTTTCTGTACTTGCTCTCTCTCTCTCTCTCTCTCTCTCTCTCTCTCTCTCTCTCTCTCTCTCTCGCTAAAACTCACTTTAGCATTGGAGTGCCTTCCAAATACACCCTCCTCCTCTTCTTCACCACCAACGAACTAGGAGCTCACGTCGTGCTGCTGGCTGCTGATCTCTTTCTGATCCGGTAAGATCAAGTATGATGCACCATTTTGATTGGCGCATTCTCTTCTTCTCCAAACTAAACATGGTTAGTTTGGTAATTAATTTAAAATGATGGATGTTTTCGTATATTATTTAAAAATAGTGATTATTTAATAAAAAAATCGAAAGTGAGAGGTGTTAAATAAAACTAATATGTTAGTACAACTTTGTTTCCTAGTCTATGTCTTATTCGATAATTGTCTCATTGCGCTAATTTAATCACTACAAAAGGAACCAAATCTTATTATTCTGATCATTTAGATATAGCAAAAGTTTTCAGCAATTAATTATTTCAATAAAGAATAGAGCAGTTGGGCTACTATAGCGAATTTCAATCTTCAACAGTATTAAAATACATGCAACTTTGGCCCTAAGTATCACTATTATGTGATCTTGGCCATTTTATCTTTATTTGATGATTATATTTTAAATATTAATTTTATTTCAATTTGAAAAATGTTATTTTTTTAGCCGATTGACAGGTTTTATTTATTGACATGACATCTAATATATGATATAATTTTAAAAAAAAATTAAGAATAAAGAAATACTAAAAAATTGAAACCATAATTAAATATTTATTGTTATATACAATTGTAATTGATATAACAAAAACGATGCCACAACACACCTCTTGAAGTAGGTCTGAATTATTGTATTATATTGTAAATAGATTAGTTATTGATGATATACACAACAGCACATGGTGTCCACTCTTCTTTTTTGTACTTTTGTATTGTAAATGGGAATCAATTCTCTTTATTAATTTAATATAAAGGCAATCAATTCAAATCATGCAGTACAATAATAATGTATGTCGTTTAATTATTCCTAGCTGAATAATGTACCCTTATTCTAATACTATCTTTGTAAAATAATTAAGGGTTTTTAAAATATTGATGAGTAATATGGACTTTTTAAAATTATAAATTAATTAATATTTAATAAAAATTAATATTTCAATTTTTAATATATTGAATTTACAATTGTTTATAAAATATTTTCCTTTATTTTTAAAATGAGTAATCTAAATGATGATTTCACACGCTTGTTAAAATCCAGTTTCACGGACTTTGACGAAGAAAAGCATGAATAGCATAATGGTTATAGACGCTACATGTGCTTATTTAATTATTTTATAGGGTTTAACTTGATTTATGTAAAAAAAATTAAAAATTAAAACTATCAAATAATTTTAAAGTTTGAATTATATCACATTTTATATATTAAATTATACATATAATTGATTTTGGTTTATCAACAATATAACTTTTTTTACATTGATATTCTATAAAAATTATACACAAATTATATTATGAATTTAATTATTTTAAAATATTAATTATTATGTATCTACCATATAAGAACATAAGATGTTCTATAAAAGACTAAACTGCCCCTGCTAGCTCCTAAGCTTGCCACATGGATAGCTTAATTGAAGACTTAACCAATTCTCCTTTGCAATCCACTTCCTTACATGCTGATTTTGGGTTTCGTTCCAAAAAAATTAATTTTATTTGGGTTTGAAAAAGTTATAATTACTTTAGTAAGAGAAACAACTCTTTGCATACCCTATTCCCTACATCTCTATGGCCTATTTTTACGTTTTCAAGATTTATGCATAGACTTTGCTTCTCCTCTTTTATTCAAAATCTAAAATCCACCTCTTTAAATTCCCTCACTTCATGTTCTTCTTTATTGTCTCATCTTCTACCTCTCTCTTCCTCTTCCTTTCCTCTCTCTTGCGTTGCCTCTCTTTTTCTTCATTCTTCTCTCTTCTGATGACTCTCCATTCTTCTTCTTCTTCTTTTTTATTGACCATTTGAGTGGGAGATCTGTGCTTTGATATGAGTATGTCATATGTTGGATTTTTTCTGTAGCCAACGAAAGAAGAAATTAGGGTTTCACGGTACCCATCTTTTTCCTCTTCTACATATATTTGCATATTCAATTTACATTGCGAAGTTTGGGTTTAATCTGTTCATATTTGTTTATATTATTATTCATATTTTCCTTGGTTCAGAAGGTCAACCTGTTATGGAAGCTTTGGAAAGAGAATATATAATTCTTAACCTTGGTGTTAGAGATAGGAGAAGTAATATTCTTGGATATGCTTTCCATAAGTCAGTTAAGGTAAATGCTTATTTTAAACGTGTTTATTTTTTAAGTGCTTATTTTAAAAGTGATTAATTAAACTATATTTTCTTAACATTACTTTTTTTATTCAGATTTTGAACATTACAAGTTTTCTGAACTACTAATGCAGTTGCTCTTTTATTCAGATGATTCAATTTTGATACATTATCAGAACTTTACAGTCTTGTGAACACTAATGCAGATGTCTATCCATACCACCAGCTACATCAATTTTGATAAATCCTGTAAACTTTTCTGTCCATCTACATCTGCACATGTTTTGGATCCCGTGTAATTTTTATGATTTTGAATGCGATGTTTATATACTGGTAGAAGGTGCTTCACTAGAGATGGATTCAAAGTATTTGTGGGTGTGGAGGTTCACAAATGTGTGTTTTCAAAGCTCTGCTGCTGAAAATATTGGTCTTCATGTCTTAACCACTTTACCTCTCATCCATCAATTTTCATTTTTTTCGTATAAATCTTGACTTCACTGTCTTTTTTTTATTGTATCATTTCTGCAGATGAGATTGCAAAGCTGTCTCCAAACCTGTTCGGGCAACCGTCAGCGATGCTGGTGCCGAGTCGTTCTGATACTATGCTGCATAATCAAAAGTTGGGAGTTTACGTAGTTTTGTCTGGTGGTCAAGCTCCTGGAGGTCACAATGTGATTTCTACAATTTTCGGTTAGTAAAGATAGTTTTCAATTCAATAGAATTAATCAATATTTGTGGAAATTTATGCAGTTAAATTTTGAACTGTGAATTTGATTGTTAGCTAAAACATGTAGGACTGTGCTTATAGCCAACAATGTAGCTCTCCTCAATAAAGAGTTGGATTGATCGAGCACTGTAGGTATGATATATTATGCCCGTTATGATCTATTTTTAATTTTTTTCATTTGTTTTGTTTCTGATTTATTTGCAAGGGAACTTGGTGCAAATGCAGCAAATGCTATATTTGCTGTGTCCATTGCTGCATGTAAATCTTGGGCCACCGCTGAAGAGGAAGTATGGCTTGCCATTTGATATTTTTATTAAGTCTTTTAAAGTTTAATCTGGATATAAGAGTATTTCTTCTGCCAAGTTATCATGAATGTAAAAATAAAAAATATCAGGTGGAAAAGCACATCGTTGACCTGTCTGGAAAATCTAGCCCAATGCTTCCTGTTTCTGCTTTTACGGTTATAAGTGACGAAAATATGTTGGAAAAAATTTGGCCATTGAGGTATAGTTTTTTATTGCAGAGTTATTTTTTCAGTAATTCTCAATAGTGTTTGAGTTGCAAATGCAGAAACATAGTTGCTTAAAAAGTTCTAAATGTTGCAGGCATTACAATTGAAATTGTGTAAGTTGCAGGCATTACAATTGAAATTGTGTATGTTGCAGTGTTACATTTGCGGTTGCGACATTACAAGCTTTGTGGTAGCGACTCTACAATTGTGATTGCTTCTGTGATTGCTTCTGTTGTGCTTTATGTGATACAAGCTTTGTGACTGTGGCCTTACAATTATTAATGTTTTTGTTGCGGTTGCATCAGACTTTTCAATAAATTGGGACTCCAAGTCTTTCGAATCAAGAACTTATAATGGCTGAATGAGGAATTACTCTGTTATTAAGTTTTTCTAAATTATATATATATATATATATGATTGTTTTTGTTGTTTCTTCAACAAAAGGTTGTCAAATTCCATACCAAGTCAGTACCTTGGTTTGTTTAACAAATCCTATAATGGAAACAGTGGCAACCATGTTTTTGGGTGAAACTTGATAATATTCAAAGTAGTGAGTTTAATGATATCAATGATAACCATGTTTTCGAGGATCTAAATTACATAATTTTTATCTATGTTATAATAATTCCTTCATGTGCATGTGCTAGCGTGATTTATTTTAATGATACATTGTGTCTTGTGAGGTTCTGCTTTTTGATTATGTAGCAGTATGTTTGGATAGACAATGTTTTAGAGTTTTGTCCATTAAGTACATTATGTAAAACTTTTCCCATATTTTGTAACTTATGATAAATATGTAAGGTTTTTTATGTCTCCTAATATATATTTATTTAATGATTTTTAAACTAATGAAGAAAAATGTTACCGTTCCACAAAATAAAAGGAGAAAAGATATTTTAATGGGATTTGATTGTAATGGCTTCTTAAAATATGAAATATTTTTAATTATTTAATGATCACATAAATAAAACTAATATATAATTATTGATTCAAACATGAAAATTATATTTATTTAAAATCTTAGTAAATAATATTTATAAAATTTCAAACATGTTAATAATATTTATTTATACAATTAAAATAATATTTATAAATACTATAATATTATTTGATATTTATAAAACTAAATCATTGCGTAAATATTTTTATAAAAAAATTACCAATATATGTCTGCGGGTATTTAGTCTATTTTAAAAAAAAATATAAATTATATAGATTTTTTTATATTTACTGATTTTTATTAATTCTATTTTATTTTTAGTTTAATTTTATTACAGGGAAAATTGTGCTATTTTTCAAATACGGGAAAAATGTGATATTTTTCAATCAATTAAACATATTTACAATATATTAATATTAATTTATCCATCATTTTTTTAAATATGTGAAAATATTAATGAAAAAATACTATTATTATAAACGGGAACAACTTTATTAAAACACTAAAACATTATAAGATCAACATGAAACTACTTATCAAAATATTGAATAATAATTAGAAAATGTTTACTATTGATTCTAATATTTTTGTAAATAATATCAAAAACAAAAATAATATTTATATAAACAATTATATGTTATTGATGTAAATAAGGGAAATATATATATCTACGGGGTAACGTGTACTACTTATCCAAAAATGAGAAAAATATTTTTCGTATAAATAATTTTAAATATCTAAATACGGGAAAAAATAAATGTCTTTTATAAATTATTTTAAAATATTTTTAAATTAATAAGTGAATGTTAATACTTTTTTACGAGAACAAGTTTATTATTTATGAAAATATTGGAAAACATTTTGACATTGACAAACCAATACCCATGTGAAGTCACGGGGAAAATATTATGTTGATTCAAAATTTTTTATATACGAAAACAATTCAAAATTCTACATTTATATTTTTTTTGAATAAAATTTATACACGGGAAAAAATTGATATTCTACATATGTTTCATCTTCTACTTATAACATTTTTTATATCAAGTTTTTGTAATTTTTTCAAACAATTTTAGTTGTGTGTATAAATAATGGCAAAACAAATGATTCACTCAACAAAGTTTTTTTTCCAGTTTTAATATATTTTTTATTTTCTATTCATTTAATTTTTTATAAATATAAGTTTCATTTTTTTATTAATGAATATTATAAGACTAAAAATCTTTATATTATATACTAATTATTTTTTTTTCCTATACATTATAATTACTTTTTAAAAATCATTTTTGAAAACAAATACATGTAACACATCGGTACCCGTGCGACTGCACGGTATTTATTAATATGAAACGGAAAAACTTAAACTATTGATTTAAGTATAAATAAATAAATCATTGTATGAATATTTTTATAAAAAATATCAAAGCAAAATTAATATTTACACACCGGAAATGTACGGTTGATTCAAATATTTGTATATATGAAAAACTATATTTATACTTCAAATATAAATAAAATATGTTTTTTTTCTAAAAATAAATAAAAAAAAATTGGTAAAATAGTTTTGTCTTCTTTTTTATTTTTACTTTTTTTTTAAACAAATATGCATCACCAACTGATGCCCACGACTATTTATTCTATTTTTTAATATAAATTATATATTTTTTATATTTATTAATTTTTATTAATTTTATTTTCTTAAAAAAAATTAAATGTAAACAAATGCGCATCACCGACGGGTACCCGTGCGAAAGCACGGGTATCCCACTAGTTGTCAGTGTAAAAAATTGTATACGGTCAATTCATCACCCTATCAGTGAATTTCAATTAAATTCTTATATTAATGAATAATATGAATTCCATGTGACTGAAAATCCAAAGCACAGATTTAAGGGAAAATAGGTAAGAGAAAATCTAAGCAATCGAATCGTGAATGGGAACTTGAGTTTAAGCTCTGCTAGATCTCCTGCTAATGACCTCGTATGTATGAATATATATTAAACGTTCAACACTAAATATTCGGATTTAGATTACCTAGTGAACGAAATCTCTTAATAAATTATTGTTGACCCTGAGATTCACGAATCAGAATTAAATTACCAGGTGTTCAACACACACCATATGCTTCAATCAAAATAAAATAAAATCACATATCATATACCTAGTCCGGGTGGGAGGATGGATGGTTCTTTTCAACCCTTTGTTGAATGTTATTTCTATATTCTTTTCGTCTTTTTTCAAAATGTTTGTTAAGATTTCGAAAAGGATTGTTAAGATTCAAAGAAAATTTGTCTATTAAAGGAATCTACCGTACTTCTAAGATTTTTTGGGTTAAATGGTTTGATATTTGTAAGCTTAAGTATCATGATAATTTGGGGTCTAGGATCTTCGAGTAGTTAACTTAACTCTTTTTCTTATGTGGAGGTGGAAGTGAAGACTTATCTCAAATGCATTTTAACCGTCATGTATGGTGCATCTGCTATCTCTTATGCCTTACGGGGTAGGTTTTTTTTTTGCTTTTGTTCGGCGTCAATCTAGTGAAAATAGGTGTTTTGTTAAGAGTTAATTGGGTTATTTGTTATAGTTGATTATGTTTGTCAATGTTTAGATAACCAGAAGATCTCATCATCGAAGTGATGAAGATGGAACCAATGTCCATTGAAAAAGAAGAAGAAGAAGAAAAAATTTGTTAGAAAAACAGTTAGAGTATGCAACTATAAAAACTCTGATGTATTCTGAAATTCTGGTATCAGATGTGTGATGTTAAGTGTTATTTCACAACAACACAATCTGCTAATATGACCAAGGCAATAACAAGCAGTAATTAACACAATGAATTGTTCACTCAGTTCGGTCTAACTACCTACGTCTGGGGGCTACCAAGCCAGGGAGGAAAGTTGTAACGTCCCGATTTGTTTAATTCTATTTATTTATTCCAATTATGTGAATTTTGTGAAATGTGTGAATTTATTGTATTTTACCTGCTAATTGAGTTAATTGGTGAATTTCTCTGATAGGTAAAATATTTGCAATAAATTATAAATTCTTTTCAATTTTTATTTCCTGAAATATATTTCATCGGTATGGTTATGTTTTATCGCGTTTTGAGAGCGTTCGGGAGATATTTGAGCTGAGGGGTAAAATGATCATTTTGAGGGATTAGATATTTTAGAAAAATTAGATATTTTTATAAATAGAGATTTGAGAAAAAAAAAATATTTTAAGGTACCTCTAATAATTGATCAATTGGTATTAGAAGGCAAAATATCAATTAGAGATATTTAACCCTATTGGATTTATATTATATAATAAGTATTATATATATATATATATTGGTTAGAAAGAAAGTTAGAAAAGAAAGAAGAAAAAACAGAAAGAAATAAGAGAAGGAAAACGTGGGAAAAGAGAGAAAAAGAGGAAAAAGTTTGGAATCTTCAAAACAACTTTTAGGAATCGATTTAATCGGGTAAGGGTGTGAAATTTTATTATCTCATCAATGTATATCATTATGTATGTGTTTGCTTGGATGTTTTTCTTGTTTTCCATAGCTTGAGTTCTAGGTTGAAAATGGTAGAAATGAATAGAATCGATGTTTTTATGGACGAAAGTCGGAATAGATTGCGTAGTTGTGTCGGGTAATGTTAGGCCGTGATCGAGTACGCTTGTTTTACCGAATTTGGTTGATTTTGTAAGTTTTTGCATTTTTGGAGATTTGAGGATTTAAGATTCGGATTGAAATCGAAAGTCGTAGAATTCACGTTTGATGGTCCCAAATCGTCACTATATGTTTGGTATGAATGAGTATGTGTTTGTTTCGAAAAAAATAATTGAATCGGTCGGATTTTCGGGCAATTTTGCATAAACCCGTAGCTGTTGCAGGGCCAAATTCTGGTTTTTGGAAAAACTTCAAAAATTCATAACTCTTGAATCGTAAGTCGGTTTTAACCCCTGTTCGAAGCGTTGGAAAGCTAACGAGATGTTCTTTCTAGGAAAAATGGTTTTGAGGGCTGTACCTGGTTCAATTATAGCAGAAAATTGAAACCGTATCGTTGTGTTGATTTTTACCGTCGTGAATGTGTGCGATTGAGGTGTTATCGTGCAATATGCTTTTGTAATATAACGTATAGCTTGTATGTGCTGTTATACGATGTGTTGTGGGTAGCCTTATGGTGTGAATCCTAGATTGTGGAATTTATTGTGAATTGTGGCCTTTTGGCAAATAAATGCACTGTTTAAATTAAATGTAAATGCATGTGAATTGTGAAAGAGTTCGTTGTCGTTTAGGTGGTAAAGCGATGCTCGTTGCCGTTTGGCGTAATTGATGTGAATGTATATAAATTGTATGTGATTGAATGAGATGAATGCATGATTATATTGTGAATATGTATGCATTTCAAGAATGTCTTGAGTCATTTGCATGTGAAGCATAATGATGTGCATTCTTGTGTTGAGGGATTCTAATGAGAACCCGTTGTAACGTCGTGTGCCCGTGTGGCGTGTGAGCGATGGTTATAGACGATCGTGTGCCTTATACAAAGAGGTGTGAGCGATCCATAAATGTCGTGTGCCTTAAAAATAAGTGGTGTGAGCGATCAGATCGGATCGTGTGCCTTAAAAATAAGAGGTGTGAGCGATGGGGAACATCGTAGGCCCGACGGGGAGTTACATTGGTAACAAGCGATGGTTCCAATGAATTCCTGAGTGAACTTGAGATGATTGAGTTGGTACCGCATTGCATTTGCATAAAGTCGTGAGTCGGTCTCTATGATTTGCATTTATCATCTTTATAATGGTGCATTGATGAATAAACATAAATGTGTATGTTTATGTGGAATGATAAGGATTGTGAAAGTATGCATGATGTATATGCTTGGTTTTGAATATATATATACATTGTGATGTATATGAGTGAGTTGTGATGAATTGTGGTGCGAATATGGAATATGTGTATTTTTATGCTAAGATATATAATTATATGCATTGTTATTATGATAATATTTCTCACCCTTCTGCTGTTTTATGATGCTCTATGAGGCATTGCAGAGTAGGTATGCTGGTGGTCTTTTTGTGAAGCGCATCTTCATTCTTTTGGTCGATCGACTCTGATATGTAGCACCGGGTAGCTAAGATGGCTATGATTCTTTTGTGATACATTTGTACATGTATCTTGTTGATGAATGTTTATGTAAACATGAATTATGTTGGTGGATAATACATGATGATGTATATATGTATATGTATATCTGTTAGTTGTTATTCAATGTTTAGATTTTCCGCTTTTATTCTAAATATTGAGATGTGGGTGTAAGGACTAAGTTCCTCTGTTGCAAAGTTACCCCACTGTTGCATATCAGTTGTTGAGCAGGTGTTGAATGTTTTAATTTCATGTATAATGTGACATACCTCTTTTATACTATGTTTATAATTATACTCTGACGAAATTTTTAATATGTGCCTAAATGATTAAATGTGATTATTTGGTAGTATAGAAAGGGGGGTGTTACAAAATTCACTAATAGTAGTATTAAATTACAGACTCAACAATCCCAGTTGACATCTACCTAATTTAATCACTACCCAATGACACTTCTACCTAAGAAACCACTTAGGTATGAGAAACCACTCACTCCCTAAATCACCTCAGTGATACAATCCAATGATTACAAATTAATCACACAACTTGATTCTGCTTAACAGCTTTGATCAAGAACAACTCTCTCTTGCTTAACAGCTCTAGAGAAACCAATTACAACTCAAAATAGTAACACCAATTCAAACATGAATTGTTTACAAAAACACACACGAAGACACAAATAACACTCAGTCTTTAGCTCTCTTTCTTCATTCTTCTCCAACAAGGGTTGAGGCTGCTTTTTATAGAATTCTGACTTGGGCTTGGACCTCTTCCAAAATAATCTGATTTGATTTGTTATTAATCAAAATTTAAAACAGATTTGATCTTCTAATCTCTTTAAATCTTTTCAAATCAGCCCTAATGCTTGTTACATGATCTGCTCCATATCTGATTGAAAATATAAATATCTTCTCCAAGAAATTCGCATCCAATCTCTCTAACAGATCTCCTCAAAACAAACTAACACGCACATCCCTAAAACATTACAACCTGATGTTCTGATGTTCTGATAACTGATGTCAAGACATCAAGTTTAACATCAGCATATAAAACTTCAAACCTGCAACAACTAATGTTAGGAACCAATGTTATGACATCAGACATTGTTCAACTTTGTTTTACCAAAATTCCAGCCAATACAAGAACTAACAATCTCCCCCTTTGGCTAATTTTGGCTAAAACAATCTCTGCCAACATCAGAGGTACCTGCAGCGGAAAAACTTCATACTCACAACAGCAATCACATTCAAATCTGCTAAACTCCCCCTCAAAACAAGAACCAGCATACCAGCTGTTCAAACCTGCACACTCCCCCTCAAGCCTAGAACTACAACAGATAACTAGGCAACACATAGGCTAACTCTCCCCCTTTTTAGCCACAATTGGACAACTACCAACATCAAACACAAGGAACTGACAGCCATTAAGACATGGTCAAAGAACAAGCTTCCCAAGGAACACACATTCCGAAAACTTTGACTGGACAGGCGATACAAACAATGGATTCTTATAGAACTATAAAATCCAAGCCTTCTTCCTTCTAACAGCACCAGACAACAAACAAGTATGAGTCAGTCTAACAAAGATGCAGGAAAGTAACACAAGCAGGAGGTCAATAAACCAGATCCACTGAAGAACAAGAACACAACAAGGACAGCTGCTGGGACTTCTTCAGGAGCAACAAGAACAAGAAAACCATCAGAGACAAAAACCATAAAAAAACCTCCAGTGCAACTCCATGCTTCTGATGATGAATGGGATGAAGATTGGAAAACTTTTCTTGATGCAGGGGGTTAGGATAATCTTTAGACCCTTTACATGTTGCTTTTGATGTACTAAACTCCAATCTTGTATGCTTTCAACAGTTGAATAAAATGTTGTTTCCTTTAAACATAAGCAAAATCACAACTGCACAAACACTCCATCCAGCACACCTAATCCTCATAAATGCAAATTCCCAGTTTGCTTCTTAAACTTTCAAATTGAGTTGCATCTAAGGCTTTAGTAAAAATGTCAGCTAATTGTTTATCTGTAGCAACATGTTCCAAAGCAACTACTTTGTCTTCAACCAAATCTCTTATAAAATGATGCCTTATATCAATACTGCTATGCTGAATAGGGTTCTTAGAGATATTGATAGCACTCAGATTATCACAGTACAATGTCATGACATCTTGCTTGACATTGTATTCTGTTAACATCTGCTTCATCCAAACAAGTTGAGAACAACTACTCCCTGCTGCAATGTACTCAGCTTCAGCAGTAGAAAGAGACACACAGTTCTGCTTTTTACTAAACCATGATATCAGATTATTCCCTAAGAAGAAGCACCCTCCTGAAGTACTTTTTCTATCATCAGCACTCCCTGCCGAATCAGCATCACAAAAACCACATAACTCAGTGCCTGATCCATGACTATAAAGCATTGCATAGTCAATAGTCCCATTCACATATTTCAAAATCCTCTTCACTTGATTCAAGTGACTAACTTTAGGCTCAGATTGATATCTGGCACAAACTCCAACAGCAAAAGAAATATCAGGTCTGCTAGCTGTGAGATACAATAGACTACCAATCATGCTTCTGTATAAACTTTGATCCACACTAACACCATGTTCATCCTTGGACAACTTTAAATGAGTAGGAGCAGGTGTCCTCTTGTGATTAGCATTCTCTAGACCAAACTTCTTCACTATGTTCTTTGCATACTTGCTCTGAGAAATGAATATGGAGTCCTCCATTGGTCTAACTTGTCGACCCAGAAAATAGCTGAGCTCTCCAACAAGACTCATTTCAAACTCAGACTGCATCTGTTCCACAAAATGTTTCACCATTGCATCTGACATCCCACCAAATACTATGTCATCAAAATATATTTGAGCTATCATCAGTTTTCCTCCTTCCACTTTAACAAACAAAGTCTTGTCAATCCCTCCTTTTTTGTAGCCATTCACAGCCAGGAATTCAGTAAGCCTTTCATACCAAGCTCTTGGTGCTTGCTTCAAACCATAGAGAGCTTTCCTTAGTTTGTAAACATGGTCAGGAAATGTTGGATCAATAAATCCTTTTGGTTGATCAACATACACCTCTTCATTTAAGTAACCATTCAAGAAGGCACTCTTAACATCCATCTGAAAAAGCTTGAATTTGAAATTACAAGCCACCCCTAAGAGTAATCTGATAGATTCCAGTCTTGCCACAGGAGCAAAGGTTTCATCATAATCAATTCCTTCAACCTGAGTGTATCCCTGAGCAACTAATCTTGCCTTATTTCTGGTGACCACTCCTTGTTCATCAGACTTGTTCTTGTAGATCCACTTGGTGCCAATCACATTAACTTCATCAGGCCTTGGTACAAGATCCCACACTTCATTCCTTTTGAATTGTTCCAGCTCTTCATGCATGGAATTAATCCAAAACTCATCAGTCAAAGCTTCTTTGACATTCTTGGGCTCAATTTTTGAAACAAAACAAGAATTTGACACAACTTCTCTTGACAATCTCCATAAACTCTTCCTTCTTCAATATTGAGTTTAGGAATTCCTCTGACAGCTTCTGAAGATATTATTCTCTTCATTCCCTTCAGATGAAGATGTCCCAACTTTTGATGCCAAATTTTGACTTCATCATCTTTAGCAAACACACATGTTGAGGTACTTGAGTCTTGTTGCACCCATAGATAACAGTTGTCCTTAGACCTAACACCCTTCATGATGACTTCTCCTTTCTCATCTGTGACATAGCACTCAGTTTTTGTAAAGTCTACTTTGAATCCTTGATCACAAAGTTGACTAATACTGATCAAATTTGCTGTCAACCCTTTGACAAGTAGAACATCGTCCAGTCTAGGAGCACCAGCATAATTCAGCTTTCCCATCCCCTTGATTTCTCCTTTGAAACCATCACCAAATGTTACATGACCTAAAGACTGAAGCTTAACATCTACCAACAAATTCTTAACTCCTGTCATGTGTCTTGAACACCCACTATCAAAGTACCAGTCTTCTTTGGTAGAGACTCTAAGAGAAGTGTGAGCTATTAAGCTGGTAATTTTACCTTTTGGAACCCATTGCTTCTTAGACTTGGTGACCTGACTACCTCTGTGAAAGTTCTGTCTGGGAACAAACCGATGTGCCTTCTGAGGATACCCATGTAGCTTATAACAGTAGGCCTTTATGTGTCCAAAACGCCCACAGTGATGACATCTCCAGCGCCTGAACTTCTTCCTAGAAGGAATCCTGTCAGGATGTTTAAACATCTGTTTTAACATCACTGGTTTGGAACTGGTAATAACATCATTAGAAGCTGCAACATTGTTGAATCCCAAACCACTTTTGTCTCCAGCAATTTTCCCAATACTAAGAATGTTGTCTAGAGCATCAGTACCATTGTTCAACATTCTGACAGTTTTGGTCATAGAATCCAGTTTAGAGTTAAGCATACTGACTTCATTTTCAAGTTCAGTCTTTTCAGCTTCTAACTGCACTATGGTTTTCTTTAGCTTCTCTCCTTCAAGACACACTTGTTCACTTCTCATGCACAGTTCTTTATAAGAGGCAGCAGGCTCTTCATAAGTAACCTCATCATCACAAGAATCATCATCTGACTCACAAACCCCAATCATAGCTCTAACAAGCTTAGCTGATTCTTCTTCATATTCACTCTCACTATCAGACCAGGAAGCAGATAGCCCGTTTTTCTGCTTTTTGAGATAAGTAGGACATTCCTTCTTGACATGACCATACCCTTCACACTCATAGCATTGAACTCCTTTGTCATTATTGGACTTCATCTCTAGTTTTCTTCCCCTGATCTCCTGATCTATTGGTGTCAGATGTGATGTTCTTGACATTCGGATTATAACTCCTATTTATCCTCTTCATAACCTTATTAAACTGTCTTCCCAGCAAAACAATGGCATGGGACAGCTCCTCCTGAGACTCAGAACCATTCTCTTTCTTAGAATCTTCAGAACTAGATGCCAAAGCTATACTTTTGGTTTTCTTTTCAGGTTCCTCTTCCATTCCTAATTTAATGGTTTGAAGAGAACCTATTGT
The DNA here is from genome assembly GCA_022829125.1 of Lathyrus tuberosus. Classification (NCBI taxonomy): domain Eukaryota; kingdom Viridiplantae; phylum Streptophyta; class Magnoliopsida; order Fabales; family Fabaceae; genus Lathyrus; species Lathyrus tuberosus. The sequence continues at coordinate 487,017 of JALAZF010000820.1, read as the reverse complement.
TGGCACTAGATTTCGACTGGCAGTTTGTGTCTAGAGACTTCCAAGGCAAGCCGATGCAGGAAAGAGGTACAAGGGGGTGTCGAGTCGACACCAAAAGAAAGACGTGTCGAAGGACCGTCGATAAGTCCTGACGTCGGAGACAAGCTGATGTCGATTTCAAGAAACAAGTGTTTAGGCGGGAAAAGTTTGAAATTTGCAAGACCATGGGAAGTTGAAAAGAGAGTGGGGTGCCACGTGTCAGCTTCAAGAAACGTTTGGGCAGACAAACAGTTATTTTTTAAGCCTATATAAGGCATTGCTTTTTTCATTTTAGAGATCGCATTTTTCACATTGTAAGGGGAAAATACTCAAAGTACCAAGCTTAGAGAGAAACGAGTTCACTCCCGCAAACAAATGTACACTTGCGTCCAAACCTTACTTAATGCAATTTATTTTCCGAATATAATTTAAAGTCTTTACCTCTTTTGTTTCTTTTTCCGCTCTGTTTCCCTTGCATTTCTTTGTCTTTTTCTTGCCAACCAACTCGCAACTGTTAAGATACCTTTTGCGTCGCCTAAGACACTTAAGCGTGACACTTAAACAAATATGAACGCACTATAAACATACGCTTCCAATTCGAAGTTCTGGGATTCGTCTGGCCGGTCCCGCAAGCGAACCTACGATGGAAGGCCAGCGTTTGTTCGCGCGGGCGAACAAAGTGGCACACCCGGCGGGACCCGTGTGAATTGAGTATATGTTTTTACGTAGTGGTAAGATGGTAACACCACGACTAAACGAAGAACCGTCGCCGACAGAAACGGCGGTAGGGACACACACAACTGATGTTGGCTCTGGTACCATATCAGCAGTGTCAACCTCTCCTAGCGGACCAATTACAACACCGCGTCAAAACGACCCTAGGCCGACGATGGCTGGGACTACGGGGCAATATATGCCTAGTATCACCATGCCCATACCTAGATCGTATGGAATGCCGCCAGAGTTCATGTCGAGTGTGCATTCTAGCGGACATTTTTTTGGAGAGAATTCGTCCCCAGTATTTTCGACTTATCAAGGGATAGGACCTTTGTCGAACCCGATGGTTCGACCTCCGGGATTCAACATGTCCTCTCAATCCATACCGACTTTTACCTCTAGTTCCGTCGCGGTCATGAGGCAACAAATAGACGAGAGTAACCATGAGATGGTTCACATGTTGACTCAGCAGATGGGTACAATATTAAGGCAATTGATACAAGAATAAACCCAGAGTTACCAGCAACTGGCGACTCAGATGACACGAATCGATGATTTCTTAGGAGCACCTTGGACTCAGGGTCGACAGACCCCACCACCGCGACCGGTGACGTCACCTCGTCAGGACGAAGTCTTTGAAGAAACCATAGAACAACCCCGCGAGTTCGAAGAAACTCCTAGGAGGGTTCAAAGACCACCCGTAATCGTCCATAGGCACCAAGATCCAGATTTTGTTGTCCAACAGGTTCGACAGGACGCCCTGGCCTGAGAACATAACTTGGAAGCTGTGGTCGAACGTATCATGGTCTGTAATGGGGCGAACCCTGGCCTTCGACGGCCAACCTATACATCTTCTTTGCCAGATTTTGTCCTAGAAACATAATTACCTAGGGGATGGAAAGTGCCAAAGTTTACCAAGTTCGCTGGGGAAACAGAGGAGTCCACCGTCGAACACGTCGCTAGGTATCAAACCGAATGCGTTCACAAAGAATGCGTTCACGTGGTTCACCACGTTTCCCCCACAGCTCATTCATACATGGGCACAATTGGAGAGGCTTTTGCACGAACAATTCTATATGGGACAGTAAAAAATAAGTTTAAAAGAATTGGCAAGCGCCAAACGCAAGGCCGCGGAGTCGATAGACCAGTACTTAAATAGGTTTAGACTTTTGAAAGCACATTGCTTTACTCAAGTCCCTGAACATGAGTTAGTCGAAATGGCCGCTGGCGGCCTAGACTATTCTATCAGGAAAAAGTTGGACACGCAATATCTTAAAGATATGGCGCAACTAGCTGACCGGGTTCGCCAGGTCGAAAGATTGAAAGCTGAAAAAGCCCAGTCTAACAGATATCAAAAAAAGGAAAAAGTGGCTTATGTGGCTGCAGACTAATACTCGTCCGACGAAGAAGAATCCGTCGATGAAAGCGAGATCCACGTGGCTGAACTTAAGCCAGGACCTCCATATACATGCAAATTATTGAAACCATCGAATGGAAAAAATCCCACAGAAACTAACAAGACGGATAAATACGTCGCTAAAACTTATACTTTTGACGTTTCGAAATGTGATGAAATATTTGATGTACTAGTTAAAGATGGTCAAATTATTATTCCGTCTGTTTTGAAAGACCCCCCTCTAGAACAAAAAAAAAGAGAGGATTTTGTAAGTTTCATAATTTCCTTGGTCATAAAACAGCTCAATGTGTTCTTTTCAGGGATTTAGTGCAAAAGGCTTTGAAGGAGGGTCGACTCCAATTTGGCGAAAAGCCGAAGATGCAGGTGGACACTGACCCACTGAAGGTCGAAGAGGCTTTGTATTCAGAAGTGTACGAGTGTTTGATGGTCGAAGCTACTGAAGGCCTCGACAAACCACCAAGGGTTGAAGTGTTGGAATGCATGATGGTCGAAACTACTGAGGGTTCCGACAAGAAAGCAAAAGGCAGACTCGAAGAAGTGTACCCCCAGGCTGGTCAAAGTTTGGAAGATTTTCAAGAAAAGTGCAAGATAAGCGGCTCCAAAGCCGCACTATGCCCTAGGTGTAATGTTGTGTTCGATGAGAAAGCTGCTGAGAGGTACGAGGAAAGTAAGAAAGAAGTGCTGTCAGATAACAAGCCATCTGTCCTAAGGTTTGTGTTCGACAAGAGCGGGGTCCCTCGTCGAAACGAAGAGTACAGAAAGTTGTTCCAAGGGGCAAGGCCCAAAAATTTCGTGCCCCCATCAGACTCCCCACAGGAAAGGTGGATGGCCCCGGTGAATCAGAAGGGAAGCAAGATGCCAAAGTGGAAAGCTCTTGATTTGGAGAAGGAGGGGAATGTCGCTGATGAAAACATCGAGCAAGCAGGATATAGGGTGTCCCCCAACTACAAAGGAAAGAACCCTATGACCAGGACCCAGTGGAGGCGCTATCAGCGCAATAAGAAGGCTGAAAGAGAGGCTACAACGTCAAAGGCAAAGGTTGTCGGAGTATCTGTGCAGAAACGTCAGTACCCGAAAGGAAAGTGGGTCGAGAAGAGCAAGGTGGCGACGAACCAGACCATGGCAGTAACTTTGAACGCTTCAGGAGGGAAGGAAGTGGTGTCGACTCAAAGCTCAAAGTGCACTTCGTTGGCAGAAAACAAGACAGAACCAGAGTATACTCCTCAGTCAGACGAAGAGGAACCAAAATACTCTCCTCAGTCCGATGAAGAGTATGAGCCATCACCTGAAGGTGATTTTGATGAAGACATGTATGACGACACCAATGACGACACCTATAGTGAAGATTTCGTGGTAAACTGTGGTATCGTATCGGTGCTGCCAGCTGAGTACGACGTAGTGTCAGAGATCTCTGAGACTGAAGACGACTTCATCACAGGGGAAAATGTGGATGACAAGCCATTATGTTATTACGTGATGAACAGTGGCGTGGTCGAGGAACAAGCGGCTATGTTCGAACGGCCTACCCCTGGGATGATGTATCATTTAAAGCCTTTGTTCATAAAGGCAAAGATTGATTGGGTGCCGGTCAACAAGGTATTTGTGGATGGAGGAGCGACTGTGAACCTAATGCCTCACAGTTGGTTTAAGAGAATTGGAAAGACGGAGGCTGACCTCCGACAGCACAACATGGTCTTGTCCAACTACGAAGGCAAGACCAGTAACATCCTGGGGGTTGTCCAAGTGGATTTGGCAGTAGGTACAACCAACAGGCTGACACTCTTCATGGTCATCAAGTCGAAGGAAAACTTCAATCTGTTGGTGGGGCGTGAGTGGATCCATGGAATTGGGGCAGTACCATCAACTATGCATCAGAGGTTGATCATTTGGAGGAAGGACGGCGTCGTCGAAAATATTGAAGCAGACCAAAGCTATTACAAAGTCGACGAAGCCAAGGGTACTAAGAAATCTTTCGACCAGCACTTAGCCAATGTGGCTCCTTGTGATGACGGACCAGGATCATACACCTCCGTCGACACGGGTCATATCCTAAACCTAGATCCCGACTATGGGTTCATCTGGGACGCTGCCGACGCAGGTATGGAGCCAATGGAAATGCCACCAATATGGTGGTCTACTACTGGTGAGGATGGTTGCTGAGTCCGAAAGTATGACTCGGATTTTGGCCTATTTGGCTGAGAACAGAAAAATGTCGGCACTCGAAAAAGACGAGACTCCCCAAACAACTAAGGGAGCCGACCATGACAAAGAAAATCAGAGGCTTGATGGTATTTACGATGATGAGCCTCTAGGATTTGAAAAGGGGCCAGATCATGAACTACAAAGGATGCAAGCCCAAGACCCACTTGAGGAAGTCGACTTAGGGGATGGAATGACAAAAAGGCCCACCTACGTGAGTACCATGGTGGGACCAACAATGAAAGCTAAACTGGTTAAAGTGTTGAAGGAATACAAAGACTGCTTTGCCTGGGATTATGGCGAAATGCCTGGGCTGAGTCAGAGCGTGGTCGAGCATCGCCTCCCAATCCAGCCAGGCAAGAGGCCAGTAAAGCAACCCCCTAGACGTTTCGCCCCAGAAGTAACGTCGAAGATCAAACAAGAAATCGAAAGGCTGCTCAAAAGTCGGTTCATCAGAACCGCGAGGTATGTAGAGTGGATAGCAAACATAGTTCCTGTTATTAAGAAAAATGGGACCCTTCGAGTATGCATTGACTTTAGGGATTTGAACAACGCTACTCCTAAAGACGAATATTCAATGCCCGTGGCAGAGATGCTAGTCGACTCAGCTGCGGGATTTAAGTATTTGAGCATGCTCGACGGTTATTCCGGTTACAATCAAATTCTTATAGCCGAAGAAGATGTCCCCAAAACCGCATTTCGATGCCCTGGAGCTTTGGGGACATATGAATGGGTGGTGATGCCTTTCGGGTTGAAAAACGCGGGGGCAACCTACCAAAGGGCTATGAATGCTATATTCAATGATTTTATTGAGAATTTCATGCAGGTATACATTGATGACATAGTCATAAAATCGTCATCAGAGGATGGTCACCTCGATCACCTTCGACGCTCATTTGAGCGAATGAGGAAATATGGATTAAAAATGAATCCACTAAAATGTGCTTTTGGTGTTCGTGCAGGGGATTTCCTGGGTTTCGTAGTCCACAAGCGAGGCATCGAGATCAACCAGAACAAAACAAAGGCAATCTTAGATCTCAAGCCTCCAACAACAAAGAAGTAGCTCCAATCTTTGTTGGGGAAGATAAATTTCTTGAGGAGGTTCATCTCAAACCTAAGTGGAAAGACTAAAGTGTTTTCACCACTGCTCAAGACAAAGAAAGAAAGTGAATTCCGCTGGGGGCAAGAACAACAAGAGGCTTTCGACACAATCAAAGAATATCTTACAAAGCCTCCAATCCTACTACCACCTAGTACAAATAAAAACATGAAGTTGTACATTGCAGCGTCGGACACGACCATAGGCAGTATGTTAGTGCAAGAGGATAATGGTGGTGTCGAAAGACCCATCTATTACCTTAGTAGGATATTGATAGATGTTGAGACTAGATACACTATGATTGAAAAGTTGTGTCTATGTTTGTACTTCTCATGTATGAAATTGAAGCAATATATCAAACCAGTTAATGTTTATGTTTCGTCGCATTTTGATGTTATTAAGCATATGCTGTCCAAACCTATTTTGCATAGTCGAATTGGGAAATGTGCACTAGCATTAACTGAATTCTCCCTAACATACGTCCCTTTAAGGGCGATGAAGGGTCAAATAGTGGCTGACTTCATTGTCGACCACGCTGTGATCAAAACGTAAATACATAGTATCGACGTTGCCCCATGGAAATTGTACTTTGATGGGTCGAGCCATAAAAATGGGGCAGGTGTCGGAGTCCTAATAATCTCCCCGCAGGGGATTCCAACTACCTTTAAATGCAAAGTCGATGGCAAATGTTCAAATAACGAGGCTGAATACGAAACCTTAATTACTGGTCTCAAGATACTCAAAGACTTGGGAGCCAAAGAGTTGGAAATAAAAGGCGATTCCGAATTGGTGATTAAACAAATTACCAGAGAGTATAAATGCGTAAGTGAACAGCTTTTAAGTTACTTTTCACTGGCGAAGCGTTGGTTGGAACATTTCAAAGTTGTCAGCATCTCGCATGTGCCAAGGATGGAAAACCAGAAAGCTAACGAACTGGCACAAATTGCGTCGGGGTATAAAGTGTCGGAAGGTAAGTTGAGAGGCTTCGTCGAAACTAGAAAGAAGATAGTGTCGAATGTACGCACGCCACCAAGCCGGTCGATACCCAAAGACTCGATGAGTTTAGTCAAAGGTTTAGAAAGTTGTGAGGTTTTTGTTAACGATATGCCGCCAACAGACCGGCGAAGGGAGATTATAGAGTATCTGGAGAACCCACGGGGCAGCACCAATCGAAGGACCAAGTATAGAGCCATGAACTATGTCCTAATGGGAAACGAGTTACTGAAGAAAACTCCAGAAGGGGTGTTGCTAAAGTGTCTGGGGGACACTGATGCATATTTGGCAACCTCGGGGGTACACAGTGGGGCTTGTGGGGCTCACCAGGTCGGCCAGAAAATGAAATGGCTTTTGTGTTGACAAGGTTTCTATTGGCCCAACATGCTTAAGGATTGTATAGATTTCGCGAAAGGATGCCAGGACTGTCAAAAGCACGCCAACATCCAGCACGTCCCAGCCAGCGAATTACATGTGGTTGTCAAACCATGGCCTTTTCGGGGATGGGCTTTGGACGTAATAGGAGAGATTCGGCCAGCTTCGTCAAAGCAGCAAAAGTTTATCCTCGTAGGAATAGACTATTTCACGAAATGGATAGAGGCCGTGCCTTTGGTGAAAGTGGATCAAGAGGCTGTGATAAACTTCATCCAAAATCATATCTTGCATAGATTTGGGATACCCGAGACAGTCACAATAGATCAGGGTTCTGTGTTTGTGGGGCAGAAGATGCAAGAGTTTGTGACAGAAATGGGTTTCAAGTTGGTTACTTCAACGCCATACTATTCCCAAGCAAATGGTCAGGTTGAAGCAGCCAACAAAGTAATAATTGGCCTAATCAAACAGCACGCTGCGAACAAGCCAAAGAACTTGCATAAAACGCTGAGTCAAGTGCTGTGGGCATGTCGGACATCACCCAAAGCGTTGACAAACTCGACTCCATTCCGTCTAACCTACGGACACAACGCTGTTTTACCTGCGGAGGTACACTTGCATTCTGTCAGAGTGCAGCGACAATATGAGATTCCGTCGGAGCAATATTGGGAGATGATGTTAGACGAGCTTGTAGACTTAGACGAGGAAAGGATGGTAGCTTTAAACGTGTTGCTACGCCAGAAGGCTCGAGTCGCCAGGGCATACAATAAAAAAGTCCAGGAGAAAACCTTTGTCGCAAATGACTATGTTTGGAAAGTGGTGTTGCCCATGGATCGAAGAGCTCAAATGATGGGAAAATGGTCGCCTAACTGGGATGGACCATTTAAGGTGACGCGAGCGTTCAGTAACAACGCATACGAAGTACAGGAGTTAGGGGCAGACCAACGAGTCTTAAGAGTAAATGGGAAATATTTAAAAAAATACAGACCCATGCTACAAGAGGTTCGCATCAAAACATAAATTTCATTAAATTTAAGGCCAAGAATGGCTTACAAAATGGTGCATTACATTGTATCAATATAAAACCTAAGGGAATTCAGGGAATCTAGCCTTAAAATCATCAAAGAGGACTTTCTCATGAGTTATTTTGCTCTCAAGAATAATCTTTCGTCGTTGCATACGGCCGATAGCGTCCTTAATCTTCATCGCCGCTTCGACATGTACAAGGCCCTGAGCAACTTCATGGTCGATGGTTTCTTGAGAGGGCAAAGGCTCAGCCGAGTCCAAAGAGGCTTTCTGATGTTCGACCTCGACTATTCTTTTCGTCAGCTCCGTGATCTGGGCTTGATACTCAGATATCTGCTGATCGAAGGCTTGACGTTTGTTGGAATGTTCTTGTTTCTTGGCTTCGTAGTCTCCAAGCTTCTGTTCACAAACGGAACTAAGATGCCATTCACGCTTCATGTCTTCGTGGCGAAACTGAATTTGGGCGTCGGCTTGATGATGCGTCAAGAGATCCTTGGCCATTTGAATAAAGAAAGCTTCGAACTCAATTAGATAGGTGGCCATGGGGGCAGGAAGCTGGAACTCAGAGAGTTCACTCAGGAGGTTGAAGACGCATTAGCTATGTCGGATTCCTCAGCAACGGCCGCCAGAAACTGTTCCTCAAAAAGGTAAGACCTCAGCTGCTAAAGTTTGAGATTGAAAGAAGCAGCCACTTCTGGAGTGGGGATCAAGGTCGAACTGGTGGTTTGAATCTCTTCAGCTGTCTGTCGAAGTTTGTGTAGTGCTCTTAGAGTTGCAGTTGGATTTGTGGCTTTGTCTGCTAAGAGTGCCTCTGGAGTAGGAGATTCCTCAGCAGCAGGTGGGGTTTTCTCTGGTTGGTGTTCAGGAATCTGAAGTTTCTCTTCGGCGAAGGTGCTCACGGCAGGCGGAGGAATGATAGTGACCTCAGGGAGTGTATCATCAGGCTCAACATTTTCAGTTGAAGCAGGAGGTGTCTTCGCCATGTTTTCCTCATGCACAAGAGAATGAAATTCGTCAGTCTTTTGGGGACTTGGCGTAATGGTTGCACTAGCATTGGGAGCGTCTGCGGCCGATCCGGTATCACCCTCACCAACAGTGGTCGAAATGACCACATGCTCCTACCAAAAAAATAAAATACCAGTGAGCTTCTTCACCCTCAAGGTCAACTAGGACGTAAATAAAGTCGAATTACCTGCACAGGAGTCGTTGTCTTGGGGAGGGCGACAGAAGGAATTGGTTCGAAAGCGTCCTCCAGGTTACGTGAAACAACAGGGGCCGTTGTCGAGATGTTGGTTTTTGAGGGTGTCCGTCGCGTTATAGCCTTTTTCTTCCTCACCAAAGGGGTAGCGGGAGGAGACGCTGGAGCTATCGCAGTAAAAACTCGGGAGTGAGTACTCTCGTTCGATTCAGTCCTTTCGGGGGACGTTGCCTTCTTAGAAACCTGCACAGAAATAATATGAGGACGAGGGGATAACAAAGCCACAGAACAAGGAAATAAACATACCTGTGCAAGGTTGGCCCTAGGTTTTTTGGCAGGTCTAGTGGAAGTTGACCCAGTAGTTGTTTCCCTTTTGCGCCCCTGAAAGCAACATTGCCGCTATTTAGTCCAGACTTACAAAAATATATATATAAAATCAAGAGTCTGGGATCTACCTTTATTGAAATTTCATCTGCAGGATCGACATCCACAATGGTCGACGGTTTAGGGATACTAGCTGTAGACGCAAAGGCGTCGACCATGTTTGCCAGAAAGAGGTTGGGAGTGAAAACTTGAGTTTGGTACTCCAACCACCAAGCATCAAATTCCTGAGTGGTGAAAAAGGAAGAACGGAAGGAGAAAACCGGTAGCTCCAAATGTTGAGAGGCTCTGATAAACCTCATACAAGCTTTGTGACCAACGTGAGTTAGGCGTCGACCAGACCAGACTATGTCATCAGGATGCCTCACTAAAGGTTTTGGCAACATTTGGCTCAAGCCAAATTGTCGAGCAACCAAATTTAGACAATAGTTCATAAAACCATACCCATTGTTCCCTGTTTCGATACGGAAAGAAATCATGGTCGGAGTAAGAAACGCCCGCCACACAACATTCGACAGTGCAGCAGCCTGAGGTGAGACTCCAAGGAATGGGTTTCTGAACCAGTCGGGCCCAAACTTACGCTCCACAAATGGCGCCATGTCAGGAACGAAAGAGGAAGTTTCCACAAACATACTCAGATACCTCATGAAGAGAGCTTGTCTTGGAGCTTCTTGAGTGGTCATCAAAGCTAGTCGCAGCCCTTCGACAGAACGCGTTTTGTTGAGAATCTCCATCTTTGCAGAGGCTGGATATCCCAGCTTGTGCTTGAAGGTGGTGTTGAGCCAATGCTGCAACAACCACATAGGCCCTGAAATGTTTAAGGCTTTTGTGGTCTGATGTAGGAGTTTTAGTCTCATAGCCGACAAGCCAAGAGAATGATAAAGGGAGGCCAACAGGAGTTTGGCCAGAGATATTTGTCGGCCTTCATGAATCTGAATGGCCAAATTAACGAAGCTTTTGGCTATTTGCAGGGAGCCAGGGCAAAACATGTAGTACGATAACCAGAGGGTTAAGAAGGCGATGTGTTCTTCGTCGGAGACTTCTTGGGAGTTTTTGTCATGGCGATCCTCTATGTAGTTTTGGAAACTAGCACGCTCAAAGTCGAAAGCGTTCTCCGTCTCCCAAGTCGGGTCGAAAGTCTCACCCAGTGGCGAAAGGCCAGTGATGGCCGCCACATCAAAAAGTGTCGGCGTGAACATGCCACAAGGGAGGTGGAATGTGTTTGTCGACCCTTCCTAAAAGTACATCGACGACAAGAGCAAACAAGGGTTAACCCTGTGGGCAGTTCGGGAGAGCTGGATGGCGTCGAAGATGCCATAATTTTTCCATTGTTGTTGATGTTTCCCTTCAACCTTGTCGAGCCAAGCGAGATAATCTTTGTTGCCTGGAGTTGGCATAGACCTGAAAACTCGATTTTGGTGCCATGTATTTGAGATCCAAGGTACCCCCTTTCTCGAAAGCGGGTGGAATCGTTTGATCAAAACAAGGGAAGAACTTCTGGAGTTCTTGAGGACTAGGTTTGTTGTCTGGGAAAGGACCATGGAAACCACACAGCGTGTTTTCCACTGCGAATGGAATGACCATTTGACGGCGCCAGTTGGATACCACCGTCTCGTCAGCTGAAGAGGGTTGAGGAAGAGATTGATGTGTTTCCGCTTCTGAAAGTACGTACGCAACCGGGTTGTTGCCAGTGGTTTGAGGAATGCGAGTGGCAATTGCTCTTGATGAAGCCATTGGAAGAAAGAAGCGAAAAAGGGTGCAAAGCGTCAGGGAAGGAAAATATCACAAAGCTGTTAAGAGAAAATGAGGGTTTCGTGAAAGAGGAGTTGCGAAAGTGAGAAGAGTTTCTAAAGAGGGTTATTTATAGGGCCAGGGCAGGAAATGAGAAGTCAAGACTATCCAGCTTCTGAAAGTAAGTGGTGTTTGGTGTCAAAGCCCATAACTTGGATGAGACTTGTCATCATGGCGTTTTTCTTGGAAATCGTGGGAAGAGATTGCCATCATCACGTCAGGCGGCGCTTGCCACGTGTTAAGAAAGAAGACAAAACGGTTTGCAAAGAAAAAAAGAGAGCCGTCGAAATCTTGTGAGAAACCAAAAATACAGATTTCTCTGTCGACACAGTACTCAGTCGAAACTGGCATTTTTGAGGGGGCAATTTGTTGGCACTGGATTTCGACTGGCAGTTGGTGTCTAGAGACTTCCAAGGCAAGCCGACGCAGGAAAGAGGTACAAGGGGGTGTCGAGTCGACACCAGCAGAAAGACGTGTCGAAGGACCGTCGATAAGTCCTGACGTCGGAGACAAGCTGATGTCGATTTCAAGAAACAAGTGTTTAGGCGGGAAAAGTTTGAAATTTCCAAGACCATGGGAAGTTGAAAAGATAGTGGGGTGCCACGTGTCAGCTTCAAGAAACGTTTGGGCAGACAAACAGTTATTTTTTAAGCCTATATAAGGCATTGCTTTTTTCATTTTAGAGGTCGCATTTTTCACATTGTAAGGGGAAAATACTCAAAGTACCAAGCTTAGAGAGAAACGAGTTCACTCCCGCAAACAAATGTGCACTTGCGTCCAAACCTTACTTAATGCAATTTATTTTTCGCATATAATTTAAAGTCTTTACTTCTTTTGTTTCTTTTTCCGCTCTGTTTCCCTTGCATTTCTTTGTCTTTTTCTTGCCAACCAACTCGCAACCGTTAAGATACCTTTTGGGTCACCTAAGACACTTAAGCGTTACACTTAAACAAATATAAATGCACTATAAACATACGCTTCCAATTCCAAGTTCTGGGATTCGTCTGGCCGGTCCCGCAAGCGAACCTACGACGGAAGGCCAGCGTTTGTTCGCACGGGCGAACACCTATCAACTCATCAACCCTCATCTTGCTGATGTCTTGGGCTTCTTCTATAGCTGTCACCTTCATTTTATATCTCTTGGGAAGAGATCTAAGAATTTTCCTCACCAGCTTCTCTTCAGTCATCCTCTCTCCTAGGGCACTAGAAGCATTTGACAGCTCAAGGATGTTCTTATCGAAACCATTGAATATGGCATTCAAGGCTTTAGAATTCCCAAGGGCAAGGTCATATTCTTCCTTGGTCCATTCTTCTTCAGGTTTCAGTTTTGAGCTACCCTCTACTTCCTTTCCATTCTCATCCTTTTCCACAATAACAGGATGTTTCCATTCTTTAAAAATAGCCTTCCAGGCTCTGCTGTCTAATGACTTCAAGAATATAACCGTACGAGGTTTTCAATAGTGATAATTTGAGCCATCTAGAATAGAGGGTCGATTCACAAATCCACCACACTCCTTGTCCATTGCACCAAAAAGTATCAGCCTAGATCTCACCCAGATGCAGAGCAGGATGCCTGCTCTGATACCAATTGAAATTCTGGTATCAGATGTGTGATGTTAAGTGTGATGTCACAACAACACAATCTGCTAATATGAATAAGGCAATAACAAGCAGTAATTAACACAATGAATTGTCCACCCAGTTCGGTCTAACTACCTACGTCTGGGGGCTACCAAGCCAGGGAGGAAATTCACTAATAGTAGTATTAAATTACAGACTCAACAATCCCAGTTGACATCTACCTAATTTAATCACTACCCAATGACGCTTCTACCTAAGAAACCACTTAGGTATGAGAAACCACTCACTCCCTAAATCACCTCAGTGATACAATCCAATGATTACAAATTAATCACACAACTTGATTCTGCTTAACAACTTTGATCAAGAACAACTCTCTCTTGCTTAACAGCTCTAGAGAAACCAATTACAACTCAAAATAGTAATACCAATTCAAACATGAATTTTTTACAAAAACACTCACGAAGACACAAATGACACTCAGTCTTTAGCTCTCTTTCTTCGTTCTTCTCCAACAAGGGTTGAGGCTGCTTTTTATAGAATTCTGACTTGGGCTTGGACCTCTTCCAAAATAATCTAATTTAATTTGTTATTAATCATAATTTAAAATAGATTTGATCTTCTAATCTTTTTAAATCTTTTCAAATCAGCCCTAATGTTTGTTACATGATCTGCTCCATATCTGATTGAAAATATAAATATCTTCTCCAAGAAATTCGCATCCAATCTCTCTAACAGATCTCGTCAAAATAAACTAACACGCGCAGCCCTAAAACATTACAACCTGATGTTCTGATAATTGATGTCAAGACATCAAGTTTAACATCAGCATATAAAACTTCAAACCTGCAACAACTAATGTTAGGAACCAATGTTATGACATCAGACATTGTTCAACTTTGTTTTACCAAAATTCCAGCCAATACAAGAACTAACATATTCCATTATCCAAACAGAATGGATATATACATAATATGTACAATGAATGTGTGGCCAGAAATAAGTCTAAGAAGTACACGTGTCAATCATCTATACACTAATAATAATACACAAATAGAAAGCTATGCTATATGTGTACTAAGATCCACCCTCAAGTTGGGCAGTGAATGCTACAAACTCCTAACTTGTCTAAACTGTTATTCAATGATGGAGAGTAGAGAGGTTTGGTAAACATGTCTGCCAGTTAGTCATGAGTAGAAATGGGAAGTAAATGAATGAGCTTGGAATTGATCTTCTCCGGTACGACATGGCAATCTAATTCGATGTGTTTACTACGCTCATGAAAGGTAGGATTGTGAACCAAGTATATTGCAGACTTGCTGTCACAAAACACAGATGCAGGTTAATCAAATTAGACAAGAAAATCATGAAACAAGAAGTTTAACCATTGAATTTCACATGTAATAGAGGCCAAGCACGATACTCTACCTCAGTTGGAAGATCTGGAAATTGTGTGTTGCTTCTTGGATTTCCAACATAAAAGAGATGAACCTAACATAACATAATAACCAGTGACAGATTTTCTGGTATCAGGACACCTAGCCCAATATGAGTCAGCAAAGCCAAAGAGTTGTAATTTGCTAGTGGAAGAGAGGAGAATGCCTTTAGCTGGAACAACCTTCAGATACCGAAGGATTTGTGTGGCAGCTTGAGAGTGAGGCACACGAGGCTTGGACACATATTGACTCAAATGTTGCACTGCAAATGAAATATCAGGCCGTGAATTGGTGAGGTAGATCAACCTGCCAATCAACCTTCTGTAGGATGATGGATCTTCCAAAATGAGGCCTTTACCAACATAAAGTTTAAGAGTAGGATTAAAAGGGACTGCAGATGGTTTTGCTGCAAGGAGGCCAACATCCTCCAAAAGTTCAAGTGTATATTTCCGTTGATTGAGAAAAATGCCAATGGGAGATCTAGCAATCTCAAAGCCTAAGAACAAGTGCAACTGCCCAAGATCTTTGATTCTGAATTTCTGATCCAGAAGATGCTTGACCTGTTGAATCTCAGACATAGAATTACCTGCCAAGACCACATCATCTACATAGACAAGTAATGCAGTAAATTCATGCTTAATAGTTTTAACATAAAGAGAGTGATCAGCCTGAGATCGTGTATAACCAACGGAAAAAAGGAAAGAGGATAATTTGGAATACCATTGCCTACTAGCCTATTTAAGGCCATATAAAGACTTCTGAAGTTTGCATACCTTGGATTCACCATAACCAGATAAACCAGGAGGGAGGTTCATGTAAACCTCTTCATGTAAATCACCATGGAGGAAGGCATTGCTTACATTTAATTATTCTAAGTACCATCCTTTAATGGCAGCTAATGATAAGAGTACACGAACTGTAGTAATTTTGGCCACGGGAGAAAAAGTATCAAAGTAATCAATGCCCTCCATTTGAGTATACCCCTTTGCCACCAACCTAGCTTTATATCTCTCAATGGAACCATCTGCCTTATGTTTAATTTTATAAACCCATCTGCAGACATTGGGTGTTTTATCATGAGGTAGATCAACCACATCCCAAGTATGATTTTCCTCAAGAGCAAGCAACTCAACATCCATGGCTTGCTTCCAACATTCATGTTTATTGGCCTGGTTAAAGGTTCTGGGTTCAACATAAGAAGATATAGACAAACAGTAGTGTTTGTAGGAAGGTGAGCATTTGTCATAAGATAGAACAGAAGATAAGGGGTAAAAGACTTCAGAGGTTTTTGGCTTGGATGAAGAAGGATGATGGATAGTGTTATAACAGTGGTAATTTGCCAAATAACTAGGGGGATGGGAGACTCAGGTAGAGTGTCTAGGGTGGGAAATAACTAAGGTATTATCTATAGCAGAAATATGGTTAGGCTCGGGCTCACTGGAAGGGCCAGGTGATTGTCCAGGAGGTAATTGCAAATGAGCATAAGAAGGACTTAGGGGAGTATTTAAAGAAGTATTGCTGGGAATATTTTGGTCTGGTACAGAGTTGTAAGAAGCAGACCTATTCAGACTAGATGGAGGACTAGTACTGGAAAAGGGGTCCAGGTCATTCATGACAGGCTGTAAAGTAGAACTATTTTGAGAACTGTCATTAATGACTGGCTGGTTGGATGCATTAAAGATAGGTCGGATGGGAGAACTAGTGTAAGGTCTGTCATAATTTGTAGGAAGTGAATTATCAGAGGAAATAGGATTCTGGTTTAAGTCAGGTTGGTCATCATAGGTAGGAAAGGTCATGGAGATGGAAGTATTAGGTGCAGGGGTCCTACAAGTTTTAAGAGGGAAGTGTGTCTCATAGAATACCACATGTCTAGAGAGAAAAAGATTGTGATTTTGCAAGTCATAAAGGATATAGCCTTTAGTTCCTTCCTTAAACCCAAGAAAAATAACCTTTCTAGCTCTAGACTCAAACTTAGTTCTATGAGCCTGCAAAGAAGTGTCATAGCTCAAACAGCCAAAAACTTTTAAATGGACGAGAATGGGAGGTTTTTGGTGTAACATTTCATAAGGGCTTTTGAATTTCAATAGAGGTGTAGGTAGTCTATTAATGAGGTGTATAGCATGATGTATACAGAAATTCCACATGTTCAAAGGAATTGAGGAATGGAAGAAAAAGGTTTTAGACACATTTAATATGTGTTGGTGTTTCCTCTCTACCACCCCATTTTGTTGGGGGTTTCAACACAGGATTTTTGATGAACAATCCCTTTGGATAAAAGAAAATCATTAAGAACAATGAACTCAGTTCCATTATCAAATCTAAGACACTTCAAGGAAGTTTTGAATTGGTTGTCAATATAGGCTACAATTTGTATTAGGCTGTTTTTAGTTTGGTCTTTGGATTTGAGAAATATGGTCCAAGTGAATCTAGTATAGTCATCTACAAAAGTAAAAAAATATCTACGAACTAATATAGATGTAGTAGAAAAAGGCCCCCATAAATCAGCATGTAAAATTTCAAATGGAGCATTGGAAACAGTTATACTATTAGGAAATGGTAACTTCTTTTGTTTACCAAAGTGATAAGAATCACAGGGACAATTATTATGTGCAGAAGGAATAAAGGGAAAAACTTTGGAAATATGTTTCAAGCCATTATTAGAAATGTGGCCTAATCTTAGATGCCAAAGATTACAAGAGGGTATAGAATTGGAATGAAGAACTTGTGAGTGAGGAGTAGCATCAAGTACATATAATCCTCTTTGTAGGTTAGCTATACCAATCACTGCCTTGGAATAGTTATGCAGAATTTTACAAGAGTTAGCAGTGAAGTTAACATGAAAATCATTACTATTAACAAGTGTAGCAATAGAAAGTAAGTTAACATGAAAGGTGGGTATATAAAGCACATTATGGAGAGTCATAACAGGTGAGATAACTATGCTACTAGATATGGACGCAACAACTTGAGAACCATCTGGTAGACTAACATGTAATGAGACTATGGCTTTGTGTGATTTAAAAGATACCAAATTATAAGAGATATAGTCTGTGGCACCAGTGTCAAAGATCTATAGATTAAGATTCCTACCATGATCATTGGAAGCATGAAAATTCAGGAAAAAGGGTGACGTGGATATGGAATTGGCTTGAGGTGTAGGTTTGGACTGTTGAAGTAAATCCAGAATGTTGTTATATTACTCTTGTGTAAAACCAAAACTTGGTTAGGATTCATCAGAACCTGCATGAACAGAAGCAACAGCAGACTGATTTGATACATTCGAAGTTTGAGTTTTACCTTTTCCTTTGAAGCCAGGTGGATAGCCATGCTTGAGGAAGCAAGTCTCAACCGTATAATTAGTTCTCCTATAGTGAGTGCATACACGATTGTGTCCTCAAGCTCTACCTTGTGGCTTGTGTTTGAAAGGTGTCTGACCAGTCTTCCTATTAGGTTGTTTCGAAGAACTGTGAGTTTGAAATGCAGTTACCTCTTTACTCGCTGGTGCATTAGGGACAACAACAGAACCTGCATAGTTCAACTCTCTTTCTTGCTGAATCACAAGTGAAAACGCCTTGTCAACATTAGGAAGAGGCTACATCATCATGATTTGGGATTTTGAATGTGTAAACTTTTCATTCAAACCCTTGAGAAATATGATAACATAGTCTTGATCTCGATACTTTCGAATGGATTCTATGGCACCACATGAACATGGGATGGCACAAGTACAAGCTGGTATAGGTCTATAAGTCTCCAATTCATCCCATATTACTTTTAATTGAGTAAAATAGTTGGAAGCATCAAGAGAACCTTGACGAAATTTGTACAAATCTTCTTGAATGTCTGAAATGCGGAAAATATCACCTTGCGAAAAACGGAGCTGCAAGTTCTTCCATACTCCAGCTGCGCTTTCGATCTACAACACAGATTTAGCAAAAGAATATGAAATGGAGCGATGAATCCAAGATAAAACCATTGTGTTACAACGAATCCACAGAGCGTATAAAGGATCTGAAATGGGAGGCTTCGTGAGTGTGTCGTCAATGAATTTATCATTGTTCTTTGAAATCAAAGTAATGTGCATCGATCTCGCCCAAGTATGGTAGTTCTTATCATCGAGTAAAGGTGAAACAAGAACGATAGAAGGATTTTCATTCGGATGTAGATAATACGGATTCGACAAATTCGTGGAAAAATCGGTGAAGCTCTGGTCAGCCATGAGGGAAAAAGAATGACATAATAATCAAGAATTTACAGTTTGTAAAGAAAAGGATCTGCAACAGGTTATCGAAGAAGAAAAAATGTTGAAGAAGACAAGAATCAATTAAAGAAAGAGGGAGTAAACAATAGCTACTAGAGCTTTTGAAGCTCTGATACCATGTCAATGTTCAGATAACCAGAAGATCTCATCATAGAAGTGATGAAGATGGAACCAATGTCCATTGAAGAAGAAGAAGAAAAAGTTTGTTAGAAAAATTGTTAGAGTATGCAACTGTAAAAACTGTGATGTATTCCATTATCCAAACAGAATAGATATATACATAATCTGTACAATGAATGTGTGGCCAGAAATAAGTCTAAGAAGTACACGTGTCAATCATCTATACACTAATAATAATACACAAATAGAAAGCTATGCTATATGTATGCTAAGAATATTTAATTACTAGTTAGTTAATTTTGTTACAAGTGAGCTAGTATTTATTAGTTGGTCATAATCACTATTTAAAGTGTACCATGCATTGCTTTTAACAAGTCATCTTATCAATGAATTAATACAAAATAATTCAATAATGTTTTATTCATTTCTCTTTCTTAGATTAAATCATGCTTCTCAACATGGTATTAGATGTTGGTTGCCACCATGAAAAAGAAACGATTCTAATTACCACTAGAGATAATCTCCCTTAACCTCATTCTTTCTTTCAGTTTTTTTTCTTTCACATTTCACTATATTCCTTCCTTTTGATTATCAACCTTTTATCGACTTCCACGACAATAATTAAGTTCTATTGATCAAATGCTTTGAAATGTCATATATTTGTTGAAGTTTTTACCACCTAAATTATTTTGATGGTAAGATTCTTTAATTCTTGTTTAGCCATTCATGGCTTTCTTTAATTTTTTTATTCAATAGTAGTTAACATTTTTCTTCTCCATATGCTTCTACAATATAGTATAAACATATTTTATTTTCTTTGTGCTTATATCTTAGGGAAGTTTTGTTGTTCCTTTTGAATTGAGTGCATTTTGTGAAATAACATAATGGAGAAGTGTTTAAGTTTGTCAAGCTACTTCAAGATGATTTTCTGGTGCAGAAAAGATACATGCTGGATGCGATATCACAACATGTGCATATGACATCTGGGCCTTGCTCAACAGGCCAGATTGCTCAACAGGCATGATTATATAATTTGTTGGACATCTGTGAAGATCAAATTAGATTTAAATTTAAATTTGAAACAAACTAAATCATATCTTTCTGGTGGAGATATTTATGGAATAAATCATATCCAACAGACCGTGCAAATATTCTAGGCGAAATTAAATCAAAGATCCAGGGAGAAATGCCGAAAATACTTTATCTATATAGGAGCTCAAAACCTACATTATAAAGAAAGCAATAAATTGAAGATCTCTAGAGTGTCCGAGTTTATTTTTTAGTCATTGTTATTGATGTACGTGCACTACACTATGTTTCAGTAACTTGACATAATTGTAGGTTTGTCTAGTTGAGTTGTAATATTCAACATTGATTATTGAGTTGTAATCTAGAATCACATGTTATGTGATTGAGACGAAAGTGAGAGGGGTTCTCATATTTAGAGGGAGACCTCAATAGAAAGTCATTGAGTATTGTTAAGAAGAGGCATTGAACAACATAAGGCTTGTTGTTTCTTGTAAGACTAATTGTACTAAGCTACTAATAATGAATTTCCTTTCTTGGGTTGGAAGCCAACCCTCCAGACGTAGGTGATGTTGCATCGAAATGGGTTACCAATTATTGTGTTCTTTATTGCTTTTCTGCTCCATCATCTTGTACAATTGAATATGTATTAATTATGGTGATTCTAGTTTAACCTGTCAAACCAGTTGTCTAGGACATCGCATTTGACATCTGTCTCTTGAGGAACAAAATTTCAAGTTTAGCAATTGTCACTAATTCTCTATATGTTATACCATATGGCACTTAATATTTTCTATTTTCTTTATGCTTCCATCATATGATGGTTAAGCATTGTTAGCCAAATTTGGAATTTGAAGACTAAATATTGAGTTGATTGGTTCTATTGGAGTGAGCACTGTGGAGATACCAAAAAAATTTAAATAGCCCAAAGTAAGTCGAAGACTTCTATGAGTTAGGCACCTCCACCACTATCATTATCGATAATAACTTTTCTTTTTTAGTCAATGTGATTCTGATTTGTATGTTTTTGTTGTAATTTTATTTCATGATCTGTATTTTATTTCCTTTTTCCTTGTATTGTATTATTCTTTTCAAGTTGGAAATTTTAATCCATGTTCCAACTTGAGGGAGGGTATTAGAGTTAGTTGTGTTAGTTGTTATAGTTGGCTATATGTAGTTCTTAGTTAGTTAGTTTTGTTACAATTTAGTTAATATTTGTTAGTTGATCATGATCACTATATAAAATGTATCACATATTCATTATAACGAATCATCTTATTATTGAACCAATACAAAACAATTCAATCGTCTCTTATTTTTGTTTCTCTCATTATTGGGTTCAACTATACTTCTCAACATGTCCCTTCTTAGCTTTAAAGCGTGTGATTCCTTTTATTGGTTTAACGAGAGCATGGGGAAGAAAATGGGTTTTGGCCTTATTACTTCCTTCTTGAAGGATCTCATGGTAGGGGTCACTTCTCTTTGCATTAGGTTTTCTAGGCCTTATTACTTCTCTTTACTTTAGTGTTTTTGATCAATTGGATTGGTTAGTTAGTTAGGTTGGGGTGTGTGTGACTGAGATCTTATCTTGGAAATTTTAGTGGAATAGATCCTTTTTTGTCTATCAGTAGGTGATGATTGTTAATTTATTATGTGTTTTCCAAGAATTTACCCTCACTCAGGATTCATATAGGTCGTGGTGACGTCACTCTAACGATGATGTGCTTACTATAGCTTCAACTTATTTTGTCCTCCTTGAGTGTGTCACTCCCAGTGAGATTTTGCACGGTTAGGAGAGAATGATTCTCCCATTCATTTGGGATATTTTGGTATCTTTTTAAATGGTGGTTTTCCTGACAGTTCCTCTAACATAATGTCCCTACTAGATAGAACCCACTTAAGCGTAAGGTGTTAGTTGATCTAGAGGATTCCTTGTTCCCCTTTTGTAAAGGATCGTTAGATTCAGTTTCCTATTTGTTTTTGAGTTGTGATTTGGTTATGTTTGTCTGATATAAGAATTTTAGATAATTTAGATGGTTTTTAGTTCGTTCTAGAGACCTTGGGACTCTTTTTTCTCATGTTTAGAGAGTTTGATAGTAAATCTATGTTGATGGGTGACTTTCTAGGATCTAGCATTTGATAGTGTGGTCGTTATGAAAATCCTATTATAATGTGTGTTTTTCATTGTATTTTTCTTGTGTGGAGATTGTGACAAATAAGAACACTTTTAGATTTAGTAAACTTTGGTCCTTTCTTTGTCTTGCTCGAGAACCCTATTTAGTGTCTGAGTTTATTATGGGTTGAGTGGCTTTTGACTTGTGGTGGAGAGTTCTTAGTGGTTTCTATATAGGATTCTCTTTGTCTGACGGTGGTCTCTTTCGGTTGAGATCTAGTGTAGCAGGAAGATTTGAGATTAAGTTATTGATTAACTTAACTCATAAAGCAAGAGTCGGCACCACACTTTTATTTTTCCAAAGGAATGGGGAAAAAACGAACAAAACCCACAGAAGTTTAAAAAAAAAAACTAATAAAATAGAGAGACAAAAGGTAAGGGGGTTGGTTATGCAATAGGAAGGTGTTATCACCTAAAACATCAATAGTACTCTATAGGACCCTCTTAAAAATCTATGTTTGGCTTAAAAGATGTTGTTTGCAAAAGATTGAGGAGATGAGAAGAGAAATATTTTTTAGGTTTTTTTGGTGTTTGACAAGACTTCCTGAGCCTCATGCCTACGCACCCACAAAGTGCAATGGAGGATCAAAACCTCGTAGTTCGTGGTAAAAATAACAAAAAAGTTGGTTCTGATTGATTTTAAATGGAAAGATAAGTTGTCATTTTAAGGAGAAAACTCAACTAATCACCCACAAGTGTATGAAAATGGACCTTTGCATCACTATTGAGAAGGGCTCCAACTTGGATAGAGATCAACAAGTATGCCACTAACTCTCTCAATTGGAAAAGATTCAACATCAAACATCACTATGGGGATAGGAGAATTACTTCTCAACTATGAAAATGACTCATGTCTAAACCTTAAGAAAATGTTTTAAAAGAGAAAAGTGCACAAAGGGCACAAAATGGTTTGAATGAGTTATGTATTTTTTATGTCTTTTGAAAATGGTCTTGATATGCTTAAGATGGATTATAATTTATTCAAGAAAAAGAGTTTAAAAATCACTTGACAAAGTCAAGGTTTATTGTGAAAGTGGTCCAAGTTTGAAAACAAGAATGTTTTGAAAAAGGGAGAGGATTTTAAAAATTAAAGAAGGGGAGAAGATGAAGAGGCTACCCTAATGCACAAAGTAAAAACAAGGAAAGGAAAAATCTAACCAAGATATAAAGCTTCTGACATAAGTCAAGCCAAAATATAAAGCGCCTTTGGATTAAAGCAACAAGCAATCAAATAAGCAAAACACAAAACAAGTCTTCAAAGAGCTTAACCCAAGGTCAAAAGTACCAGATGAATTCCAGGGTCTCAAGTCACAACTCCATAGCAAAGGATCAGAACCTAATTCTAAGTACATTTGTACATCATCCAAGCATGGGATAGTAGCCAATACTCCAAAGAAGCAATTAAGTCTTTTAATGGTTTTGCCTTTATTAATGTCTTAAAAGAAATAGAAAAAGTCCAAGTGGACAAAAGCAAAAAGGCATAAGCATAAACAATAGCAATATGATATGTAAATGATAAGATTAAAGAAATATAAAAAGCAATAAATATAAATGACATAAAAATAAAGGTGCATAAAAGTAGATGGCATAAAAATAAATGTTAGTGTCGTACCTCGAAAAATGAGCACGACCTCGCAAAACCTAATCACACACTCGCAGAATGCACTTTAACGGAGTCGCCACCAATCTTAATTTATTCTCATAGAGGGAAAGGGAAAATATCAAATAAAACCCTTAAAAGAAAGGAAAAGATATGGTCATCGCAACCAATATCTGGGTTCGGGAATCAGTTACGCAAGAGGAAGATATTAGCACCCCTCATGTCCGTTGTACTCAACTGGAACCGTTTAGTTAGGGTCTAATGAATGTTAGCTTATGTTATTTTCCAATTTTCTACTTATTAAGTGGGAAAAGAGAGGGAAGATAAAGAAATAGTTTTGGATTTTATTAAAGAGAGAGGGGACCTAAAGGTTTTTATTACTAGGGGGCTCAACAAGACTTCGAAATCTCATGCCTACGTATCCTCATAGTGCAATGAGGAAATAAGAGTATACGTAGTTCAGAGACTACAGTGAAAAAGAAAATTTTTGCTCACCAAGGATTAAGGCCATTGTGCATACGTATTCTCATTATGAAATGAGAAATCAAAGTGTCTGTAGTTCTTGGTAAAAAGAGTTTGTTTGTCGATCAATTTTAGAGAAAGATATTTAGTCGCATTAGACAGAAAACATTGTTTTACCCAAAACATGTGAGGAGCGGACATTCGCATCACAACAGAGTTGATTTACAAATCAACATTCATGGGAAACGCCTCTTATCTCAACTCAAATGGTTTGTGGACAATGCAATGTTTTGCGTCATCTCAGGACACAATATCTCATGTTTATGAAAAAAAATTTAGGGTCGCACGACGGCGAGAACAATAGAATTTGATTAGTGGGATGTATTTTAGGTGAAGGATAAACATTTGATGAGAATCAATTGTTCAAAGAGTTACGCCAGAATGCTAGATCCTAACTGCCCCTTTTCATTCAAGATTAATTGAGAAAATTATTTGATGGACAACGAACATTTGATAATAATCAATTGCTCAAAGATTTACGCCAAGATGCTAGATATCAACAACCCTTATTTGTCCAAGTCAATTATTAAATGTTTTAAAAACGAAAGAAAAGAATGAACGACTATCCTAAAGTGCGAGACTAGAGACCGATCTTTCGAGGATTCTACTAGAATGCTAGATTCCAACAGTCCTCTTCTTTCGTTTTTATTAAGAAAAGTTTTAAAGTGCAATGACCTAGGTCAAGGTTTTTACAAAGGTTCAAGTATCAAACTAGGCTTATAATAACTCATATACAAGGCAAGGATCAAAGCTAGGCACCAACACATGTCAAAGATTTATAATCAAGCAAGGACTCAATTCATTAGGGTTTTAAATCTTATGAACATCCTTTTTTTAATCAAACCTAAAATCAACCTAATCATGGCAAGAAGTCTAATCATCAAGTGAATCACATTAACTATGAGGTCAAGTATCAAGCAACATGGTCATATTCATCAAGACATTAATCTTAAGACCTAACTAAAAGTTCACCTATCATTAACATACAAGTCACATAAACATACATGCCTCAAGAATCAATTCATGAATTTATCAAGACAAAAATCCTTAATCAAGGTATGGTATTAAGGATGGTCCAAAAGTTTTCAAGAAAGCAAGCAACAATAAGTTCTTAATCATAGTCAAAAGTCATGTGATTATAAAATAAACAATACAAAATAAACTAAACAAAAATGAAATATATTTAGGTTTTTAAATATAAAATATAAATGATAAAATAAATAATCAAAATATAAATAAAACATATATTTTTAGATTTTCATATGAAAGTATAAATGGCCAAATAAAGAATCAAAGAGAAAATAAATATGTTTTTGGTTTTTTAATATAAAATGTAAATGATAAAAAATAAATAGTCAAAAGAAATAATAAACATTTTTTATTTTTCAAATATGAAAATAAAAATAATAAAATAAATAATCAAGGGAAATAATTATATTTTGGTTTTTTTTATTAATTTAAAGTCTTAATAAATAAATTTAAAAAAGAAAAGAAATTGAATAATAAAAAATAAAATGAAAAAGAAATGAAAAGGAAATGAAAGAAAGGGAACGGAAAAGAGAGAAAATGGGGTAAAAAGGAAATGAGGGGGCGCTGGGTGTTGAACCCACGTCCCTGAGGTTCACAGCAAAACCTCTTACCAACGCGCCATGGGTTTGATCAGAGCTAAGGCTTGACATTTGGCATGTATGATCAATTTCACAAAAATGGCCAAGTGAGGTACCATATGCCAAGGATTGGGTTTTGACTTGTATGACATTTTGAGCATTCATTTATAGGTTAGGAAAGTTTGCTTTGGCATCAGAATTCAGTTGATCAGAGCTTACAACTTGCTTAACAAGTTTTTTATCAAAAGCAACTTTTCACATAATGCCAAAAATCTAGGTCAGCATGGACAGTTTGCAGTAGGTTTTGTCTTATTTGTAGGGGTCAAATTTACACTAAAATGACATCTTTGTAAAGTTAACTTGTAATGGAACAAGTTTTGTGTTCATAACAAGTTGAGGAAAAGAATGGAAAATGTTCAAAAGTGGCCTCAAACTTGTGTGAAACAAACTAATTTTCCACACTTAGAAAAATATGGCCTATCTTGCATTTCTCCACAATGTGAAACCCTAACTTTGGTCTCTCATATCTCTCAATTGGAAAGAGCTTTTTGGACCAAGTTTTCCACCATGATAAAGTAGGAAGTTTGCTCTTTAAAGGCAACCTCAAGTGTTTCAATTAGATTCTTAGACTTTTCACAAATTGACCATAAAGTCATGCACTTGAAAAGGTCAAAACTTAGAAATTTTTTTAAGTGTTTTGAGATTTACAACAACTTGAAACCTCAACTTTAGCCATCATTTTCTTCCACTTCAAGAAAGCTTTTGGGCTCAAATTTTCATCAACTTGTAGTATCAAATTCCATTTTTAAATGCAGTCCTAAAGTGTTTCAATTGGATGCTTGAGGAGGAAGTTACAACCTCGAAAAATTGGTCACTTGATCATGAATTTTTGTACTTAGTGAAATTTCAAAAACCCTAATTTTGACAATTTTGATCTTTTCCTTGCTTTTCTTGATTTAGCTTGATCAAACTCAATTATTTTCCATATTTTCATGATTCTGGACTTGAGAAGTCCATGGTTGACCAAAAAATGTCAAAAGTCAAACTTTGACTTTGAGCATCTGTTGACTTTTCATCAGTTGAATCAAAATTCTTCAACTATCAATAGATCAAACCTCTTTAGCTAATTTAATCACATGAATGGATCATAAAGATGCATTTTAAGCCTTTGAAACATACTCCAAGCCATGAGATCATGTTTTGGTAAAAAAAGTCAACATCAAGCTAACTTTTGCCAAAACCCTAATTTGGAGCTTCTGATGAATTGGGACTTGATGAACTTGAATTGATGCAATCTCAAACTTGATTATTGATGGAGGGAATCTCTTGATCACCATGAATGAGAGTAGGAGCTTTAGAAATTGAGGATCACACTAAACCCTGGTGGATCAACAACTTGAACTCCTTGATGCAAAATCCTAACTTATGGACAAGGCAAACAAGATATATTTTAGTATTTTCATGGGATTAGTAATGCATAAAAGACACACACAAGTAGGGGTTGATGCTATGCAAATGATGCAAATGAAGGTGAGATCTTAAGGGTAAAAATTAGGGTATGACAGTTAGCACAATAATATGGTTAACATTGATGTTAGAGTTAATAATCTGATATGGGACAAACTTAGCGCTATGTTAACCAATTGTAGCACAATTTATAAGGGAGATCATACTATGGGAGGCTGGTCAATAAAAGTTTATGTGCCATACATGTTAGGGATATGATAGAAATCATACTCGTAAAACATGTAGCACGAGTAAAAACCAAGGAGGGATCAAGCACTAAGGCAATGAGATTGGTCTATTACATCAATCAATCCTTCATGACAACTTAGGACAAACTTATGCATCAATCCAAAGTACTTCTAATGATCAATGATCAATCAAATGGTAGATTTGAAATGATGAAAGTTCATCAAGCATCAATCCAAACATCACGAACAAGATGGATAACAAATCATCCAATTCATCAAGGGAAACGAAAAAGAAAAAAAAGGAGAAGAAAGGATGAAGAGAGAACCAAATTGAATCAAGACTCAAGATCACTTCATCATCAATTTCAATCACCTTTCTTGGTGGATTAAAGCACTAAACCTATCATTAATACAAAGCACCAAAAATGAATTAAATGATTCATTTAATGATAGATTTGAATTGATGAAAGTTCAACCAACCTCATCAATACCCAAAGTCCATTAAAATTGAAGAGAAACTTGATCAACAAGCTATGATTCAAGGCAACAACCAGCAAGCCAATCAAAATGCAATAAAAAACAATGAAAATGCATGAAATAATTTTAAAATGAAAATAAGGGAGAAAATAAGAAAGAGGCCTCTAAACTAAAATCAATTGATCAAGAAAAAAATACAAGTCAGAAACAACTCAAGAATCATATGAAATTTTTTAGACAATTTAAAAATGCATAAAAGTAATTTTAAACTAATTAAAATGCATAAAAAATAAAGAAAATAAGGAAAAATAGGAAATGATGAAATAAAAATATGGAAAATAGCTCTGAAAATAGAAAATATTTTTAGGAAAATATGAGGAAAAAATAGGAATGAAAAATGTGACTAGATCTATTTTTTATGAATTTTCAAAATAAAATGAAAAAATAAAAATCAATTAAAATGAAATAAAATGCTGGAAAAAACATAAACCATCAAATCTGATCAATGGCTAGGAAAGAAAGCGCGCGTAGCCATCAGATCTCATTAAAAGAGATCTAAAGGTCCAAAACATGAGAGATACAGTAGACCTTAAATGAAAGCACGCGTTGGATCAGATTTAAAATAAAACAAACTCAGGCCTCCATGAGGCACCTCCAGTCATCTTCTCTAGTGAGTTGCTCACCGGATTTCGAAAAATGGCAAAGTTAGATCATGAGACCTATGCCATTGTGACCGTCTCATCAGTGCAAACTAAACCATAGGCTTCATTTTCATTTATTGAAAATGAGCATGGAGAATTTGATGGAAACTCAGAGAAATAAGCAAACACAAAAACAAAAATTAAATGACTAATATGAACAACCAACACAAGGTAAGTGAGGGGAGATAATCAGGAGGCAAAGTGCTACATCGTGGTAATTTGTTTGAGTCCAAAAGATGCTCAGAACTACCTTTTCTAAATGATGATCGAAGGTGTTGAAAACTGGATTTGGTCAGAGTAATTCAGTGAGTATCAAGGCTTGGTTCTTGTTGCTTTAGATTCAGGAGATGGTAGGGAAGCCAATGGAAGCAAGAAATGGAGTTGGAAAAGTTTTGAAATGAAACATGATATCTCAAAATTTGAAGAGAAATTCTGAGTTTCAGCAGATGTTTGAGGGGCTCTCAAAGCTTAGAATTCAGTGCAAATGCTTCCTCTATTTATAGCCGAGGTGAATGAATGGGATATGTGCAAGAATTTGTTGCACTCGTGTGAAGTGGAGTGTGCCAAGAGTGTGACCAAGCGTGATCATGAAGTCGGCCAAAACATAGTGTATTGCTTCTAATTTTGGGTCGTTTTGAATCACAAATCATCACTTAACATGATTAGGTACCAAACACATGCAAGGCTTGACTTAAAATTGAGATTTGGATGAAAATGAAAAACTGATCATGAACCATAATTCAGTTTCAAGTAGCCATGTTTATAGCTAGGCCAAATACAATCTACTTGTGCATTTCTTGATTTTATTTGAGCCAAATGCAGTAGAACACAATGAAAAAAGAATCAATCCAAAAGGATGCTTGAAATGAAAATGGCATAAGGTGGAAGTTGAGGTCGTGTCATCGAAAATCAGGTCAGGCATTAGGTCAAACAGGTCATGACCTATTTTTGTGCACAAATGGCCTTCAAGATTTGAGGTCCTTAGAGCATGAATTAATGTTTGATCTCTAAAGAAAAGCTGTAGAGGACATAAATAAGGATATTTGGCAAAAATAAGCACCCATAAAAGTTTAATAATGAAGAAGTTATGATCTTTGCAACATAGGCATGCCAATCTTGAACTTAGACCAAAAATTTCTAAGTCCACAAAATGACCTATAATGTCTTCAAACTTTTGATGGTCTTCCATGCACAATTGGATCTTTACTTGTGAAGAGAAGTTTGAGAGGATGTCAATATGAGTCATTTTCCCAAATAAGCACTAAAAAATGTTGAAGTATGAAGAAGTTGTGAAGTCTTGAACTTAGGCTTGAAATGTTGACTTTTTAGTCAAACTTCCTTGCACAAACTTGCAACCTTGGACATTTTATTGCATTTCAAAGCACATTGATGATCATATGGACATAAGATGATGTACTCTTGATTTTTCTTTGATGAAGCTTGCAATGGCTTTAGGAAACTTGTTGATGAAGGCATGGAAATAAACACATGAACCTTTGAAAATTCCTTGAGAAACAAGCCATCCAATCTTAAGATATCTTTGATCAAATGAAGTTGAGTGATGCTTGAGATTCCATAATTTAATATTAGAGGTCATGCTTTTATGAGAAGCCTTTGAAGATCAAAGGTTAACCACACTTTGACTCGAGGAACTCAAACCTTAGTTGAGGATGTAATCATTTGATGCTCTTGATTTCAAACCCTACCTTGTAAAAGAAACAAAAGGATACAAAACATATTTTTGTATTTTGATTAGAGGTTAGTAAAATATGAAGTATATAAGTACAAAAAGGAAAGATACATAAAGAGGTGCTTGATGATCTCTGCAAAGGCAAACCCAAAGGAGGGAGGGTTAGGAGACAACCAAGTTTGTGATCTTGATGCATTGTAAAGATGCAAAATGAGGTGGGATTTTAGGGGTTAAAATTAGGGTATGAAATCTAGCTTTTTCTCTATTTGGGTGGTGTTTTTGTTTGTGTTTTTTATGCTATTTGGTCTAGGTGTTTCTTTGAGTTTTGTTGAGTCTTTGCTTTTTTTTGAGTTTGTCCTTGATTTGGTACTTCTTGTGCCTATATTAGTTCTCCATTTGTATTTGTGAGGCCTCTTACCGCCTAATTATTTATATATAATATCTTTATTTTCTATTGTTATACCCCAAATTTTACCCCTTAGATGTCATAACATCTTGCACTTATATGTAGGGATCAATCATCTATGCATTTTCAACGAACCACTTCATCTGGCAAGTTTGTTTCTTTTGTATGAAAGCCAGGATTTGCACAAAGAGGAGGGCAAAGTCTCCTAATCCAAGCTCTCATATGATTCAAGGAAAGAAAGACAACTGAGGCTCTAAATGTAATCATCTGAGTTCATCTACATCCAAGGAGTCCAATTCAACAAGAAATCAAGTGTGTTTGGTTCCTATTACAAGTACCTTGAGCCACAGGTTCACCATACCTCAAACTAGGATTTTGTCAAGACAAGTTAGCCATTTCCTTTGATGTTGATCAAGATATGTTCCCAAGCCCTGGGACATGATTCCATGTGGTAATAGATATCCCTAGAGACCATCTATGAGTCTTGGAAGAAATTGAAGAAGCAAGATCATCATAGATCGTCCAGTGTATCCTGAGAAAGATTAGGGTTTGACTGAGGCTCTGACTTTTGAGATATTGATCCAAGATGAAGCATTCAAGTCTTTAATCCATCATGACATGTCTAATTATTAAGTTAGGGCATGAGAAATCAAGTTTTGAGAGGTTTCTTGCAATGAGGGCAATGTTTGGTCCTTGAAACTTCCTAAGTGTGGAAAATTCACTCCTTGGGCAAAATTGGGAAGGCCATAACTTCCAAACCACACATCCAAATTGAGTGACTCAAAGCTCAAATGGAAGCTCTTTCCATGAACTTCAAAGTGTATTAGAGGACCTTTCTTCAAAAAAATGCATGATTCTTAAGTTATAAGACTTGAAAGATAAGTTGCCTTTGGGACTTAGTGAAATTTTGGTCATTTACACCTTAATTTTCATCCAAATTTTACTCAATTTTTCACCTAGTTCCAAGCTTCAAATAAAAAATCTTTCGACATGAAAGTTGTTCCTTGTTCTTCAAGCTTTCCAAGCATGGGTAGAACTCCTAATTTGGATAAACCAATCTCAAGTTATGATGCTTTTAAAGTTAGGTGTTTCAAAGTGTGAAAACTCCATAACTTAGAAATTTTTCTAAGTCTTTTGGACAGCCCATGGTGAATGACTTCTTGGCATTTTTTCTCCATGTTACAAGCCTCATCTCAAGTCACATTCCACACGAACATTGCTCTATCAAATGCCTACTTTCCAAAGAGCCAAAGAACTCATAAATTGGAGCATTGATCATTAAGAAATTGTGCATCAAAGTGGCCATGGTACAAATGTATCACACATTTAGAAGTTCAGAATTTTTTTGCACGATTCTTATATGTTTATAGGCATAATTTCAACTTGCCTCCAACATGGAACTCGCTCTATTAAATGATCTCTTTCCAAAGCATCAAAAAGCATGTTGTTTGGACCATTGGTTGAAAAATTGTCATGTGCCAAAGAAAGGAACATGGTTTGGTTTCATCATGCCATCTTGTTTCATTTTGAACTACCACTTGAACCAAATTTAAACCAAAGCATGAACAAATCCCTGCGGCATCCCAAGCACCTACAAAGAGTCCAAACTTGTCAGTTTGTTGGTCTCAAAACTTACCTAAAACGTGCATCATCCTTTGACAAGCAAAAAGGGAGCAGTTGTCCATTCATGAAAGGGTGAAAGTGACCAAATTTGAGCAACATGTTTGCTAAATATCTCACCATCATCGATGCTGCTATGCTGAACACAAATCAACAAAGGCACACTCTCCCAACATCTGCCATAGCCAGCTCATGGACATGTCATAATCATGCTCACTTCTCAAAACATTGACCAAAACATTTTCAAATGAGGGTTCAGTTTTAAAAGGAGGTTTTGGGGGTGGGAAGGAGGCAGAAAAAGAGATAAGAGATCATCCTGAAAACCTCTCCATTTCTTTTTCATAGTCTTGCAAAAAGCTCTCAAAATTTTTTAATAATTTGGTCCTGCTTCATTTCCCTCGTGCCAATCATAAAACCATAAGCACTCCATGAAGTTTGTTTAGAGCATCAACACATATCAGAACAATAACAACAAGATCAGAACACCATCATACACCAACAATGAGCATGAAAACACTAAACGAAACCTTTAAGAACCTGTGAGTTTTATTTTGCCTCAACATAAAAAAAAAATCACCAACCAACAATACATCAGAACCAGATTCAACATTCTTTCACTATCTCTCTTTGCAAACCATTCCTCTAAAACTCCCTCTTTGTGCAACCTCAACGTACCACACAAAACTTGAGCAACATGTGAAGTTTTATTTACAACCAAGAGAGTAGAAAGTAAAGCTACTCATCAGCTTGTGTTTTGGGAAAGAGAGAAACTCAGCCATTTGGAATCTTCAAGTTCGTACTATTAAAGGGGCAGTTGACTCTCTCCACTTGGTAACCCTTACTCTTTTTTTTCTCCATGCTCATGGCTATGTGTTCATATGTTTAAAGTTGATTGGTTTTAAATATTGTTATCATGTTTACATGTGGCATTCATGTTGTTTTGGGTTGATAGCATAAGATCAGTTTGGGTTTGTATTGATACTTTGAAAATATGATAGCATCGCTTCAGTTCTGATACATGACTTTCATTTACATATTCTCCATGTCCATGTATACATAGATGACCTCATTCCTGTTAGTTTGTTTGTATGTTTACACTTGTTGAAGTCTGAAGTAATATTATGTTTATCATTAATCATGCTCCATCATGCTTATAGTTTGAAAACTTTGCTTTCATATTCGTTCTATCCATGTTTGAGATGGTATCATGAGTTGTTCAAGGGTTAGAAATGTTCCACGTCCTGAATGTTATACAAGAAATTTTGCTTCGTGAGTGTTGGTTGAGGTTTGTATGCATGGAGCAATATAAGAAACCTTGCGTGGCAGCATGGAATTGGTAGAAGGACGTTTTTTCCCGTTAGTCACTTAAGTAAGAGGGTGACCAATTGAGCTTTGTTTTCCTAGCGTGTACAATGTTTTCACGTGTTATTTTTCGCTGAAAAACCATTTTCTTCCGTTAGAAGGGTTTCAGAATTATTAAGGGTGGCTTATACATTGGATGTATAACCACCCCAGTGGTAGAGAGTATGTGCTGCAATCAAGGGGTCTGGGGTTCGAATCCCCCTCGCCCCAGACACCATTTTGGTTGTTTTATTTTGGTTTCTCTCTTAGTTTCCTACTTGGGCCTGAATTGCTAATAACACCTCCATCTCTCTGGCCCATGTGCGCTGTAACACAAACCCAATTCCTTTCAAATTTCTAATACACCCCCATTGTTTTAGTTTAAAACAACATTTTATTTCTTTTTTTTTTCTTTTCATTTTAATTCTAATTATTTAAAATATTTTCTCTCACTAAAAAACTCCCAAAAATTCATAAATACTTTATAATGGTTAATTTAATTTTCTCTAAATTAATTTTTTCATTTTATTTTATTCTCATATTTATTTCTAAAACTCCAAAAATATGCATAAGCTTATATTTAATTTTGTACTTCTTTTGAAAATCAACCTTGTCTTGAGAACCTCTTTGAGAGTTTGCCTTGGAGTGTTTTAAGATGTGAGAGAGTATTTGAGAGGGTTCCTTGACCTTGGATAAGTTTATTCTATTAGGGTTTGTTTGAACCTTTTTGGCCTTTGTTGCTTAGTATCATATCTTTGACATTTTGTCTTTGATTTTAAACTTTTTGAGGATGATATCTTTGTCACCCTTATATGTTCACTTATCCATATTTGTTGTGAATTATCCCATCATACTTTTCCATGATCATACATGAAAGTTTATGTTGATTAATGTCTACCATCTTTGAATTCTTGAACTCACTTCATTCATTTAATCTCAATTCACTTCTAACACTCTTGCTAAATAATTTGTTATCTCCCCCTCCTTCCATAGAAAAGTCTCTCTAGTGACCTCAAAGTCATAAATAGCTCATTACCAGCTTTGACCTCATATTCATAGCCACCTCCCTCCTTGACCTCATAGTCATAGGATATCAGCTTTGACCTCATAGTCATGGCCACCTTCTCTTTGACCTCATAGTCATAGGATACTTTCCTTTTGGCCTCATAACCATTTAATCTTACAACTTAGAATTAAGTTAGAGTTCTTGGACACTATGTGGAACTCATCACTTTGAGTATTCACTTTCACCCATCACAACTTAGACTTAGAGAGTTTCTTAAACTCTATATGAGCTCATACTCATTTCCCCTTGGAACTTTGGCCATAGTCAATAGTTCCTCACCCTTAGTTAGGTGAACTACAAATGCTCTGATTCTTTAGTCAGATACGTAGGCATAAGATGCGACATCTTGGCGAGCATACTTAATGTACATACCCTAGGTCTTTACCTTAACACTTTCCTTAGCAAACATAACATAAAAAAAATACTAACAAGAGGTTCCTGTAGAGTATTACAGATACTTAGGGTGCTTATACCTTTCCTTAGTATAACCAATCCCCGAACTTAGTTTCTCTTATTAGGGTTTTCGTTCTTTACCCTTTCCTGTGGATAAATCAAAGCTCGGTGGTGAATTTCATAGTTGTGTGATGCAAGTTAATTAATAGCTTGTTATCCGATTCTCACTGCAACAGAAATGACGACTTCACTGGGGACAATTATTTTGAGGGTTGAGCCTACCTTGTTTTGTTTATGTTATTTATGTGTGTTTGCTATACTTGTACATATCTGTATATATTGGTATACCTGTTTTGCTTGGGATCTTCTGTGTGCAGGGTGCTACTGTTGAGTGGTGAGATAAGTCCTAACCCGGACTTGAGAGCACTTATTATAGGACGATGGTATATTCAAGGAGGCTTTGAGGGAGTCGATTCCCGAAAAAGTTGACTTGAGACACCATTACTCAGTTGAGGTCCTCTTGAGAGTCTAGTAATGTTGAACGAGTCTATTCGTGAAAACGTGCTACTCTCGACCTAGCTGCCCTTGATATTGAGAACCGTAGTTACCTCTAAACCCCACTTGGAATTTTTAGGATGTAGTGCAGTGACCATGAGGGAGTCTATTCCTGAAAGGGTTGTCACGCGATACTACACTTAGACGAGATTCTCTTGAGAAAATTATTGACTTCCGAGTCATTCGGGAAATCGATAATATCCGAAAGATGGGTCGTTGACTCTGGGAACTTTTTAGAACCCTGTTCTGCAGTTGATAAACCCATAGTACACACCTATTAGGATAGGTAGACCATGGCTCCACTCTTGTGACTCCTAAACCTAGGACTTGTGTGTTTTGATGTGTGTACATATGTTTGTGTTTAGGCATACATCCATCCATTCATGTTAGCCCTTTGGTTCCAAGGAATTCAAGTGCTTTTTTTCCCTTGCAGGATCAATAAAGATCATTGGTTTTAAAGCTAAACTCTTCAGCTTTCAAAAAGTTTGCAACTTGTCTTTAAGTTCCTTGAAACCATTTGGCTTGCATTTTCACCCCATGCACATGTCGTCGCATTCACATCTCATTTGCATCTCTGAGTCTTGAGTCTCCCTTCTTCTTCTATGTCTGAAGGATACCTAGCACCTATTTAAGACAATGGTAGCAATGAATGAAATTCTGAAGAACCAGGAAGATTTGAAAGAGGAGGTCAGAACCCTCAAAGGCCAGATGAATTGGGTTCTGGAAACTTTGCAAGCTCTGATGGAAAAAGAGGAGCACGCTCACCCAGTTACTCCTAGAGAAGTTGTCAGTTCATAGTCTCTTGTGGTTCCTCTAACTCAAGGACCTCCTTAGTATCAAGGGTCAGACCGCCGTCAGCCGCGTCAGCATACACGACAAATGCCAAGAAAGCCAGAGAGGAATTTCACTCAGCTACCAATGTCATACAGTCAATTCTTTCCAGACTTAATCAAAGGTGAATTTATAGTGCCAGAGGAGATAGAGTCAGTGCCTTTTCCATACCCGCCAGGTTTTGACGCCAACGCTCGATGTGACTACCATGATGGGGCACAAGGGTATTTAATTGAAGACTGCAAGATGCTCAGGAGTAAGGTTCAGACTTTGTTAGACTCTGAGAGGATCTCATTCATGCCTCAAGGCATTCAAATCAACAATCCTTTGCCATCTCCTGTGGTTCTCCCATGCCAAGGATCTGCCTTTGGAGGAACTTCGTACCATCCAGCATTGGATCTTGGTCTTACACTAGAATATCATCATCATCAGGAGTCTACCAAAAGGACGTTCCAGCCTCCAACGATTATTTCTCCTCGAGGTTCCCAAAACCAAAACAAGAAGAAGTACCCTGTCGAAAGAGGAAAGGTTAACTGCCAGCCTATTCTAGTGCCATTGAGCAAAGTTTTCCCCCCTGTTGATTCAAAACAAGTTGGTGACTCCTCGACTTCTCAACCCTGTGCCTGGACCTTGGCACAATCCAAACCTAACTTGTGAATTCCACAAAGGAGCGGAAGGGCATGACTTGGATGGTTGTCGAGCCTTAGAAGCTACTGTGCAAAGGCTAATTTATGGTAGGGATCTGATCCTGGAAGAAGATCGCCCAAAGATTGAATGTAAGTTTCATACTGGGACAATGGGGCATCCCATTGAAGAGTGCAAAGATTTCGAGCAAAAAGTGCTAAATTTGCTAAAAACGCTGCAACCTCAAGAAGGTACGTCAGATGCTAATGTCTCGACTTTTGAAGCAAAAGGCAAAAGACTTGCAATGCCTCTCAAGGTTCTGTATCACAAGGGACAAGTGATCAATGGCGAAGGTGTTCCTTCATATGGGCCTGGAAACTGAAATCTTCTGAAATCAATTCGCCAAAGTTGGCTGTATTTTGTTCATTTCAGTATTTTTAATTGTATTTCCTTTGCACTTTGAATTTGTATTTGCTTATAAGCTTTGTTGTACTTTCAAATTGGCAAGATAAATGAAATGTTTGTGCACCTTTTGATTAAGTCCATTCGTTTCACTCATTTACTTTTATGTTCATAAAAACAAAAACAAAATATATAATATTTATCTGTTCCACTTCATCAAACTGTTTGTTGTTAAACAAAGATTGGGGAGGATGATGAAAACATTATACCCATAACTGCTGTGGTATGCTTTCGATTAAACCTTGCCGATGATGTAAGGCATTGTTTCGATTCCCAAACACCGGCGAAATTAGGAAGATAATCCCTCGTTAACCCTTCGAGCCTAGAAGTAGAAGTTTTCTTTCTTTACACAAAAAACCCTTAAATCTCA
This sequence comes from Lathyrus tuberosus, assembly GCA_022829125.1. Taxonomy (NCBI): domain Eukaryota; kingdom Viridiplantae; phylum Streptophyta; class Magnoliopsida; order Fabales; family Fabaceae; genus Lathyrus; species Lathyrus tuberosus. The sequence continues at coordinate 449,250 of JALAZF010000820.1, read as the reverse complement.
ACCTTGGGGCAAGGTAGTTCTCAGTTTAACTTGGTTATGTAATCAAACGCAAGCGCTTCATGCAAGACACCAGTCATCTCTCTCAAATCAAATGAAAATGTTGTACAAGTTGTATGACAACAAAGACAAAAAGAGGTCTCATAACCTCAAACAAAGACAAGATGAGGTCTGATAACCTCAAACAAAGACAAAAAGAGGTCACATAACCTCAAACAAAGATAAGAAGAGGTCTCAAAACCTCAACAAAGACAAGAAGAGGTCTCATAACCTCAGTAGAGACAAGAAGAGGTCTCAAAACCTTAGCAATAAAGGACAATCAAATTTTATAAGGGAGTAATGACAACCCTAGGTGTCTTAATCATCACCAACTATCATCAGTTCAATTTCCAGCCTATGGGAATCTGAATGTATAGCCTAAGTTAACTGAGCGTAGGATTGGAGTTCATCACGGAGTTTGGGTGTGGACAAATAAACTTTGAGCCTTTATCTTTTGTTTTCATGAACCGTGAACCAAGCCATATTATAACCCTTAAAATACCTAATTGAGGTAAGGTTATTTTGAAGGCATACTACAACAATGTTGATTAACCTGACTCCTAATAATCTTTGCTAATTGGGTGTGTTGATCGCTTCATCTGTCATTTTGTAAATGATTAGATCACTTTTGTTTTTGATTATTTGACCATTCCACTTTGTGTGTTTCATCAATAAAACCTTGATTTCAAAATCTTGCATGAATTTTGCATTGAAGTTGCCAATTTTAAATGAACAATACTTGTTTGCAAGACAATTCAATATCAAAGGAATCCCAACAAATGTAGCTAGCTAGGGAATTTGACTTGATAAAGGGCTTAGTCTAAGGCATCTCCTCCATAGATCAAGCATCCCAAGAGCTACTAAATCAGGGGCAGAAACTCTTAAAATTCAGGATATTGGGGCAAGCCTTCTTAAGGCCATCTTATGACAAGTTTAGACTCCAATGACCCATCAACAGGGGCAAACTTGTTCCCTTGTTGTCACTACCACAATCTAAGGATTTGTATTGCAAAATACGGTTGAATTGGGGCAGTTATGTCAGGATCCATGAATCTCTCCAAGAGTTTAAAGACATTGGAGCATCTGGTATGCCAATTCTTCTGTAAAATCCTTTTGATGACTTATCCTCACGAACCAGTTAATCAGGGACAGTCAGGTCGAGATTCGACAAATCTCTCAAAGGTCAGTTAATCTCGGGCATTTCCTTCACTGATCAACCAAGCTGGCAGGGGCAAGTGTGTTCCCCAGTTGTCAATAACCAGTCTGAAAAACAAGTTCAAGGACTTTGTTGTGCAAGTGCAGTTAAACTGGGGTAGTTATGCCGAGATTCATGAATCTAAGAGTTTGAACATATTGGGGCATTTCGTATGCCAATTATTCTGTAAAATCCTCTTGGTATTTTCTCCCAATATACCATATAGCCTGGGGCAGATAAGATTTAAAGATGATCATTATGCTAGTGGGATGTAGAACTACTCTGTTCTTGTGATATCCTTTGCCAGCTCCCCAGTAAGCTGTTACTTCAGCTAATCTTGGCAATTCTCCATGGATTTCCTTCCAGTAAATAAATCAAGCTCATGATGGAAATCCTAGTGAAGTCATGATACTATACTCCGAGTGGAAGTACTCCTTCTCCCTCAGAGAAGTTTGTAACCTTGAAGTAGAGTAGCTAATTCTTCTTATTCATCCCCAGTAGTGGTCTAATCTGTTGAGTTTAGCTGGGTATCCTTGTCGAGATGTTTATTTCATCTCCAGTCTCGTTTCCCTTTGTCTGTTTTGTCAGCATAAGTATAAGCATATACATAGCATCTTAGCATTTCTGCTATCTTTTTGGTGTTTACCTGCTTTGTGCACTTTGGCGTTTATCTCCCCAAGTGACTGGGTTTGTCTATTCTCTCCAATAGAGTTGTCAGCCCTAGGCATAAAGTGCCCATCTTTTCTGAATTCCCTACAGAGTTTGATCCTCATGGATGATGGTTGGTTCAGTTATCTTTTCCATGTTTTGATAAGATTAATCCCCATTTGAGCTCATTCCTCAATGGTTGGAGTCTTGTTTGACCGTATCTTTCTAGCTTGTTCCTATATTGATTTTTGGCCCCTGGCAAGTGTACTATTGGGCCTGTTTAGGTTGCTGAACCTAGTTTGAACGTGCATTTATTTTGCACCATGTCTCGCAGGAAGAATCTTTTGCAAATCCTAGTTGAAGACAAAATCTTTTCTCCAACAGTGTTGTGATATCAATATCTCTGTGGAATTTATAACCAATAACAAGTAGCAATTCTTGGAGAAGCTTGTTTTTCTATGGCGATAAGTGGTAGTCTCTTCTGAGAAGCTTATCCATCTCTGGTAATATTCAATCTTTTTGTAACCATAAATGGTATTCCCCAGAAAGTCTAATCTTCATTTATGCAACCCCGGTACTAACCTATCTGATACTTAATCTCCTCATATGGATACCTAAAGTCCAGTAATTGTTGGAATTGCTTATTTCAGGCCAGCTATGAACCTTGGTAAGATATGAACCTAAAACCTCAGGTCAGCTATGAACCTTGGTCAGATATGAACCTAAAACCTCGGGTCAGCTATGAACCTTGGTCAGATATAAACCTAAAACCTCAGGTCAGCTATGAACCTTGGTCAGATATGAACCTAAAACCTCAGGTCAACTATGAACCTTGGTCAGAAATGAACCTAAAACCTCAGGTCAGCTATGAACCTTGGTCAGATATGAACCTAAAACCTCAGGTCAGCTATGAACCTTGGTCAGATATGAACCTAAAACCTCAAGTCAGCTATGAACCTTGGTCAGATATGAACCTAAAACCTCAGGTCAGCTATGAACCTTGGTCAAATATGAACCTAAAACCTCAGGTCAGCTATGAACCTTAACCTCAAATCAAATGTGAACCTGAAGTTTAAAAACCAGGTCAGATATGAACCTAAATTAGGTAGGCTATGAACCTTAACCCCAGGTCAAATATGAACCCGAAGTATAAAAACCAGGTCAGATATGAACCTAAACCCGGTCAGCTATGAACCTTAACCTCAGGTCAAATGTGAACCCGAAGTTTAAAAACCAGGTCAGATATGAACCTAAACCCGGTGAATTATGAACCTTAACCTTAGGTCAAATGTGAATCCGAAGTTTAAAAACTAGGTTAGATATGAACCTAAACCAGGTCAGCTATGAACCTTAACCTCAGGTCAAATGTGAACCTGAAGTTTAAAAATCCGGTCAGATATGAACCTAAACTAGGTCAACTATGAAACTTAACCTCAGGTCAAATGTGAACCCGAAGTTTAAAAACTAGGTCAGCTATGAACCTTAACCTCAGGTCAAATGTGAACCCGAAGTTAAAAAACCAGGTCAGCTATGAACCTTAACCTCAGGTCAAATGTGAACTCGAAGTTTAAAAACCAGGTCAGATATAAACCTAAATCAGGTCAGCTATGAACCTTAACCTTATGTCAAATGTGAACCTGAAGTTTAAAAACCAGGTCAGATATGAACCTAAACCAGGTCAGCTATGAACCTTAACCGCAGGTCAAATGTGAACATGAAGTTTAAAAACCAGGTCAGATATGAACCTAAACCAGGTCAGCTATGAACCTTAACCTCAGGCCAAATGTGAACCCGAAGTTTAAAATCCAGGTCAAATGTGAACCTACACCTAGGTCAGATATGAACCTAAAGTCCAATAATTGCTGGCATTGTTTATCTCAGGTCAACTGTGAACCTTGGTCAGCTATGAACCTAAACTTTGGTCACCGATGAACCTAAGCTCCAGTAATTGCTGGCATTGTTTGTTTTAGGCCAGATGTGAACCTAAATCTCAGGTCAAATGTGAACTTAAACCCAGGTCAGATATGAACCTAAAGTCCAGTGATTGCTGGAATTGTTTCAAACTAGGTCAAATGTGAACCTAAACTCCGGTCAAATGTGAACCTAAAGTTTGAAAACCTAGTCAGATATGAACCTAAACACAAACCAACTCATATTGGTATTTTTAAGGCCCAACTCATATTGGTGTCCAAAGTCCAGTCTTTGCTGGCAAACCAACTCATGTGGGCATTCAAAGTCCAACTCATATTGGCATCTCATCTAACCCAAATTGGTATCTTACCCAACTTAAATTGGTGTTTGTCAGTATCATCCATACTATGAGCCCAGTGTTTACTGGCGTTTTATTTCCAAGTCCAATCATTGTTGGTACTTTAATCTTATTCCCAACAAAGGTTCAGGCATTATCAACATCTCTTTGAGAGTCCTTGTGATTAATCATCATTTGGCACGTGCAGAGTTTATCTCTGTCTTTTCTAGATTTTCTTGAAGATCCCGTTTGAACTCTTCAATATAAGAAACCCCCAGAAAATCTTTGTAGGATGTGTATCATTTTATTTCAGATTGATCCCCAATGGAGATCATGTCTTCCTTCTGGTTTCATGCCCGGTAAGGAGTGTGTTTTTATTTCCCCAGTGTCGTCCGGTCAGATATGAACCTGTCGTCCATCTCCCTGGATCTTTCCCCAGTGGAGAACACCTCTCCGGCTCCTATCTCCAGTGAGATCTGTGAGGTTTCCCCTCAGTTTTAGTTTTTCTATCCCCAGTATTTCCTTAGAGTCTCCCAAGTGAGTCTCTTTTGTTGGTTAGTTTGCATCCCCAGTGAGTCTATCTCATGGGTGCTAACCTACATTCTTCCCCAGGTGAAGCTCACCTGTGTTTGGTAGCTTTTTATTCTTTGGTGTCCTGTTTGTCTGCAATTTTGCACTATCATGGCATCATATCATCATACTAGAAGTTTATGGCATGTCAGCATCTGCATGTCCGTCGCCTGTCCTTAGCATCTACATTCCATCTAAGGGCAAAATTTTCGGTTTGCTATATTTAAATACCTTTCACCTTGATGTCCCGAGGATTTTCATTCCTCGTGCCATCCGGTAAGCTATTTAAATAGGGGCAACTGTTGTACCCAAAATTTTACCCCTTAGATGTCATAACATCTTGCACTTATATGTAGGGATCAATCATCTATGCATTGTCAACTAACCACTTCATCTGGCAAGTTTGTTTCTTTTGTATGAAAGCCAGGACTTGCACAAAGAGGAGGGCAAAGTCTCCTAATCCAAGCTCTCATATGATTCAAGAAAAGAAAGACAAATGAGGCTCCAAATGCAATCATCTGAGTTCATCTACATCCAAGGAGTCCAATTCAACAAGAAATCAAGTGTGTTTGGTTCCTATTACAAGTACCTTGAGCCACAGGTTCACCATACCTCATACTAGGGTTTTGTCAAGACAAGTTTGCCATTGCCTTTGATGTTGATCAAGATATGTTCCCAAGCCCTGGGACATGATTCCATGTGGTAATAGACATCCCTAGAGACCATCTATGAGTCTTGGAAGAGATTGAAGAAGCAAGATACTCATAGATCATCCAGTGTATCCTGAGAAAGATTAGGGTTTGACTGAGGCTCTTACTTTTGAGATATTGATCCAAGATGAAGCATTCAAGTCCTTAATCCATCATGACATGTCTAATTGTTAAGTTAGGGCATGAGAAATCAAGTTTTGAGAGGTTTCTTGCAAAGAGGGCAATGTTTGGTCCTTGAAACTTCCTAAGTGTGGAAAATTCACTCCTTGTACAAAATTGGGAAAGCCATAACTTCCAAACCACACATCCAAATTGAGTGACTCAAAGCTCAAATGGAAGCTCTTTCCATGAACTTCAAAGTCTATTAGAGGACGTTTCTTCAAAAAATGCATGATTCTTAAGTTATGAGACTTGGAAGATAAGTTGCCTTTGGGACTTAGTGAAATTTTGGTCATTTTCACCTTAATTTTTATCCAACTTTGACTCAATTTTTCACCAAGTTCCAAGCTTCAAATAAAAAATCTTTGGACATGAAAGTTGTTCCTTGTTCTTCAAGCTTTCCAAGCATGGATAGAACTCCTCATTTGGATAAACCAATCTCAAGTTATGATGCTTTTAAAGTTAGGTGTTTCAAAGTGTGAAAACTCCATAACTTAGAAAATTTTCTAAGTCTTTTGGACAGCCCATGGTGCATGACTTCTTGGCACTTTTTCTCCATGTCACAAGCCTCATCTCAAGTCACTTTCCACATGAACATTTCTCTATCAAATGCCTACTTTCCATAGAGCCAAAGAACTCACAAATTGGAGCATTGATCATTAAGAAATTGTGCATCAAAATGGCCATGGTACAAATGTTTCACACACTTAGAAGTTCAGAATTTTTTTGCACGATTCTTATATGTTTCTAGGCATAATTTCAACTTGCCTCCAACATGGAACTCGCTCTATTAAATGATCTCTTTCCAAAGCATCAAAAAGCATGTTGTTTGGACCATTGGTTGAAAAATTGTCATGTGCCAAAGATAGGAACACGGTTTAGTTTCATCATGCCATCTTGTCTCACTTTGAACTACCACTTGAACCAAATTTAAACCAAAGCATGAACAAATCCCTGCAGCATCCCAAGCACCTACAAAGAGTTCAAACTTGTCAGTTTGTTGGTCTCAAAACTGACCTAAAACGTGCATCATCCTTTGACAAGCAAAAAGGGAGCAGACGCCCATTCATGAAAGGGTGAAAGTGACCAAATTTGAGCAGCATGTTTGCTAAACATCTCACCATCATCCATGCTGCTATGCTGAACACTAACCAACAAAGGCACACTCTCCCAACATCTGCCATAGCCAGCTCAAGGACATGTCATAATCATGCTCACTTATCAAAACATTGACCAAAACATTTTCAAATGAGGGTTCAGTTTTAATTGGAGGTTTTGGGGGTGGGAAGAAGGAGGAAGAAAAAGAGATAAGAGATCATCCTGAAAACCTCTCTATTTCTTTTTCATAGTCTTGCAAAAAGCTCTAAAAAATTTGCAAGAATTTGGTCCTGCTTCATTTCCCTCGTGCCAATCATAAAACCATCAGTACTCCATGAAGTTTGTTTAGAGCATCAATACATATCAGAACAATAACAACAAGATCAGAACACCATCATACACCAACAATGAACATGAAAACACTACACGAAACCTTTAAGAACCTGTGAGTTTCTTTTTGCCTCAACATAAAAAAAAAACCACCAACCAACAATACATCAGAACCAGATACATCATTCTTTCACTATCTCTCTTTGCAAACCACTTCTCTAAAACTCCCTTTTTGTGCAACCTCAACGTATCACACAAAACTTGAGCAACTTGTGAAGTTTTATTTGCAACCAAGGTAGTAGAAAGAAAAGCTACTCATCAACTCATGTTTTGGGAAAGAGAGAAACTCAGCCATTTGAAATCTTCAAGTTCGTACTATTAAAGGGGTCGTGGACTCTCTCCACTTGGTAACCCTTACTCTTTTTTTTTCTCCATCCTCATGGCTATGTGTTCATATGTTTAAAGTTGACTGGTTTTAAATATTCTTATCATGTTTACATGTGGCATTCATGTTGTTTTGGGTTGATTGCATAAGGATCAGTTTGGGTTCGTATTGATACTTTGAAAATATGATAGCATCACTTCAGTTTTGATACATGACTTTCATTTACTTATTCTCCATGTCCATGTATACATAGATGACCTTATTGCTGTTAGTTTGTTTGTATGTTTGCACTTGTTGAAGTCTGAAGTAATATTATGTTTGTCATTAATCATGCTCCATCATGCTGATAGTTTGAATACTTTGCTTTCATATTCGTTCTATCCATGTTTGAGATGGTATCATGAGCTGTTCAAGGGTTAGAAGTGTTCCACGTCCTGAATGTTATACAAGAAATTTTTCTTCGTGAATGTTGGTTGAGATACAAGTTTGTAATGGATTGGATAATGTGCAAGAACCACCAAGGTTGTTATTCTGGTTTTTTTTAACGTGCTATTTGAGGTTTGTATGCATGGAGCAATATAAGAAACCTTGCGTGGCAGCATGGAATTGGTATAAGGCATTTTTGTCCATTAGTCACTTAAGTAAGAGGGTGACCAATTGAGCTTTGTTTTCCTAGCGTGTACATTGTTTTCACGTGTTATTTTTCGCTGAAAAACCATTTTCTTCCGTTAGAAGGGTTTAATAATTATTAAGGGTGGCTTACACATTGGATGTATAGCCACCCCAGTGGTAGAGAGTATGCGCTGCAATTAAGGGGTCTGGGGTTCGAATCCCCCTCTCCCAGACACCCTTTTGGTTGTTTTATTTTGTTTTCTCTCTTAGTTTCCAACTTGGGCCTGAATTGCTAATAACACCTCTATCTCTCTGGCCCATGTGCGCTGCAACACAAACCCAATTCCTTTCAAATTTCTAATACACCCCCATTGTTTTAGTTTAAAACAACATTTTATTTCTTTTTTTTTTCTTTTCATTTTAATTCTAATTATTTAAAATATGTTCTCTCACTCAAAAACTCCCAAAAATTCATAAATACTTTTTAGGCTTAATTTAATTTTCTCTAAATTTATTTTTTCATTTTATTTTGTTCTCATATTTATTTCTAAAGCTCCAAAAATATGCATAACCTTATATTTAATTGTGTACTTATTTTGAAAAGTAACGTTGTCTTGAGAACCTCTTTGAGAGTTTGCCTTGGAGTGTTTTAAGATGTGAGAGAGTATTTGGGAGGGTTCCTTGACCTTGGATAGGTTTATTCCATTAGGGTTTGTTTGTACCTTTTTGGCCTTTGTTGCTAAGTCTCATATCTTTGACATTTTGTATTTGATTTCAAACATTTTGAGGATGCTATCTTTGTCACCCTTATGTGTTCACGTATCCATGTTTGTTGTGAATTATCCCATCATACTTTGCCATGCTTATACATGAAATTTTATGTTGATTAATGTCTACCATCTTTGAATTCTTGAACTCCCTTCATTCATTTAATCTCAATTCACTTGTAACACTCTTGCTAAATAAGTTGTTATCTCCCCCTCCTTCCAAAGGAAAGTCTCACTAGTGACCTCAAATTCATATATGGCTCATTACCAAGGTTGTCAAACTCGCGAGTCTACTCAGATTCGTAAAGGGTCTGTAGACTCTACTCGTAGACTCGACTCGCAAACTCGTATGAGTTTATGAAATATTAAAACGATATTCAAAAACCTATATGTGACACATACATTACACACACATATATTTTTAAACTTGTAAATGCCTTATATATGATACCAATATATATATATATATATATATATATATATATATATATATATAATAGAACACCAATTAACATCAAAATTTAAATTTCATGCTTCATAATAATTTTCTGAACAAAAAACTCAATAATAAAACAAACAAAATCGAAAGTATGTTGTTAATGACTTAAGATACAAATTCTTCTTAATTGGTTACTACATAAAGCAAAAAAATCATAAAACAAATATGCTGATAGCTTTAAACATCCAAAGCTCTAGTGAAATCATCACATATCATCACCATCATCGTCATCGGTATCTTGAGTATCATCATCAAACTCTACCCTAGATGAAACATCTTCTTCATCATTAACTAAAGTTGGATTTTTTGATGTTCCACTTCCACCTATTTCAACAATGCAACCATCACCACCACCACCACTACCACCACTTTGCACAATATTAGTAACAGCGAAATCAACTACCACATCCTTGTTAACAATAATGTCATCTTTCTCAATGTTATCTTTAGTTTTCACATTTTCTTCATTAGGATGTCAGCTATCCATTCATCATCTTTATACAAGAGAATATACTTGAGAAACATCCAAGTGAAACATATAATAAAATACTTACACAACTAATGATTGATTTATGAGAACGAACGCAAACAAAGCAAGAGACAGAAGAAACACACACCGTCGTTGAACTAAGGAAGAAACTTTGATGAAATAAGAGACTATGAGAGAGGCTTTTATAATTCCCATAGAAGAAAAAAAAGGGGTTTTTTTAATAAAATAAAATATTTTGGGGAGTTTAATTCAAAAAAATTATAGACTCATAAACTCGCCATAGACTCGCGAGTCTATAGAAGTTTGTGTGAGTCTACCAGAGTATACTTTAGTCTATCAAAAAAGGATTTTATGTGCGAGTCTACTCGTTTTTGCTTCCTACACTCGTAAACTCGTACGAGTTTACGAGTCTACCCGCGAGTTTGCCAACCATGCTCATAACCATTCAATCTTATAACTTAGAATTAAGTTAGAGTTCTTGAACTCTATGTGGAACTCATCACTTTGAGTATTCACTTTAACCCATCACAACTTAGACTTAGAGAGTTTCTTAAACTCTATATGAGCTCATACTCATTTCCCCTTGGAACTTTGGCCATAGTCAATGGTTCCTCACCCTTAGTTAGGTGAACTACAGTTGCTCTGATTCTTTAGTCAGATACATAGGCACAATATGCGACGTCTTGGCGAGCATACTTAGTGTACATACCCTAGGTCTTTACCTTAGCCACCCCAGTGGTAGAGAGTATGCGCTGCAATCAAGGGGTCTGGGGTTCGAATCCCCCTCGCCTCAGACACCCTTTTGGTTGTTTTATTTTGTTTTCTCTCTTAGTTTCCAACTTGGGCCTGAATTGCTAATAACACCTCCATCTCTTTGGCCTATATGCGCTGCAACACAAACCAAATTCCTTTCAAATTTCTAATACACCCCCATTGTTTTAGTTTAAAACAAAATTTTATTTCTTTTTTTCATTTTCATTTTAATTCTAATTATTTAAAATATTTTCTCTCACTCAAAAACTCCCAAAAATTCATAAATACTTTTTTATGCTTAATTTAATTTTCTCTAAATTTATTTTTCATTTTATTTTATTCTCATATTTATTTCTAAAACTCCAAAAATATGCCTAACCTTATATTTAATTTTGTACTTCTTTTGAAAATCAACCTTGTCATGAGAACCTTTTTTGGAGTATGCCTTGGAGTGTTTTAAGATGTGAGAGAGTATTTGAGAGGGTTCCTTGACCTTGGATAGGTTTATTCCATTAGGGTTTGTTTTTACCTTTTTGGCCTTTGTTGCTAAGTCTCAAATCTTTGACATTTCGTCTTTGATTTCAAACTTTTTGAGGATGCTATCTTTGTCACCCTTTTTTGTTCACTTATCTATGTTTGTTGTGAATTATCCCATCATAATTTGCCATGGTCATACATGAAAGTTTATGTTGATTAATGTCTACCATCTTTGAATTCTTGAACTCACTTAATTCATTTAATCTCAAATCACTTGTAACACTCTTGCTAAATAAGTTGTTATCTCCCCCTCCTTCCAAAGGAAAGTCTCTCTAGTGACCTCAAAGTCATAGATAGCTCCTTACCAGCTTTGACCTCATAGTCATAGCCACCTCCCTCCTTGACCACATAGTCATAGGATATCAGCTTTGAACTCATAGTCATGGCCACCTTCTCTTTGACCTCATAGTCATAGGATACTTTCCTGTTGGCCTCATAACCATTCAATCTTACAACTTAGAATTAAGTTAGAGCTCTTGGACTCTAGGTGGAACTCATCACTTTGAGTATTCACTTTCACCCATCACAACTTAGACTTAGAGAGTTTCTTAAACTCTATATGAGCTCATACTCATTTCCCCTTAGAACTTTGGCTATAGTCAATGGTTCCTCACCCTTAGTTAGGTGAACCACGGTTGCTCTGTTTGTTTAGTAAGATACGTAGGCACAAGATGCGACGTCTTGGCGAGCATAATTAGTGTACATACTCTAGGTCTTTACCTTAGCCACCCCAGTGGTAGAGAGTATGCGCTGCAATCAATGGGTCTGGGGTTCGAATCCCCCTCGCCCCAGACACCCTTTTTGTTGTTTTATTTTGTTTTCTCTCTTAGTTTCCAACCTGGGCTTGAATTGCTAATAACACCTCCATCTCTCTGGCCCATGTGCGCTGCAACACAAACCCAATTCCTTTCAAATTTCTAATACACCCCCATTGTTTTAGTTTAAAACAAAATTTTATTTCTTTTTTTTTCCTTTTCATTTTAATTCTAATTATTTAAATTATTTTCTCTCACTCAAAACTACAAAGAATTCTTAAATACTTTTTTATGCTTAATTTAATTTTCTCTAAATTTATTTTTTCATTTTATTTTATTCTCATACTTATTTCTAAGACTCTAAAAATATGCATAACCTTATATTTAATTTTGTACTTCTTTTGAAAATCAACCTTGTCTTGAGAACCTGTTTGAGAGTTTGCCTTGGAGTGTTTTAAGATGTGAGAGAGTATTTGAGAGGGTTCCTTGACCTTGGATAGGTTTATTCCATTAGGGTTTGGTTGTAACTTTTTGGCCTTTGTTGCTAAGTCTCATATCTTTGACATTTTGTCTTTGATTTCAAACTTTTTGAGGATGCTATCTCTGTCACCCTTATATGTTCACTTATCCATGTTTGTTGTGAATTATCCTATCATACTTTGTCATGCTCATACATGAAAGTTTATGTTGATTAATGTCTACCATCTTTGAATTCTTGAACTCACTTAATTCATTTAATCTTAATTCACTTGTAACACTCTTGCTAAAAAAGTTGTTATCTCCCTCTCCTTCCAAAGGAAAGTCTCTCTAGTGACCGCAAAGTCATAGATAGCTCATTACCAGCTTTGACCTCATAGTCATAGCCACCTCCCCCATTGACCTCATAGTCATAGGATATCAGGTTTGACCTCATAGTCATGGCCACCTTCTTTTTGACCTCATAGTCATAGGATACTTTCTTTTTGGCCTCATAACCATTCAATCTTACAACTTAGAATTAAGTTAGAGTTCTTGGACTCTATTTGGAACTCATCACTTTGAGTATTCACTTTCACCCATCACAACTTAGACTTAGAGAGTTTCTTAAACTCTATATGAGCTCATACTCATTTCCCCTTGGAACTTTGGCCATAGTCAATGGTTCCTCACCCTTAGTTAGGTGAACTACGGTTGCTTTGATTCTTTAGTCAGATACGTAGGCACAAGATGCGACATCTTGGCGAGCATACTTAGTGTACATTCCCTAGGTCTTTACCTTAGCACTTTCCTTAGCAAACATAACATAAAACAAATACTAACAAAAGGTTCCTGTAGAGTACTATAGATACTTAGGGTGCTAATACCTTCCCTTAGTATAATCAACCCCCGAACTTAGTTTCTCTTATTAGAGTTTTCGTTCTTTACCATATCCTGTGGATAAATCAAAGCTAGGTGGTGAATTTCATAGATGTGTGATGCAAGTTAATTAATAGTTTGTTATCCGATTCTCACTGCAACATCTATTCAAAAAAAAAAATAACATATGCTTGTTTGTAGCATTGAGCAAATCAAAGAAATTTCTGTAAGCTAGTTCTTCAAAGTAATATAACACTTATTTTGAGCTTTTATATTAAAGTAAGTCAAATAAATTTTAGATTAATAAATATAATTTTTTTTGTTTAAGCTTTATTTAAATTTATTAAATCATATTTGTTATTTATCGCTCAAGGTATTGTGAGACCCGAATTATGTGACACTTCATTGTGAATAGATTAGGTGAGAGACTTCTTCTTTTGTGGGGAAAATAATGTGTACTTGAGGTGTCAAAGGTGTTAGCTTCTAGATTAGTCAAAGTTATGGATAAGCTGATTTCACCTTATCAATTAGCGTTCTTAAAAGGAAATCTTTTGGTCGATGATGTAGTAGTTGTGTGAATAAGGTTGTTGACCTTGATAAGAAAACCAAAAAGGATTGTCTCATTTTAAGGTGACTTTTAAAAAACTCTACGACTTAATCAGTTTGTGCTTTTTGGACAATTTTTTTGTTAGGTTTGGGTTTTCTAATAATTGATGTGTCTGGATGTATGCTTGTGTGTTTTCCGCGAATTTGGCTATACTAGTTAATAAGTATTTGACATAAGAGATAAGTATCCATATAGGTTTGAAGCAAGGATGCATGTTATCCCAATAGAGGTTTGAAGTTTAGTTTAAAACATTTGTGTTGTGTTGTTGTTGTTGTAGTTGTTTGTTTATTTAAATTTATGTATTGTGTCGTTGTTGTTGTTGTGTTTATGATGTAGAAATTGAAATCAATGGGTGTACTCATCCACCCAAATTTAAATTAGTTAGACATAGTTGAGAAAATTATTTTGGGTGGTGCACGCATGAAATGTAGTTGTTCTTCCTCACAACATAATATCGACACCACACTACCTCAATTAGATTACATGATAAGACTGTCAAGAGGGGTAGAGAAGATGTTAGACACCTTTGTGATGACATTAAAACAAGAACCAAGTCAAGTTGATATACTTGAAAAGTGTTGTGTTTGGATATTTTGAAGGGAGATAATTTGTTGGACATAACCATACTACAACTATGGTGCACGTAAATACATATTTTATGGTGATTCTAAATATTGTGTATAGATTTTATGTTACACATGTATTTAGTTTTGTCATTATGATTATGTTTTCGAATATGTATATAGGTTCTCTTGGTGTACAATTTTTTATGTGTATATTATATTTTGTTATAAATTTTGTAAACAATGTAGTTTGGTATTCAGTATATATTTGGATTTGTTCTGTTATAAAAAAAATTTTTGATTCTGTCATAAAATAATATAGGTTCTGTTTAAAAAAAATACAAGTCAAACTAAAATTTAAAACAAATTGTAATTGACAAACAAATAGGTTTTACCCTAGGTTATTATTTCAAAGCAAGGTAAAAATTTACCTATTTTCCTCGGATAATAACAAAAATCAAGACTTATGTGGTTCAAATTTTTAATTTTGAAAATACAAAAATGATGTTGCTGTTGATCGAATCAATAAGCAATACAATTTTTTTCTCAGTAGAATTACAACCCTGAAAGACAAATTTTTTATGACATTTTTTATTACCTCACTTATGAAACCGAAATAATAAACTTTTTTTTAATGAAAATAAAAGAGGTTTTTTTATAATAGTACAAGTAAAGTTATATTATTCATGACAGAAGTAGAATTAGTTTGGCACGCATATCAATATTTCCTTATAGATAGATAAATTGAATTTGTGCATCTCTAATATGCTTTCTTTCTTATTTGCAACTTAACATCAAAACCAAAAGAAACGTTCTTTTGGAAAAATAACAACATTAATTTTTGTAGTTTTACTTAAACATCACCCCTTGAAAATCAACAGGGTAATGCAAAAATATTAGTAAACTGCACAAATCAAAAGAAAACATAAACTTAACAAAACTACTCTAGGAGCTCCAGATTAGAGTGCAATCATTCAACTCATTCACCCATTGCTCAAAATCATTTGCTTGTAAGGACTTCCCATTCTTAACCACCATAACTTGACTTCTATTCTTGGCTAATTTGTTAAGTAGGTCAGCCATACCCCTCCTCCTCTTCGACCCCGGTGAAGATGACTCACAACTTCCCTCCGACAAAGATGGTTCGGGTGAATCCCGTTTCAAAACCACCTCCCTCTTTGGCTCCGACGTAGATACGTCGTTGCCAATGAGGTGAGGAAAATTAACCTTGGCCTTTTGGCCACGCATCTTGAAAGCAGCTTTGTCGTAAGCCAAAGCTGCTTCCTCCTCAGTCAAATAAGTTCCTAACCAAACCCTAGCGCCATTCTTTTTCGGATCTCTGATCTCTGCCGCAAACTTCCCCCACGGCCTACGTCTAACACCCTTGTATCGCTTCCAGGATGGTGGAGCGGCGCTTACCACACCCGCACCTACAGATTTGTCTGAATCACTGTCACTTTTAGGGCTTGAAAAAGGTTGATAAGATGTTAGAAAGCTGGAATCATCAAAAAGAAGGTATTGTTGAACATGTTCCAAATATGCAAAATCTGTATCATTGGTAGTAGAAGCCATGTTTTGGATAGTGAAGTTTTGGATCTAAATAAAAGTTACCGTTTAGAGAGTGACTGAGACTTGAGAATATAGTCCTATATATACTACAAACTTTATTTATATATAGCAACAACTCTTGTTGATTGAATTGTTTATTCAAAAACTGACAATTTGAACCGCGTGGTGTAATCCATTTTTTAAGTTAATATTCGTTCTAAGGTCACTTCGGTGAAACTTCATGAGATGGGCTTTTGAATTGTGCAAATGGTCATCACTTTTGGTTGTTCAACAATTGAATATATGCAGAATTGAATATATAAAACCCCTATTATTGATATTTTTAATCTCTTGCATGGTTTTAAATTGCGGTCCGCAACCGCAATTGCACCCGCAATATTGCGGATGCGATTGTCTCCGCAACCGCATCGGACCGCAATTGCGGTGTGATTTGAAAATTACGCTTTCGGTTATGTTTGAAACCACATTAGATAATTTCAATCATGTTTCTTCAAGTATTTCCATCTAAAATCAAAATATTAGAACCCTAAAACTCAATTTACTTATTATGTAATGAAAAAACTTAACTTAAGTGTTTTTCAACTTTGTATTTCAAACACCTCCTTATAAAAATTCACACCGCAACGGCTGCAATACGCATCGCAACACCTATAATGACCGCAATCGCAACACCCGCAACCGTAATCGTATCCGCGGCCGCAACTGCAATTTAAAACCATGATCTCTTGTCTCTCTTTGTTGGTTATTGTACGTGGCTCTTAATTTGTTTTATATGGTTAGATATTTTATAGCAAAATAATGTATGGTATTTTTTTTATTAATGAAAAATAATGCACCATTTAATATTATGCGGATAATATCTTTTAATCATGAAACATTTTATTTTATTTTTAAACGCAAATAAACTATATAAATAAAAAGACACTAAAGGTCAAAAGAGTGCAACAGGAGAAGTACTAGTCACCAACAAAACTCTAACAATAAGTCATTTCGAAAACGTCAAAAAAGAAGAAACAAATCTAGAGCTCCGGGTTAGAATTAATCTCAAGATTTTTAGTAATTCAGAATCAATCTTAATAAATAAGATTCAATCAAACCGATCGAATTTTTTTCTTGTTCTTCACTATTCATTCAAGTGAATCAATCAACCTTAGTTGCAAGATGATTATCTCTACACAATGAAAATGAAAGAAGAAAAAAAATTGAATTGGAGAAAAAGAAGAGGTTTAGGGTTTTCACAAAAATAAGGGAAGAGAAAGAATTTTTGCAGAGTTTCTCTCTGATTACAAACTGTGATTCTTTATTCTTTTGCAACTGCAAAGTTCAAGTGTATACAATAATAGGGGTTACTCCCTATTTATAGATTTTGCTTGCTTGCTCCCTAAGCAAAGCCCAAAAATAAAAGCTCAAAATACGTAATTCACCATCCACTTTGCTTGACATGCACAGAGAGAAGCACCTATCACTACGCCAAAATTGGACAAAGACAGCGCAAAAAATACCGCACTTTTTGGACAAAGCGCTGCTATAAGTCTTTAAAAAATTTCGCTTAAAAAAAGCGCTGTAAAAGACAGCCTTTAGAAAGCGCTTTTTAAAAGCGCTGTTAAATGCCCAAAATGGAAGCCACCTTAGAAAGCGCTTTTTGAAAAGCGCTGCTATAGGTATTACTTTAGACAGCGCTTTTATAAAAGCGCTGTCTAAAGGTTAACCTTAGAAAGCGCTTTCAGAAAGCGCTGCTATAGGTTTTAAATTCTCCCCACCTTAGAAAGCGCTTTCTGAGGAAAGCGCTCTTATATGTAGCACTTAAGAAAGCGCTTTTTAAAAGCGCCGTCTAAGGTCATTTATGAATTAAAATATAAAACAATTTCTAATCATTTTCAGACACTTCTTTTCATTTTCTTCTCTCGACCGTTCTTCTCTACTGAAACCCTTGCTATCGTTCTTCTCTGCTGAAAACCATTGCCATTGCCATCGTTCATTCGCCATTACCGTCGTTCATTCGCCATTGCCGTCGTTCATTCGTCATTGTCGTCGTTCACTTTTTTCCGTCATTTTGGTTGTTCATTCGCCATTGCTTTCGTGAAGAAGAAGAAGAAACAAAGAAGATGTACGATTTTCATTCTTGTTTTCATTCTGTTTTCATTCTTGTTTTCATTTAAGAAGAGGTATGATTTTTTGTTCTGTTTTCATTCTTGTCACTAGCTACCATTTTGTCGTCGTATTATTCCGTCACTGCCATTATTTTTGTGCTTCCAATATACGCCCTTAAAAATTTGTGTGTAGTGTTGATATGGGTAATGACCATAGTTATAAAGTTTTGAACATGTTTACATACTTCTGACTTATTTTTTAGAAGAATGATCCATACATAGAATGACTTATTTCTGACTTATTTTTGAACATGTTTAGAATGACTAATATTGAACATGTTGTTTCTATTTTCATTAGTTGTTGTTTCTATATTCTAGATTAAAGAAAGTATGATAGTTATTGTAATATTGATAGTTATTGTATTGATGGAGTTATGATATATAGAGCCATGAAAGTGGAGTTATGATAGTTATTGTATTGCATGGTCAAAGAAAGTATGATATTTGTCTTTGCATGAGATGTTTATCTTGCTCAATAATTGCTTTGATGATTATCTTTGTGATATGATGATTACTTGTTTAAGTATGATTTAAACTTGATTCTTGATAGATTTAGGTTATCGTATGAATGTTACTTGTTTAAGTTGATGCATGTTTACTTGTTTAGGTATTGCTTAGATTTGAATCTTGTTAGGTTTAGGATGAATTGCTCTAATGTTTGGTTACTTGTTTAAGTATGTTTGCTCTTAAGTATGTTGCTTGTTTATGATTACATGTTGCCACTTATCAAGTTATGACTCATAATTGGTCAATTAATGATATTTCATTTTATGATACGTGTACAGGGGGATCTTGGTAATTCTAACCTATCTGGACACTGTGTGGGTCTAGAAGTTGTTTACATCCCAACAGGTAAATATTTTTTATTTTTGTTTTTGTTTAGTTTAATTAGTATAACTATGGATAAGAAATGAATGTCTTCAAGTCGATTGTCGAAAGAGTACGAGAATGGGGTATCAGAATTCGTTAAGTTTGCTGTTGCGCACGCCAAAGACCCCAGTCGAATGAGATGTCCTTGCTTGGGTTGTTGTTTTGGGAGTCGGGTTGACGCGGTTCAGTTGGCATCACATTTAATGAGGAGTGGAATTGATAGAAGTTATACATGTTGGAATTTGCATGGTGAGAAAATTAACGGGAATGTTGAACCGGGGGATAATACGACCTATGCTTCAAATGACAATGGCACAGATACATACGATTCTGAACGAGTCGAAGAGATTGCAGAAGCACTTGAAGAAGATCTTAAGGATTGTCCCAAAATGTTTGAGAGGTTGGTAAGCGATGCAGAGAAACCGTTATATAATGGTTGCACCAAATTCATAAGATTGTATGCGGTATTAAAGTTGTACAACTTAAAGGCGGGCAATGGATGGTCGGATAAAAGTTTCACAGAGTTATTGGCCCTTATGAAAGATATGCTTCCAGAGGATAATGTTCTTCCCAATCGAACATATGAGGCCAAAAAGATGTTGTGCTCTATTGGCATGAGCTATGATAAGATATATGTCTGTCCAAATGATTGCGTTTTGTTTCGAAATGAGTATGCATCGTTAAATGAGTGTCCTAAATGCGGTGTCTCTCAATATAAGGAAAAGTTGTCTCCAGCAAAAGTCTTATGGTATTTTCCTATAATTCCGAGATTTAGACGCATGTTTCGTAGTGAGACTGATTCAAGACACTTGACTTGGCATACAGATGAATGAATTATTGATGGAAAGTTTCGACATCCGACAGATTCACCACAGTGGATAAAAATTGATGATGATTATCCTGAATTTGGAAAAGAAGCAAGAAACCTTCGCTTGGCATTATCTACTGATGGAATGAACCCACACGGTCTTCAAAGTATCTCACATAGCACTTGGCCTGTGATCATAATGATTTATAACCTACCTCCATGGCTATGTATGAAGCATAAGTACATGATGTTATCTATGTTAATTTCTGGGCCTAGACAACCAGGGAATGACATAGACGTATACTTGGCACCCTTAATCGAAGATTTAAAGTTTTTGTGGGAGAAAGGTGTGGAGGTTTATGATGGGTATAGGAAAGAAAGTTTCAACTTGAGGGCGATGTTGTTTGGCACAATTAATGATTTTCCAGCATACGGAAATCTATTAGGGTACAACATAAAAGGTCAATGTGCGTGTCCTATTTGTGAAGATAAAATAGATTGGACGCGATTGGAGTTTGGTCAGAAGAATGTATTTCTCAGTCATCGTACATTCTTAAATTCTAATCATCACTATCGTGGGTGGAGAAAAGCATTCAATGGAGAGGCAGAACATGGTAGAGCTCCAATTATATTGACAGGTGATCAAATTTTTTAAAAGGTGAAAGATGTGAGTACTCAGTTTGGAAAGCCTTTTGCACATACACTTGTCAAGAGTGGGTGGAAGAAGAGGTCAATTTTTTTTTAACTGCCATATTGAAAGTCGTTGTATGTATGATATTTTCTCGATGTTATGCATATTGAAAAAAATGTATTTGACAATGTTATTGGTACGTTACTCAATATATAAGGAAAGTCTAAGGATGACCTTAAAGCAAGAAAGGACCTGGTAGCGATAGGAATAAGAAATGACTTAAGACCCATGAAGAAAGGAACGCGAACATATCTACCACCTGCTGCTTATACTCTATCTAGAAAAGAGAAAAAGGTATTGTGTAAGTTTCTAAGTGAAGTTAAAGTTCCAGAAGGACACTCTTCAGATATTAGAAGACTTGTGTCTATGAAAGACCTCAAGTTAAAGAGTTTAAAGACGCATGACTGCCATGTTATAATGGAACATTTTCGACCAATAGGTATACGTTCTATTCTGCCAGAAAAAGTAAGAAGCGCAATAACTAAATTGTGTTTTTTCTTCAAGTCAATTTGCAGTAAGGTGATCGATCCTACGATCTTACCAACATTGCAAAAAGAAATAGTTATTACTTTGTGTGATCTTGAAATGATTTTACCTCCCTCGTTTTTTGACATAATGGTTCATGTAGTTGTTCATTTGGTGAAAGAGACACAATTGTGTGGACCGGCTTATATGAGATGGATGTACCCTGCTGAACGTTATATGAAAATATTAAAAGGGTATGTTAAAAACCGAAGTCGACCAAAGGGTTGTATTGCTGAACGATACATTGTTGAAGAAGCGATTGAGTTTTGTACTGAATATCTGTCCAATGTACAATCAATTGGGCTCCCCAAATCTCATATTGTCGAAAAAAAAGAAGGAAAAAAGTTAATTGAAAATGAAGTTGTGACAGTATCAAGGGTCGAACGGGATCAAGTGCATTTGTATGTTCTGCACAATGAGAATGAGGTTGAGCCGTATGTTGAAATGCACAAGGATGTTCTCCGAGGTTTAAATCCGAATAGAAATGAGAATTGGATAGTACGAGAGCACAATCGAAGTTTCATACCTTGGTTTAAGGATCATATTTATTCAAAGTATTATTCAGATCCCGCTTCAATAACAGAAAGGTTGAGATGTTTAGCATATGGTCCAAGTTTGGTTGTGTTTTCTTATAGCGCATACGCAATTAATGGATACACATTTTATACCAAAGAACAAGATGATAAAGTACTATGCAAAATAGTAGTGTCACCGTGGTAGCTGAAGCAATGCACATTTCAAGTGTGAAAGATTTAAACCCCAAATTTACAAATCTGTCATATTTTGGGGTTATCGAGTGCATGTGGGTGTTTGATTATGAGAAGTTTCAGATTCCTATATTTCGTTGCAAGTAGGTTGAAAATAATACTGGCGTACGAATGGATAAGTCAGGATTTTTGCAAGTGGATCTTAATAGGGTGGGGTACAAAGATGAGCCTTTTATTCTAGCCTCTCAAGCTAAACAAGTGTTCTATGTCACTGATCCGACAAGTACAAAATGGTCTATAGTGCTTTTATCTAACAAAGTAATTGATGAAAACATTGGAGATCAAGGTGATATTGTTGTTGATATTGAATCATTTACTAGAAATGATCAAGATGAAAATATTATAGCGAATGAATCATATACAAGAAATGATCATAATGAGGGTATTTGGATCAATCCAACCGTCCGTGTTATAGCTTATATCATTCAATAATATTAATTAGTTGTCATGTTATATATAGCTTATATCATTCAATGGATTATGGATTTTTATATTTGTCATTTAATTTTTATTTTTTTCTTTCTTACAGATGAAATGGCTAGTGACCATGACGACACACACGAGACACATGATGAAAATGAAGCTCAGAAGGTATATTAATTTTCACAATGTTGCTTATTAGTGATGCTACTTGATAACACAAAATAACTATATATTAATTCTTATTTGTTTGTCTATGTGTAGTGCCCTCGTCAGCGTAATGGCATAGACTGCGGGTATTTCGTTTTGAGGTTTATGAGAGAAATCCTTCAAATGGATCGATTAGAGATTCCTATTACGGTATGCATGGATTTATAACTTAGGATTTATTTTAATATTTATCGGATATGTCATATAATTTATTATTTTTAACTAAATCATGCATATTTTGTTTTGTTATGTAGTACTTTGATGAATACGCGTGTTCTCATTACACGAAGGATAAATTGCAAGAAATTAAGGAGGAATTGTGCGAATACATTATTGGAAAAAATGTCATATAAGGTATAGGATAATGGGATTATGTGAATGTATAGTTTTGTGAATGGTTTATTTTATGGGATTGTATAGTTTTGTGAATGGTTTATGTTATTTATGTGATTTTGGAATGTAATTGTATAGTTTTGTGAATGGTTAATGTAAATGACTTGAATTATAATGGAAATGGTTTATGTGATTTATGGGATTAGTGGAAATGGTTAATGAACCATACTAGAAATTGTTAATGGAAATGTGAAATATACAGGTTTATTGAAATGGCTTGAATTATACATGTTTCTGCATAAAAAAATGGTTAAAATGGGATTTTAAAAAAAAAATCATTAAAATTATACGTAGAGAAAAGACAGCGCTTTCTAGAAAAAGCGCTGTCTATAGTTCACAACAGAAAGCGCTTTCTAGAAAAAGCGCTGTCTATAGTTCACAACAGAAAGCGTTTTTCCTAAAAAGCGCCCTCTAAAGGTATAGAAAAATTCATAACTAAAATTATAGGCTTACATTAGACAGCGCTTTTAAGAGCGCTGTCTAAAGGGGGCCTTTAGAAAGCGCTTCTCCTAAAAAGCGCACTCTAAAGGTATAGAAAAAATTACATTAGACAGCGCTTTTTAAAGCGCTGTCTAAAGGGGGCCTTTAGACATCGTTTTTTCTTGAAAAAGCGCCCTCTAAAGGTATAGAAAAATTGATAATTAAAATTATAGGCATACTTTAGACAGTGCTTTAAAAAGCGCTGTCTAAAGGGGGCCTTTAGACAGCGCTTTTTATTGAAAAAGCGCCCTCTAATGTATACTTTAGAGAGCGCTTTTTCGTAAATAAAAAGCGTTGTCTTTACCTACGCCAGCGCTGCCTTAGGCAGCGCTTTTAAGCACTGTCTAAGGCCTAAAAAAGCGCTGTCTAATGTCTTGTTTGGCGTAGTGTATATACTCTGCTTGACATGATGGTAGTGTCACTACTGGTTCCTTTCTTGGACTCCAAGCAATTGGTGCACCACCAAGCATAAACACATAACCGGCTGTAGTTTCTCTATCGTCAGCATCACTACGCCAACTTGAGTCGGTGTATCCCACTAATTTGTATTCTTTTCCTTCATCAACTGCAGGAAACAAGATGCCATAGTCGAGAGTTCCTTTCAGATACCTTAGTTTCCTCTTCGTCGCAGCAAGGTGTGATACCTTTGGCTTCTGCATGAATCTACTCACCATACCTACACTGTATGCTAGATCATTCCTTGTGTGACAAAGGTATCGAAGTGTTCCAATGAATCTTCTGTACTACGTTGGATCGACATCATCTTAATCTGTGTCTTTTGACTGTTGAATTCTGGGTTCAGCTGGAGTCGAAGTTGGGTTGCAATCTTGCATCTCAAATCTCTTGAGTATTTCGCCTGCATATCTTTTTTGGCGCATCATCAAACCTCTACCACTCTTGTAGAATTCGATGCCAGGGAAATGAGAGTTTTCCAAGTCTGACATTTCAAACTCCTCACATAGGCCATGTTTGAAATCTTCGATCTCCTTCTTGCAACCTTCTGTTATCAACAGGTCATCGACATAGAGACATAGTATAAGCAATTCACTATTGCATCTTGTTACATATACCCCATGCTCAGTTGTGCACTTTACAAATTCCTTCTCCCATAGTGTAGCGTGCGATTTTTGTCGGTGACACGACCACCTTACCGCAATGGTTGGAATTGGGTGCTACTTTCTGATTTCTTATTTATCCTATGAAGCTGGAAAGGAAAGGGAAGCTATCTAAAACTAACCTTGCACGCAAATGTTTTCTTTAACAAATGCTAAGAGATTGGGGGGTCCGGGGTCAGATTATACAATGGGGAGTTGTCAATTACCCAACGTATATATGGTTATCCATAGATTGTTTGGCATGTTCTTCTATCATCTACTTACTAGTTTTTATCTGTCATGGGTTGGGAAAGTTTCTCCTTTGGGAGTGTTGAGAGAGTATTTTTGTTGTTTTCGGGTTTTTTGATGTTTTTGGTATTGTACTGGACCTAAGGTTTTTGATATGTGTGCTCGCTAAGATTTCGCAATCTTATGCCTATGTATTCCCGTAATGATAACAGGGAAATCAGAGCAATCATATTTCCTCCTATTCTATGGGAGGAAAGATGTTTGGTGTCTTGTTCAAAGCCCAAGATTGAAGCTAGAGGTTATTTGTGTCTTGTTCAAAGCCAAAGATTGAAGCTAGATGGTTTGATTGAGAGAGAATTTGTCATCTCTAAAGGGAGATATCTCATCTGTTTATCATAGTTGTTGGGTAACTGATTATAGAGGAGAATTACTTTAACTGGAATATATGGAGTCCAGCAATGCCATAATTTCCTTTATAAGGGATTTGTCCTGAAGGGGGAAACTTTAACTATGTATAGAGCAATGCCATTCTTCCTTAGGAGTCTTCCATGCTAAGAGAGGGACATTGCCTTGAATGTAAATAATACAGAGGCTTGCCACTTACAGAAATTAGATGAAAGAAGGGATTTACCAGGATAAGAGATGAACTACAACTTGGATTTTTGAATCAACTAATGTGCCACTTACAGCAATAATCTGGGGTTAGGGTTTGTTTGATTGTCTGTTTTGATGTGTGATTGTACAGAGAAATTTCCTTTTATAGAGAGATTTTGATTTCCTCTGATGGAATGTTGATTTTTGTGTGCCTTGATCAAAGCCCAAGGTTGAAGCTAAACGGTTGACCCTACTAGGGAGTTTATTTCTGTCTTGTACAAAGCCCAAGATTGAGGCTGAAAAAGGAGATTGACTCTTTTGGGAAATATTTTGTCTGTCTTGTACAAAGCCCAAGATTGAGGCTAAAGGAATTGACTCCACTAGGGAGGTTTCATATGTGTCTTGTATGAAGCCCAAGATTAAGGCTTGAAAAGAAATTGACTCTACTGGGGAGAGGTTTTATCTGTCTTGTACAAAGCCCAAGAGTGAGGCTAAAAGAGTTGACTCAGCTGGAGAATATTTTATCTGTCTTGTACAAAGCCCAAGATTAAGGCTAAAACTGCTGAGGGAAGATCATTATACAAAGTCTAAGAGGAGGCTGGTTGGAGAATTTATTATATGAAGCCTAAGAGGAGGCTAACTTCTGCTGAGGATTATTTGTGATCCAGAGACAGGTCTAAATTAGGGAATCAACTCTTGCTGAGGATTGAAGAAGAGTTGAGATATCAGAGGCCCTGAGGTTCTAATTTAGGGTTTATTGGTGGTAATTTGACCCTAGCTGGGGAATTTAGATTGATAGTTTGAAGATTAAGTTTTAAAACCTATGGAGAGTTTAAGTCTGTCGGAGATTGATGAAGGGATCTGGGGTTTTCCTGTACTTTTAGGAAACTTGAGGGTTTCTTTGGGATTCAAGAGGAGATGAGACTTTCCAAGTCTACTGGTATGAAGAAATTTATCTTTGTATGATGCCCAAGAGGAGGCTGGTGTTTTAAGGGATGAGAATCAACCCTAAACTGGTCTGATGTTCTGGAATTTCTGACTCTCTGGAGGATTGAACTATCAAAGGATGACTAAGTTCTGTCTTATACCTGTAGGAGGTCTTTGGGACCTTGTACTAAGCCCAAGAGGAGGCTGAGAACTTCTAAGAAGCCTGAGGGTCCTTGTACAAAGCCCAAGAGGAGGCTGGGGATGCTTTTAGGAAGCCTGTGGGTCCAAACCTAAGAAAAGTTCCAGAAAGGTTTCACCGGGAATAATCCTTTCTTTAGTGAACAGTTCAAGGGTTTGAAGAAATTCAAGAGAGGTTTCACCAGGAATTAATCCCCTCCGGGGAAACGAACTTCTTGTACAAATTTCTAAGTAGTGACAGTCTTGAGAAAAGTTTCACTGGGAATAATGCCTTTCTCTGTTCCATATTGTATAAGCCCAAGAAGAGGCAAGACTGTATCTGGAATTTCCTATAGGGAACTAGTTTTTGACTGTGTTGAAAGAGTAACCACTGTGAAATTCTGGTATCAGATGTGTGATTTTAAGTGTGATGTCACAACAACACAATCTGCTAATATGAACAAGGTAATAACAACAGAAAATCAACACAATGAATTGTTCACCCAGTTCGGTCTAACTACCTACGTCTGGGGGCTACCAAGCCAGGGAGGAAATTCACTATTAGTAGTATTAAATTACAGACTCAACAATCCCAGTTGACATCTACTAATCTTAATCACTACCCAATGACACTTCTACCTAAGAAACTACTTAGGTATGAGAAACCACTCACTCCCCCTAAATCACCTCAGTGATACAATTCAAGGGTTACAAATTGAAACCACAACTTGATCTTGCTGACAAGCTTTGATCAAGAACAACTCTCTCTTGCTTAACAGCTCTAGAGAAACCAATTACAACTCAAAATAGTAACACCAATTCAAACATGAATGGTTTACAAAAACACACACGGAAACTCAAATTGACTCTCAGTCTATGCTCTCTGTCTTCGTTATCTTCCAACAAGGGTTGAGGCTGCTTTAAATATCATTTTGACTTGGGCTTAGACCTCCTCTAAAAAATCTGATTTGATTTATTATTAATCAGGATTTAAAACAGATTTGATCTTCTAATCTTTTTAAATCTTTTCAAATCAACCCTAATGTTAGTTACATGATCTGCTCCATATCTGATTGAAAATATCTTTTCCAAGAAATTTGCATCCAATCTCTCTAACAGATCTCCTCAAAACAAACTAACACGCGCAGCCCTAAAACATCACAACCTGATGTTCTGATGTTCTGATAACTGATGTCAAGACATCAAGTTTAACATCAGCGTATAACACTTCAACCCTGCAACAACTAATGTTAGGAACCAATGTTAAGACATCATACATATGACATCAACATTGTTCAACTTTGTTTTACCAAAATTCCAGCCAATACAAAAACTAACAATCTCCCCCTTTGGCTAATTTTGGCTAAAACAATCTCTGCCAACATCAGAGATACCTGCAGCGATAAAAACTTCAAACTCCTAACATCCCAAAACACAACCAGCAGTAATCACATCCATAATCTGCACAAAGCTAAACTCCCCCTCAACACAAGAACCAGCATACCAGCTGTTCAAACATGCACACTCCCCCTCAAGCCTAGAACCACAACAGACAACTAGGCAACACATAGGCACATAGGCTAACTCTCCCCCTTTTTAGCCATAATTGGACAACTACTACAACAAACACAAAGAACTGACAACCATTAAGACATGGTAAAAAAAAAAACTTCCCAAGGAACACACATTCCAAAAACTTTGACTGGTCAGGCGATACAAACAATGGATTCTTATAGAACTATAAAATCCAAGCCTTCTTCCTTCTAACAACACCAGACAATAACCAAGTATGAGTCAGTCTAACAAAGATGCAGGGAAGAAACACATGCAGGAGGTCAAAAAACCAGATCCACTGAAGAATAAGAACCAAACAATGACAGCAGCTGGGACTTCTTCAGGAGCAACAAGAACAAGAAAAACATCAGAGACAAGGATGAAAAACATCAAAAAACCTCCAATGCAACTTCATACTTCTGATGATGAATGGGATGAAGATTGGAAAACTTTTCTTAATGCAGGGGGTTGGGATAATCTTTAGACCCTTTATATGTTGCTTTTGATGTACTAAAATCTAATCTTGTATGCTTTCAGTAATTGAATAAAATTCTGTTTCCTTTGCA
The DNA here is from genome assembly GCA_022829125.1 of Lathyrus tuberosus. Taxonomy (NCBI): domain Eukaryota; kingdom Viridiplantae; phylum Streptophyta; class Magnoliopsida; order Fabales; family Fabaceae; genus Lathyrus; species Lathyrus tuberosus. Next base: position 420,909 of record JALAZF010000820.1, on the reverse strand, counting down.
ATAAAGACCACAACTGCACAAGACACTTCCCAACACATTTAATCCTCATATATGCAAATTCCTAATTTGCTTCTTAATTTTTCAAATTGATTTGCATCTAAGGCCTTGGTAAAAATATCTGCTAACTGCTTTTCAGTAGCAACATGTTCCAGAGCAACTACTTTGTCTTCAACCAAATCTCTTATAAAATGATGACGTATATCTGTTAGTTTCTTGGATTGGCTAGAATTTTGGTAAAACAAAGTATGTTCAATGTTGATGTCAAGGTGGTGATGTCACAACATTGAGTCTTAACACTGGGTAGTGTTAAGAGTAAAGTTGGATGTCTGATGTCACAAGCGATGTTGTGACATTAGATCTGCAGAATTAATAACATCAGGTTTGTGATGTTGTTAGGGTTTGCGTTTTAGCTGGAATTGTGGAGAGCTGTTAGTCTCATTGAATGCGAATATCTTGGGTTAGATATTCTCTGTTGCATAGAGATTTGATGCAGGTTTGTAGGAGATTTAAAAGGTGAAGATTTAAGAAGATTTTGAGAGAGAAAATCTGTTTTGAAGATTCAGTTTTAAATAACAAATCAGATCAAATATTGCAAGGAGTCCAAGCCCAATTCAGGTGGCTATATAAAGCGCATAGATCAAAGGAAGAAGGTACAAAAAAACAAACAGAAGATAGGGAGCTTTAACTGGAGGTTAAACATTTTCTTTGTGCGTGTTTTTGTATACACCATTCTAGTGTGAATTAGTGAGTTGTGTTCTGTCCTCTCTAAAGCTGTGAAGCAAAGAGAGTTGTGTAACTTGATCAAAGCTATGAAGCAGGATCAAGGTTTCTCAAAGAGGTTGTTCTTTGAGTGTTTTAGGGATTGAGTAGTGTTCTCATATCTAAGTGGTTTCTTAGGTAGGAAGTCACTAGTAGGAATTAAGTTTAGGAGATTGTCAACTGGGTTGTTGAGTCTGTAAATTAATTCTACAAGTAGTGAATTTCATCCATGGCTTGGTAGCCCCCCCGATTAGGTTGTTTGAATTGAACTGGGTTAACAATTTGGTGTGTTCTTATGTTGTTTATTTTGTCCATTGTGCAGAGTGTGTTGTTGTAACATCGTGTGTGACATCACACATATCTGGTACCAGAATTTCAATTGGTATCAGAGCAGGCATCCTGTCTGTCTCTGGGTGAGATCTAGGGAAGTTACTTTCTGGTGTAAAGATGGACAAAGAAGTTGGAGGATTTGTCAACAGACCCCCTATTTTGGATGGATCCAATTATGAGTATTGGAAGCCAAGGATGATTACTTTCTTGAAATCCTTGGACAACAGGGCATGGAAGGCCATAGTTAAAGAGTGGAAAGCACATGTTGTACGTGAAAAAGATGATGCTGGAAAAGATAAAGAAGGCACCTCAAAGCTGAAGCCTGAAGAAGAATGGACCAAGGAAGAAGATGAGCTTGCCCTTGGTAACTCTAAAGCCCTGAATGCTATCTTCAATGGAGTTGACAAGAACATATTTAGGCTGATCAACTCATGTGAAGCTGCTAAAGTTGCATAGGATATTTTGAAGGCTACTCATGAAGGAACATCTAGAGTTAAGATGTCAAGACTTTAACTTTTGACATCAAAGTTTGAAAGTCTGAAGATGAAGGAAGATGAGACTATCCATGACTTCCATATGAGTGTTCTTGAGCTGGCAAATGCATCTAGTGCTCTTGGTGAAAAGATGTTAGAAGAAAAGCTTATAAGGAAGATCCTTAGGTCCCTTCCTAAGAAGTACAAGATGAAGGTAACTGCCATTGAAGAATCACATGACATCTGCCAAATGAGAGTGGATGAGCTCATTGGATCTCTTCAAACTTTTGAGCTTGGTTTGAATGAGGAAGAACCAGAAAAGAAGCCCAAAAGTATAGCTTTGGTCTCCACTCCTGCAGAAGTCAAAGATGATGATTCTCAGGAAGATCTATCTCAAGCCATTACTATGTTGGGAAGGCAGTTCAACAAAGTGTTCAAGAGGATGAACAATAACTACAAGCCTAATGTCAAGAACATCTCTTCTGACATCAGCAAGTCAAAAGAGAAAGATGAAGAAAAGACTGCTCAAGAGAAAGGTGTTCAGTGCTTTGAATGTGAAGGTTATGGACATGTCAAGAAAGAATGTCCCACATTCTTGAAGAAGCAGAAGAAGGGCATGACAATTTCCTGGTCTGAATCTGATAGTGAAGTGAAGGTGAGTCAGCAAAGCATTTTAGAGCCTTAACAGGAACTGTTGTTTATGATGATGATAGTGATGGAGAAATAACCTATAAGGAGTTAGCATCTTCTTATCAAGAGCTGTGTTTAAAAAGTGCTGAGATTTGTCAAGAAAACAAGTGTCACAAGCAACAGATTGCACAGCTTGAGAATGTAAAAGCTGATCTGGAAAATGAAGTTGTACTAGTTAAATCTCAACTTGATCAGATGACAAAATCTGTTAGGATGATGAACAGTGGTACAGCCACTCTTGATAAGATTCTTCAGTCAGAGAAAGTTGCTGGAGATAAATCAGGTATAGGATATGTGGTTGAGGAAAAGAGTTCTACAGAAGCAGGCACTTCTGAAACAAAGAAGGAGGTGTCCCAACCAATATCTCAGCATCAAACAAAGAAACATGATTCTACACCTAAGAAGGTTACTCATCCACAGCCTCAGAATGTTGAGAAGAAGAATGCTCATTATCAGAAGAAGGTGCAATCTCAGGGAGCTAGTCAGTATATGCCACCTCAATATCACAAGAGCATGAAGGCTGCTAGGTTCAATCAGAACATGTTTCATCAACATCAGGGGAGCATGTATGAATATGGATATGGATACAACAATGCTGTGCCTCATTACTATGGAAGAAGGAAGCCTCATCACCATAGGAGACAGCCTAGAAGACAGCATCCTCAGTTCAGGAGACAGTCTACCAATGGTAAAAGACAACAACGCCATAGAAGACATGCCAACTATGGAAGGAGACAACATTATGGGTGGGAGCCAGAGCAATATCATCATCATAATGGTAGAAGATATAACCAATTCAGAGATGACAGAGTTAGATGCTTCTATTGTGGAAGGTTTGAACATATGCAGTACTCTTGTTTTAAACTGCATGGTTATCCACAATCTGCTCCTCAAAGAAAACTAAAGGAGGTCAGGCCCAAAGCTGTTAAACAATGGGTTCCTAAGGAGAAAGTGAAATGTCTTTTAGCCCACACCTCAGATAGACAGGTTGATAAGGATACATGGTACTTTGACAGTGGATGTTCAAAGCATATGACTGGATTCAAAACTCTGTTAGTTGAAGTCAGTCATTGTCCCTCACATGAGGTTATTTTTGGCAATGGTGAAAAAGGTGTAGTTGCAGGAGTTGGAAAAGTGAAGAATCATGATGGTCTTACTCTTGATAATGTAGTTATTGTCCAAGGGTTGAATGCTAATTTGATTAGCATAAGTCAACTTTGTGATGAAGGTTATAAAGTAAGCTACACCAAAGATGAGTGTGTGGTGACTAATGGGCAGAATGAGGTAGTTATGAAAGGAGCCAGATCCAGAGATAATTGCTATCAATGGGTACCTCAAGTTGTCAGCTCATCTGGTGATTTTAAGGATGATGTTGTAACATCAGACTGTAACATTAAGTGTGAAAATCTGAGCTTGATGAAAGGTCAATTAGGGTTAATGACTTATGGAGTTAAGTCCAAAGACAATTGCTATCTATGGATTTCTCTAGACTCAAGTTCTTCCTCAGATGAAGAAGTCAACAATGCTGATGGAAGAATCAAAAGCTGTGACCTTAAGAAGTGTTGGGAGCTGAATACTTGTGAGGCCAAGAAAGATGACAACCTGACTAATGACTCCTATAATTCAGAAGAAAAATTTCACAGGTTGACAATCCTTGGGTTGAAAGATGCTGATGTTGGAGTTAAGGTTGAAACATCTCTTTGCCTTAAAATAATGAAGGATGTTGAAGAGGTTGATGTGTATGACCTGCCTAAAAATGAGCTGATTGATAAGATGGTTCCTGAGGTTGATAAAAGACTGGAATCAACAAAGGAGAAGGATTTTGAATCACCTCCAAAGGTAAACACTGATAAGCAGAAGACCTCAGTGGTTGGTCCTACAAAATCCTGGAGTAAAGTGTCAAGTTTGTCCAGAAAGAAGAAGACCAGAGATAAGTCTGATGATAATGTCCAGGACATATCTCATAAGCAGAAAGCTGTTGTTAGAACTTCTGAGAAAATTCAAAAGGCTTCACTTGATAACATTCCTTTGCATTTCATAAAAAGGTGGAAGTATGTTTTTCAAAGGGAGCTTAATCTGGAAAAAGAATTTGGTATAGATGCTCAGAATATGGTTGAGTTTGCTAGGATATGGTTCAGAGAGGGTGTGGGAACTTATGGTATTCAGGTGTGTATGAATAAGTTGCTCTAACTGTGTTTTATTGGGAGCTTCTCCAAGGACTTCTTTATGCAATGAGTCCTTTGAATGGTGATGAGAAGCTGATGTCCCAAAAGATGTTATAACATCATGTTTGCTGGTGGTTATATCTGGAAGATGATTAAGATTGGACATGTGGAGTTGGATGCTCTAGTATTTTTGGTCAGAAGAGGTGGAGATTATGGTCATGTGTTTAGTAGTTTGTTCTGGCAAAGCATGACTACTGTCTTTGAAGACTTCACCAGTTTCAATAATTACTGGTGGATGTAAGGATAGAGGAATTGTGATCTCTTGAAGAGACTGGATCTCAGTAAAGCTTATAAGTAAGCTGAGAATTTGTGGAGCATATGTAATACCCTGGTGTCAAGAGTGTCAAGAGTATCCTTGGTGAAGGATGTCTTTGTTCTAGATCTGAAGCTCAGTGCTTACATTATATCTAAGGAGCATCTACATAGTCATACGGGAGAATGATGAAGTAGAAGGTTTTCCTTGGATGGTAAAGATGAATTGTATGATAGCCTTTGGAGAAAGGGACAGTGGTACCAAAATGCATGTACTCAGAAAATGTGCTCAAATGTTAATCTCCATCTAGAGCATTTGTTAATCATGACAGGGGGAGTACTTGTCTATGGATTTTGCAGCAAAGGTGCATATATTATGAAGCTTGCATGCTGATCAAGCTTGTGGAAATTGGTTGCCTCTTATGAGGATATAATGTCAGATAGCATGTTATGACATTAGGCTGTTGATTGGTGTTTTGGTGTGGCCTTGAATGGTTCTAGTCATATGAAGCAAATTGTTTGAATCTTGTCTGAAGACAAGATTGAATCATGGCCTTGAATAGATTTTACACTTTTCTTGGTGTGTGTTAGTCTAAGTGTGAGGAGTTGACTTAGAGTTCGGTGGAAGGCATTGTGTGTGTGCTTCAGATCTTTCGGATGATTCTGTGAAGCCTTCACAACTGGATGGATGAAGAATATGTCTGGATTTTCAAAATATGGATATTACTGACAGAAGAAGTATGGTTTTGTACAGGGTGTCATAGGACTTACTTGTAGAGGTTTGTCCAATTATGGCTAAAAAGGGGGAGAAATAGTCAAGAGTCAGTCAAGATGCAAGAGGTGCTGCAATGACAAGGAGTGCTGCTAGTTGTGATGCAGAAGTGGGGGAGAGTTGTTGAACAGCTTGTATGCTGGTTCTTGCCTTGAGGGGGAGATTTATTCCATGCTGCTGGTTAGTGTTGAAGTTTGTGTACAACAGAGTATTGGAGTGTTTGTGCAGCATGCTGAAAGCATTGTGAAGTGTAGCTGTTTGTGAAGACTGTGCTGCTGCTGCAAAGGTTGGAAAAATCATATTTTTATTCGCTACTAAAGTCTCTGATGGTGCAGAGATTGTTTTAGCCCAAATTAGCCAAATGGGGAGATTGTTAGTTTCTTGGATTGGCTAGAATTTTGGTAAAACAAAGTATGTTCAATGTTGATGTCAAGGTGGTGATGTCACAACATTGAGTCTTAACACTGGGCTGTGTTAAGAGTTAAGTGGGATGTCTGATGTCACAAGCGATGTTGTGACATTAGATCTGCAGAATTAATAACATCAGGTTTGTGATGTTGTTAGGGTTTGCGTTTTAGCTGGAATTATGGAGAGTTGTTAGTCTCATTGAATGCGAATATCTTGGGTTAGATATTCTCTGTTGCATAGAGTTTTGATGCAGGGTTGTAGGAGATTTAAAAGGTGAAGATTTAAGAAGATTTTGAGAGAGAAAATCTGTTTTGAAGATTCAGTTTTAAATAACAAATCAGATCAAATATTGCAAGGAGTCCAAGCCCAATTCAGGTGGCTATATAAAGCGTATAGATCAAAGGAAGAAGGTACAAAAAAACAGACAGAAGATAGGGAGCTTTAACTGGAGGTTAAACATTGTCTTTGTGCGTGTTTTTGTATACACCATTCTAGTGTGAATTGGTGAGTTGTGTTTTGTCCTCTCTAAAGCTGTGAAGCAAAGAGAGTTGTGTAACTTGATCAAAGCTGTGAAGCAGGATCAAGGTTTCTCAAAGAGGTTGTTCTTTGAGTGTTTTAGGGATTGACTAGTGTTCTCATATCTAAGTGGTTTCTTAGGTAGGAAGTCACTAGTAGGAATTAAGTTTAGGAGATTGGCAACTGGGTTGTTGAGTTTGTAAATTAATTCTACAAGTAGTGAATTTCATCCCTGGCTTGGCAGCCCCCAGATTAGGTTGTTTGAACTAAACTGGGTTAACAATTTGGTGTGTTCTTCTGTTGTTTATTTTATCCATTGTGCAGAGTGTGTTGTTGTAACATCGTGTGTGACATCACACATATCTGGTACCAGAATTTACTTATCAATATGCTTAGTTCTACTATGTTGAATAGGGTTCTTAGAGATATTGATAGCACTCAGATTGTCACAGTACAATGTCATGACATCTTGCTTGACATTGTATTCTTTTAACATCTGCTTCATCCAAACAAGTTGAGAACAACTACTCCCTGCTACTATGTACACAGCTTTAGCAGTAGAAAGAGACACATAGTTCTGCTTTTTACTAAACCATGATATCAGATTATTCCCTAAGAAGAAGCACCCTCCTGAAGTACTTTTTCTATCATCAGCACTCCCTGCCCAATCAGCATCACAAAAACCACATAACTCAGTGCCTGATCCATGACTGTAAAGCATTCCATAGTCACTAGTCCCATTCACATATTTCAAAATCCTCTTCACTTGATTCAAGTGACTAACTTTAGGCTCAGATTGATATCTGGCACACACTCCAACAGCAAAAGAAATATCAGGCCTGCTAGCTGTGAGATACAATAAGCTACCAATCATGCTTCTGTATAGACTTTGATCCACACTCACACCATGTTCATCCTTGGACAACTTTAAGTGAGTAGGTGCAGGTGTCCTCTTGTGATTAGCATTTTCCAGACAAAACTTCTTAACAATGTTCTTTGCATACTTGCTCTGGGATATGAATATCGAGTCTTCCATTTGTCTAACTTGTAGACCTAGAAAATAGTTGAGCTCTCCAACAAGACTCACTTCAAACTCAGACTGCATTTGTTCCACAAAATGTTTCACCATTGCATTTGACATCCCACCAAATACTATGTCATCAACATATATTTGAGCTATCATCAGTTTTCCTCCTTCCTTTTTAACAAACAAAGTCTTGTCAATCCCTCATTTTCTGTAGCCATTCACAGCCAGGAATTCAGTAAGCCTTTCATACCAAGCTCTTGGTGCTTGGTTCAAACCATAGAGAGCTTTCCTTAGTTTGTAAACATGGTCAGGAAATGTTGGATCAATAAATCCTTTTGGTTGATCAACATACACCTCTTCATTTAAGTAACCATTCAAGAAGGCACTCTTAACATCCATCTGAAAAAGCTTGAATTTGAAATTACAAGCCACCCCTAAGAGTAATCTGATAGATTCCAGTCTTGCCACAGGAGAAAAGGTTTCATCATAATCAATTCCTTCAACCTGAGTGTATCCCTGAGCAACTAATCTGGCCTTGTTTCTGGTGACCACTCCTTGTTCATCAGATTTATTCTTGTAAATCCACTTGGTGCCTATCACATTAACTCCATCAGGCCTTGGAACAAGATCCCACACTTCATTCCTCTTGAATTGTTCCAGCTCTTCATGCATGGCATTAATCCAGAATTCATCAGTCGGAGCTTCTTTGACATTCTTGGGCTCAATAAAACAAGAATTTGACACAACCTCTCTTGATCTAGTGCTAACCCCTGATTTTGGATCACCTATGATAAGCTCCTTTGGATGGTCCTTTTGCACTCTAATATATGGTTCTTTATTAGATTGTTCAGGTTCAGGCTCAGCATCAACAGGACTGGGAGACACACTTCTGTCTTCAGTTTCTGCTATGACTTCTTCAACTGATGTTTCAACATCATCCTGGACATCAGCATCTTCCTGCTTATCAATGTCATCAATCACCACATTTATAGACTCCATCATAACCTTTGTTGTGGAGTTGAAAACCCTGTAAGCTCTGCTATTTGTAGAGTATCCTAGAAAGATTCCCTCATCACTTTTAGGATCCAACTTTCTCCTCTGTTCACGATCTGACAAAATGTAACATTTACTTCCAAAAACATGAAAGTACTTCACAGTTGGCTTTCTCCCTTTCCACAGTTCATACAGAGTAGCTGAAGTGCCCTTTCTCAAAGTAACTCTGTTGTGAATATAGCAAGCAGTGTTCATGGCTTCAGCCCAGAAATGGTAAGGAAGCTTTTTGGCATGAATCATTGCTCTAGCAGATTCTTGGAGAGTTATGTTATTCCTTTCAACCACTCCATTTTGCTGAGGAGTAATAGGAGAGGAAAACTCATGACTGATGCCTTCAGCAGAGCAGTAATCAGCAAACTTGCTATTTTCAAATTCCCTCCCATGATCACTCCTTATTCTGAATACATCAAACACCTCTGTTTTGTCTTTGATGAAGCTTACCCAGGTGTACCTAGAATAGTCATCTACGACAACATAAGCATACTTCTTCCCACCTAGACTTTCTACCTGCATAGGTCCCATCAAGTCCATATGAAGAAGTTCCAAAACTTTGGAGGTGGTGTTATGTTGAAGCTTCTGATGTGACATCTTGGTCTGCTTCCCTATTTGACAATCTCCACAAACTCTTCCTTCTTCAATATTGAGTTTAGAAATTCCCCTGACAGCTTCTGAAGATATGATTCTCTTCATTCCCTTCAGATGAAGATGTCCCAACTTCTGATTTCAGATTTTGACTTCATCATCTCTAGCAAACACACATGTTGAGGTACTTGAGTCTTGTTGCACCCATAGATAACAGTTGTCCTTAGACCTAACACCCTTCATGATGACTTCTCCTTTCTCATTTGTGACATTGCACTCAGATTTTGTAAAGTCTACTTTGAATCTGATCACAAAGTTGACTAATACTGATCAAATTTGCTGTCAACCCTTTGACAAGTAGAACATCATCCAGTCTAGGAGAACCAGCACAATTCAGCTTTCTCATCCCCTTAATTTCTCCTTTGACACTATCACCAAAGGTTACATGACCTGAAGACTGAAGCTTAACATCTACCAACAAATTCTTAACTCCTGTCATGTGTCTTGAACACCCACTATCAAAGTACCAGTCTTCTTTGGTAGAAACCCTAAGAGATGTGTGAGCTATTAAGCTGGTAACTTTACCTTTTGGAACCCATTGCTTCTTATAATTGAAGGCCTTATTACCTTTGTGAAACTTCTATCTGGGAGTATACTGATGTGTCTTCTGAGGATACCAATGTAGCTTATGACAGTAAGCCTTTATGTGTCCAAAATGCCCACAGTGATGACATCTTCAGCGCCTAAATTTCTTCCTAGAAGGTATCCTGTCAGGATGTTTAAACATCTGTTTTAACATCACTGGTTTGGAACTGGTAATAACATCATTAGAAGCTGCTCCATTGTTGAATCCCAAACCACTTTTGTCTCCAGCAGTTTTTCCAATACTAAGAATGTTGTCTAGAGCATCAGTACCATTGTTCAACATTCTGACAGTTTTGGTCATAGAGTCCAGTTTAGAGTTAAGCATACTGACTTCATTTTCTAGTTCAGTTTTTTCAGCTTCTAACTGCACTATGATTTTCTTTAGCTTTTCTCCTTCAAGACAGACTTGTTCACTTCTCATGCACAGTTCTTTATAAGAGGAAGCAAGCTCTTCATAAGAAACCTCATCATCACAAGAATCATCATCTAACTCACAAACCCCAATCATAGCTCTAACAAGCTTAGCTGATTCTTCTTCAGATTCACTCTCACTATCAGTATCAGACCAGGAAGCAGATAACCCCTTTTTCTGCTTTTTGAGATAAGTAGGACATTCTTTCTTGACATGACCATACCCTTCACACTCAAAGCATTGAACTCCTTTGTCATTCTTGGTCTTTTCTTCCTCTCTAGTTTTCTTCCCCTGATCTCCTGATCTGTTGGTGTCAGATGTGATGTTCTTGACATTAGGTTTGTAGCTCCTGTCTATCCTTTTTAGAACCTTGTTAAACTGTCTTCCCAGCAGAACAATAGCTTTTGACAGTTCCTCATGAGTTTCCTTTTTACCATCTTCAGTATTAGACACCAAAGCTATGCTTTTGGTCTTCTTTTTCAGGCTCCTCATTCAATCCCAACTAAAAAGTTTGAAGAGAACCAATCAACTCATCAACTCTCATCTTGTTGATGTCTTGAGCTTCTTCAATAACAGTCACCTTCATTTTATATTTCTTGGGAAGGGATCTGAGAATCTTCCTTACCAGCTTCTCTTCAGTCATCCTTTCTCCTAAAGCACTAGAAGGATTGGACAGCTCAAGAATATTCATGTGAAAATCATGAATGGTTTCATCCTCCTTCATCTTCAGATTTTCAAACTTTGTAGTCAGCAGTTGAAGTCTTGACATCTTGACTTTGGAGGTTCCTTCATGAGTAGTCTTCAAGATATCCCATGCTTCCTTAGCTACTTCACAAGTGTTTACCAGCCTAAAGATGTTCTTGTCAATACCATTAAAGATGGCATTCAAGGCTTTTGAATTTCCAAGTGCAAGCTCATCTTCTTCCTTTGTCAAATCTTCCTCAGGTTTCAGCTTTGTTGTACCATCCTTTTCAACAATAACAGGTGCTTTCCATTCTTTTAAGACAACCTTCCAAGCCCTGCTGTCTAATGACTTCAAGAAGGTAACCATCTGTGGTTTCCAATAGTCATAATTAGAGCCATCTAGAATAGGGGGTCTATTCACAAATCCACCACTCTCCTTGACCATTGCACCAGAAAGTATCATCCCTAGATCTCACCCAGATGCAGAGCAGGATGCCTGCTCTAATACCAATTGAAATTCTGGTATCAGATGTGTGATGTTAAGTAAGATGTCACAAAAACACAATCTGCTAATATGAACAAGGTAATAACAACAGAAAATCAACACAATGAATTGTTCACCCAGTTCGGTCTAACTACCTACGTCTGGGGGCTACCAAGCCAGGGAGGAAATTCACTATTAGTAGTATTAATTTACAGACTCAACAATCCCAGTTGACATCTACTAATCTTAATCACTACCCAATGACACTTCTACCTAAGAAACTACTTAGGTATGAGAAACCACTCACTCCCCCTAAATCACCTCAGTGATACAATTCAAGGATTACAAATTGAAACCACAACTTGATCTTGCTTACAAGCTTTGATCAAGAACAACTCTCTCTTGCTTAATAGCTCTAGAGAAACCAATTACAACTCAAAATAGTAACACCAATTCAAACATGAATGGTTTACAAAAACACACACGAAAACTCAAATTGACTCTCAATTTATGCTCTCTGTCTTCGTTATCTTCCAACAAGGGTTGAGGCTGCTTTAAATATCATTCTGACTTGGGCTTAGACCTCCTCCAAAAAATCTGATTTGATTTGTTATTAATCAGGATTTAAAAGAGATTTGATCTTCTATTCTTTTTAAATCTTTTCAAATCAGCCCTAATGTTAGTTACATGATCTGCTCCATATCTGATTGAAAATATCTTCTCCAAGAAATTCGCATCCAATCTCTCTAACGGATCTCCTCAAAACAAACTAACACGCGCAACCCTAAAACATCACAACTTGATGTTCTGATGTTCTGATAACTGATGTCAAGACATCAAGTTTAACATCAGCATATAACACTTCAACCCTACAACAACTAATGTTAGGAACCAATGTTAAGACATCAGACATATGACATCAACATTGTTCAACTTTGTTTTACCAAAATTCCAGCCAATACAAGAACTAACACACTGGTTTTATCTAAGCCTAGAACTAGTTGCTGGGGAAAACTCTAAGCAAGTATATACAGGCATACATATACAGATGAAATATATAAGCAAGTATGTAAAAGAGAATGGTAGAACTTACAGTTGTGCAAGCTTTCATCATTATAAACACAGCTGTATGGTTAGTTATTACAGAAATTGAAGAAAGTTTTGATAACAACTATGAACTTGAATTTGAATTAAAAGGAAAGTTGTTTTAAAAAGGGAGTTTGGGGCTTATACTCAAGAAGAGGCCCAGATGAATTCTTTTGGAAAGGCGACGATCACGTCGTAGTTTTGAAAACCACAGAGGGACTTATACAATGACTGAGGCCCAAATTTATTGTATTCACAAAAGAGATGTGTCTTACACTCTATTAGAGGCCCAAAGTTCATTTTTATACAAGAGATGAGGCTTACAGCTCAGAGAGAGGCCCCGATGAAAAAACAACGATCGCACCGTTATTTTGAAAACTGTACTGGGACTTATACAATGACTGAGGCCCAAATTATTTATGTACAAAGGGGGTTGGGTCTTACACTCTATTAGAGGCCCATAAAAAAGTGTTTGAAAATAAGAAAGATGGGACTTATAACACAAGGGAGGCCCATATGAGAATTGTTTTAAAAATGGCGATCGCGCCGAGATTTTTAAAATCGTATCGGGACTTATACAATGACTGAGGCCCAAAAAAATTTGTGTGTGACAAAGGATGGGTCTTACACTCTATTAGAGGCCCAAATTGTCTTTGAAAAGAAGTTTGATCAAGAGGAAACCCTAATTTCTTTTACAAATATAATTTTCAAAGAAAAATAAGTAATAAATGATATAAAATACCAAATATTTTGAACAATGTTTTTAAAAATCATGTTTAATCACGTGAAGGCTTGAAATTCAATTGTTTTTGAAAAATCAAGGTGGAAATCTCATTTTTTAAATGTTTGAAAATAATGAAATGAAATAAATTTCCAAAATTCAAACTATATTAAATAAATAATATAAATTCAAATTTTTTGTGGAATAAAATATTTCAACATTTTTGTGAATTTTCAAAAAAAGAACCAATAAAAAATATTTAAAATTAAGAGAGAAATTAATTTTGGAATTAATTAATAAAAACAAAAAAATATGAAAAATAGCAAAATATGAGAGAAATATCAAAATGGTCTGGGTGGGTGTTGAACCCACGCCCTGCTACCAAACACACATGCGCGCTACCACTGGGGTGGTGATACATCCGTGTATCAAAACCACCCCATGAATATATAAGGGTGACTTGGTTTCTAGGCCTGACCAAGGCAAAAAACCATGTTTTGGTGGATTTGCATGAAGGCCATAACTTCCTCAATTCTCCATGGAATTGAATGAAATTTAGATGGATCCTGCCTAGAATTTCATGAGGAATCCAATGGTGCTTTTGGAATTTTCTAAAGATGCTTCTATTTTAAAACCTGATAGTGGTTTCAAAATAGGCCAAGATTTGCAAGTTCTATGCTATCTCATCATACAAGCAACAATAGCATGGTAAATTGGTTCAAACACAACACATTTGATATATATGACATGTTTATGATCAATGGACCTCAAAGCAATGCATATTTTAAGAGATTAAGTTATGATGCACTTACCTCTTGAAGCTCCTTGTGCTAACTGTCAAGATCCTTGTACCAGAAGTAATTCAATGCTTTAGACACTCTTGATTGATCCCATAGAAGCTTTTAGGATGATCCAAACCAGCTGGAAACCTCAGGAACAAGAGTTGGCTCTTTCTTAAAAAAGTGGAAAAAGTGACCAAAATGGTAACTCACCCAAATGGTGTTACAGTTGAGGGAAACCATTTGGGAGAGTTTAAGGATGATATTTGGAGTGTATTTGAAGCTTTGTTTGGTTTTGAAAGTGACTGAATCAAGACATGGCTTGTAAAATGCAGAAAAGTCAAAATTTGAGGTTTTGGAGGTTGACTTTCTGATTTTGAGGTTGTGCAATGTGGATGAAGGTTTAAACACATCCAATGGATGATTTATGATATGTTAGGATGGTTATTTGAGTGGTTTTTGCTCTGGTTTCAAAAATTCCCAAATTGCTTCAATGTGACTTGATATTGAAGTAAGAGAGGGAGAGTGAGAAAACAAGTCTTTGGTATTGTTTTGGTGTGGTTTGAAACATCAGAAATGACCTCTATTTATAAGAGAGGAGTTTTGTTTTTGAAGGAATAGTCAATGGCAACTGGTTCACTCTATTATCCAATGGATATGCCAATGTATCACTTCCTTAAATGCCAAGGTACCAAGTCATTACTTGGCCATTGACTTGAGCTGGTCTTGGTAGCTCTAAGTCTTCTGATTTTTACAACAACCTTGACTCAATTGGACTGATAAGGCTTGGTTCATGACAACTCAATGCACCACATCAATTCTAAATGACAAAGCTTGGTTTTGGATTTGAAACATTGATGATCACATGCCAAAGGGATTGGATTCTTGACTCAATGGTCCAATTTTGAAAATATCAAGTGAGTCATCAAGATTCCCTCTGATATTGGAAGAGGAAAAAGCTTGCAAGATGACAGAATTTGAAATGGAAATCATGTGGCACAAAAAATGCACCAAATCTGCCTTGAAAACCAGTTTGAGCAAGGCATGTTGTGAGATCCATAACTCCTTGATCAAGTTGAATTAATACGAGTTCTTGTACTCTTTGGAAAGCTCTCATGACATACTTTAACTTTGATGTCCAATATTGGTCTTGGTTTAGCTTGGATCAAGGTGAAAAATGGCCTCAAAGTTTGGAAAAAGTGAAACAGATTCTGACTTGAAAATTTCACTAAGTGTTGGAATAAAAATGTCCATTTTTATTTTTTGTGATTTTGATCAATCCATAACTCAAAATCCATGAGGATTTGGAATGAGATGTAGTTGACATATTTAAAGTATGTAAGATGAACTTTCATTTGACCTTTGGATGGGAGAAAAAGGCCTTGTGGTTTAGGAGTTATGACCTTGTAAAGTTGGTACCAAATCACTTTTGTCCCATAACTTAGAAAATATTTAGTTTCTTATGGTTGCCCCTTTTTCAAGAAACCTCACTTCTCTTGATTTTTCTTGATGAATGATGATCAAAACCATACATTAACTATGTTTTTGACCTAGGGGAACCATATTTGTGAAAAATTCCAAAAAGTCAAACTTGATTTTAGGCACAGTTGACTTTTTGTCAGATGAATTCCAAATTGTGTGATCCTTTTTGAAATCAAGTCCTTGACCTAATTCAAACCTAATGGATGGATTCCATAGGTGTTTTAGGGTGTCTTGAACCATGTCCCAAGGTTTGAGAACATGTCTTGGTCAAAAGTCAAAGATACAATTGATTTTTTCTTCAAAACCCTAATTGTGGTCCTGATGAAATTGAAACTTGTGAATCAAGCTTCTTGGGTCAATCCATTATTGTAAATGGATAAATGCGGTGTATTTGAGGCCCTTAAATCATGTCATGGGGTCTTGGTCCATGTCTTGCCTCAAAAGTCAACTTAGGGGTGAATTAGGTTAAGAAACCCTAATTCTTGATTTTTGATGAATGCTTCCCTCGAGGTTGTTTTGACTTGATGATTAGGTACATGAGATCCCTTTGAGCATCTTGGGTCATGCTTTGAAGTATTGGCTCATGCCTAGATGAAAATTTTCATCTGGAGGCCTTGGTCAACCAAAAACCCTAATTTGGTGACACTGGCGATCTTGAGGCTTGATCCACTTGGAATGTTGCAACCTTGTGTTTGATTCTTGATCTGGGAGATCTCTTGATCCTTCATGGATGTTTGAGAGGTTAGACACGTTGAAGATCATGTCATTTCTTGATTGATCTTTTGTCTAAGTGTTCTGAGAGGGCTTAAAACCCTAATTCTTGGTTGTAGTGAATGCTCAACAATCCTTGAGGAGATTGATGAGGTATGATGGCACATCCATATTGTGATGATGATTCTCACAATGATGGGAAATCTTGGTGGTCAAAATTTGGGGTATGACACTTAGAAACCTATATATCTTCTTATTCCAAACTCTTGAAGCTTGGTTAAGTCCATACAGGGCTTTATGCAGCCTGTACACCTTTCTTTCATCGCCTTGTTTCACAACTCAAACTGGTTATGCAACATAAAATTCTTCATCTAAGGGGCCATTCTGGAATGCGCATTTCACATCTATCTGACATATGTTCCAATTGATCATGTTTGCTAGACCAATACCAACCTGATTGTTTCGATTCTTGCAACAGGTGTAAAAACTTCGTCAAAGTCGATTCCTTCTTTCTGAAGAAATCCTTTCGCTACAAGTCTCTCCATGTGTTAATTTACTTCTCCTTTGGGATTCAACTTCACCTTGTATACCCACTTCACATCGATTTCCTTCTTTTCTTGAGGTAATTCGAAAAATGGCCAAGTGTTGTTGACTTCGATAGACTTCAGTTCCTCATTCATTGCTTTCACCCACTTCAAATCCTTCAATGCCTCAGCTGCATTGACTGTTTCGACATCTGCATATAAAGCATAATGTATCAGCTCACTTTCATCATCGACCATAACATCTAATGTAATCACACATTATTGCAACCTTGGAGGCATGTGTCTTATTATTTAAGGTCTGCTTGTGCTTGCTTGGTCTCTGACTTCTTCCTGTCGAACTTCTCTTTCGTCTTCACTTGCTGGTTCTTCACATAATATTCTCACTGAATCTTTCTTGACATTTTAAGTCCAATCCCATTCCTTAAGCTCATCTATGATCACTTCCCTGCTGATCACTACTTGCTTGTTCACTGGGTCGAACAACTTGTATCCTCCAGTCAAATATTATTCTATTAGGATCATTTGACTCGACTTGTCATCAAACTTTCTTCTCAATTGATCTGGCACATGTTTATGTGCTAAAAATCCAAATAACTTCAGATGACTCAAGTTAGGCTTGACACCAGACCAACATTCTTCTGGCGTGATTCCTTCTAACCTTTTCGTCAGACATCTGTTTTGTATGTATGTTGCAGTCGACACAGCTTCTCCCCATAATTATTTAGGTAGATGCTTGTCTTTAAACATACTTCTCACCATATTCATGATAGTTCAATTTTTCCTTTCTTCAGTTCCATTCTACCGTGGAGTGTAGGTGTCGCTCCCGAGATTTTCATCCAAGTATAAACGCGAAAGTGGCGCAGAAACAGAGTCGCCAGCAATGTGTATTTATCCCAAGAGAGGGAAAGGAAACACTGCGTAAACCTGAGGAAAGGAAAGAACGAGGTCTCGTGACCAAGAGAAATGGGTAAGGGAGTCGGTTACGCGAGGGGAAGGTATTATCACCCCCACGCGTCCATCGTACTCGATGGGATCCACGCTTGTTGTTTTGATCAAAGGGTGTAGGAAACTGGAAACCAACTGCTAACTGGAGAACTGGAAATGAAAGATAGAAAGGAGAAGGGAGGGAAGAAAGAAGTGACTCGATAGGACACTATCGTTGTCCTAGGCCTACGTATTCCCTCAATGCAATGGGAAAGTCAGAGTCAACGTAGTTCAACGGACTACGGGGAAGGTTGCTCGTCAAGACATCGCCGTCTTGTGCCTACGTATCCTCAATCGGACGAGAAAGAAGAATCAGAGCAAACGTAGTTCGGCTCAACAAGGGTTACTTTGTTTGTATTTTTTAATGAAAACGTCAGAGTGCGCATTCCAGCAGTTATGTGTTGCAGCTCGCTGTAGGGAGACTTAGGCGTTACCTGTTTGCGGTAGAACGGACATGACGAGTCCTTAAGAATGGAATGAAGGAGATGAGAAGAGAATTGTTTATTTGTTTTTGTATTTTGAAAAGAAGTATTTCGATTATTGGTGTGTATAACGCATATTGTATTTAAGTCTCTCATGTATGATTGAATGCCTCGCATATCGACCCAAGACGGGACGTATGCTAAACATTCTAAGAAAGTGAGAGAAGACCCCTCACTATCTTATTCTCACATGAAAGGCTCAAATACAATATATGATATGCCTTTATTAAGTGTTTTTGCTTTTTGTTTTGAGGTGAGGAGAAGAGAGACTCAAAGGTTAAGAAAGGTAAAAGTCTAAAGGGAGACTAATAATCCTAAGAGTTATCATGCTTGGAGATCCTAAGGGTTAAGTGTGGTTTAGAAGCCTAAGCTAAAAGAAGAGAACAAGAAGAAGAGGTAACATAACTCACTTCTAAGATAGAAGATGAGTTATGAACCAAGAGGGAGAAGAAAGAAGTTGAACAAAGAAAGCATTGAAATGCTTTGCACAAACACAAAAGAGAAAGCATTAAAAAGATGAGGGAAGAAAGTATGTGTGGAAGCATATCCACAATCTCAACTTACCATTAGCCCATACAAGCTAAGGTTAGCTAAACAATTGAATATGAAAGCATAAGTAAAAGAAGGAAGACAATTGAGCATCAAACTACTTATTAAATGAACTTATGAATCAAACAAAGCCTAAACCTAAAAGGAAATGATTCTAAGTGTTTAAGGACTTCTAAAGTAAGTAGCTATGTCTAAAGGTATTCAACTTAAGCTAAGGTACCTAACAATGTCAAACTATGTCAAGAAAGATGCCAAAGATTCATACAAGTTCAAATTATGAAGCATGGATGAGATATGAATGTGTATAACATAGAAACATGAATAAATGCGTGAGTGAACCTCAAGATCAGAATTGAATGACATGTTATAATGCTTATGGAAGTCAATGAATGAACATACAAAACATGGGTGAACTGATTTAAGAAGATGAAGCAAGTAGAAGCAAACAATGTTCAAGTTCAAGTAATAAAAGAAGAAACTTGTAACACAAGTCAAAGTTGAAAAGAACATGAAAACAAATGCAAATGGATGCAAGTCAGAATTAAACATCATATTTGAATATCCTATAATGTCTATGAACAAGCATACAAATCATGAAAAAGAATATTCAAGTAGAAGAAATTAGATGAAGAAGAAATAAGAAGAAAAGAAACAAGTTTCACTTAAAGAAAAGAAATAACTTGCAACACAAGTCAAAGTTGAAAATCAAAGATGAATGAACATGGATTATAGATCAGTACCAAATTATTTTTAAGATACAATTAGAATGCAAGAATTGATCATACCATATACATATGCATATCACATTAAAACTAATTAAGAAAGAGATGCAAAACTAGGTCAAACATGTACAAGTATACAAGATGAATGACATTTGAATGTATGAGATGATTATGGGTCAGTAGCATATTCAATATGAAATGAAAATGATATGCATGAATAGGCATTGATGATTCACAGACAAGTTATGTTGAACATTTGAAGAAAAGAGAAGCAAGTTTAGGTCAAAAGATTCAAGTTAAAGATGCATTTCGAACACAAACACAAACCAAATGAAAACACAATGCGAATGACCTATAATTCTAAGCAAAAGGACCTATAATATTCTAATGAGGACCTATAATGATGCACAAACAAGTTCTAATATGATGGCACAAGTGCCTCCTAAAACTATGTTAGAAAGAAGTAGAAGAATAAGCACAAAATGTTACTTCAAACACAAGGCATCAAGCAATTACTAAACCACATGAGTAAATTATGAAAATAGGTCAAAACCAAACCTAAGTCAGAGGGAAAACATGTGTCAAAATATCAAAACAAAATTCAAAAGGGAATATGCTCAAACAAGTCATCAAAATCACATTATGTCAAGAAGAAGGATGCACAAAGAAATGGTTCAAATGCTATGCAAAAATGACTTTAAAAATCTACCAAAATTATATGAGATGCCTTGATATGATGTATGATTATGGTAAAAATATTGGATGCAAAAATGGTTTAAGAACTATGTCAAATAAATTTATGAATGCACAAGTATTATGAAGAAAACCAATAAAAAAGAAATTGAATGAAAATTATGAAAATATGAGCAAAAATGCATAAAATCAGAAATAAAAGTCATGGAAAGTTATTTAAATGTGTCTTGACGCTTGGTGAATTTTTATAGAATTTTTATTAAGGTTTTAGGATTTTTAATGAAAGGAGATGAAAACTATGTAAAAAATAAAATAAAAATGTGAATGCATGAAAGAGGGGGTATATAGTTAGCAAAAAGCACGTTGAAAATAGTTGGGCTCAGAAACAAGGGGCGTAAAAAGCAAGAAAGCCTGGGTCCAGTTACACACTTCAGAGGAGCTATAAGATATGGGATCAGACAAAAATGTTGACTCAACACACACCACACAATGCGGTCAACAAGATCAATCAAGCAATGTAAGCAAATCAGAGGGATCTCAATGCACACACACCACAATTACCAAACACGTGCGCACATGAAACAAGTCAAAGTCATTAAACTATGAAAGAGAGAGTCACGTGAGGAGAGCGTGAATCATTTATTCGTTGGCACCATATCATGCGTTGGATCAGATAAATCGTACGGCTGTGTTTTAATCTGATGTTAAACCCTAACAAAACCCTCACCGGCCGGAGAAGGACCTCCGGTCATCTTCTCCGGCCATCTCCGGTGACTGTAAACGCTCACATGTTCCAGAAATTGAAAAAAATTATATCATTCGAAAGCTAAAGTTATGTAGAACACGGATCCAAGCTTAGATTTCACAGATCATGCATGTACAGAGAGAATCGAATGGGGAAAGTTTACCCTAAAAAAATAGTCTAAGCTTCTAACAAGCTCTATCAACTAGCCGGAGTTTCAACAGCTCCTAGTGAGCTTAAAAACAACAACAATAAGCTTAAAATCAGTGAAATCAAGCAAGGAAAGTTTGAAATGAAACCTGAAGTTGAAGCTACTTAGATCACCAGAAAACCAGAGAGGAGGATCCTGAACTTCTCGTGCTTGAGCTGAGCAAAATAAATGCTAAGGAACTTGAAAATGAGGAAGAAATGGATCTGAAAGTGAATATGCTTAAACTCTTCAATTCTTCAGTGATTCAATATTTCTTGATGATGAAGATTAAGGAAGACTATGATGAATTCGTGCAGTGAGAGAGAGAGAGAGTTCAGAGAGAATTTCAGAGCTCTGGTTTGTGAAATGTGAAGAGTGAGAAAGTGTATCCAAATTCTGTTGGGATGAAGCTAATATACTCATGGTTAAATTCTAACTAGTGTAGTTGATGGTTAGAACTCAAGTTAGAATGATTTAGTTAACTGAGTTATGAGTTAACTGACTGAGTTAGGTTGTTATTGGCACGGGTTGAGCATTTGTTCATGTGTGGAGGAGTTTATGTTACTTATGGTGTTGATGAGAAATGATGATGGTGATGATATGCATTGATGCTGCAGTATGCTTGCTTCACAATTTTCTTATTTTCCTTTTTGGTGTATGGTGTAGCATGACATGGTATGGTATGTAAGAGTTTGTTGGTTCAAATGAAGCAAAAGGAAGGACTGGTATGAAAGCATGCGTGTGAATGTGATTGAAACAACAATAACAATGCCATAACATTCTATTTTGGCAGCAAAACAAACAATGAAAATGTTGATGTTTGAGGATGAGATTCTCTCATATTAGTGGATGAAATAAAGAGCTCTTGGTGTCTATGGAAAGAGGAGACAAAATGGAACAAGGTTGATGTTGAAATCAAGATGAAACAATGCCTCTAACACACTTAAAAATGGCTTGAAACAAGAGAAGGCACGACTGGTTTATGGGCGAGACAACCTGCATGGCATACATGGCAACACGACTTGTGAACTTCAGTGTGAGATCACCAACTTTGAGCAACCATAACTTCCAATCCATTGATCAGATGAAAAAGTGATAAACATGAAAGTTGTAGAGGGCATGTAGATAAACAAGATTGGTGTTAAACATTTTTTCATTTGAAGCCTTCTTGATGGAGAAAACTAGCTTGAAATTTGGCACACCACCTGTTTGATGAAATTATGGCAGGGTGCCTTGAGATTACCTTGTCATGACCTGGCTTTTGCCTTGATTTTGTCAAACTTTGATTGATCATAACTCCCTCAATTTTGATCCAATGGAAGAGTTCTTTATATGGATTTAAAGCTTAAGATGTTATCTCTAATTGGCTAAACATAGGCTTGAAGTTTGATACTTTTATCCTGGAGAAAGAATGCTTTGAAGTGTAGTGCAAAATGGTCCAAAACTTTCCATTTTTAGAAACCCTAAGTTTCTAAATTTGGCAACTTTGTACAATTCTTGATTTTTGATGATTCCTCCATTATTTCTTGATCAAATCTTGCCCAATGAACATATGTAACTTGAATTTCATGAATTTGAACCAAAAAGGTCAGGAGTTGACTTTTCCTTCTACACAGTTGACTTTTTCATTTATTTCTTGATTCTCAAGCAACTGACCAATTGAACCTCTTCTGAAATGAACCAATGGGCAATCTTCCATCCTATTAGATACTTGACATCATGTAGAAAACACTGAGATCAGGTTTGAACCAAAATTTCATCAGGAGACTGCTTGAATCACAATCTCTAATTTGGACTACTTTTGGTAGGAGATGATGAACTGCCCAATCTTCTTGATGAATTCCCATCTTCCAATGACTTGTGGGATCGAATGGGATGTCATCTGATATAAGATACCCTTGAGGCTTTCTTGAAGACCTTAGGCTTTAACTCTCTTGCTTTGAATAGTCAATGCTCTGAAATCCACTGATCACATGCCCTTTGCAACATGTATGAGATATGAGATGAAATGAGATATAAATTCAATGCAATGAAACATAAGCTAGGTAACAACAAGAGGGCAAATTTTGGGGTGTTACAGCTGCCCCTATTCAATCATCTGTTAACCTGAGAAGGATGAAAACAACGGCTATTCATACAATCAAGGTGAATTGTGATTGAATACCAAAACAACCAGAAAATTTGCACGCTGAATAAAGAAGAAAAGGGATATAAACCCTTCTGGAAGTATCAGTAAATAACTTCATAGATTGATACGACGTGTATCGAAATAGGGATACAGACGATTATCAATGATCACATGGACGAGTATGGAAAGAAAACACGGACGGGTGTTTAGGTCAACGATGCAGACGAGTATCGGACAATCATCAGAGGAACACGACGAGTGACCAGGTCGACGATACGAACGAGTATCGGACGATGATTAAGAAAAGGAAGACACACAAGTGTTCGGGTCAACGATACAGACGAGCATCGGACAATCATCAGAGGAACACGACGAGTGACCAAGTCGACGATACAAACGAGTATCGGACGATGATTAATAAGGGAACACACACAAGTGTTCGGGTCAACGATACGGACGAGCATCGGATAATCATCAAAGGAACACGACGAGTGACCAAGTCGACGATACAAACGAGAATCGGATGATGATTAATAAGGGAACACACACAAGTGTTCGGGTTAACGATACGGACGAGCATCGGACAATCATCAGAGGAACACGACGAGTGACCAAGTCGACGATACAAACGAGTATCGGACGATGATTAATAAGGGAACACACACAAGTGTTCGGGTCAACGATACGGACGAGCATCGCACAATCATCAAAGGAACACGAGAGTGACCAAGTCGACGATATAAACGAGTATCGGACGATGATTAATAAGATACAGATGAGTATCTCAGAGGTCAATATGGACGAGTACTGAAACAAAAGTTCAAACACGGACGAGTGCTGAAAGGACACAAATGAGTGTCAAAAGGAAATACGGATGGGTATTGAAACAAAAGTTCAAACATGGACGAGTGCTGAAAGGACACAGACGAGTGTCAAAAGGCAATACGGACGGGTATTGAAATAAAAGGTCAAACACGGACGAGTGCTGAAAGGACACGGACGAGTGTCAAAAGTCAATACGGACGGGTATAGAAATAAAAGGTCAAACACGGACGAGTGTGTAATACCCCAAAATTTTCCCTCTCATTTCTTCATATCATTTAGAATGAGCTTTCATTTTATTGCATTGCATTCAAGCATGGAAAAATAAAACATTAAGCATTTAGCATGGCATTTTGCATAAGGGCATGTGATCAGTTGTTTCTCAAAGAGGTGGATCATCCAAAGCTAAAGAATAAGATTCAAGGGTCTCTCACAAGCCTCAAAGGTCTCTTACATCATATATCATCCCCATTTGATCTCACAAGTCATTGGAAGATGGCAACTCATCAAGAAGATTGGACAGTGCATCACCTCCTATCACAAAAATAGTCAAAATTAGGGTTTTGGATGCAAGTGGTCTCCTGATGAAATTTTGATCCAAACTTGATCTCAATGTTTTCTACATGATATTAAGTGTCTAAGGATGGAAGATTGGCCATTGATTCATTTCAGAAGAGGTTCAATTGATCAGTTGCTTGATAATCAAGAAATTGGGGAAAAAGTCAACTGTGCAATGAAAAAAGTCAACTCCTGACTTTTTAAGATCAAATTCATGGAATTCATGTTATATATGTTCATTGGACAAGATTTGATCAAGAAATGATGGAGGAATTATGAAAAATCAAGAAATTACAAAACTGCCAAAAACAGAAACTTTAGGCTTTCCAATAATGGCAAATTTGGACCATTTTACACCCCACTTTGAGGCTCTCTTTCTCCAAGATAAAAGCTCCAAACCTCAGGTCCAAGTTGAGCTTCAAATCCATATAAAGAACTCTTCCGTTGGATCAAAATTGAAGGAGTTATGATTGATCAAAGTTTGACAAAACTAGGTCAAAAACCAAGTCACGGTAAGGCAAGCTTAGGCCCATGCGCCATAATTTTGACAAACACATGGTGTGCAGAATGTCAAGCTTAATTTCTCCAAGATGGAAGCTCCAAATGGAAAACTTTCCAACATCAAAGTTATTTCTTTCCATGCCCTCTTCAATGTTCATGTTGGACATTTTTTAATTTGAGCAAGTTATGAGATAGTTATGATAGCCACAAGTTGGTATGATCATGCTGAATTCGATGCACCATATTGCCATGCCATGCCACAACCTGCCACGCCCATGAAGTCAGTTGTTAACCTTTATGTTTTAAGCCATTTTTCACTACTCTACAAGCTTCCATTTAATCTCATTTCCACACCAAAGTTGTTCTATCATGTTCCATCTTTCCATAGCCATCAAAAGCTCATGATTCCATGCATTAGTGTAAAAGAATTTCATCACTAAAACTCCATGTTTCAAGCTGGCCAAGTTGGAATTGTTTTAACATCCACACGCATACACCATACATTCCTTTCCACTTACAGCCAAACCATAATCCTTACACCTCACCATAACTTCATGGAATGCACCCACACCATAGCACAACCAAAGCCAACTCGCCCTAACTAACTTGGCTCAGTTAGTTAGAGGCCACTCATTTAACCTCACATTAACTCACTTAACTGACTCAGTTAACCACTAATTAACACATTTTAACCACACCTATATAACCAAATATCACTCATAATTTCATTTTTCAACTCTCATTTTCCACACTCACTTCAAAATCGTTCTCACTTTCTTCTCTCAAGTTCTCAAATTCTCTCTGAACTTCTTCTCTTTCTGCACTATTGCACCATCATCTTCATCTGAATGCAATGTCAAGCTCCATTACCAAGCAGCATTGGAACTTGGAATCATTGAAGAGCTGAAGTAGCTTCTACTGCAGCTTCATCTTCATCCATATTTTCAAGGTTTTGAGCCTTTATTTGGCTAACTCAAAGCTCAAAGAGGAAGCACGCTTCTCTGGTTTTCTTTGGACACAAGACTCTTCACACTCCAGGTTCCTCGTTCTCAACCCTTTCCACTAAATCTAGCTTGTTTTCATGGTGTTTAGAGCTTATTAAAAGCTATGCATGAGTCCTGGCTAGTTGATAGGCTCTTTAGGAGCTTAGGTGTGATTTTAGGGCAAAATGTATTGGTTCGGTTTGTTGTGTACGTGCATGATCTTTGGAAAATAATTGCATATTCATGATGTACTCCACTTCCTCTTCATTTTGGTGTGCGAGTTGTGAATTTCTGGACATGTGAAAGTTTGCAGACTGTGGAGAGTGGCCGGAGAAGATGACCGGAGGTCCTTCTCCGGCCGGTGAGATATGTTAGGGTTTATCCTCAGTTTTAATCACAGCCGTTGATCCTTTGCATCGTGTGGTTAAAAGAGTGCCAACGCATTAAAATTCACATGCTCCTCACGTGTTCTTTTTTCTCTCTGTTTGGTTATGTGTATGTGTGTGCATTATAGTTATCATGATCCTTGCATTTCATCCACTTGATTGTTTGCTTTTATGATTGATCTGAGATTGA
The DNA here is from genome assembly GCA_022829125.1 of Lathyrus tuberosus. NCBI lineage: Eukaryota > Viridiplantae > Streptophyta > Magnoliopsida > Fabales > Fabaceae > Lathyrus > Lathyrus tuberosus. Next base: position 394,343 of record JALAZF010000820.1, on the reverse strand, counting down.
CTTAATCCAACGTCCATTACGATGCCAGCACATTAAAATGCCACGTGACTTGCGCGTGCTCTATTTTTAAACTCTGATGATCACATGTGCGTGTGTGCATATTAATTATGGTGTGCGTGTCTTGGTATTTGTTGGATTGTTTTACTTAGCATTATGATCTAATCATGTGACTCTGATTGCACCCTCACTCTGACTAATCATACGCACTATCACACACAACACATGTTTAATTGGATTGGACCTTAATTATTGTTTGCACCCCCACACTGAGCCCATTTTTGTTTTTTCAACGTGAGAATTGCTATGTCTGCACCCCCTCCCCATTTCTTTTACTTTTTTAAATTTCTTTTCCATATTTGTTTAGTTTTATTATTTTAAAAATAGTGAAACATTTCTAAAAATCCCAAATTAATTCATGTAACATCTTTACACATTTAAATAATTTTCTCTATTTTTTAATCTGACTTTGTGGATTTTTGCACATTATTCCATGATTTTCTTTTATTTTCTTTTTGATTGATCCTTCTCATTGACACTTGAACTTGTATAATTTCTTTCTCTCAATTCACACATCATCTTCAACTCATTAGTTTTGTATTGATTAGATAACATCTTAAAGTGTCCAAAAATATTTTTTCTTGATTTTTAAAGTCATCTTCTATGATGTTTGTATGATCATCTTTACACTTCTTTTTGTGGCATTTCAATATGACTTTGTGCATTTCTTTGTGACACTTTTATCTTGAGTTTTCATATGAGTTTGTAATATGTGTTTTGCCCTTGACTTAGGTTAGTTGTGGCTAATTTCCATAATTTTCTCATGTGCTTTAATAGTGGTTTAATGCTTCATGATTAGAGTTGATCCTTATGCATATCCACTTACTTCCCTCTTGTATGTTTTGATGAGGCATTTATGCCACCATTTGATGTTTGTTTGTGCATCAATTATAGGTCATTTGCATGATGTTATTGGTCATCTTTGTTTCATTATAGGTCATCTTGACTTGTGTTGGCATGTGGTGTGAGTTTATGTGTTATAACTTGAAAGCTTGACATGTTATCTTCTCTTGCTCTCTTCTTATGCTTTGCATATTCAATAAGTGCATTTTGTATGATAGTTCTTTCATTCCATTAGCATCTCATCAATGTTATGCCACTGTCCACATGTATGCATTAATCATTTTACATGTTATGTATCTCTAATATGTCAATTTGTGCTTATATTGAAATATGTTTCTCTTATGCTCACTTCCACTTCATCCTATCTCTTCCACTTGCACTCTTTGATCCATGAACTATATGAGGATTCATATGCATGTTGAGACATTGGTAATTGATATATGGTTCTGACTTTAACCTTTCATGAGGCATTAAAGCTTGATCACTTTGCATATCCACTCATTCTTCATCTACTTCTTTCATAATGCATTTCTTTGTGGTTTTAGGCATTGTTTGTGAACATTTGATTTGTGTTTGCTCTCATATCATTAGAGAGCATTCTTATGACGTGCATTCTGACCTTATGCTTTCCTTAACCTTTAAGATGCTTTTACTTTGGTTATTGAATTTGTTTAAGCCTTACTTGTTCATCTTAACTTGTTTCTTCACTTGTAAATAATTGCACTAACCATTTCAGGGGCTAATGGTAAGTCACTTGAGTGTGAATATGCATCCACATTCTAATTTTTTCCTTCATCTTTTAATCATTCAATTTGTGTTGTTTAAGAATTTAATGATGCTTTGCTTTCATAATCTTCTTTTTTCCCTCTTAGAAATAACTTAACTTCCATCTTGGAAGTAAGTTGCTTTCTTTCTTTCTTCTTCTCCTTTCTTTTAGGATTAGGTTTCTTAAGCCACATTAACCTTAGGATCTCCATGTATGATAACTTTAAGGTTTGAGTCTTAGTCTCCCTCATTAGATTTTACCTTTACTCCTCCCTTTGAGTCTCTCTTTTTTCTCATCTCAAAACAAAAATAAAAAACACTTAATAAAGGCATAACAAATATTATATTTGAGCCTTTCATGTAAGAATGAGATAGTGCGGGGTCTTCTCTCACTTTCTTAGAATGTTTAGCATACGTCCCGTCTTGGGTCGATATGCGAGGTATTCGATCCTACATGAAGGACTTAAATACAATATGTGTTACTAAACACCAATAATCAAAATACTTCTTTCTTAAAAGACAAAAATAAACATTTCTCTTCTCATCTCCTTCATTCTATTCCTTAAGGACTCGTCATGTCCGTTCTACCGTAAACAGGTAACGCCTAAGTCTCCATACAGCGAGCTGCACCACCTAACTGCTGGGACGCGCACTCTGACGTTCCACTAAAAAACACAAACAAAGCGACCCTCGTTGAGGAGAACTACGTCGCTCTGATTCTCATGGTCCCGATGAGATACGTAGGCAGTAGGGTAGGGTCTATTCGAGCACTTATTTTATTTTCCCTACATTTGTTTCTCTTTCTCTCTCCTTTCCTTTTCCAGTTCTTCAGCTAGCAGTTCCTTTTCCAGTATCTTTTCCTATACCCTTTGATTAAAGCAGCAAGCGTGGATCCCATCGGGTACGATGGACGCGTGGGGATGCTAATACCTTTCTCTCGCGTAACCGACTCCCGAACCCAATTCTCTTAGTCGCAAGACCATGCTCTTTCCTTTCCCTCAGGTTTACGTAGTGTTTCCTTTCCCCCTCTTGGGATAAATACACATTGCTGGCGACTCTATTTCGGTGCCACTTTCGCATTTGTACCAGGATGAAAATCCCGGGAGCGACAGAGTGCTGAAAGGACACGAACGAGTGTCAAAAGTCAATACGGACGGGTATTGAAATAAAAGGTCAAACACGGACGAGTGCTGAAAGGACACTGACGGGTGTCAAAGGTCAATACGGACGGGTATTGAAAAATGAAAGTTTGTAAAGTGATCTCACTGGGGATTAAAAGGTTAAAAGGACACGGACGAGTGTCTAAGAGGTCAATACAGACGGATATTGAGAATAAGGGGTTCAAGCACTGACGAGCGCTGAAAGGACACGGACGGATGTCCAAGGTCAATACGGCCGGATATTGGATTAACATTGTACGATCAAGCATTGTAGTAGGCTTTGCTGGGGTTGCATGACAATGTTTTGTCAGTGAATTACTCTGGCTTGCAAGTAAATGGTTGAACCTGGCTTATGTTTCGTATGCGTATGTTTTGAGTTTTGCCGTAATGCTCCATATCAATGGAATGCTACGCTTTAGAGAATGCAAATGTCATGATATATGCAAATGTAAAAGAGACTCCGGACGAGGAATCCAACTCCGCGGTGATAAGATCATTGTTCGATCCTTCAATTGCTCTGTGGGGATTAACCCTTCTGCCGGGGATAACGCTTGCCACAAATTGCCAAAAATAAATTGGCTTGCAGATGCGCTGAGGTGTGATGATCCTGTTGAAGAAGATTCCACTAGAATGACTCTGCCCTAGAGAGAGATTATTCTGCTCATGGAACTTCGCTGGGGATGAGAACTTTCTGGATGACGTTCTGTTGAGGAAAAAGAGTCATTAAAACTCTGCTTGGGGATCTATCAAACCCAAGATCCTTTGCTAGAGATGATCAGCCTTCTGACTCAGTTGGGGAATCAGCCACTATTATCGACACAGAAAAGCTTGTAGCTGTTGGAAGTACTGAATGGGAGAATCGACTTAAAAAGATACAACGACATTGCCGGAGTTGCCCGTCGATCTCAAGCCGTTTCGAGTGACCGCTAATCAACCGGTGAACTTAATCAGTAAAAGTTGTGACAAAAGGGTGATACGGGAACCCTTTCCTGAACATGATTGCCCCAGTATTCTGACTTAGGGGTGAGTGATTACTCGTTTGGAAGACACAGTCCATGCTCTCGTGTTTTTGAAACCGCTTCAATCTTGCTTTTGAGCCTAATACGAGGCTGCTACCTGCAAGCAAAAGATATGCACATATGCCCCGTGCTGGATATGACTTCTGCAACTGAAAGAAATCTAACTTTGAACCATCACTTGTTGGGGAGAAAGGTTTTGATGCATCTCTTGCTGGGAACATGATTAATGAAGCCTGCTGAAGATAGGGGACCACAAATGCCTTGGGTTGGAATGCCCCTTTATTTCAAGCCTTTTGGCTGATTGACTGCATACGCATGAACAACAGTTTTTACAATTTTCCACTTGCCCCAGACCAACACGGTCCACCAGAAGAAATTGTCTCAAGAGGATTTTACAGAAGACTTGACATTCAAAACGCCTCAATGTATTCAAACTCTTGGAGAGATTCGTCGAATCTCAAAGTAACTACCTCAGACTGTATGGTCTACAGAGGAGTTCACCTCGAGAAGATTCATGAACAATCTCATATCACCGTGAGATATTCTGCCCTAGTATTCTGAACCCTGGATAGGCTAATCAGTCGTCTGGATGGACTAACTTCTCGTGCTCTTGGGATGGCCTGCCCCAGTATGAACCTTAAAGTGGTTTTTCCCCTGACTACTGATCTTCAAAGGAAGACCCAGAATACCTGCCTTTGGAGAGATTTGAATCTCGAAGTGATTGCCCCAGTTTTACTGAACTCTGAAGAGATTTCTCGACGTGATTGGCTCAGATTGGCTACACCTTAAAGAGATGATTCGACGTGATTGCCCCAGATCGGCTACATTTTAACACAACTTGTTGGGAAAGCTCCTGCTCAACAAAGTTTCCTGAGGAAGTACCACTAGATGTGGCTGTCCTTCGGGAGTTTCAGGATTCTCAACTCGGCAAGATTTAGCTTCTAGACTGAATTTCCATATGTAAACTTCTTTTGATGTCAAACAAATGTATGCAAGCAGAAAATGTTTTATTCTGAGAATGAAAATTCTAATGCAACACACATGTTAATTGTAACGCCTCAGTTTTGTCAGTTTTATTTATTTGAGTCGTTTTGAGTATTTTATTATTATATTATTTTATTTCTGACTTTTATGTGGAAAATATGTTATTTTTCATCGTGAATATATTTTGTCGCGTTTTGGGAACATTTGCGAGATATTTGAGTGTAGGGGTAATTTGGGCATTTTGATTTATTTTGTTAAGTTAGAATATAATAGAATAGAAAGAGAGAAAAATAGTAAGAGAAAGAAAAAGAAGAGAAGAAGAAAAGAAAAGGAGAAGAGAAGAAAAGAGAGAATTTGGAAAACTTGGAAATTAATCAACTGACTTTCTAGAACACGATTAAATCGGGTAAGGGTGCGAAACTCGATTATACTATGTTTGTGTATGATTATGTATATGTTTGCTTGGATGTTTTCTTGCTTTTCCATAGCTTTGACTTCTAGGTTGGAAATGAGAATTTTGTTAGAAATCAATGTTTTCACGGTCGAAAATCGGTGTAAACGTAGTAGAATACTTGTTACCATGCTTGGGTTATGTTTTGACTGTTATATGTTGGTTTGGAAATGTTTTGGTTGAGAAAATATCATTTTTGGATGATCTGGTGCGCTGCTGGGTTTTGCTGAAATCGCAGGTTTGCACTGCGAATGGCCAGCGAATGGAGTGGCAAGCGTTCGCGTGAGGTTCGCACTGCGAATGTTGTATTATTTTTGCTTCTGCCACTGTTCGCTGGAGGATTCGCATTGCGAATGGGGTAGCGAGCATTCGCTGGATGGTTCGCACTGCGAAGGGTGCAAATTTTCTAGGCTATTTTTGCTTCTGCCTTGGTTCGCTGGGACATTCGCACTGCGAATGAAGTAGCGAAGGACTCGCTAGGAGCTTCACACTGCGAATGTAGCAGTTTTCCCAATTTGTTTTCTTTGTAACTTTTGATCTATGGTTCGGTTTGAGGCGTGGTTTGATGCGTTAGAAAGATTAAAAAATGTAATTTCTTATGATGATGGTTTTGAGATTGTTGGCTGATTAAATTATGCCGGGAATTATAAAATGTGTTGTTTTGTTGTCGACTTTTGCCGTTTAAGTGTGTGAACTTGGTGTGTATGCGCAATATGCTGTTGGTGTGGATATTGTATGACTTGTGTACTGTTGAGTGGTGAAATTGTATGAAATACATATTGTGATGATGGTTGGTGGCCTTACGGCAAGAAAATGCGATGTATGGTAATTGTTGATATATGCATGATTATGGATGTGTATATGTATGCATATTAAATGTCATGAGTCATTGTATGCCAAGCATCATGATATGCATTGTTGTGACGTCTTGAGTGACGGATTGATTCCAGAGGGAATCTGCTATAACATCGTGCGCCTTAAAAATAAGAGGACCTAGGGCGATTTGATATATCGTGCGCCTTAAAAATAAGAGGACCTAAAGCGATGGTTATAGACAATCGTGTGCCCATGTGGGGTGTGAGCGATCGGATTGTGCGCCTTATACCGAGAGGACCTAAAGCAATCCATAAACATGGTGCGCCTTATACCAAGAGGACCTAAAGCGACGGGGAACATCGTAGGCCCGACGGGGTGTTACTTGAGTGATCCTCAGTAATGAGTGATGATTCCAGCAGAGTTCCTGAGTGAACTAGTGATGAGGAATATTGGAAGTCGGTACCGTATGGCATGTGCATAGAGTTGTTGTGTCGGTCTCTGTGCATTTGTATAAATCATGGATTAGATGTGCATGGAATTGTTAATGTGATTGATGAGATGGAATATGTGTAATTGTAATGATGATGAGTGTATTGTGTACGATTGATGTGTAATGGTATTTGATACTTGAGAATTGTACTATGTTGTGTTGTATTTGATTGTGGTGCATTTGTGGTGAGAATGTTTTACCTGTGTATTTCTGTGTGAATATATAATTACATGCAACTGTATTATGATTGTTTTTCTCACCCTTCTGCTGTTTTATAATGCTCTATGAGGCATTGCAGATTAGAGTTGCTGGAGGTCTTTTTGTGAAGCTTTGCGTCTTCATTCTTTTGTCGGTCGGCTCTGATATGTGACACCGGGTAGTTAGGGAGGCCGTTTGTGATTATTTTGTACTATGTATATGTATCTTTTGGATTGTACATGTATGACTTGATGTATGACAAACTTTCATGATATATATATGTTGATATTCAGTTACGAATTTTCCGCTTTTATTCTATTTCTGAATTATGGGTGTAATACTACCTGAATGGTTGCATATCTGTATGAGCAGGTGTTGTATGTTTGTTTCAAATTGATGTGACCCCTCGGTCTATGCCGTGTATGTTTAATTATACTCTGATGAAATTTTGAATTTTATTTATCGCTTTAATAGCTTGGGGGTATAAAAGGGGGTGTCACATTAAGTGGTATCAGAGCCAGTCCGTGTCAGTCCGTGCCAGTCCGTGTCAGTTCGTGTCTGGTTGTGTCAGTCCTAGTCTGTGTGGCGTGTGGAGTGAGCTTTTTGTTTAACCATAGTTTCTGTTATTGGAAATGAACAGAATATGGCTGGTAGGAATGATGCTGCTTTGGCTGCTGCGATGCAAGCTATGGCTCGTGCTGTGCAGGGTGCACCTAATGCTGCTGGTAATGATGAGTTCAGGAAGAACAGACCGCCTGTCTTTAAGGGGAGACATAATCCTGATGGTGCACAGATATGGTTGAAAGATATTGAAAGGATTTTTCGAGTTATGGATTGTGCGGAGGACAGTAAGGTGAGACTGGGAACTCACATGTTATAGGAAGAAGCTGATGAATGGTGGGTTAGTACTCGTCATGTGTTGGAAGCTGGGGATGAAGAAGTTACTTGGGAGTTGTTTAGCCAGGAGTTTCTGAGGAAGTATTTTCCCGAGGATGTTAGAGGAAAGAAGGAAATTGAGTTCTTGGAACTGAAACAAGGTAGTATGTCTGTTGTTGACTATACTGCTAAGTTTGTGGAGCTCGTGCAGTTTTATCCTCATTATGCTGAGGCGACTGTAGAGTTTTCTAAGTGTGTGAAGTTTGAGAGTGGATTACGTCCTGAGATTAAGCAGGAAATCGGTTATCAGAGGATAAGAAGGTTTGCTGATTTGGTGGAATGTTGTAGGATTTATGAAGAGGATAGTAGGGCTCGTTCTACTCACTACAAGAGTGTGAGTGACCGAAAAGGGAAGCAACACTTTCGTAGTGGACCGTATGTAACACCAGCTGATAAAGGTAAGCAAAGGGGTACTTTTGATCGAAGGTCAGGTGGAGGAGGTATGTCTAATTCTCCGAGATGTTTTAAATGTGGTGAGTTGGGGCATCGTCAGTTTGAGTGCAGGAAAGATGTGAGAAAGTGTTCTAATTGTGGAGGTGTCGGACATGTCGTAGCTGATTGTAAACGGAAGAATGTGGTGAAGTGTTTCAACTGTGGTGAACCTGGTCATATTAGTACAAAGTGTCAGAAATCGAAGCAAGCTTCAACTAGTGGGAAGGTGTTTGCATTGGCGGGGACTCAGACTTCAAGTGCAGATCGTCTGATCAGAGGCACTTGTTTTATTAATAGTACGCCTTTAGTTGCTATTATTGATACCGGAGCGACTCATTCGTTTATTTCTTCTGAGTGCGCGAAGCGTTTGAATCTGGTGTTGTCTTTGATGGGTGGTGAGATGGTTATTGATACTCCAGTAATGGGGTCAGTAACTACTTCCTTGGTTTGTTTAAGTTGTCCTTTGACCATTTATGGTAAAGACTTTGAAATGGATTTAGTGTGTTTGCCGTTGGAAGGGTTAGACGTGGTTCTGGGAATGAATTGGTTGCAATTCAATCGGGTTCATATTGATTGTAATCATAAGCTAGTAAGGTTTCCTTCTCTTGAGGAAGATGAAGACTTGAGTTTCTTATCTACCAAAGAGTTGAAGAGACTTTTGGCGGAGGAAGCTCAGTCATTTGGGTTGTTTGCATCGTTGACTGTGGATAGTCAAGTGTCGCTTGATGTGTTTCCTGTTGTGTGTGATTTTCCTGAAGTGTTTCCTGAGGATATTTCAGATGTGCCACCAGAGAGAGAGGTGGAGTTTTCTATAGATCTAGTTCCTGGTACTAGACCTGTTTCTATGGCACTTTATCGTATGTCGGCATCTGAGTTGGTAGAGTTGAAGAAACAATTGAATGAGTTGTTGGAGAAGAGGTTTGTGAGGCCAAGTGTTTCTCCTTGGGGTGCTCCAGTTTTATTGGTGAAAAAGAAAGATGGAAGTATGCGATGTGCATTGATTATCGCCAGTTGTATAAGGTGACGATTAAGAATAAGTATCCTCTTTCGAGAATTGATGATCTGATGGATCAGTTGGTGGGCGCTTGTGTGTTCAGTAAGATTGACTTGAGGTTGGGGTATCATCAGATTAGGGTGAAAGAGGAAGATATTCAGAAGACGGCTTTTAGGACACGATACGGTCATTATGAATATTCTGTGATGTCGTTCGAGGTTTCTAATGCGCCAGGTGTGTTCATGGAGTACATGAATCATATTTTCCACGAGCATTTGGATCGATTTGTTGTTGTGTTTATTGATGACATATTGATTTATTCTAAGTCTCGAGAGGAGCACGCGGAGCATTTGCGTATTGTTTTGCAGGTTTTGAGGGAAAAGAAGCTTTTGCCAAATTGTCTAAGTGTGAATTTTGGTTGTCGAAAGTGAGTTTTCTTGGACATGTAATTTCAGGTAATGGTATTTCTGTGGATCCATCTAAAGTAGAAGCAGTTCTACAATGGGAGGCTCCGAGATCTGTTACTGAAATTCCAAGATTTTTGGGTTTGGCTGGTTATTATCGAAGGTTTATTGAAGGTTTTTCTAAGCTAGCACTTCCTTTGACCCAGTTGACTTGTAAAGGGCAAGCGTTCATTTGGGATATTCGGTGTGAAGAAAGTTTTAATGAGCTGAAGAGAAGATTGACGACAGCTCCGATTTTGATTTTGTCGAATCCTAATGAACCGTTTGTGGTGTATTGTGATGCGTCTTTGATTGGTCTAGGTGGTGTGCTAATTCAAGACGGTAAGGTTGTGGCGTATGCTTCGAGGCAGTTGAGAGTGCATGAGAAAAATTATCCTACTCATGATCTTGAATTAGCGGCTGTGGTTTTTGTGTTAAAAATTTGGAGGCATTATCTTTTTGGTGCGAGGTTTGAAGTCTTTAGTGATCACAAGAGTTTGAAATATCTGTTTGATAAGAAGGAATTGAATATGAGGCAACGTAGATGGTTGGAATTTTTGAAGGACTACGACTTTGGCTTGAATTACCATCCTGGTAAAGCTAATGTGGTAGCCGATGCATTGAGCTGGAAATCTTTGCATATGTCTGCTTTAATGGTTAAGGAGTGGGAGCTTTTGGAATCGTTTAGAGATTTGAGTTTGGTATGTGAAGTGTCGTCGGATAGTGTGAGGTTGGGTATGTTGAAGGTTACTAATGAGTTTCTGATGACGGTCAGTGAGAAATAGAAGTTGGATGTGAAATTGGTGGATTTGATGTTGGTGGGAGAAAATGATGGGAATAGTGATTTTAAAGTGGATGTTAATGGTGTGTTGAGGTTCCGTGGGCGAATTTGCATTCCGGACGATTCAGATTTGAAACGGATGATTTAGGAAGAAGGGCACCGGAGTAATTTGAGTATACATCCGGGAGCGAATAAGATGTACCAAGATTTGAAAAAGATTTTTTGGTGGTCTGGATTGAAAAGAGATATGGCTCAGTTTGTGTATGCTTGTTTGACGTGCCAGAAGTCGAAAGTGGAACATCTGAGGCTGAGTGGTTTGTTGCAACCGTTAGATATTCCGGAATGGAAATGGGATAGCATTTCTATGGATTTTGTAACGGGGTTGCCGAATACACAGCGAGGGCATAATGCTATTTGGGTGGTTGTTGATAGGCTGACTAAATCGGCTCATTTCATTCCGATTGACATTAGTTTTACTTTGGAGAGGTTAACTGAGATTTACATCAGTGTGATTCTGAAGTTGCATGGGGTTCTGTTGAGTATTGTTTCGGATCGAGATCCAAGGTTTACCTCGAGATTTTGGGAAAGTTTACAGAAGGCGTTGGGTTCTAAATTGAGGTTGAGTTCGGCTTATCATCCGCAGACAGATGGGCAGACGGAGAGAACGATTCAGTCTTTGGAAGATTTGTTGAGAGCGTGTGTTTTGGAACAAGGTGGTGTGTGGGATAGTTATCTTGCGTTGATTGAGTTCACGTATAATAATAGTTTCCATTCTAGTATTGGAATGGCACCGTTTGAAGCAATATATGGACGAAGATGTCGAACACCGTTGTGTTGGCACGAATCTGGTGAGAGTTCGGTGGTTGGACCAGAGTTGGTGCAGCAGACTACAGACAAAGTTAAGCTTATTCGAGAGAAAATGAAGGCTTCTCAGAGCAGACAAAAGAGTTATCATGATCGGAGACAGAAGGATCTTGAGTTTCAAGAGGGCGATCATGTATCTCTGAGGGTTACGCCGGGTAACGGGTGTTGGTCGTGCATTGAAGTCGAAGAAGCTTACTTCTCGGTTTATTGGTCCTTACCAGATATCTGCGAGAGTGGGTGCTCTGGCTTTTAGGGTGGCGTTGCCGCCGAGTCTGTCGAATTTTCATGATGTGTTCCATGTTTCACAGCTTCGGAAGTATATTCCGGATCCATCGCATGTGATTCCGATGGATGAGGTTGAGGTAAGGGAGAACCTGACGGTTGAGGCTTTGCAGGTGAGGATTTTGGATCGCGAGGTGAAAAGGTTGAGAGGCAAGGATATTACACTTGTGAAGGTAGTGTGGGGAGGCGCTGCTGAGGGCAATTTGACTTGGGAGTTGGAGAGTAGGATGCGGGAGTCGTATCCAGAGTTGTTCGTCTCAGGTAAGATTTTCGAGGACGAAAATTTCTAAGTGGGGGAGAGTTGTAACACCCCAGTTTTGTCAGTTTTATTTATTTGAGTCGTTTTGAGTATTTTATTATTATATTATTTTATTTCTGACTTTTATGTGGAAAATATGTTATTTTTCATCGTGAATATATTTTGTCGCGTTTTGGGAACATTTGCGAGATATTTGAGTGTAGGGGTAATTTGGGCATTTTGATTTATTTTGTTAGAGAAAAGAGAGAATTTTGTCGCGTTTTGGGAACATTTGCGAGAAAGAAAAAGAAGAGAAGAAGAAAGGAAAAGGAGAAGAGAAGAAAAGAGAGAATTTGGAAAACTTGGAAATTAATCAACCGACTTTCTAGAACACGATTAAATCGGGTAAGGGTGCGAAACTCAATTATACTATGTTTGTGTATGATTATGTATGTGTTTGCTTGGATGTTTTCTTGCTTTTCCATAGCTTTGACTTCTAGGTTGGAAATGAGAATTTTGTTAGAAATCGATGTTTTCACGGTCGAAAATCGGTGTAAACGTAGTAGAATACTTGTTACCATGCTTGGGTTATGTTTTGACTGTTATATGTTGGTTTGGAAATGTTTTGGTTAAGAAAATATCATTTTTGGATGATCTGGTGTGCTGCTGGGTTTTGCTGAAATCGCAGGTTCGCACTGCGAATGGCCAGCGAATGGAGTGGCGAGCGTTCGCGCGAGGTTCGCACTGCGAACGTTGTATTATTTTTGCTTCTGCCACTGTTCGTTGGAGGATTCGTATTGCAAATGGGGGTAGCGAGCATTCGCTGGATGGTTCGCACTGTGAAGGGTGGAAATTTTATAGGCTATTTTTGCTTCTGCCTTGGTTCGCTGGGACATTCGCACTGCGAATGAAGTAGCGAAGGACTCGCTAGGAGCTTCGCACTGCGAATGTAGCAGTTTTCCCAATTTGTTTTCTTTGTAACTTTTGATCTATGGTTCGATTTGAGGCGTGGTTTAATGCGTTAGAAATATTAAAAAATGTACTTTCTTATGATGATGGTTTTGAGATTGTTGGCTGATTAAATTATGTTGGGAATTAGAAAATGTGTTGATTTTTTGTCGACTTTTGCCGTTTAAGTGTGTGAACTTGGTGTGTATGCACAATATGCTGTTGGTGTGGATATTGTATGACTTGTGTATTGTTGAGTGATGAAATTGCATGAAATACATATTGTGATGATGGTTGGTGGCATTACGGCAAGAAAATGTGATGTATGGTAATTGTTGATATATGCATGATCATGGATGTGTATATGTATGCATATTAAATGTCATGAGTCATTGTATGCCAAGCATCATGATATGCATTGTTGTGACGTCCTGAGTGACGGATTGATTCCAGAGGGAATCTGCTATAACATCGTGCGCCTTAAAAATAAGAGGACCTAAAGCGATTTGATATATCATGCGCCTTAAAAATAAGAGGACCTAAAGTGATGGTTATAGACGATCGTGTGCCCATGTGGGGTGTGAGCGATCGGATTGTGCGCCTTATACCGAGAGGACCTAAAGCAATCCATAAACGTCGTGCGCCTTATACCAAGAGGACCTAAAGCGACGGGGAACATCGTAGGCCCGACGGGGTGTTACTTGAGTGATCCTCAGTAACAAGCGATGATTCCAGCAGAGTTCCTGAGTGAACTAGTGATGAGGAATATTGGAAGTCGGTACCACATGGCATGTGCATAGAGTCGTTGTGTCAGTCTCTTTGCATTTGCATAAATCATGGATTAATTGTGCATGGAATTGTTAATGTGATTAATGAGATGGAATATGTGTAATTGTAATGATGATGAGTGTATTGTGTACGATTGATGTGTAATGGTATTTGATACTTGAGAATTGTACTGTGTTGTGTTGTATTTGATTGTGGTGCATTTGTGGTGAGAATGTTTTACCTGTGTATTTCTGTGTGAATATATAATTACATGCAACTGTCTTATGATTGTTTTTCTCACCCTTATTGTGTTTTATAATGCTCTATGAGGCATTGCAGATTAGAGTTGCTGGAGGTCTTTTTGTGAAGCTTTGCGTCTTCATTCTTTTGTCGGTCGGCTCTGATATGTGACACCGGGTAGTTAGGGAGGCCGTTTGTGATTATTTTGTACTATGTATATGTATCTTTTGGATTGTACATGTATGACTTGATGTATGACAAACTTTCATGATATATATATGTTGATATTCAGTTAGGGATTTTCCGCTTGTATTCTGTTTCTGAATTGTGGGTGTAATACTACCTGAATGGTTGCATATCTGTATGAGCAGGTGTTGTATGTTTATTTCAAATTGATGTGACCCCTCGGTCTATGCCGTGTATGTTTAATTATACTCTGATGAAATTTTGAATTTTATTTATCGCTTTAATAGCTTGGGGGTATAGGAGGGGGTGTCACATTAATCTTGAAGTTTTACTGAAAAGATGTCGCAAACCCTTTGTGAGCGGATCACGGGTAAGGATACGACATTAACTTTTGAATGAAAGAACGCAATGCACATGCAACACCAACAAAGATCTTTTAGCACACCTCATTGGAGTCAGGAACGCTATCTCATCGGAGTACGCTCTCGAAATAAACCATGTTTCAATTAGGACTTTTGAGGGTTGTATCGTGGCCTGGTTCACGGTTTTGAGAAAAATGGTTTATGGCTCAAAGTTTATTGGTGCCCACCCACTCTTCGTGATGTTCTCCCGTCCTACATTCAGCTAATTTGCACAAGCGTTCGCCCCTCAAAAAGATTTTGTGATCTTTAAGGAACCCATGCATCTGATGGTTTGACACCTAATGAGGCTTTGGAGTGACAGTCACCCCTTTGTCTTTTGTTCGTAGTCACACGACTTTGTTCTTGCTCGAGGATTTTCTTTTGTAATCCTTTTGTTTTTCGCTTTCGCATTCTTTTGCCTTTGTTTTTTTATCCCTAATTTTTTCCTGGACTGATTCTTTTGAATCTTTAGATTTTGAAGTCCAGCGGGATGCCCTAATTTTTGCCTAAGTCGCTTGTTTTCAAGTTTCGACTTAGCGGGGTTTTTTATTTTTTTTTTATTTTTTTTTCTGAACAAATCGTGTGACACTGGCTTGTCTTAGCTTTGTTGAAAAGGTTGTGACTGCCTCGCTCTTTGATTGTTGATGGATAACCATTGTGGTTTCACATCTCTTGACCTCTTGACGGTGGAATAGAAGGTAATGGATCCTCAGATGCACACTCCTTTTGAAATTTGAACGCTCGATCAAATCAACTGACGCCTACCCTGCCCATGGTTTAAATGTGAGGGTTTTTTCGTATGAAAGAAACTCCTACTTCAAGGCTCAAAGGGGTTAACAAGGGTATATCTTCCTTATATCTCCAGTGTTTGGGATTTGAAATAATGCCTTTATACATTATCAGTAGGGTTTTATCCAAGAGCACACAATTAGAGATTTTTGCGTTTTCAACTCATCATCCTCCCTCAAGAATTTAAGCACGACAATTGGTATTGCAATGCACATATACAAACTTATGAGTGAATACGAATGGATTACTTCAGGAAAAACATGCGCGCTTTATTAGGATTAACATAAAAAGAAAAACAGATTTCATGCATGCATACAAATGTTTTGATAAACATAAAAAGCTACACATGAGAATGCAGTAAAGAAGCTAAATGATTGTCCTTGTTGAGGAGGCTTGACTTCATCTGGACTTATTGCTTCTGATAACATCCTTGCAGTCCCAAGTGCCCACTTGGGAAGCTTCAGTTGAAATGCATACCATCAACAGTGAAAGTAATGACCCCTGCATCAATCAGATCTTGCACTTTATGTGGGAGCACCTTACAATCCTCAGTTGAATGCCCTCGTGCCCCAGCATGGTATCCACATCGAGCATTGGCATTAAACCCTGGTGGACACGGAGGAATGATCGGATCTGGTTTCCTTGGCACAATCAACCCTCTTTTAACCAGCTCTGGCAATATCTGACCATATAGCTTTGGTAGTACAGCAAACTGCCTGTTTCTTGGCTTCCGTCGACCCACTTGAGAACTATTCTGCTGTTGACTCTGATTTGCGTATTCCTCTGGCTCAAGCGCTTTTCCCCTCAGACTTAATCGAGGAGTAGGCAGCAGTTGCGGACGTGGGGATTCTAAGACCAAGGATTGCAAGAAATGCCCCTGAATTGATGTAGCTTTGGGAGAGACAACAGGGATATCCACTTCTTTTTCAGCAGCTAGAGTAGGACCACCTTGTATACTTACGCCGCTCGGCGTGAATTCAATTTCCTTCGAATCGATCAGATCCTGGACAGCATGCTGAAATGATCTACAATCTTCCATATTATGCCCTAGCGCAACAGAGTGGAAATCACAGTGAGCTCTTGCATCATAACCCGGTGGGGGAGTACCAGTAAGAGGAGCCAGAGTCCTTTTCTGTACCAGTTGCAACTGAAGGAGATGCTGGAATAGCTGAGAATATGGAATTGGCGGAGTCTCAAAGTGTCTGTTCATCTTTGGTCTATCTTGATACCGACGAGGAGCACTACCCCGTTGCGGAGATACAGCTGGGACGATCACAGCGGCAATCTGCTCACTCTTTGGGAGGGATCCCTTAAACACTGGAGAAGAGACAATTCCAACCGCAGCTTCAGGCATGGGAGTATTATCCTTGTTTAGCACACCTCTCACGACCTCCATAACCAGACTCATCTGAGTCTTCAGTTGGTTGACCTCTTCCTTCAGCACTTTCTGGTCTTAAACCAAGGCTTGCATCCTCCCCATAAATTGCCCCATCTGAATATTCATTCGGTCATTTCTGCACGGAGTTGTTCCATGGCTATCCTCTGATTATCACAGGTCGAGTTGTGGTGGCAGGTCAAGCTGGCTGTCCTGAAGATGATACCAAGTCAGAAGGAGAAATCCGTTCCGGAACACCTGTTATGCATATAAGTATGAGAATGCAATGCAGAATGCCATGTTCGAATATTTCCAAGGAATCATTATGCTTCGATTCAAATTTTTTCCTTACACTAACCACAAGAAATAGATGGAAATGCTCAATAGCAAATCTCAAATTTAATATCCCTTGGAAATACAAGAACATGTATGCGAATATGATGATGCAGATGCAACAGACATGGGATCAAAGCTCCCATATGGTATGAATAACCACTGTGCTGGTGATTGAATAAGTTCACAGGTCGACTCTGAAGAGAATACCCGAATACCAGAATATCCGAATAACCAGAATACCATAATAACCAGCATATCGGCATAATCAGAATACCAGAATGCTAGGGTGCCGGAATAATCAGAATACCGGAATACCAGAATATCGGCATAATCAGAATCCCAGAATACCAGGCTGATAAGTTTGCACTAATAAGAGAACCAGAATACCAGGTAGGATGATAGTTAAGGTTACCTGCAAACCTGTAAACAACCTGCCCCTCTCACCTGTGGGTACTAGGATCCTCAGTATCCCGGGCTCTAAGGTCGAGAAATGATGATACGTTCACCACTTCTAGTTTGGCATCATCATCAATCGAGGAGGCCTCAACTGATTCTCCAAAACGAAAGGTCCTCAGCTTCTGGCCCTGGGGTCAAGAAGCAAAAGTACATTCATCCCTCGGGGTACAGTACTATCGCCAATCGAGGAGTGCCCCCACTGATTCTCTTTCAAAAGGGATATCCTATAGCAAGTTCCCAGCATTGGGTCCCCGGATCGAGAATGTGTAATGGGTTTGCCATTTCTGGTCTGCCATTATCACAACTCGGGAGGAGTGCCACAACTAAGTCCTCGGGAATGGTCGCCAGAGTCGACAGCTTTCTAGGTTAACACTCTGAAATGCACAAGACGCGCAAATCAGAACATCTCCCAAGAAAACCTCGTCTGGGCGTGGATTTCATGTAAACCATACGTACCAAGACGCTACGTAGGCCACACTACTATCCACTCTAGTCATATGTGTGTACTCAAGCTTGTGTAATGGGCTTATCTCTCAGAACACCCTGCCCACCAAACAGAAAACAACAGCACAGTCCAACATATAATGACATGCAATGCAATAAATGCGATAAATACAGTAAAACAACAATGTACAGTAAAGCAGTAATACAGTAAATAGCAATACAGCACCACAGTAAACACCTAATGAAATAAAACAGACAAGCGCTAGGATTGACTCGCATAGGGAACCAGGATCCCCAGCAGAGTCGCCATCTGTCGCTCCCGGGATTTTCATCCAAGTACAAACGCGAAAGTGGCGCAGAAACAGAGTCTCCATGAATGTGTATTTATCCCAAGAGAGGGAAATGAAACACTGCGTAAACCTGAGGAAAGGAAAGAACGAGGTCTCGTGACCAAAAGAAATGGGTAAGGGAGTCGGTTACGCGAGGGGAAGGTATTAGCACCCCCACGCGTCCATTGTACTCGATGGGATCCACGCTTGCTGTTTCGATCAAAGGGTGTAGGAAACTGGAAACCAACTGCTAACTGGAGAACTGGAAATGAAAGATATAAAGGAGAAGGGAGGGGAGAAAGAAGTGACTCGATAGGACACTATCGTTGTCCTAGGCCTACGTATTCCCTCAGTGCAATGGGAAAGTCAGAGTCAATGTAGTTCAACGGACTACGGGGAAGGTTGCTCGTCAAGACATCGCCGTTTTGTGCCTACGTATCCTTAATCGGAGGAGAAAGAAGAATCAGAGCAAATGTAGTTCGGCTCAACAAGGGTTGCTTTGTTTGTATTTTTTAATGAAAATGTCAGAGTGCGCATTCCAGCAGTTATGTGTTGCAGCTCGCTGTATGGAGACTTAGGCGTTACCTGTTTGCGGTAGAACGGACATGACGAGTCCTTAAGAATGGAATGAAGGAGATGAGAAGAGAATTGTTTGTTTTTTTTTGTATTTTGAAAATAAGTATTTCGATTATTGGTGTGTATAACGCATATTGTATTTAAGTCTCTCATGTAGGATCGAATGCCTCGCATCTCGACCCAAGACGGGACGTGTGCTAAACATTCTAAGAAAGTGAAAGAAGACCCCTCACTATCTTATTCTCACATGAAAGGCTCAAATACAATATATGTTATGCCTTTATTAAGTGTTTTTGCTTTTTGCTTTGAGGTGAGGAGAAGAGAGACTCAAAGGTTAAGAAAGGTAAAAGTCTAAAGGGAGACTAATAATCCTAAGAGTTATCATGCTTGGAGATCCTAAGGGTTAAGTGTGGTTTAGAAGCCTAAGCTAAAAGAAGAGAAGAAGAAGAAGAGGTAACATAACTTACTTCTAAGATAGAAGATGAGTTATGAACCAAGAGGGAGAAGAAAGAAGTTGAACAAAGAAAGCATTGAAATGCTTTGCACAAACACAAAAGAGAAAGGATTAAAAAGATGAGGGAAGAAAGTATGTGTGGAAGCATATCCACACACTCAACTTACCATTAGCCCCTACAAGCAAAGGTTAGATAAACAATTGAATATGAAAGTATAAGTAAAAGAAGGAAAACAATTAAACATCAAACTACTTATGAAATGAACTTATGAATCAAACAAAGCCTAAACCTAAAAGGAAAGGACTCTAAGTGTTGAAGGACTTATAAAGTCAGTAGCTATGTCTAAAGGTATTTAACTAAGGCTAAGGTACCTAACAATGTAAAACTATGTCAAGAAAGATGCCAAAGATTCATACAAGTTCAAGTTATGAAGCATGGATGAGATATGAATCTGTATGACATACAAACATGAATAAATGCATGAGTGAACCTCAAGATCAGAATTGAATGACATGTTATAATGCATATGGAAGTCATTGAATGAACATATAAATCATGAGTGAAATGGTTTAAGAAGATGAAGCAAGTAGAAGCAAACAATGTTCAAGTTCAAGTAATAAAAGAAGAAACTTGTAACACAAGTCAAAGTTGAAAAGAACATGAAAACAAATGCAAATGGATGCAAGTCAGAATTAAACATCATATTTGAATATCCTATAATGTCTATGAACAAACATACAAATCATGAAAAATAATATTCAAGTAGAAGAAATTAGATGAAGAAGAAATAAGAAGAAAAGAAACAAGTTTCACTTAAAGAAAAGAAATAACTTGCAACACAAGTCAAAGTTGAAAATCAAAGATGAATGAACATGGATTATAGATCAGTACCAAATGATTTTTAAGATACAATTATAATGCAAGAATTGATCATACCATATACATATGCACATCACATTAAAACTAATTAAGAAAGAGATGCAAAACTAGGTCAAACATGTACAAGTATACAAGATGAATGACATTTGAATGTATGAGATGATTATTGTTCAGTAGCATATTCAATATGAAGTGAAAATGATATGCATGAATAGGCATTGATGATTCACAAACAAGTTATGTTGAACATTAGAAGAAAAGAGAAGCAAGTTTAGGTCAAAATATTCAAGTTAAGGATGCATTTTGAACACAAACACAAACCAAATGAAAACACAATGCGAATGACCTATAATTCTAAGAAAAAGGATCTATAATATTATAATGAGGACCTATAATGATGCACAAACAAGTTCTAATATGATGGCACAAGTGCCTCCTAAAACTATGTTAGAAAGAAGTAGAAGAATATGCACAAAATGTTACTTCAAACACAAGGCATCAAGCAATTACTAAACCACATGAGAAAATTATGAAAATAGGTCAAAACCAACCTAAGTCATAGGAAAAACATGTGTCAAAATATCAAAGCAAAATTCAAAAGGAAATATGCTCAAACAAGTCATCAAAATCACATTATGTCAAGAAGAAGGATGCACAAAGAAATGGTTCAAATGCTATTGAAAAATGACTTTAAAAATCTACCAAAATTATATGAGATGCCTTGATATGATGTATGGTCATGGTAAAAAGATTGGATCCAAAAATGGTTTAAGAACTATGTCAAAGAAATTTATGAATGCACAAGTATTATGAAGAAAACCAATAAAAAAGAAATTGAATGAAAATTATGAAAATATGAGCAAAAATGCATAAAATCAGAAATAAAAATCATGGAAAGTTATTTAAATGTGTCTTGACGCTTGGTGATTTTTTATAGAATTTTTATTAAGGTTTTAGGATTTTTAATAAAAGGAGATGAAAACTATGTAAAAAATAAAATAAAACTGTGAATGAATGAAGGAGGGGGTATACAGTTAGCAAAAAGCACGTTGAAAATAGTTGGGCTCAGAAACAAGGGGCACAAAGAGCAAGAAAGCCTGGGTCCAGTTACACACTTCAGAGGAGCTATATGATATGGGATCAGTTAAAAATGTTGACTCAACAGACAACACACGATGCGGTCAACAAGATCAATCAAGCAATGTAAGCAAATCAGAGGGATCTCAATGCACACACACCACAATTACTAAACACGCGCGCACATGAAACAAGTCAAAGTCATTAAACTATGAAAGAGAGAGTCACGTGAGGAGAGCATGAATCATTTATTCGCTGGCACCATATCATGCCTTGGATCAGACAAATCGTATGGCTGCGTTTTAATCTGATTTTAAACCCTAACAAAACCCTCACCGGCCGGAGAAGGACCTCCGGTCATCTTCTCCGACCATCTCCGGTGACTGTAAACGCTCACATGTTCCAGAAATTGACAAAAATTATATCATTCAAAAGCCAAAGTTATGTAGAACACGGATCCAAGCTTAGATTTCACAGTTCATGCATGTACAGAGAGAATCGAAGGGGGAAAGTTTTCCCTAAAAAATAGTCTAAGCTTCTAACAAGCTCTATCAACTAGCAGGAGTTTCAACAGCTCCTAGTGAGTTCAAAAAAAACAACAACAAGCTTAAAATCAGTGAAATCAAGCAAGGAAATTTTGAAATGAAACCTGAAGTTGAAGCTACTTAGATCACCAGAAAACCAGAGAGGAGGATCCTGAACTTCTCGTGCTTGAGCTGAGCAAAATAAATGTTAAGGAACTTGAAAATGAGGAAGAAATGGATCTGAAAGTGAAGATGCTTGAACTCTTCAATGCTTCAGTGATTCAATATTGCTTGATGATGAAGATTGAGGAAGACTATGATGAATTCATGCAGTGAGAGAGAGAGAGAGTTCAGAGAGAATTTCAGAGCTCTGGTTTGTGAAATGTGAAGAGTGAGAAAGTGTATCCAAATTCTGTTGGGATGAAGCTTATATACTCATGGTTAAATTCTAACTAGTGTAGTTGATGGTTAGAACTCAAGTTAGAATGAGTTAGTTAACTGAGTTGTGAGTTAACTGACTGAGTTAGGTTGTTATTGGCACGGGTTGAGCTTTTGTTCATGTGTGGAGGAGTTTATGTTACTTATGGTGTTGATCAGAAATAATGATGGTGATGATATGCATTAATGTTGCAGCATGCTTGCTTCACAATTTTCTTATTTTCCTTTTTGGTGTATGGTGTAGCATGACATGGTATGGTATGTAAGAGTTTGTTGGTTCAAATGAAGCAAAAGGAAGGACTGGTATGAAAGCATGCGTGTGAATGTGACTTGAAACAACAATAACAATGCCGTAACATTCTATTTTGGCAACAAAACAAACAATGAAAATGTTGATGTTTGAGGATGAAATTCTCTCATATTAGTGGATGAAATAAAGAGCTCTTGGTGTCTATGGAAAGAGGAGACAAAATGGAACAAGGTTGATGTTGGAATCAAGGTGAAACAATGCCTCTAACACACTTAAAAATCGCTTGAAACAAGAGAAGGCATGGCTGGTTTATGGGCGAGACAACCTGCATGGCATCAATGGCAACACGACTTGTGAACTTCTGTGTGAGATTACCAACTTTGAGCAACCATAACTTCCAATCCATTGATCAGATGAAAAAGTGATAAACATGAAAGTTATAGAGGGCATGGAGATAAACAAGATTGGTGTTCAACATTTTTTCATTTGAAGCCTTCTTGATGGAGAAAACTAGCTTGACATTGGCACACCACCTATTTGATGAAATTATGGCCGGGTGCCTTGAGATTACCTTGTCATGACCTGGTTTTTCCCTTGATTTTGTCAAACTTTGATTGATCATAACTCCCTCAATTTTGATCCAATGGAAGAGTTCTTTATACGGATTTAAAGCTTAAGATGTGATATCTAATTGGCTCAAATTAGGCCTGAAGTTTGAGACTTTTATCCTGGAGAAAGAATGCTTTGAAGTGTAGTGCAAAATGGTCCGAAACTTTCCATTTTTAGAAACCCTAAGTTTCTAAATTTGGCAACTTTGTACAATTCTTGATTTTTGATGATTCCTCCATCATTTCTTGATCAAATCTTGCCCAATGAACATATGTAACTTAAATTTCATGAATTTGACCCAAAAAGGTCAGGAGTTGACTTTTCCTTCTGCACAGTTGACTTTTTCATCAATTTCTTGATTCTCAAGCAACTGACCAATTGAACCTCCTCTGAAATGAACCAATGGGCAATCTTCCATCCTTAGATACTTGACATCATGTAGAAAACACTGAGATCAAGTTTGAACCAAAATTTCATCAGGAGACTGCTTGAATCACAAACCCTAATTTGGACTACTTTTGGTAGGAGATGATGAACTGCCCAATCTTCTTGATGAATTCCCATCTTCCAATGACTTGTGGGATCAAATGGAATGTCATCTGATATAAGAGACCCTTGAGGCTTGCTTGAAGACCTTAGGCTTTAACTCTCTTGCTTTGAATAGTCAATGCTCTGAAATCCACTGATCACATGCCCCTTGCAACATGTATGAGATATGAGATGAAATGAGATATAAATGCAATGCAATGAAACATAAGCTAGGTAACAACAAGAGGGCAAATTTTGGGGTGTTATAGTAGGGTGGCACCACCTCATGCATAATGCATTCTTTCTCACATAATGTGTCAAAGTTTTTAGATACATATTCTCCACCACCATCGGTCCTCAGAATCTCGAGCTTTCAACCACTTTGTCTTTCGACCATAAATTTAAACTTGGCAAATACCTCGATCACTTCACTTTTATTCTTGATCAGATAAGTATACAATTTAGATTGAAATCATCTATGAATGTGACAAATTATATGTTACCTCCAATCAAATCCACCTGGATAAGTCCACACACATCAGAGTATATGACTTCAAGAACTTCCTTCGACCTGCTTCATTCATCCTTGCTAAAGTTGATCTTGTGTTGCTTTTCCTGCACACATTCTTCACACACTTCGTTTGGAAGGTCGATTTCTGGTTACCTTGAAACCATATTTCTTCTCTTCAGATCTCTGATGTCTTTAAAATTTAGATGGCCTAGTCGATAGTGCGATATCCATTCATCGTTGCTAACTGCAGTTGCAAGGCACTTGTGCTCCATCACATTAAGTTCAATAATGAAGGTTCTATTTTGAGACACAGGATCCTTCAAGATTAACCTTCCACCTGAGTTGATAACTCTCATAATCTTGTCTTTAATCGACACTTTATAGTTCTTTCCGACCAACTGCCCTATGTTGAGCAAATTATTCTTCAGGCCTGGTATGTACAATACATTGGAAATTACTGACCTTTTGCTATCTTTCCTCATAATCAGAACATCATCAATACCACTACAAGATAAATTGTTTTTAGCTAGGGATTTAACCCTTCACTAATGAAAAAAACCCATCACAAAACATAAATTTGCAAGGGGATGTGACCCCTGGCTAATCAGGGCATCACAAATAAATGGCTAGGGGATACATTCCTCGCAAAATTGGCTAAGGGATAAGCCCCTTGCAAATTGTAATTCATAAAATGCAGTCTGCTACACTGCAGGCATATGAGCAGACTAGTGGCACCAACGTGTCAAGTATTTTGTAGGGGATAAACCCCTAGTTAATGCATACGCGCTTTGCATTTTGTGAGGGGTAAATCCCCTAGCTACGTGTGTCAGTCATTTTGGAGGGGTAAAGCCCCAAGCAAATTGATTTACGTTTTGTTCTTTGTAAGGGGTTTAACCTTTAGCTAATGTTTATAATATTATAATAAAAATTATTATAATCATATTATTATAATTATATTATTATAATTATAACAATACAATTATAATAAATAATTATGCATTTTTAAATTTTGTGACATTTTTAAATTTTGTAAAATAAAATTAGAAAATAAAATAATTTATGATTAAAAGTGAAATAAAAATAAATTATATCCATATCCATCAAAATTAAATTAATTTATGACAAAGATGAAATAAAAATTAAATTTAAAAATATATTTTAAATGTTTCATATTTCAACAAATTTAATCAACTTCTTCCTCATCCTCCTCATCTTCCTCATCACCTCTCCAAAACTTTAATTCATATGTGAGACCATAAATTGTTCAAATCTCTGTGCGTCCTCATTTGCAACCCTCATTGCTTCCTCGTACTCAGATGTTTTCCTCCTCAATTCTTCCTCCATTTTTGCTTGTTTTCTCCTTATTTCTTCCATCACTGCTTGTCTTGCTGCTGCTTCGTGTGTTGCCTCAGTCTGCGCCAAGTTTCTCATAGTTTCTAGCATATTAACGGTTAATATAGGTGGATGTGAGATGTTATTTCTCCATCATCAAGTCTCATTCTGAAACTCCTATCACGCCGCTTGATTATTTTCGCATACCCTCAAACACCATACACTCTCCCATTTTTCCTCTTCCCGCGAGCAACATCATACCAAGTCCGAAAACCTAAACAAGGATCAACAGGATATCCTGGTGGCGGTGGCGGTAACTGAGGATGCTCTAATAAAGAAAGTGCAAGTTTTCTATCATACTCCTTCTATAAAAATAAATAAATTAGATGTTATCATAATTTAAATAAGATAGGTACGTAAAAGAAATAAATAAAATGATTAAATATAAGAAAAACTTACTTGAGTGTCTTTTGAGCGTTGGCCGAAAAACTCCCCATTTTTCTTGATATAAGTCTCTAGATGGATCTTTTTAAGCAACGGAGTTCTACCAAACTCTTCACGCTAATTGCATGAAACATATTAAAAAAAAAATAGTTTTAATCTAAATTCTAAATGAAAATTTAATTAAAACATAAATATGTTTACCATCCTTCGTGCAATTTCAGCAACACTAATAATGTCTGCTGTGTAGTTGTAGCCAATAACTTCAGATGCTTTTTTTTTTTTTTTTTTTTGCTGTTTCAGATACATGCTTAAAGGTATCAGAATTCTAATGGTCAATAAGCTACTGAAAAACATCTTCACCTATCCAACAGTGACATGTTCTTTTTCGGGCAGCACATTTCAAGTCAAATTTTTCTCTTACTTGTTACTGATCTGTATTGTCCCAACAACATTTCTCCTACATTGTTTTATGAATTAAAAAAATAATAAATAAAGTATAATCATGAATATATCAATATATATAAAGAAAATTAAAATAATAATTACTTAAATGAGATGACCTTATACCTAAAATAAACTAAACCAATCTTCCTTCTCTTTATCGAAATCGGCCAAAACTTTTTATACTTTTCTTTTATAACTTCTGTTATACACAATAATGCCTGATGTGACAATATAAGGCTAAACAACAAAATTTTGAGTTAGTATTAACACAAAAAAAAAACTCAAATTTAAAATTTTAAAAATAATATATAAAACATAAACACTTACCTTCCTCCATCGGAGTGAATAATAAATCAGCCCTTGTATTTCCTAATTTTTTGTAGCGTTGTACGCGTTCTCCTTCGCTCCTCATGAGCACTGTCAAGAGCATTGGTATCTCCATGATCATGAGAACTGGTATCTCCATGACCATGAGCACTAGCATCATCCTCATCATCCTGCCCATCATGCGTATAATGTATAGGTGATGAATGTGGCATGCTAGATCCACCTGCCTCCATATATGGCATAGAAGGTGGCATGGAAGGCATATGAAAGCTAGGACCGCCTGACTGCATGGAAGGCATCAGAAATCTAGGTCCGCTCGACTGCATGGAAGGCATCGAAAAATATGTGGGGTGCTAGAATGCATAATAAATGCATATCCAGGAGGAATAATAAAGGCCCACGCATATATGGGTGGGAATGAAGAAAAATCAATAGTGAATAGTAATTTTGTGAAAGATTCAGATATGGGTGAAGTATGCATGGGCGGTGGAGTACGATGCAAAGGTGGTGGAATACGAAGCACCTGACTCGAAAGTGGCATAGGAATAAACATAAACAAATCACGAACCTCTTCTACAATGAACCTTGTGCGGCGAGCCTTACCATTACCATTTTCCTCACTTCGGGGTGGCATTTTTTTCCTTCTAAAATATATCATAAAAACATAAAAATAAGAGTAAATTAATTTAATCAATTACACAATAGTATTATTAGAATACATGTTTCACAATAGTATTATTACACAATACATGTTATTCAAATTATTCATCATCATAATCTTCATTGTCTTCATCAGATCTGATATTATTGTCTTGAGACTCTCCTGACTCTTCTTGCCCTTCTTCCACATGATTTATTGACAACAAGATAGTTGTGTCAACTTGTTGACCCACAACTATTGTCTCACCCAAACTTGTAACCTTCTCAATTTCAGTTACCCCATTAACTGGTGAAATCTCATCATCTTGGTATGCAACATCATCTTCCATTACACTGTCAATTTCAATATAACCCATTGGGTTGGACTTTATTACAACACACCATCCTCGTTTACTTGGTTGAATTTAAGGATAAGGTACATAATAAACTTGCCTAACATTATGTGTCATTATGAAAGGGTCATACTCTTTATACTTTCTATCCATTCGAACATCAACAATGTTATATATATATTTTATCTATTTTAGTTCCTCTGAAAGATGGATCATACCAGTCACAATAAAACATGACAACTTTATTTTCCGATTCCATATAATTATATACCAACTCATAAATATGTGTTTACAAAGCATGTGTGCCATTTGTTTGCACGCTGATGAGGGTCTTCAGATAAACTTCTTAAAGGATTATTTCAGGACTTGGTGCAACAATATATGATAATTATTGCTTGAGCCATGCAGGAAAATAGGCATGTATGTCACCAGTCTATAGTTGTTCACCCTTTCTTTAAAAATAGTAGGTATTAAATGCCCTATTTCGAAGAGAAAAAAATCTAGGTTAAAGAAGGTGACAAATATATTTATCCAAAAATAAATACATACTTAATTTAATATACTTGCTCAAGATATGGTTTAACTTCAACGCAGTTAATCGACACATGAACATGACCAGATTTCATTTCTTTTTCAGACAACCAATGCATGCTCATCTTTCTAGATGGACGGTCAGGACGATCGAAAACTGATAAGGTGAATTGACTTCTTTCACTAAAGTGAACGTCATTCCTTATGATTCTTGGAGTCAACATCATATTTTAGCGAGCGATTTTGGACGCGGTTCTTAAGCGCTGTCGCTCTTTGGGGGTTACTACAGGTCGATTCATTTTTTATCCTATTAAGCTGACTAAGGAAGGGAAATAGATGTCTCCAATTAACCCTGCTTGCATACTGAGTTTAAACAACGGTCTGTTAGGTTATGGATGTTATATGGTAATGGGGCCTCTTTCTTACTTTGTTTAAAACACCGGGAATGTTCATGGGTAGGATGCTAGGACTGATGCTTTTTGATTGATGTATGAAGGTACGGGATTTGGGTTTTGGATTAGTGTGCTCGCTAAGATTTTTCTTGCAATCTTATGCCTACGTATTCCCGTTTACCGAAACAGGGAAATCAGAGCGATCGTAGTTCCTCCTATTCTATGGTAGGAAATGGTGTTTTGGTGTCTTGTTCAAAGCCCAAGACGTGAAGCTAAGGGGGGCTTGTATCTTGTTCAAAGCCCAAGATGTGAAGCTGAAGGGTCTATTTGTATCTTGTTTAAAGCCCAAGATGTGAAGCTAAAAGGGTGTTGACTTTAGAGAGAATTTGTCATCTTTAAAGAGGGGTATGCTTGTCACAACTGTTTATAAAGGAGAATTACTTTAACCGGGATATGTGAATCCGGCAATGCCAAAATTTCCTTTATAGGGGATTTTCAACCTAGAGGAGAAGACTTTAACTCAGTGTAGATCAATGTTATCTTTCCTTAGGAATTTATCATGCTAAAAGAGGGACAGTGGCGTGGATGTAAATAATCCAGAGGCTTGCCGCTTACAACAATTAGATGGGGGAAAAGGAGTTGTTGATGTTTGTATACTGTGAACGAGGCACAGCTTTGATGCTAAAAGGTTGATTGACTCAACCGAGATTTCCTTATACAAAGCCTAAGAGGAAGCTAGTGGCACAACAAGAGGGTTTTTTGTATATGTGTCTTGTACGAAGCCCATGACGGAGGCCAAAAGGGTTTGACTCAACGAGAGAGTCTTTTTGTATCTCGTACAAAGCCCGAGATGGAGGCTAAAAGAGGTGGTGACCCAACTAGAGGATCTTTTATACTCAACAAGAGAGTGATTTTGTATCTCGTACGAAGCCCGAGATGGAGGCTGAAAGGCGTGTGACTCAACAAGAGAGTCTTTTGTATCTCGTACAAAGCCTGAGATGGAGGCTAAAGGATGGCTATTTCAGTTGAGTGACAGGTCCAGTATGTTGGTTAAAAGATAAAATCAGTTCTTATAAAGAGACTGATTAAAATTAAGGCTATGCTTTGGGATTTGATCAGAGGATCAGGGTTATTTCCCGTTCTTTAAGGAAATGGGAAATCCATAGGGGTGTTGAGACTGTCCAAGTCTACTGGTGTTTTTCCCTTCTTGAGAATGCCTTCGAGACGCAAGGAGATTAAACTGTCCACGTCTAGAGTTTTATCTTTTGCACTATGCTTAGAGAAACAGTAGTGGGATCTAGACTCTTTGAAAGATTGTTCTATCAAGATGACTAATTTTTGTTCCTATACCTTTAGGAGGTCGTCGGGACAATTTGTACGAAGCCCAAGAGGAGGCTGGAAATTTTTAAGAAGCCGAGGGACAATTTGTACGAAGCCCAAGAGGAGGCTCTGTTCCCGAAGGAAGAATCCTAATAGAAGCCTAAGAGGAGGCTGTGAATACTTCTAAGAAGCCGTAGGGTCCTTGTACAATGCCCAAGAGGAGGCGGGGATGCTTTTAGGAAGCCTGTGGGTCCCCAAACCCCGAGAAGTTCAAGACATGCCATTCACCGAGAATGGATCAAGCCAGGAAAGTTCGAGAATTTGGAAGAAACTCAAGATATGCCATTCACATAGAAAATATCATCTCCGGGGAGTAGAGTTTCTTTGACAACTTCTAATGGTGACAGTCTGAGAAAGAGTTCAAAAAGAATCTGCCTTTCACATCTCTATATTGTTTAACCCCAAGAGGAGGGAAGACTGTATCTGGTAATCCTATGGGGATCTAGTTTAGTCTATTTAAGAGTGATCAACAGGGCTTGGTGCTAGACGTAGTTGTCGGGGAAACTCTAAATATCTATACTAGTATTACACAGTTGATATGAGTTTATGAAAGAAGACTTACAGTGAAACAACCCTACAATACAGTTATATACATATGAAAGCGGTAAATGAAAGCAGTAAACACTTACTTGGTTGTAGAGCTTCCATGTTGTATTGTTAGTTGTTCAACAAAGAAAGCTTTGATAATAATATTATATACAAAATCAAAGGAGAAAGTACTTTGAAAAGATGTTGGGGCTTACAGCTCAAGGAGAGGCCCAAGGGTTTATCAGTGATTGTACTGTGGTTCTGAATTTGTACAGGGACTTATACAAGTGAGTGAGGCCCAAGAAAGGTTTTTTCTGCGCAAAGGGATGGGTCTTACATTCTCTCAAGAGGCCCAAGTGTTTAAAGAAAAAAGAATGGGGCTTATAACACGAGGGTAGCCCCAGATGATTGGTTTTTGAATTGGCGATCGCGCCGAGGTTTTCTTTTAACGCAGAGGGACTTATACAATGTCTGAGGCCCAAAATTGTTTTGGTTAAAAAGGGATTGGTTCTTACACTCTATTAGAGGCCCAAAGATTTATTTTTGTACAAGTGATGGGGCTTACAGCTTAAGGAGAGGCCCAGGGTTTGTTTTTGTTTGAAATGGCGATCGCGCCGAGATTTTTGAAAACGCAGTGCGTGTTATACAATAAGTGAGGCCCAAAAATGTTTGGTTTTCAAAAAGGGTTGGGTCTTACACTCTAATAGAGGCCCATGAGTGTTTGAAAATGTTTTGCGAGGGTGAAAACCAAAGAAACCCTAATTTGTTATTCTTTAAAAGTAAATATTTAAAGAAAATCAAATAAAATACCAAATAAGTTTGAATAAACCATTTGTGATTTTTGTTTAAGGTTTGAAAAATGAGGGATTAACCACAAGGGATATTAAAACTCACTTGGTTTTGATTTTCAAAGTAAATATTCACTTTTAAAATGTTTAAAAAACATTAAAAAGAAATTTATTCACAAAAATTCTAATTATATTAAATAAATAATATAAACTTAATTTTTTTGTGGAATAAAATATTTCAACATTTTTGTGATTTTTTGCAAAAAGAACCAATAAAAAATAATTAAAATTGAAAGAGTTATTAATTTTCCAATTAATTAATAAAACATGAAAATATTGGAAAAAATAGCAAAAATGTGAGAAAACACAAAATGGCATGGGTGGGGTTTGAACCCATGACCTCAAGGTTATAGGGCGCGCACCTTACCACTGGGGTGGTGATACATCCATTGCTTGGAGTGAAACCACAAATGTACAAGGCTTGCCTTGTTTTTGGCCTGGCCCAAGGCAAGGCAAGGCATGTTTTGGGTCAGAAACGTGAAGGTCATAACTTTCTCATTTCTCCATGTTTGGGGACAAAATTTATATGCATCTGGCATAGAATTTCACAAGGAATCCAATGGTGGTGGTATTTTTTTCAGATCATACTCCCTCCTCAAAATCCGATATTGGTTTTGAAAAAGGCCTATAATTGCATTTTCTATGCTACACTTTGATACAGGCATGAATTACATGATGAATTGGTTCAAACACAACATATATAACATGTATAAGGTGTGTATGATCAGTGGACTTCAAAGTAATGCATATTTTGGAAAGTTCAAGTCATGAAGCTTACCTCCTTTTGAGTTTTTGGAGTTTTTGTGCAATCTGTCAAGCCTCTTATTCCAGAAATGGTTTGATGCTTTAGACACTTTCAAATGATCCCTTGGAAGCTTTTAGGATGATTGGAATCAGCTGGAACCTGCAAAAACACAAACTGGCCCTTTCTTGCAAATGAGGTTAAAATGGCCAAAATAGCAACTCTCTCAAATGGTGTTCCAGATGGGGGGAACCAATTGGAACAGTTCAAGGATGATATTTGGAGTGTGTTTGAGGTTTTATCTGGTTTGGAAAGTGACTGATTCTAGACATGGCTTGAAAAATGCACAAAAGTACTATTTTGAGGTTTTGAGATGTGACTTTGTGATTTAAGGATTACAGGTCACTTGTGTGAGTTTGGATCACCTTGCTAAAGAAGGTATTTTGGCCTAAAGAGAGGGATTTTGAGGAAAGCATCTGTTTGATGGCTTTGTGTACTCAAACTGAGCACAAATGAGCTCTATTTATAGTAGAGCAAGTTTGTTTTGGGATCAATAGTGAATAGCAACTGCAGCAGAGGTTTGGCCAATGGTTGCACTTTGGAATCCAAGTCTCCTCTAGCCATTGACTAGAGGTTAGGGCACAGGGTTGTAGTTCCATTGGTCTTGGATAAGTCTTTACTGAATTCAGTTGGAAATGGCTCTGTCCATGCCACCTTGGTGTATGCATTTAATGCTCCAATCCAAAATTGGAGTCTTGTCCCACTTTTAGGAAATTCTAGGTTTGGCATGCTACTTCTTGTTCCAAGGACTTTGGAGGTTTGGCTCAGTGTTTGTCCCCTTTAGATTTGATCCTCAGATATGTCCAAGATGATGAAAAGGCTTGGAATTATCTGATTTTTCCAAATCAAGCAAAAATTCAAAATTCTGCCTAGCCTTGGCAGTTTTCAGTAAGGCATATTGCCATTGTCATATCTCATGGCTCAAGTGGAATTTGGTGATGTTCTTGGTCATTTTGGAAAACCCTCATATAATACAACAACTGTTTGATCATATTTGGTTTTGATACCTTTTGGGTCCAAGTGAAAAATCCCCCTACATTTGGAAAAATGTGAAGGCAGATTCTGACTTAGTGAAAATTTCACTAAGTGTTGAAAAAAAGTGACATTTTCACTTTTTGTGATTTTGATCATTCCATAACTCAAAATCCATAAGGAATTTGGAGGGAGGTCAGTTCTAAGCTTTTGTAGAGGGTAATGAGAGCTACAAATCTAGCTTTGGATGGGGAAAAATGGCCTTGTGGTTTAGGAGTTATGATCCTCCAAAGTTGGTACCCTTGCCACTTTGTTCATAACTTAGAAAATTTTCTAAGTTTTTATGGTTACCCCTTTTACAAGTTATCCCACTTTCTTTGGTTTTTCTTGATGAATGATGATTCAAATCATAAATTAACATCATTTTAGGGTTAAAAAACCATTTTTGTGAAAAATCTCAAAAAGTCAAAGTTGACTTTTGTGCACAGTTGACTTTTTATCAGATGAATTCCAGACTGTGTGATCCTCTATGAAATCAAGTCCTTGACCTAAATCAAACTTGATGGATTGATTTCATAGGTGTTATAGGGTGTATTGAATCATTTCTTAGGGTTTGGGACCATGTCCTGGTCAAAAGTCAAAGCTACAATTGACTTTTCTCGCAAAACCCTAATTGTGGCTCGGATTAAATTGAGACTTTCTGCTCAAGCTCCTTGGATTAATCCATTGTTGCAAGTGGATCAATTTGGTATGTTGGAGATCCTCAAATCATGTCTTGAGGTATTGGCTCTTGATTTGCCCCAAAAGTCAACTTAGGGGTGAATTAGATCCAGAAACCCTAATTCCTGATTTTTGATGTATGCATCCCCTGAGGCCAAATTGACTTGATGCTTAGGTCCATGAGGTTCCATGGGGTATTTTAGGTCATGCATCGAAGCATTGGCTCATGCCCAGAGGAAAATTTCCATCTGGAGGCCCCGGTCGACCAAAACCCTAATTTGGTGACACCCGTGATCTTGTGACTTGATCCACCTAGAAGGGAGCAGCCTTGTGCTTAATCCTTGAAGTGGGAGTCCACTTGATCCTTTGTGGATGTTTGAGAGGTTTAGACAAGTTTAAGATCATGTCAATCCTTGATTGATCATTTGTCTAAGAACTCAGAGAGGGCTTGAAACCCTAAGTTTGATTGTGGTAAGTGTTCACCCTTCTTTGGGGAGACTGATGAGGCATGATGGTACATCCATATTGTGATGATAATTTTCACAATGATAGGAAATCTTAGTGGTCTAAATTTGGGGTATGACTGATGCCCCTATTTAATATTCTTGGACCCGAAGGTGTGAATGGCGAAGGTATTCGGGCATTCGGGGTGCAAGAGGATTAAATATCGAAATACCCGAAATTTTGATGGTGGTTATGAAAGGTAGCTTACGCATTCATCCTCTTTTGCTAAGCAATGATGCTTAGAAAAGGTAAAAACTTCCCCTCGATCCTGGTCTTCAGCCAAGGAACTGGTCTCAGTTTTCTAATATAAACTTCCCCTCGATCATGGTTTCCTACCAAGAACTGGTCTTAGTTTCTGATATAAACTTCCCCTCGATCCTGGTTTCCTACCAAGGAACTGGTCTTAGTTTCTGATATAAACTTCCCCTTGATCCTGGTTTCCTACCAAGGAACTGGTCTTAGTTTCTTTTGTTAATAAACTTTATTGACAAGGAACGTTACGCGTAGCGGTTTTCCTCAAACTTCTCGGCGAATTTTCCTGGGGAGATGCCATTTGACAGAAAAAATTTTGATGTCAGACTTGCTGGGGAACCCATCTGTCTAAATTGTAGAGGTGTACAAACTTCTCTGGTGGAGACGCCATTTGTTTCTACTGGGGGAAAACGAGTCTCTTGAGAGACTGCTTTCAGCTTGGGGTTATTACATCATACTTTTCTCGAGATATTCTCGGAGAAACGCCATATGATGTGATCCAATTTTGAGGTGCCTATGACCTTTTCATCCGCGGTCTTTTCGGAGAAAAACTGCTGTAGTACCAGATCTCTGCTTAAGAGGCTTCCTCTGGGGATTTTTCCTTAATCCGAGAAAGCGAAGATATCATCTTCAATGTCGAAGAGTGACATTGGTTGAAGGTTCTCTGGTTTTTCAGAGGTTCAAGTTATCAAAGTTGTCAAGGGCCAACTCTGATCCAGAAATAAACTGGAGGAGAGAGATAATTCTGACGCGACATTTCCTGACGAGGAAAGAACTTGACAACTCGATTGAGAAGACTGTTACCACTACAGGACAATACCGAATAGAGTGATAGTGATGCAATATGAATGCGAATGGATATCAATAATGCATGATGTATGTATATATATGCTTACAAAACTGACGCGACATACAAATTACCAGATGAACACGACTGGATACTCAGCTACAGTGGCTCATGTAGAAATATCGCTGGTTCAAGATAACAATTCTGCCTTGCTTAGGAGAATAGGTCCATGTTGGGAGCGATGCTGGTCGGGCTTAGGAGATGAGAACTCGGCCGAGGGTGTCGGATGAAATAATCGCATTCGACACAGTTGATCCTTCATTCAGGCGTACTGATTTAGAAGGAGTACTTTGATTCTGTACTTTGAGGCTCGAACACCTTTGGAGACGCAATTGATGTTCTTTCGATGTTCAACAGTCAAAAGAAATTGCCATCTTTATTTTAAAAGCATAAAAGTTTTAACAAGTAAATTCATTTTTGTTTTATTTCAAGAATCGTTAATCATGTTAAAATGTCGTTCTGTAAAGCTAAAACAAATAAGAATTGCAAACAAAAGCACAAGGGCTCAAATTTTATTGATAGGATGGAAATCAGCCAAACGCGTGATTCCATAGAGTATTTACAAAGTTAGAAAATGGTAATTTACAGGGAAAAGGGCTACGTTGAAACATAACGACCACTATCCTTCTACCAACTTTGAATTCGGGGCATCCTGAGTTTCCGTCGAAGATGACCGTGACTGGAGTTTTCCTGACGGATGATGTAACTGCTGTTGAGGGACTTGCCCTTGTTGAACATAGTTACTTTCCATTATCCCTAATTTTTGCCTGGATTGTACTGGGAGATTTCCAATCCACCGGGATGATTTTTGACCATGTCTCTAATTTTTGCCTGGACCGCCCTTTCGGGTTTTCAATCTACCGAGACGTTT
This sequence comes from Lathyrus tuberosus, assembly GCA_022829125.1. Taxonomy (NCBI): domain Eukaryota; kingdom Viridiplantae; phylum Streptophyta; class Magnoliopsida; order Fabales; family Fabaceae; genus Lathyrus; species Lathyrus tuberosus. The sequence goes on along the minus strand of JALAZF010000820.1, from coordinate 358,285 downwards.
TTTTTTTTAGTTTAGGCGAAGTATTTCTTGACTACATCAACATTTGTGGGGTAGGCAAATTCCTCTCCGTCCATGGTTGCAAGTCTCAAGGCACCGCCTGAGAAAGCTTTCTTGACCACATAAGGGCCGTCATAATTCGGAGTCCATTTACCCTGCGAATCAGTGAGAAATGATTGTATCTTTTTTAGCACGAGGTCTCCTTTCCTGAAGACGCGAGGTCGAACCTTTTTGTCGAACGCCTTCTTCATTCTTTGCTGATACAACTGACCGTGGCATAGTGTCGTGATTCGCTTCTCTTCTATCAGATTGAGTTCGTAGTGCCGGCTTTGACACCATTCAACTTCTGTTAGCTTAGCTTCCATCAATACCCGGATTGATGGGATCTCTACCTCTATGGGAAGCACTGCTTCCATGCCATATACTAGAGGGAAAGGGGTTTCCCCTGTTGAAGTGCGAACAAATGTTCGATAACCGTGAAGAGCAAAGGGTAGCATCTCGGGCCAATCTTTGTAGGTTACAACCATCTTTTGAACGATCTTCTTGATATTCTTGTTAGCCGCTTCTACCGCTCCATTCATCTTTGGTCGGTAGGGAGATGAGTTATGGTGTTCGATCTTGAACTCTGCGCATAACACTTTCATAATCTTATTGTTCAAGTTAGATCCATTATCAGTAATGATCTGGCTTGGAACACCATAACGGCAGATGATATTGTTTTTGATAAAGCGGACCACCACATGTCGAGTTACATTGGCGTATGATGCTGCTTCAACCCACTTGATGAAGTAATCAATGGCTACCAGGATGAACCGATGTCCGTTCGAAGCCTTAGGTTTAATCAAGCCAATCATGTCGATCCCCCATATGGAAAAAGGCCAAGGGGAAGAAATAAATTTGAGATGAGTTGGCGGTACATGAATTTTGTCGGAGTATATCTGACACTTGTGACACCTCCTCATGTACTTGTAGCAGTCGGATTCCATGGTCAACCAATAGTACCCTGCTCTTAGAATTTTTCTCGCCATTGTATGTCTGTTGGCATGAGTACCAAAGGATCCTTCGTGAATTTCTTTTATCAGCATGTCTGCTTCTGGTCTGTCTACGCACCGGAGCAAGACCATGTCAAAGTTTCTCTTATAGAGTGTATCACCGCTCAGAAAGAAGATTCTAGCCAATCTTCTGAGGGTTTTCCTGTCTTTCCTGGATGCCCCAGGTGGGTACTCTTGTTTCTGAAGGAAGCGCTTGATATCGTGATACCAAGGTTTGTCATCTATGACTGCTTCGATCGTGAAGATGTAAGCGGGCCGTTCAAGGCGCATTATGTCGATCTTTGGCAGGTCGTTCCATTGACCTACACTAATCATGGAAGAGATAGTAGCTAATGCATCAGCCATGTGATTCTCCTCACGAGGGATGTGATGAAACTCAATTCTGTTGAAGAAGGGTAGCAACTTTCTTGCATAATATTTGTAAGGAATCAATCTTGATTGGTATGTGTTCATATCCCCTTTAATCTGATTGACGACCAAAGCTGAATCGCCATATACGTCCAAGTTTTTGATCCTTAAATCAATCGCTTCCTCGAGACCCATAATACAAGCTTCGTATTCGGCCTCGTTGTTTGTGCACTCGAACGTAAGTCTGGCGGTGAAAGGAATGTGGGTACCCTGAGGGGTAACAATGATTGCCCCAATTCTGTTTCCCTAATGATTGACAGCCCCGTCAAAGATTAGTCCCCACTGGGAACCTGGTTCTGGCCCTTCGCTGGGTAGCGGTTCATCGCAATCTTTCATTTTCAAATACATGACATCTTCGTTTGGGAAGTCAAACCCAATTGATTCTTGACCGTCAATCGGTTGATGAGCCAAATGATCGGCTAAAATACTCCCTTTAACGACTTTTTGAGCATGGTACTATATGTCATATTCTGATAGCAACATCTTCCAAAGGGCGATCCTCCCCGTGAGAGCAGGCTTTTCAAAAACATACTTGATAGGATCCATTTCAGAGACCAACCAAGTAGTGTGACGAATCATGTACTGGCGAAGAAGTTTGGCTGCCCAAGCCAAAGCGCAACAAGTTTTCTCAAGCATAGTGTACCGAGTCTCGCAGTCGGTGAATTTCTTGCTCAGATAGTAGATGGCAGACTCTTTCCTTTTGGTTTTGTCTTGTTGGCCAAGTACACAGCCCATGGAGTCTTCCAAGACTGTTAAATAGATGATTAGTGGTCTTCCTTCCACAGGAGGTGACAGAATCGGCGGATTCAACAGGTATTCCTTAATACTGTCGAAGGTGGTTTGACAATCTTTTGTCCAAATGCAATCCTGATTCTTTTTGAGTAATTTGAAGATTGGCGCACACGTCGCAGTCATGAGGAATATGAATATGGAGATGTAGTTCAAACGTCCCAGGATTCCTCTGACTTGTTTTTCAGTTTTCGGAGAAGGCATTTCTTGAATGGCCTTGACCTTGTCAGGATCAACCTCAATTCCTTTCTGGCTGACGATGAACCCTAAGAGTTTCCCTGAACGGACACCGAAGGTGCACTTGTTGGGATTTAAGAGGAGTTTGTACTTTCTCAAACGCTCGAATAGTTTTGACAGGTGGGTCACATGCTCCTCCTCTGTTTTAGATTTTGCAATCATATCATCGACATATACCTCGATTTCTTTGTGTATCATGTCATGAAACAGAGTAGTCATGGCCCTTTAATAGGTTGCCCCGACGTTCTTCAAACCGAATGGCATTACCTTGTAATAAAAGGTGCCCCATGGGGTGATGAACGAAGTTTTCTCGATGTCTTTCGGGGCTATTTTGATCTGGTTATAGCCCGAGAATCCATCCATGAAGGAGAAACTTTGAACTTTGTTGTACTGTCTACCAGCATGTCAATGTGTGGTAAAGGAAAGTCGTCCTTTAGACTAGCCTTGTTTAGATCTCTGTAATCGACACACATTCTAACTTTTCCTCTTGTCTGAGTAGTCGGGAGATCTCTTCTGGAATTTCGTTGTCATCTTCTTCTTCGGCCCCAAATACCGGGAACTCAAAGTTGGGAGAAGGCATTGGATCGTATGTTTCAATAGGGTTTAAAAACAGAGAGAATGCAAGAGTGTGTGCAGTGTTTTTTTTAAACTGCTTGTTTTTATTATTGGTTTGTTTTTTAGGATTACCATTTTCTGAAAAAAAGCGAAAAGAGAAAACAACAATAAATGCGGAAATTACAGAACGACGTTATTTTATTAATGAACAAGTCGATTCTTGAAACTACGTCCCTATAAAACAAAACTCTGTCGCTTTGGGCTAAGCGAAGAGGGAAATTTACAGAAAGTGAGCCCTATCAAAACATCTGTTTCACCTGGGCAGGGTGAAAGGTTAAAGATGGAAATTACTTTGACTTATGCACAATCTTCGGAACATCAATTGCAACCCATTGGCGGTGAACTCCTCGATGAATCACAAAGTCTGGTACCTTCTTTCTTTTGTTTTCAGAAATAACGCTGATTTCTGGCGGAGCAGGATCATTGGAATCTGTCTCCCACGCAGAATTGTCGTAGGAGGATTCCTCTATTATATTTTGCATAGTATTTGGGCTCTCAGGTAGATCTCCCCATCCAGTTGGCTGGATGTCTTCGAGCCTGATAAGAGAGCTTTTGGGAGCAGTGTACTTGACCATGTAGTCGTATTTTCCACTTGGTTGTCCCAGGGTGTCCCACACTTCTTTGGAACTGGAGGAGTCATCTCTCTCGATAACGTTGAACCCGGGAAAAGTATAGTTGATGAATTCTAGTCCTGTAAACGTTGCGAATTCATCATCGTGCTGGGTACTCTCAGGATCACCTGGGTGTTGATCCCGTGGTATGGCGGGGACACAGGTATTCTGTTCAATGATGCTCAGCTGATTTTCATTGTTCGGCTGATTTCGTTGCCCCAAGTCTCCGGGATACGACTGCCAGATAGGCAGGCCATCCATTGGGCCATAATAGTCATGGTCAAAGTTGTCTTTCATTAGAGTGTCCTCCTCTAATGAGTTTGGTGGAGCCCGACATCCTTTCGGATCACAATCTCCATATATCATTTCGACGCCTGACCTGGGTATAAACCTCGGACTCTGTGTTGGAAAGCAAAAGGGAATTTGTGTTTCGTCCTGAGACATATAACCATCCTTACTGAGATAGGATTCCCATTCTTCCTCCATATAAGATGAATCATCTTTATTGATGGTATGAACTTCTTGAGGAACTGGGTGAAGGAAACCTCCACTATGGAAGAAGTCCTGAATGGGATAAAGATTTTCATTGCTGGTAGTAGTTGTCCGGGTACAGGTTACAGAAAAACCAAGACCCTTCTTTGTTTTATTGTCAGTAGGAATGACAAGCTGTCCCCATCCTTTTGTATTGGCACCCTCGACTGCTTTGATAACATCCTTGTATGAGGAAATGGAAGTTCCCTCTTCAGATTGATTGTCCTTGCTCAGCGAAAGTGCTTGGAACTGAGTTCCAATAAACTCCTTGGGTTCTACACCAGTAGATGATGATAAGTTACTCACGAGCAAGGCTTGTTCTCCACAGATCGTGACGAGCTGGTTGTTCTGGACGAACTTTAACTTTTGGTGGAGGGTCGAGGTGACCGCCCCAGCCTGATGTATCCAAGGTCTTCCCAATAAATAACTGTACATTGCCCGGATATCCATGACCTGGAAAGTGACTTGGAAAGTGTGAGGACCAATAGTTATGGGAAGGTTGACTTCACCGATAACTGCTTTTCTGGATCCGTCAAATGCTTTGACGATGACCTCGCTGGTTCTCATCAGAGGTCCTTCGAAGGATAATTGCGTCAAAGTGGATTTCAGCATAACATTCAGGGCTGACCCCGTGTCTACCAGTACGCTGGCTAAAGCATCGCCCTGGCAGCTGACTGTGATATTGAGCGCCATGTTATGACGGCGACCCTCTTCAGGTAATTCCTCATCACTAAATCCCAAGTTATTATAGGAAGTGATGTTAGAGACAATGCTATCGAACTGTCTGATTGTTACATCCTGTTCCACAAAGGCCTGCTCTAAGACTTTCTGTAGAGCCTCCCTGTGCGCTTCTGAACTAAGCAAAAGTGATAATACCGAGATCTTTAAAGGAGTTTGTAACAGTTGATCGACAATGTTGTATTCACTCATTTGAATGAGCTTCAGCATCTCATCATCGTTTTTCGAAAGGTCGGGATTACTGGATTGACCGACTGGTGGATTGGGAACTTCTGTCTGAGGTTCCATTTCTTTGTTGGGTTCTCCAACTCCTCAGTTGAAGATCCTACCACTCCGTTTTACTCGACTGATGTCTGCAATATTCACGACAGAGGGTAACGGAATTTCCTTCCCGTTTTCAATTGTTGTTGCGCTGTATTTGTAAGTGATAACCTTAGTTGATTCATATGGTAATGGTCCCGGTAGATAGGTGACTATGGGAGCCTTCTTATTTTTCTGACCATCGTAAGCAATTTCGATCCGTTCCTGGTTGGGAACTCTCGATTCTTCGAGTAGAGGAATGATGGTACAAACATCCCTAGCGTTCTGATGATTAGAGATTACGACAACGTCCTCAATTTGATCAACGAGGTAGTCCGGCGCCCAGTTGATTGGTCCGGAACCCGGATATGGGCGAATCTCTCTACGATCCACTTGACCCTGAAGAGCTTCTCGCACAAGGTAACATCCTTGGTTATTTTCCGAACAGACTCTACAATGTTCATAGTTATATGGTGGCACCTGGCCACGTCCGCTTTGGATACAATGTAACCTCACTAGGTCAGTTACCACAGATCGAACATCCCGACTTTGATGCCGAGTAGGGTTTCCGTTGGTAATACTAATTTGCTGGGTGTCTTCATCCATATAGATTGGAAGCCACCAGTGGTTCAACAAGTGCTGAAGTGTTTCCTGGACAAGGGCACAACCTTGATCATTTTCACAGCCCGCTTTACAGCTCTGATAATCATGTGATACCCAGAACCCGAGCCGGACCTGTTTAGCATGTAACTCCACCAGGCTAGTATTCATCAGGAGAATGTCAAAGATTTGAACCATGTTGATCTGATAGGGATCCCTATCATGGTAGTCTTGAATCCATCCAAGATCCATCTGACGTTGGAGGGTCTCTTATACAAAAGAGCATCCCTGCTTGTTTACCGAGAAAGTCAGACAGGAACTGTAATCGTGCCGCGGCAGACTATGATATTGGCTTTTCCTTGAATGAATCACCACCAGGTTGACATTCATCGCACAGATGTCGTGATTCTGAAAGATGTTGAAATTCGTATAAGTCATGTTAACTCCACGAACTTGGTGCTCTTGGATCCATCCGAGATCCATTTGTTCCTGTAGAGCTGATTGCACCACAGAACATCCTTGGTTGCTTTTAGAGCAGATATCACACTGGTGATAATTATGAGGTGGCACATGGCCATATCCACTCTCTCTACAATGCATCTTAACCAAGTTGGCCCTTAATAAGAGTACATCGTGAATTTGATAGACGTTGTTAGTCTCTCCCTCTATCAAATTGACCGTAACCTTTTAGTGTTGAGGCAGCAGGTTCGTGAGAACATTAGGATTCATATCCTTGAAAGATAAGACCCCACTCCTAACAACCTTTTGCACGTCAGATTTGAAATTAAGACAGTTCTCTATGTTATGCCCTGGTCCTCCTTTATGGTAAGGGCAAGTCTGATCCACCTTAAACCAAAAAGGCGGATTTTCCGGTACTGTAGGAGGGGACTTAGTCTGGACAAGCCCCTTGGCCAGTACTAACAAATATAGTTCTGCGTACGATACAGGTATAGGATCAAATCCTGGTGGATGCGTTGTACGGTTGTTATTGTATGGAGGACGAGTCTGCTGAAGAGACTGTTGTGTCCTTTGCTGAAGTTGCTATTGATTAGGTTGGCTCTGCGTAACCTGAGGTTGATACGTAGGAATAGGCGTAGGATTGATAGCAGGAGCTATAGCTGCTACTGGTTGATAACATCGCCTTTGCTTTCCGAGAGAGATATTCCCAATATCCTGCTCTTTTTTCTTAGGGAGAGTACTACCGTATCGTTTTGCACTACTTGATGATCCAGCGTCTTTTACTAAACGTCCTTCTCGGACGGCTTCCTCAAGACGAACTCCCATACTGACCATCTCGGTGAAGTCGCTGGGCGCACTGGCAACCATTCTGTCATAGTAAAATGAGCTCAAGGTCTTTAGGAAGATCTTTGTCATCTCTTTTTCCCCAAGAGGTGGACAAATCTGGGTGGCAATTTCACGCCATCTCTGAGCGTATTCCTTAAAGGTTTCCTTGTCCTTTTGTGACATTGATCGGAGTTGATCTCTGTCTGGTGCCATGTCCAGATTGTATTTATATTGTTTGACGAAGGCAGTGCCAAGATCTCTGAAAGTGCTAATCGTAGCACGGTTTAAACCCATGTACCACTTTAGTGCGGCACGGGTCAAACTATCCTGAAAGTAGTGAATCAGCAGATCCTGATTTTCTGTCTGAGCTGACATCCTCCGAGCGTACATCACCAAGTGAATCTGAGGGAAAGAGTTACCCTTGTACTTTTCAAAGTCGGGCACTTGAAACTTGTGCGGGACTTTCACATTTGGGACCAAACAGAGATCCGTGGCGTCCTTTCCAAATAGATCCTGACCGCGAAGGGCCTGCAGTTCTTTCTACATTCCCAGGAACTGTTCCTGGAATTCATTCATTTTGTCGAACATGTTGTCGTTTCCACCAGAAGGTATCGGTGGAATCTGTCCTTCCGGGACAGTGTGTACCACAGGCGGTGGTATAGTCATTATGGCCGAGACTCTCGGTGTCTCCCGAAGTTTGTAACCTTCAGGAGTTGCTATCATGCCCTTGGCATCTTCGCTTTCCCGAAGTTTGTAACCTTCAGGCCCAGCGGTTCCTGCTGCGGTCCCCTGATCCTCATTGATCAACGGGATATATCCTTCTGGGATATAATTGAGTGGCATGCCCCAGGGACGATCTTTCGTCATTTTGTACCTAGGATCGGACTTTTCCACTATGGGCGTTGAGGTGATCTCCGAGATCACAGTCCTTTGTAGCTGAGCTTCTGCCATGGCTTGCATGTCATAATGAAGCTTTCTCATATCCTCTCTCAGAGTGTCGATCTCTTCTCTCAACTCTCTATTCTCTTCCTCAAGATCATCCATCTATTTCTGACGATTGGCCCAAGTATTGTACGAATGAGACAGTTTGACTCTAGAACCGAGACACAAACGTGATATTCGTAGGTAAGAAGAATGCGTGACGTGAGAATGATGAATGCAATTATTATTAATTATTTTTGTTTATTCAAAGTAAACTTCGACAATTAGATTGCAAATATCAAACAGTGGGGAAACCCAGTTTTATTGAATTCAAAGGATTGCGAAAATAGAAATACAGTAGATTACAAGGTGCGGAAACAGAAACCTAAGCTAATGGGTCTCGAGTCCTCTCTGAGGAGAACCCGGGTGCTGATTTTGGTACTTTCCTTTTCTTTGACCGGGGCTCTTGAGCCGTTGTCGGGTTGTCATTCCTTTGCCAAGTGAAAGAAACGAGCAAATTCCTTTGGTCATCCTGATTATCCACAGTATGTTGCTCCAAAATCTCAATTAGAATATCCTTATCTTTCAGCAGTTGCTGTATTTTGGTACACTCCATATTGAGGGTGCGGTATTTGTTCTTCCAAGACCTCCTCTCCTGTTGAACTTTGTTGAGAGTAACCTGAAGTTTTTCCGTTTCAGTCATGAAGTACATGACAGATTCCCTTGGCGGAAGAACTCCGTGACGAGGATAAGGCATCTTTAGCTTGAGAGCTCTAGTTTGTACCCAGTGGAGATAAGGCTCCACCGAGACACAGTCCGGTTTTCCTAGAGCCTCCCGTCCTTTCTTATAAACATGTTTCCAAGCGTGCACTATTTCTGTCTTTAGTGCCCTGCCACTTTCTCCTTCCTTGAAGAAAAGACCTTCCAGATGAGCATTACGCGGGATATGCCTCATCGGGTATCCAAATTGACGACGAACTAAAACTGGATGGTAATTGATTCCTCCCTTAGTTCTAATAAGGGGTACGTTAGGGAAATTTCCACAACGGTCAATGATCCTGATCCCGTCATAAATCCTATTGCACCAATCTATGTCAGAGTTGGTGAGGGACATGATTTTCTACGACCAACGTAAGGAGCTCCTGTGATCCTAAAAAGCAGCAGACTTAGGCAAATAGGAGATAAACCATTTATACAGCAGGGGCACACAGCACGTGATCATTCCTCCGCTGTACAAATTCCCTAAGTGTATAGAATGATACGCGTCCGCGAGCAAAGTTGGTACAGGGTTTCCAATGAGAAAAACCTTAATGGAGTTGATATCGACGAAGTTATTAATGTTGGGAAACAGAAATAACCCGTAGGTGAATAAGACAAAAATGCTTTCAAAAGCAGTCATGTTCCCTATACTAGCAAAGTACAGAGCCTTTTTTGTCAGGAACTGGGCTGGTAAACCTGGGAGCCCTCCCTTAGTGGTCATGTGAGTCTTGACTTCCGACTCATCCAAATAAATTGCTCTTGCAATGGCCTGATCCTTTGGAATTTCTTCCAATCCAGAAAATGGAGCTCGATCAGTAATGTGTAACTTGGTCAGGTGAGAGTACTTCTCCAGTGTTGGTGCGAGCTGGTAATCCGGGAATGTGAAACAGTGATAGACCGGATCGTAAAACTGAATGAGTGCCTCCATGATTCCTTCAATCACATGGATTCTTAATAGAGGTAGCAGACCTCCGTATTTGGCTCGGAAAGCTTCAGGGTTAGTGATCATCCTTGCTAGTCCTCTCAAATCCTCTAGCTTTAGAACCCTGAAGGTGTACTTATGAGTTCTCCTTCTACCAAAATCCATGAGCGTAATCTTCTTTCTCTCTGACATTTGCAATCATTGTCTTAGTTTAATTTGAAAAAGAGAGAGACTAGAAGAGAAGTTTTTCTTTGCTTAATGTTTTTTAGATGAATGCATGAATGCAGCACACAAAAACATAGAAAAAACATGGGGTCAAAGGGTCGGTGTCATGAAGTCAAGGCTCTACCCATCCCAAAGTTTTATACTAGTGATTTTTTTACCTGTCTCTCAAAATCATCAGTTCTTGTCGAGAAAACACCAGCGGGCCGGGAACCGTGCTAGGTGATGTTTTTCGAAGAACCATCAGAAGAAGGTGGTATAGCGTGACAACCATTTCCAATAGTTTCCGCACCACTAAAAGAGGTTTTTCCTAGGTGTATACTCAATCTTTCCACATGCAGCATCACACGCATTCCCATTAGCAGAAAAATAAACACAGATATCAATTAGGAAAAGCAGTATATATATTTGTCCTAAAGTCCTAGACTTTAAAGAGCTATGAATCCTATGTTCCTGATAGAAAATGGCTCCCCGACGGAGTCGCCATTCTGTGGTTCCTTCCTAATTTAAAGGGTTTTGACCTAAGATCCTAGCGGAGTCAACAAAAAGTCTTATCCCAGTGAAATTCCCAGTGAGGTATAAATTGTAAGAAAGAAAACAGTACATGAAGGCCCCACGGTGGGCACCACTTTTCTGTAGTGAGCGATTTTGGATGCGGTTCTTAAGCGCTGTCTCTCTTTGGGGGTTACTACAGGTCGATTCATTTTTTATCCTATTAAGTTGACTAAGGAAGGGAAATAGATGTCTCCAATTAACCCTGCTTGCATACTGAGTTTAAACAGCAGTCTGTTAGGTTACGAATGCTATATGGTAATGGGGCCTCTTTCTTACTTTGTTTAAAACACCGGGAATGTTCATGGGTAGGATGCTAGGACTGATGCTTTTCGATTGATGTATGAAGGTACGGGATTTGGGTTTTGGACTAGTGTGCTCGCTAAGATTTTTCTTGCAATCTTATGCCTACGTGTTCCCGTTTACCAAAACAGGGAAATCAGAGCAATCATAGTTCCTCCTATTCTATGGGAGGAAATGGTGTTTTGGTGTCTTGTTCAAAGCCCAAGACGTGAAGCTAAGGGGGGTTTGTATATTGTTCAAAGCCCAAGATGTGAAGCTGAAGGGTCTATTTGTATCTTGTTTAAAGCCCAAGATGTGAAGCTAAAAGGGTGTTGACTTTAGAGAGAATTTGTCATCTCTAAAGAGGGGTATGTTTGTCACAACTGTTTATAAAGGAGAATTACTTTAACTGGGATATGTGAATCCGTCAATGCCATAATTTCCTTTATAGGGGATTTTCAACCTAGAGGAGAAGACTTTAACTCAGGGTAGAGCAATGCTATCTTTCCTTAGGAATTTATCATGCTAAAAGAGGGACAGTGGCATGGATGTAAATAATCCAGAGGCTTGCCGCTTACAACAATTAGATGGGGGAAAAGGAGTTGTTGATGTTTGTATACTATGAACGAGGCACAACTTTGATGCTAAAAGGTTGATTGACTCAACCGGGATTTCCTTATACAAAGCCTTAGAGGAGGCTAGTGTCCCAACAAGAGGGTGTTTTGTATATGTGTCTTATACGAAGCCCAAGACGGAGGCCAAAAGGGTTTGACTCAATGAGAGAGTCTTTTTGTATCTCTTACAAAGCCCGAGATGGAGGCTAAAAGAGGTGGTGACCCAACAAGAGGATCTTTTATACTCAACAAGAGAGTGATTTTGTATCTCGTACGAAGCCCGAGATGGAGGCTGAAAGGCGTGTGACTCAATAAGAGAGTCTTTTATATCTCGTACGAAGCCCGAGATGGAGGCTAAAGGATGGCTATTTCAGTTGAGTGACAGGTCCAATATGTTGGTTAAAAGAGAAAATTAGTTCTTATAAAGAGACTGATTAAAATTAAGGCTATGCTTTGGGATTTGATCAGAGGATCAGGGTTATTTCCCGTTCTTTAAGGAAATGGGAAATCCCGAGGAGTGTTGAGACTGTCCAAGTCTACTGGTGTTTTTCCCTTCTTGAGAATGCCTTCGAGACTCAAAGAGATTAGACTGTCCACGTCTAGAGTTTTATCTTTTGCACTATGCTTAGAGAAATAGTAGTGAGATCTAGACTCTTTGAAAGACTGTTCTAATAAGATGACTAATTTCTATTCCTATTCCTTTAGGAGGTCGTCGGGACAATTTGTACGAAGCCCAAGAGGAGGCTGGAAACTTTTAAGAAGCCGAGGGACAATTTGTACGAAGCCCAAGAGGAGGCTCTCTTCCCGAAGGAAGAATCCTTATAGAAGCCTAAGAGGAGGCTGTGAATACTTCTAAGAAGCCGTTGGGTCCTTGTACAACGCCCAAGAGGAGGCGGGAATGCTTTTAGGAAGCCTGTGGGTCCCCAAACCCCGAGAATTTCAAGACATGCCATTCACCGAGAATGGATCAAGCCAGGAAAGTTCGAGATTTTGGAAGAAACTCAAGAGATGACATTCACGGAGAAAAGATCATCTCTGGGGAGCAGAGTTTCTTTGACAACATCTAAAGGTGACAGTCTGAGAAAGGGTTCAAAAAGAATCTGCCTTTCACATCTCCATATTGTTTAACCCCAAGAGGAGGGAAGACTGTATCTGGTAATCCTATGGGGATCTAGTTTAGTCTATTTAAGAGTGAACAACAGGGCTTGGTGCTAGACGTAGTTGCTGGGGAAACTCTAAATATCTATACTAGTATTACATAGTTGATATAAGTTTATGAAAGAAGACTTACAGTGAAACATCCCCACAGTACAGTTATATACATATGAAAGCGGTAAATGAACGCGGGTAAACACTTACTCGGTTGTAGAGCTTCCATGCTGTATTATTAGTTGTTCAACAAAGAAAGTTTTGATAACAATATTATATACAAAATCAAAGGAGAAAGTACTTTGAAAAGATGTTGGGGCTTACAGCTCAAGGAGAGGCCCAAGGTTTTATTAGTGATTGCACTGTGGTTCTGAATTTGTACAGGGACTTATACAACTGACTGAGGCCCAAGAAAGGTTTTTTCTGCGCAAAGGGATAGGTCTTACACTCTCTCAAGAGGCCCAAGTGTTTAAAGAAAAAAGAATGGGGCTTATAACACGAGGGTAGGTCCACATGATTGGTTTTTGAATTGGCGATCGCGCCGAGGTCTTACACTCTAATAGAGGCCCATGAGTGTTTGAAAATGTTTTGCGAGGGTGAAAACCAAAGAAACCCTAATTTGTTATTCTTTAAAAGTAAATATTTAAAGAAAATCAAATAAAATACCAAATAAGTTTGAATAAACCATTTGTGATTTTTGTTTAAGGTTTGAAAAATGAGGGATTAATCACAAGGGATATTAAAACTCACTTGGTTTTTATTTTCAAAGTAAATATTCACTTTTAAAATGTTTAAAAACATTAAAAAGGAATTTACTCACAAAAATAATAATTATATTAAATAAATAATATAAACTTAATTTTTCGTGGAATAAAATATTTCAACATTTTTGTGATTTTTTGCAAAAAGAACCAATAAAAAATAATTAAAATTGAAAGAGTTATTAATTTTCCAATTAATTAATAAAATATGAAAATATTGGAAAAAATAGCAAAAATGTGAGAAAGCACAAAATGGCATGGGTGGGGTTTGAACCCATGACCTCAAGGTTATAGGGCGCGCGCCTTACCTCTGGGGTGGTGATACATCCATTGCTTGGAGTGAAACCACAAATATGCAAGGCTTACCTTGTTTTTGGCCTGGCCCATGGCAAGACAAGGCAAGTTTTGGGTCAGAAACGTGAAAGTCATAACTTTCTCATTTCTCCATGTTTGGGGACAAAATTTATATGCATCTGGCCTAGAATTTCAAAAGGAATCCAATGGTGGTGGTATTTTTTTCAGATCATACTCCCTCCTCAAAATCCGATAGTGGTTTTGAAAAAGTCCTATAATTGCATTTTCTATGCTACACTTTGATACAGGTACGAATTACATGATGAATTGGTTCAAACATAACATATATAACATGTATGAGGTGTGTATGAATAGTGGACTTCAAAGCAATGCATATTTTGGAAAGTTCAAGTCATGAGGCTTACCTACTTTTGATTTTTGGAGTTTGTGAAATCTGTCAAGCCTCTTCTTCCAGAAATGGTTTGATGCTTTGGACACTTTCAAATGATCCCTTGGAAGGTTTTAGGATGATTGGGATCAGCTGGAACCTGCAAAAACACAAACTGGCCCTTTCTTGCAAAAGGAATTAAAATGGCCAAAATAGCAACTCTCTCAAATGTTGTTCCAGATGGGGGGAACCATTTGGGACAGTTCAAGGATGATATTTGGAGTGTGTTTGAGGTTTTATCTGGTTCGGAAAGTGACTGATTCAAGACATGGCTTGAAAAATGCACAAAAGTACTATTTTGAGGTTTTGAGAGGTGACTTTGTGATTTATGGATTACAGGTCACTTGTGTGAGTTTGGATCACCTTGCTAAAGAAGGCATTTTGGCCTAAAGAGAGGGATTTTGAGGAAAGCATCTGTTTAATGGCTTTGGTGTACTCAAACTGAGCATAAATGAGCTCTATTTATAGTAGAACAAGTTTGTTTTGGGATCAATAATGAATGACAACTGCAGCAGAGGTTTGGCCAATGGTTGCACTTTGGAATCCAAGTCTCCTCTAGCCATTGACTAGAGGTTAGGGCACAGGGCCGTGGTTCCCTTGGTCTTGGATAAGTCTTGAGTGAATTCAGTTGGAAATGGCTCAGTCCATGCCACCTTGGTGTATGCATTGAATGCTCCAATCCAAAATTGGAGTCTTGTCCCTCTTTTAGGCAATTCTAGGTTTGGCATGCTACTTCTTGTTCCAAGGACTTTGGAGGCTTAGATCAGTGTTTGTCCCCTTTAGATTTGATCCTCAGATGTGTCCAAGATGATGACAAGGCTTGGAATTATCTGATTTTGCCAAATCGAGCAAAAATGCAAAATTCTGCCTAGCCTTGGCAGTTTTCAGCAAGGCATATTGCCATTGTCATATCTCATGGCTCAAGTGGAATTTGGTGATGTTCTTGGTCATTTTGGAAAGCCCTCATATGATACAACAACTGTTTGATCATATTTGGTTTTGATACCTTTTGGGTCCAAGTGAAAAATCCCCCTACATTTGGAAAAAAGTGAAGGCAGATTTTGACTTAGTGAAAATTTCACTAAGTGTTGGAAAAGAGTGACATTTTCACTTTTTGTGATTTTGATCATTCCATAACTCAAAATCCATAAGGAATTTGGAGGGAGGTCAGTTCTAAGCTTTTGTAGAGGGTAATAAGAGCTACAAATCTAGCTTTGGATGGGGGAAAATGGCCTTGTGGTTTAGGAGTTATGATCCTCCAAAGTTGGTACCCTTGCCACTTTGTTCATAACTTAGAAAATTTTCTAAGTTTTTATGGTTACCACTTTTACAAGTTATCCCACTTTCTTTGATTTTTCTTGATGAATGATGATTCAAATCATACATTAACATCATTTTAGGGTTAAAAAACCATTTTTGTGAAAAATCTCAAAAAGTCAAAGTTGACTTTTGTGCACAGTTGACTTTTTATCAGATGAATTCCAAACTGTGCGATCCTCTATGAATTCAAGTCCTTGACCTAAATCAAACTTGATGGATTGATTTCATAGGTGTTATAGGGTGTATTGAATCATGTCTTAGGGTTTGGGAGCATGTCCTGGTCAAAAGTCAAAGTTACAGTGACTTTTCTCGCAAAACCCTAATTGTGGCTCTGATGAAATTGAGACTCGTTGCTCAAGCTCCTTGGATTAATCCATTGTTGCAAGTGGATCAATTTGGTATATTGGAGATCCTCAAATCATGTCTTGAGGTCTTGGCTCATGATTTGCCCCAAAAGTCAACTTAGGGGTGAATTAGGTCGAGAAACCCTAATTCCTGATTTTTGATGTATGCATCCCCTGAGGTCAAATTGACTTGATGCTTGGGTCCATGAGGTTCCACGGGGTATTTTAGGTCATGCCTTGAAGCATTGGCTCATGCCCAGAGGAAAATTTCCATCTGGTGGCCCCGGTCGACCAAAACCCTAATTTGGTGACACCGGCGATCTTGTGACTTGATCCACCTAGAAGGGAGCAGCCTTGTGCTTAATCCTTGAAGTGGGAGTCCACTTGATCCTTTGTGGAAGTTTGAGAGGTTTAGACAAGTTGAAGATCATGTCATTCCTTGATTGATCCTTTGTCTAAGAACTCAGAGAGGGCTTGAAACCCTAAGTTTGATTGTAGTAAGTGTTCACCCATCTTTGGGGAGACTGATGAGGCATGATGGTACATCCATATTGTGATGATAATTTGCACAATGATGGGAAATCTTAGTGGTCAAAATTTGGGGTATGACACATATGATTGAAATAATGAGAGTAAACATGTGAAGTTTCTCAATGCAAGTAATGCGTGCATATTGATACCTCAACGCTTGCCTTATTTTTCATTGATTGCTTTGAATCACCCATGAATCATTCAAATGGGTACATCCATATATGTTGAATAGGTACACCAAGGTAAGCTTCATAAGCAAGATGCACAAGGAGATGCTCCATAGAATCAAAGAAACATGGATGGAATATTTGATCCAACTTGCAGATAATGACAAAAATATTTAGGTCCAATTTAATAATGTCATCTATCTTAGAGTTGACGCAAAAATGTCTTTAAATAATTGACTAATCTCAATTAGTGGATTAAGAACATGCTCGGGAAGTGAACTGAATGCAATTGGAAGCAATTGTTCCATGAAAACACGACTTTTCATTTCATGCAGGTTCCTAGTTTTTGCATCAGCACATCTTGCCATGTTAGAAGAATAACCATTGGGAATCCTCAACTTATTTAACCATGGACAAACTTCTTTTGCTTCTTCGGGAGTAAGATTGTAACGAACCTTGGGTTTTAATAATTTTCTATTTGGTTGAGGTTTCAACTCCAAGTCTTTTCGATTACATAAAAGTTCCAAGTCCTTTCTAGCCTTCCCATTATCTTTGTCTTGCCTTGGACATCCATCACTGTGTTTAATACATTATCAAAAAAAAATTTCAATGTGCATAACATCAAGATTATGTCGTAACAAATTATCCTTCCAATATGGGTGGTCCCAAAAAATACTTCTTTTTGTCCAATTGTGTGTGTCCCCATACCCTTGAATTCTGCATACTTTACTATTATCTGTGAATTTTGGTAGGTCACAAACAATATTCCATACTTCAGTCGATGACAGACGATTGGGGGGGGGGGGGGGGAGAACTGTTACTTTTTTTCCTTTTCTAAAAGCATTTTTATTTTTTCTAAGAACATGGTTTATATGTAAGAATTTACGGTGACAATCAAACCACAAACTTTTCCCTCCCATTTCCAAAGTAAACGCTTTTGTGTGTCCTATGCAATGTGGAAATCCCATTTTTTCATGCGTACCCCAACTATACTGAAGGTTGAGAAACACAAGAAAGGGGGTTTGAATTGGGTTTCACATTTCGTCCCCATTTATAGAATTTAATTCAATTGTGTTAACAAGTAAATAAAATAAATGAGGACCTCGTGCTTGTAACTCCTTTAATCTTAAATCACTATCAAATGGGTTGTCTCATTTATTCTAGACGGTTGGTCTTCATCTTCTAAAGTTAGAAGATAATTAAATCTACATAGGAGGACCCCCAATTTTGCCCATTAGATGAAGAGGAAGTGGGGAAGCACATTGATCGAGAGACTCTCTAGGGATTTAAAGGAAACATATGTAAAGACTTGATGGATTCCATCCCTGGTGAGGGATGAACACAACACATTGGTAGGACTCAAACAAAATTTGGATGGAACTCTGGAAAAACT
Source organism: Lathyrus tuberosus (assembly GCA_022829125.1). Taxonomy (NCBI): domain Eukaryota; kingdom Viridiplantae; phylum Streptophyta; class Magnoliopsida; order Fabales; family Fabaceae; genus Lathyrus; species Lathyrus tuberosus. The sequence continues at coordinate 340,444 of JALAZF010000820.1, read as the reverse complement.
CTCACAACCAATCTGATGGGGCTCAAACTCTGATAAAACTCATATAACACTCGTGATGGAACTCAGTACTCTGAATAACTTCCTTGGGGGAACCCGTGCAATACTCTAATGGAACCCAAATCTCTAATGGAACCAAGGTGATAACCCGTTGTAACCCACGTTTAATTCCCATATGGAATTCAATAACTCTTTGGTGAAACCTATGTAATACCTATTGGAACCCCATGTAATTCCCTGATGGAATTCAATAACTCTTTGGTGAAACCCGTGTAAGACTTTGGTGATACTCTAATCACCCTCGATGGAACTCAGGTAGGACTCTAGTGATACTCTAATCACCCTCGATGGAACTCAGGTAGGACTCTAGTGATACCCCTATCATCAGGTAGGATCCTAGTGATACCCTGATCATTCTCGATGGAACTCGTGTAGGACTCTTAGTGATACCTCGATCGCTCTTAATGGAACTCAAATAGGACTCTAGTGATACCCTAATCACTCTTGATGGAACTCAGGTAGGACTCTAGTGATACACCGACCACTCTTGATGGGACTTGAAGGCTCCATGGTTTATGGATTGGCAACAATTTTTGCTAAAACATGGTTCACTACAGGATGTTGTGTGTGATATTGTAACATGCTGATCAGCTCACTTTGAGAGCAGATGTCCTACCAGATGTTGTAACATGTTGTACCAGAACATCTGGTCTGGCTATTTTAAATCTTGACAGATTTATTTTAATTCTGTGATATTTCTTTTGGATATATCTTAGTGATTTACGCAGGTCAAGAATATACTATCAGGAACAAATTTTTGTATCTCCAGGTGTACACAAATTGCTAAATTTGGATGACGAGACGTTTTAGGAAACTTTGAAGATTTGTTTCTGCTATTATGGAGAAGTTTCTCCAGGTGGTTTAAAACTGACAAAATGGGATTGATTGAAGAGTCCAAGCCCATACTGCACAAGGCTATAAAAGGAGAATCACTAAACCTAAAATAAGTGTGGAATTATTGTTGAAGAAACCGTGTGTGCAAATAAGGGTTTAGGGTTTGAATTTATTTTAGAGTGCTGCTGTATTGTGTGTCACTCATGTGTCTTCTGATACATTGAGGTAGGTTGTTTATGAGCCATTCATTCATCACCTAAACGCTTGAACAGGACTAATGTTATTGAGTTATAAGTGTCCACTCTAAGCTTTTAAGCAAGATCAAGTATTGTCTTTGAAGTGTGTCTTCTTCTGATGTATTGTTATGTCTATCACTAGTGTTGGTGACCGGTAGGAAGAGAGATGGGATTTTCATACCTAGGTGAGTCTTAGGTAGAAGTTGCATTGGGTAGATATTAGGTGAGAAGTTGTAAATTGGGTTTTTTAGCTTTGAATTGATACTACTAATAATGGATTTCTTTCCTGACTTGGTAGCCCCCAGACGTAGGTGTTGTTGTACACTGAACTGGGTTAACAACTCTTTGTGTTTTGTTATTTTATGTACCTTTAACTGTGTTTACTTTGGTCCTTGTGTTTTAAACAGATATCAGTGTCTTGACATCTCTTAGGACATTTGATATCTGCATACTAGAATTTCAATTGGTATCAGAGCAGGCATCATGCTCTATATTTGGGTGAGATCTATGGAATATTCTTTCTGGTACAATAGACAAGGAAGGAGGATTTGTGAATAGACCACCCATCCTTGATTGAACCAATTATGACTATTAGAAACCACGTATGGTGGCCTTTCTGAAGTCTATGGACAACAAGGTTTGGAAGTCCGTGATTAAAGGATGGGATCCACTAATTGCTAGAGATAAGGATGGTAATATTACTGATGTGCTGAAGACTGAGGAAGACTGGGATGATGACGATGACAAGCTAGCTTAGGGAAACTCTAAAGCACTGAATGCCCTGTTCAATGAAGTGGACAAGAACATTATCAGACTGATAAATAATTGTACTGTTGCTAAAGATGCTTGGGGGATTTTGAAGACTGCTCATGAAGGAACCTCTAAGGTGAAGATGTCAAGACTTCAACTTCTTGCCACCAAGTTTGAAAACATGAAAATGAAGGAGGATGAGAGTATTCATGATTTTCGCATGAATATTATTGAGATAGCCAATGCTTTAAGTGCTCTGGGGGAGAAGATGTCAGAAGCTAAGTTAGTCATAAAAATTCTCAGATCTCTTCCAAAGAGATTTGACATGATGGTAAATGCTATTAAAGAAGCCCAAGACATAAACAACATGAAAGTTGATGAACTTATGGGATCTCTTTAGTCTTTGGAATTAGGGATCAGTGAAAAGGCTGAAAAGAAGAAAAGCATAGCCTTTGTGTCAAATGTTGAAGGCTCAGAAGTTAAATGTGACCTAGATACAGATGAAGGTATATCTAATGCTATTGTGCTTCTTGGGAGGTAATTCAACAAGGTTCTGAAAAGGAAGATCAAGTGTCAAGAACATCTCATATGACATCAGAAATAACAATGACTCCCCAAAGAATACCAATACTGAAGAGAAGTCCAATCAAGGCAAAGGAATACAATGTTATGAGTGTGAGGGTTTTGGTCACATCAAGTCAGAATGTCCCACCTTTCTCAAGAAACAAAAGAAAGGGTTGTTTGTGTCATGGTCTGATGATGATGAGTCAGATGATGAATCTGACTCTGATACTGTCAATCTTGTGACTGCTCTCTCTGGTAGATGGGCTGATGAGGAAGAATCGTGTGTAGAAAATTTTCTCTATGAAGATCTGGATATGTCTTACAAGGAAACTTGTGACAAGTGTGAAGAATATATTAAGACAAAGGAAATCAAAGGAAGATCATAGCTGCACTAGAGAATGAGAAGAAATAACTGCTATGTAGTGTTTATCGTCTGCAAGATGAGGTAACCTTCCAGAAATCTAAGTTTATGACATGACAGGCTCATTAAGAAGAATGAATAACGGATATGATGTGGTGAAAGATTATGGAAATGCAAGAGGTGGTTATCCATCTGATGATCAACAAAACAATAAGTCTGTAGAAGAGTTCCGTCCTTCTGAAAAGAAGAAAATGGTCACCATGTCCAACCACATGTTATAACATCTTGGCAGACATGGTGTATCTTCAACAAAATCTAAATCATCAACTTGGAGGTGTCATTACTGTGGTGAGTATGGTCACATTAAGCCTTTTTGTTATAAGTTATATGGAGTGCAACAATCTTCAGCTCGTTCCAAAGCTAATCAAGTGAGTAAGAAAAGAAGGTCTATCAACAGGGATGTGAATCTTATAGCTCACACCTCCTTGAAGGCTTCAACTAGAGAAGACCGGTACTTTGTTAGTGGATGCTTTCGACACATGACAGGGATTCAAAGGTTGTTGGTGGATATTAGTGAAGCTATCGGGATTATATCTGAGTGAATCGCACACTCAAAGATACAACAGAGTCGGCACCAAACTTTATTTAGTCCCAAAGGATAGGGAAAATATCGATAAAACCCAAGGGGAAGAGAAACAGGTAAGGGGGTCGGTTATGCAAGAGGAAGGTATTAACACCCCACGCATCCGTCGTACTCGACAGGAACCATTTTGCTTGCTTCTAGGCTTGGATGAGTTACCAATCTAAAGGCTTCTAGCAAAAGAGAATGGGAAGGAAAGGAAAAAAGAGAAAGTGCTTGCGGAGGATTAGGGCCCTCGTGCCTACGTACCCTCATAGTGCAATGAGGAAATCAGAGCACTGTAGTTCATGGAACCATGGGAAAGAGAACAAGAATGGAAGAAGGTGGCTTGCCAAGATTTCACAATCTCGTGCCTACGTATCCTCATAGTGCAATGAGGAATTCAGAGCCTACGTAGTTCGAAGAACAAAGACGGGAAAAGGAAAGGAAAATGATGTCAAAACCAAGAGCAAGAGAAGTAGAAAGATTCCACTGGGGAAAGCAAAAGAATTTGGTGTTAAAACCAAGAAGGAAAAGCAAAGAAAAAATAGTAACTCTGCTGAGGATAAGACAAAGAAATGGTTTCGAAACCAAGAGGATAAAGGAGCAAAAGAATAAACAGCGACTATGCTAGGGACCAGAGGGTTGGTGACCCTACTGGGGACTAAACAAAGGTGATGGTGTCGAAACCAAGAGAATAACTGAGCAAAGGATATTTAATCGAGACAAAGAAAGATTCACTGAGGATTTAGTATATTAACTGACAGGCAGTGGTTAACCGAAGTAAAAGTAAGTATCACTTTGTGGGGAAAAAAGGGGTTGGTGTCAACAGACAGGTTGTGATGAACCAAAAGAGAGAGTACTGAACCAAGGAAAGGTGTTTGACTCTGAAGGGATTTCGGTATATTAACTGACAGAGAGTGGTTAACCGAAGAACGAGTGTTGAACCAAGCGAAGGTTGTGACCCAAAGGACGGGTGTGGAACCAAGAAAAGGTTGTGATCCAAAGGAAGGGTGTGGAACCAAGCAAAGGTTGTGACCCAAAGGGACTCGGTGTTAACAGAAGGACTGTTACTAACCAAAAAGAAATGAGTAATTAACCAAGAGAAGGTGATTAACTCAACAGAAGCTCAGTATGTTAACAGACAAATTATGGTTAATTGAGGAAAAGTGCAAATTGGTGTTTTAATTGGGAGACAGTGTTTGACCAAAGAAAAGGGAGAGAACCAAAGAAAGGTTGCGAACTCCACCAGGGATTCAATGTTTAACAGGTAAACTGTGATTAACTGAAGAAAAGATTGCGACTACTGGGGAAAAGAGAATTGGTTCTAACAGTTTGACTGTGATTAACCAAAGAAAGAATGATTACAACTCTAATGGGGAGTGAATAAGCAGTGATTGACCAAAGGAAAAGGTGTTGAACTAAAAGGAGTTCGTTAACCCAAAGTGACAAATATCTTTAACCAAGGAAATAGTGATTGATCCAAAGAGAGATTGAAATAGACAAGAGTGATCAAGGATCGACTCGACTGGGGATTGAGATACGCTACAGTGTGAAGATAGAGACGATTATTCCAGGTACAGGGTCATTCGTCCCCTACCCAAAATAATCAGAATGAGTGTAGGAATTCTCCACTCTCATCCCTTCTCTAGCACTCAGAGTATAGTGTGGAGATTGAAACCGACAGAGTAACAACACCAATTTGTACAGTGCTCCAGTGCATTGTGCAGACTTCCGACTCAGCAGAGGATAATGAGAAACAAGGCTTTAAAGGACCCTAGAGAGAGAAAAGAGAGGGAGATTGACTAATCGAAACATGGTTCCGATCAATCGAATCAAAGGGAATGAACAAGCCACCGATCTTTCAAACAAGTCGAAAGACCATCAAAGCAAATGTGTGAAGTATTGATTATACAAAATTAAATTTGCTCAATAAAGAACAAACTTAATACAATCAAGAAAGAAATTGCAAGGCAGTACTAAACATTAATTAGCATGCATCACAAATCATGTTATCATGTGAGCAAAAGTGTGCAAGAATTAACATGATCATACAATGTCAAAAATACAAAATATTCCATAATCGACAAATCGTGCATCGAAAGTTTGCATACATGCTTAAAACAGAGGTTAAATAGTTCATAAAATATCCACAAATATGAAGCATATCAAGCCATGGAAGTTAAATGAGGAAAGAATATCAAACAAGCTTGAAAAAACAAAAAATGGCATTCTGGTTCAGTGTTAATCGGTTAACCATTTGCTAGTGCAATATGGTTAATCTATTAACAGCTGAAAATGGTGCTGTAAAAGGCTGTTAATCGATTAACCAGCTTTGCCTAGCAAATGGTTACTCTGTTAACACTGTAAAAAACAGCAACATGAAATTCAGCAAAAAGCACTTTTCAGCAACTTTTTCATGTAATTGCAATGGATCCAAGCATGGAATAAGGTGCATAAAACATGATAATTCATATCAAATAAAATCTAAAAGAATTAATCATGCCAAATAAAGAATTCAAGCAACAAAAACCATAATTAAGCTACATTGTGAAAAATGCGAAAACGATCGGAAACGTAAAATCGAGCAAGAATAACCAACCTACAAGCTGGAGGTTTGCCTTGGTAATTTTTGTAAGTAAAATGTGGTGAGAATAAGCAAAGAATACCAGAGAATTCCAAGCTTGAGATCAAATCGTAGCGAAACCGACAAAAACGTGATAAATGCTCCGAATACAAATTTGCACCGAGACGATCGAAACGATTACTTGAATTGAAGTAGAAACTACTGTAAATCCAGAAATCCAAGTAGAAATGTAGTGGAATGGAGGTTTACCTCAAGAGAATAACAATTTGATGTGAAGATTATTACATACTAATGGTGGAAATTGAGCTTTTGTGTGTGGTTTGGGGAAGAAGATGAAGATGAATGTGAAAATTTTGCAGAAAATTGAGAGAGAATTAAGAGAAATGAGAGAGTGATCAAGTGAAAATCGTGAGAATGGTTAAAGGCCCAAGGATCCCCCTCTACAAATGTGAAGGTTTGTTTATATAGAGGCTAGCTTTGGAGTAGGATAGGTTTAGAGTGTTCTTTGGAGCTTGCTTTGGAGTTAGTTACACTTAACTCACTGAGTCGGAAGTTGACTCAGTTAGTTAGTTGGTTAACTGAGTAGAGCAATCCCAATGCAAGTCCAAATCAAATGGTCCTCATGCTTGGAAATGAAGTTACATGGTAGTCTTGATCCAAAGTGATGTATTGGAATAAATGCTTTGAATTGTCTTGAAAGGTCTTGAAATGTCTAGAAATGTCTAGAATATTCCCCACAATGCTAGCACCAAGTAGACCCCAAAATAGTAAAGGAAAAGTTGTTGTCATGAAAATGCAGCAGAAATTTGCCAAATTACTATGGTTAATCGATTAACCACTTTGCACTAGCAAATGGTCAATCGATTAACACACCCCAAATTTGCCCAAATTTGCTTGAAAAAAGGTGATATGGCCATGGTTCCGATTTTCGGCCTTTTGCTTTGATGTATAGGCATGGAAATCCTCATGTTTTGCTTGTGTTGATGATGTGATGACCTTGTGAGGATATGATTAATCGGGCTTTGAAAATCTGAATATTCCTTCAATAAAATCATAGAGAAAAAGTGCTAATGCGTATGCCAGCGATACGAATGCTTATGCTTATGTAAAAGGCAAAAGGGGAGGTCAAATTTCAGGTTACGACAGCTGCCCCTATTTAATCCTCTTGAACCCGAATGTTCGAATTGCGCTAGCTTTTCGTTGATTTGAGGTAGAAGGGAATTAAATAAAAGAGTAGCTCGAAAAATTGGCCGACGGCGATAAAAGAAGAGTTTTGAGGTTGTAAGAAGCTTGGCTAAATATCTGCTGGGGTGATGAATTAGACGATAGGGAGTATGCTTGATGCATATGATGAATGCAATGTATGCTTAGTTTTACATGATGTGTGATATTATGTCATACAATGGTGCAGGTTATTGTACAATGTCGCATGTTGGCAGGTTCTGGACGGACCAGAGAGAACTAGAAAGGTTTTGGATGGACCAGAGAATTGAGAAGGTTCTGGAAAAGGTTGCCAGACGAGGACTGGACTTTGAAAAAGTATGCCACACGAGAACTGGACTTTAAAAAAGTTGGCAAAACGAGAACTGGACTTTGAAAAAGCTTGCTAGACGAGAAATAGAATTTGGAAAGCTTTGCCAGACGAGAACTAGACTTTTAAAAAGTGTGCCAGACAAGAACTGGACTTTGAAAAAGATAAGCCAGACAAGAACTGATTACCAGACGAGGACTGAATTTTGTAAAGACAGGTCAGACGGGACTGACCACCGGACTAGAACTAGATTTTGAAGAGACAAGTCAGACGGGAACTACCAGACGAGAAATGGATTTTGAAGAGACAAGTCAGACGAGTACTGACTACCAAACGAGAACTGGGTTTTAAAGAGACAAGTCAGACGAGAACTGACTACCAGACGAGAATTGGGTTGTAAAGAGACAAGTCAAACGAGAACTTACTACCAGCGAGAACTGGATTTTGTAAGGATAAGTCAGACGGGAACTGGTTTTTTAAGAGACAAACCAGACTGGAACTGACTACGAGGCGAGAACTGGATTTTGTAAAGACAGGTCAGGCGAGAACTGACCACCACACAAGAACTGGATTTTGAAAAGACAAGTCAGACGAGAACTAACTACCAGGCAAGCACTAGATTTTGAAGAAACAAGTCAGACGAGAGCTGACTACCAGACGTGAACTGGAATTTAAAGAGACTAGTCAGACGAGAACTGACTACCAGACGAGAATTGGGTTGTAAAGAGACAAGTCAGGCGAGAACTAGATTTTGTAAGGATAAGCCAGACGGGAACTAGTTTTTTAAGAGACAGGCCATACGAGAAATGACTACCATGCGAGAACTGGATTTTGTAAAGACAGGTCAGGCGAGAACTGACCACCAGACAAGAACTGGATTTTGAAAAGACAAGTCAGACGAGAACTGACTACTAGGCAAGCACTTGATTTTGAAGAGACAAGTCAGACGAGAACTGACTACCAGTCGAGAACAGGGTTTTGAAGAGACAAGTCAGATGGGAACTAACTACCTGACGAGAACTGGATTTTGAAGAGACAAGTCAGACGGGAACTGACTACCTGACAAGAACTAGATTTTGAAGAGACAAGTCAGACGGGAACTGACTACCAGACGAGAACTGGATTTTGAAATGACAAGTTAGATAAGAACTGACTACCAGACGAGAACTGGATTTTGAAGAGACAAGTCAGACGAGAACTGACTACCAGATGAGAACTTGATTTTGAAGAGACAAGTCAGACGGGAACTAACTACCAGACGAGAACTGGATTTGATTGGGATGCATGTTTGAACCTATATGGCGTAATGCTCCATCTTAATGGATATGCTATGCGTTTGAGGATGCAATGCTATGCAATGATGATTACTAAATGTAGGATGCCAGTAATCGGGTTTTGAAGAGATGTCAAGTATGATTGGGCTTATGTCAAGGCTTCATGCTATGCCAGATGAATGATATGCATGAGTGAAGCGACATGATTAATGCATGAGAATGGTTTGTGCAACGGTTCTTTAGAGTCTATCAAGTGCTTTCATTGCGGGAGGTGAAAGAGTTTAGGTTAGGGTGTAAGCCATAAAGACGTGATTCCCTGACACCTACTTCAGGATCAGCAATTGTTGATGCACCATTGCTCTTGCCTCAAAATAGGGAAAGAACTTGTACCTTGGTAGCCTATCTCTCCCCCAGTTACACGTTATGAAGTTATCTTGTGATCTGACTTTGACTTGCCCTAGCGTATCAGAACAGTATGCCCCTGATTAATCGTCTCTTGGAGAGGTTGACTTCTCGTGCTCTTGAGGTGGCCTGCCCTAGTGTGAGCCTCAAAGTGATTTTGCCCATGGTTGTATGATCTTTGGAGGATCGCCCCTGACTAACTGATCTTTGAGAGATTTGTCGAGCCTCTTCGTGATTGTCCCAGATTGACTGAATCTTGAGGTTAGTTGCCCTTTTGCTCAACGAAGTTTTCGGGCATTTTTCCCCCTGAGATGACCACATTTTCCATTGTGGAAACTGTCGTAACCCGAAATTTTACCTCCTTTTTTTCTTCTTGCATAAGCCTGTGCATTCGCATCGCCGGCATACGGATTCGCACTTTTTTCTCTATGATTTTGTTGCAGGAATATTCAGGTTTTCCATGCTCGATTAATCATATCCTCACAAGGTCATCACATCATCAAAACAAGCACAAAATAAGGGTTTCTATGCCTATTCATCAAAGCAAGAGGTTGAAAATTGGAACCGTGGCCACAACACCATTTTTCAGGTAAAACTGGGCATTTTTTGGCTTGGTTAATCGATTAACCATTTGCAGTGCAAATGTGTTAATCGATTAACACATGCAAATTTTGCAGAATTTGCTGCTTTTTCAAGACATCAACTTTCCCTCCACATTTTGAACTTCTACATTGGTCTAGTAGCATGTGGAACATTTTGGAGTATTCAAGAATTCACTAAAAGTTTATTCCAATGCATCATTTTCAAATAAGTGCACCATGTTCCTTGATTTCCAAGTATGTGGACCTTTGGATATTGGAGATCACCTTGGGATTGTTACCGAGTTGATCCTCACTAACCGAGTTAACCACCTTGACTCGGTGAGTCAAGTGTAACTAACTCCTAGCTTAATGCCAAACCACCCAAAGCTAAGTCCAAACCTAATTCCTAACCTCTCACACTCCAAACCAAAACTCTATATAAACAAAGCTTCACCATTTTGCAACTGCTCCACAACCTTTCACACAATTTATCATATTTCACTCTCCATTCTCTCACAATCTCTCTGATTTTTTCTGCTACTTCTTCATCTTCATCTCAATTCTCTTCACCAAACCTCACTAAAGCTCTTAATTCACCATTGAAGAAAAGCTACTTTCATCTTGAAAGTGCTTTTCTTGAGCTTAACCTTCATCATCATTCCATTCTACGGGATTTTGTGGAGCTTCAGTAGCTTTTGGATTCATCTCAAGTGATGATTTCAAGTTTCTTCGGTGATAATTCTCATTTCGGAGTTCTCGTCGAATTTTGCTCGGTTTCGATACGTTGCAGCTAGAATTGAGGATTTCATCTAGTTTTCTTTGATTATCTTCATCATCTTACAATTATACTTGAGTTTCTGGAGTTCTATTAACTTTTGGATTCATCTCAAGTGTTTGCTTCAAGATTCTACGGTTCGAATTCGCATTTTGGAGCTTCGTCGCAATTTGCTCAGTTTCGATACGATTCGGCTACGATTGAAGATTCCTTTGGTTTTCTTTGATTATCTTCATCAAGAATCCTTCGCAACAATTACCAAGCCAAACCTCCGGCTTGTAGGTTGGTCGATTCTCACTTAATTTATCGTTTTGTTTACTTTTTGTGCGTTTACGATGTAGTTTCGATTGTTTTTTGTTTTGATTAATCATGTGATTTTTGATCTTTGATATGCATGTTCATGCTTTCAATTGATGATTAATTGACGCTAATTCCTGTAATTTTCGTGCACAAGTTCATACCATAGCATGTGGCAGTTCAAATAAGTGATTAACTGCTGGAAGCACTTTTGGAAAATTGATATTTTTACTCTGCTTCAGTGTTAATCGATTAACACTTTGCAGTGCAAAAGTGTTAATCGATTAACCAGTGTAATTTTGCTGTTTTTCAAGTGTTAATCGATTAACACTTTGCAGTGCAAAAGTGTTAATCGATTAACACTGAACCAGAATGCCATTTTCATGCTTTTTCAAGCTTATTCGACATCCTTTCCTCCTCTAACTTCCATGGATTAATATGCTTGATATTTATGGATGTTTTAAGTGTTATTAACCTCTGTTTAAAGCATATCTACATTAATTCAATGATTGATTTATCAATTTTTGCAAATAGGTGTTCTTGATATTTGTTTGAACACGCTAATTTTTGCACAATCTTGGATCACTTTACACATGATTTGTGATACATGCTAATATTTGTTTGGCACTGTTTTACACTTTCATTTCTTGATCACATTAAATTTGTTCTTTATTGAGCAAATTTAGTCTTGTACAATCAATAATTTAAACCTTTTTCTTTAATGGTTTTCCATTCTCTTTGGAAAATTGTTAGCATATCAATTCCCCTTGATTACTTATTCGAAACTTTGTTTTGATTAGTTGATCCTTCCTTTGCGCTTTTCTTTAGGCTTCCTTTAGAGCTTTCTTTCTATTTCTCCCTTGGTGAGTAGGAGATTTGCACAACGCGTGACGCACGACGCACGACGTCCTGGACCATTGTACAACTTGGAGCTATTACGCTGTCTGTTTCAATTTCCGCATTATACTTTGAGTGCTAGAGAAGGAATGAGGTGGGAGTTATCCCACCCTCATTCTGACTATTTCTTGGGTAAGGGCGTCTGGCCCTCTCGCTGAGAATAGTCACCTCTATCCTCAAGTTGTAGTGTTTCTCCTTCCCCCAGTCGAGTCGATCCTTGATCACTTATGCTCCTCTCAATCTCTTTTGACCAATCACTCTTCTCTTTGTTAAAGATCATTGTTCCTTGGGTCAGCAAACTCTATTTGTTTCAATACCCTACTCCTTTTCTTGTGGCCAATCATTACTCTTTGATTCCCCTGAAGGGTCTCAATTCGCTTTCTTCGGTTAAACATAGTCTTCCTGTTAAACACCGAAACTCTTTCAGAGTTCACGACCTTCTTTTGGTTCTTCTCCCTTTGTTGGTTAATCACTGCCTATCAGTTAAAACTCCAATTTGCACTTCTTCTCAGTTAATCACAATTTATCTGTTAATGCACTAAGTTCCTCTTGGGTTAATCACCTTCTCTTGGTTAATCACCCATTCTTTCAGTTAACCACAGCCAGTCTGTTAAAACACTGTGTCATACCCCAAATTTTGACCACTAAGATTCCCATCATTGTGCAAATCATCATCACAATATGGATGAACTTTCATACTCTTCAGTCTCCCCAAAGATGGGTGAGCATTCACTACAATCAAGAATTAGGGTTTCAAGCCCTCTCAGAGCTCTTAGACAAAGGATCAATCAAGAAAGGACATGATCTTCAACTTGTCTAAACCTCTCAAACTCCTACAAAGGATCATGAGGACTCCCTTATCAAGAATCAGGCACAGTATCACCAAATTAGGGTTTTGGTCGACCAGGGCCTCCAGGTGGAAATTTGCATAAGCCAATGCTTCAAAGCATACCCTAAGATACTCCATGGGACCTCATGGACCCCATCATCAAGTCAATTTAGCCTCAGGGGATGCATTCATCAAAAATCAAGAATTAGGGTTTCTTGACCTAATTCACCCCTAAGTTGACTTTTGGGACAAAACATGAGCCAAGACCTCAAGACATGATTTGAGGGTCTCCAATATACTACATTGATCCATTTGCAACAATGAATTGATCCAAGAAGCTTGATTCACAAGTTTCAATTTCATCAGAATCGCAACTAGGGTTTTGTAGGAAAAGTCAACTGTACCTTTGACTTTTGATCAGGACATGCTCCCAAACCTTGGGACATAAGTCAACACACCCTATAACACCTATGGAATCCATCCATCAAGTTTGATTTAGATCAAGGACTTGATTTCATAGAGGATCGCACAGTTTGGAATTGAACTGATAAAAAGTCAACTGTGCCCAAAAGTCAAAGTTTGACTTTTTGAGTATTTTCACAATTATGGTTCCTTAACCCTAAAATGATGTTAATGTGTGATTTGAATCATCATTCATCAAGAAAAATAAAAAAAATGGGATAACTTGTAAAAAGGGTAACCATAAAACTTAGAAATTTTTCTAAGTTATGGAACAAAGTGGCTAGGGTACCAACTTTGGAGGATCATATCTCCTAAACCACAAGGCCATTTTTCTCCATTCAAAGCTGGATTTGTAGCTCTCATGGCACTCTACAAAAGCTTAAACTACCACTCATTCCAATTCCTCATGGATTTTAAGTTATGGAATGATCACAATCACAAAAAGTGAAAATGTCACTTTTTTCCAACACTTAGTGAAATTTTCACTAAGTCAGAATCTGTTTCATTTTTTCCAAAATGTAAGGGCATTTTTCACTTGGATCCAAAAAGTATCAAAACAAACTATGATCACACATATGTTGTATCATATGAGAGCTTTCCAAAATAGCCAAGAACTCCATGAAACTCCATCTGAGCAAGAAGTTATGACAGTGGCAACATGCCTTGTTGCAACTGTCATAATAAGACAGATTTGTGCATTTTGCTCGATTTGGGCAATTTGTGTAAATGACAAACAAGTCTATCCATCTGAACACCTCAGGGGGGGACCAAGGAGGGACAAGCACTGATCCATAAGCCTCCCAAGTCTTTGTAACCAAAAGTAGCATGCCAAACCTAGAAATGCCTAAAAGAGGGACAAGACTCCAATTTTGTTTTGGAGCATTCAATGGATGCACCAAGGTGGCATGAACTGAACCATTTCCAACTGAATGAGTCAAGGATGATCTCTGAACCAAGGGACATTAGGTCTGTGCTCTAACCTCTAGTCAATGGCTAGAGGATACTTGGATTCCTATTGATCAACATTTGCCAAACCTCTGTAGCAGTTGTCATTCCCTATTCCTTGCAAAACAAACTTGCTCTACTATAAATAGAGCTCATTTGTGCTCATTTTAAGTACACCAAAGCCATCAAACAGATGCTTTCCTCAAAATCTCTTCTTTCACTCCAAAATTGCCTTCCAAAGCAAGTCATTATCGGGTTTTAAGTTTGAGAGCTATTCCAACCAAACCAATCACACACACACCTCATAAACATCATATAGAAGTGACCCAAACAGTTAAACCACAACTGTAACCCTGATTTCTCAGAATTACCAGCCAGTTGCTCAAGTTTTCAACCAAGTTGCAGTTGAGATGCCATGAAGTGATCCAGCCATTTCCAATCAAGTCCAAGCATTCAAACATACTCCATATGGTGTAGGGAAGCTGTCCAGATCATCACAACTCATCTTTAACACCTCCAACTCAAAAATCAATCTGCTCTTGCTGTCACGACCTACAAGTAAGCCTAAACTTGGTCATCTCTTAATCTATGCATATTTCCTCGCACAATACTTTTGCCAAATGTTCATAATCATGCATGGAATGTTTCCCCTCAATTACTTGCTTTGTTTGAATCGTGTATCAAAAATCTCAGCCTTCATGCAAATTTTAGGGTTCTTGAGGTTTTGTCTTGATTTCTTATTCCATGCTTAAAATAAATGAAATTAAAGACCATAGACATGATCGTGAGGTGAAAACGTGCAGATTGATATGTGGTTTGTGTGATTTCATCAAGTATTCAGTGAGATTGGAGAGAAAACGCAAATCTACAGAATAAGAGGGGTGGTGCGTGTTCTTGGCGCCATTTTTTTGAATATTTGAATATTTGAATTTTGTGATTTTATTTAATTGATTCAAAAATTAATTTCTCTCTGAGTTTTAATGATTTTGAGTTGGTTCTTTTTTCAATAATTCAGAAAAATGTTAAAATATTTTATTTTACCAAAAAATCCCAAAAATATTACTTATTTCATATATTTGATATTTTTGCAAAGAATTAATATTTTATTTGTTTTTCAACATTTAAAATATTTTTTCTTCCTTGATTTTCCAAACTTAATTTATTTCCAATCATTTTTTGGATAGAAACATGATTTTTGAAACATTGATCCAAGATCACAATTTTCTTTCACACATGTTTAACAATTTTGATCATTTTAATTGAATTTTTAGTTAATTAAAATATATTTTGAAAACAAATTAGGGTTTTGATTAATTCAACCCTCATAAAACTTTTTCAAACACTCATGGGCCTCTAATAGAGTGTAAGACCCATCCCCTTTGTAAATAATACCTTTCTGGTCCTCACATATTGAATAAGTCCCTCTGTGTATTTTCAAAAGTTAGACGCGATCATCGCCTTTTTACAAAAACCAACTGGGCTTCTCCTTGAGCTATAAGACCCATCTTTGTTCACTTTCAAACTCTTTAGGCCTCTAATAGAGTGTAAGACCCAATCCCCCTTTGAAAACTAAAATAATTTGGGCCTCATTCATTGTATATGACCCACTGTGTTTTCCAAAACCTCGGCGCGATCGCCGTTTTTCAAACAAAATCATCTGGGTCTCCCCTCGTGTTGTAAGTCCCATCTTTCTTTTTTAAAATAAACATTGGGTCTCTAATAGAGTGTAAGACCCACCCATTTTTGAAACCCAAATATTTTGGGCCTCACTGTATTGTATAAGTCTCGATACTATCAAAAAGTTCGGCGCAATCGTCGCCTTTTTAACAAAACCAATTGGGCCTCTACTCGAGCTATAAGTCTCATTCCTTTTCAAAAATAAAACCTTTTGGGCCTCTAATAGAGTGTAAGACCGAACCCCTTTTAAAAGCCAAACATTTTGGGCCTCAAACAATTGTATAAGTCCCCCGGCAATTTTCAAAGCAACGGTGCGATCACTGTTAAACCATTGGGCCTCTCCTTGAGCTATAAGCCCCAACAATATTTTCAAAGCACTTTCTCCTTTGATTTTGAATTCAAATATACAGTTATTATCAAAATTTTCTTTGTTGAACAACTAACCAAATAGCATGGAAGCTCTACAACGGGTAAGTGTTTATCCGCTTTCATTTACTGCTTTCATATATATAATTGTATTGTGGGGCTGCTTCACTGTAAGTTTTCTTTCACACCCTTTTACATACTTGTCGTATATCAACTGTATATATACTCGTATAGTTATTTAGAGTTTTCCTTGGCAACTACGTCTAGATCTAGGTAAAGCCTGTTGGTCACTCTTAAATACAAACAAAACTAGATCCCCATAGGATTACCAGATACAGTCTTCCCCCCTCTTGGGGTTAAACAATATGGAACAATGAGAAAGGCAGTATTCTCGGTGAACCTTTTCTCAGACTGTCACCCTTAGAAATTGTCAAATGGAATTCTCTTCCCCGAGGTGATCTTTTCTCCGTGAATGGCATCTCTTGAGCTTCTTCCAAATTCTTGAACTTTCCTGGCTTGATCTATTCTCTGTGAATAGCATGTCTTGAACTTCTCGTGGTTTGGGGACCCACAGGCTTCTTCAAAGCATCCCCGCCTCCTCATGGGCATTGTACAAGGACCCGTCGGCTTCTTAGACATTCTCATGCCTTCTCTTGGGCTTAGTACAAGGACCCTGAAGACCTCCTAGAGGTATAGGACATAACTTAGTCATCCTTTGATTAGAGTTGTCTTTCTAAAAAGAGTCAACACTCTCTCAGACCAATTCTAGGGTTAATACTTATCCCTTAAACGAGTCGGCCTCCTCTTGGGCATGATACAAAAGATAAAACTCTACCAATAGACTTGGATAGTCTAAACATCCT
The DNA here is from genome assembly GCA_022829125.1 of Lathyrus tuberosus. Lineage (NCBI taxonomy): Eukaryota > Viridiplantae > Streptophyta > Magnoliopsida > Fabales > Fabaceae > Lathyrus > Lathyrus tuberosus. Next base: position 323,537 of record JALAZF010000820.1, on the reverse strand, counting down.
TGAGTCTCAAAGACATTCTCAAGTTCCCTCCAAAACATAGGAGAAACCCCAGATTCTGGATTAATCTCCAGCAAGAGTTAAAACTCGTGGGTTCTATAACCCCATCTTTATCCCGAACCAGGGTCATTTCATCATCAATATAACACTATCTCAAATCAAAACCTCAAGGTTTTTGATCTATCAACTCTTCTACATTCATCTGCAAGAGTTGATCCCCCATATTTGGACCTGCCTCGGGATCTCAAGAATCCCCTAAAGAAGTTAGCCTCCTCTTAAGCTTCGTATAAGGACCCTTTCCTCAGCATACCCAACCTCCTCTTAGACTTTGTACAATGATTCTCCCCAGGGGAGCTAACCTTTTCAGACTCTCTTGTTGAGTCAATCACAGTCTCAGACTCTCTTGTTGAGTCGATCACCTTTTAATATTGTCTTGTTGAGTCAACCCTTTTAGCCTCTATCTCGGGCGTTGTACGAGATAAACGAAAACACCCTCTTGTTGGGTTAACAGCCTCCTCTTAGGCTTTGTATAATGATTTAATTTAACAAAGTTATCCTACTCTTAGGCTTTCTCTAGCTTGTTCAGCCACCATCATGGGCTTCGTACAGGATAGATAAAAGCACTCTCTTGTTGAGTTTAAAAGATTCTCTTGTTGAGTCACCCTTTAGCCTCCGTATTGGGATTTGTACAAGACACATATAAAGCACTCTCTTGTTGAGTATAAAGGACTCTCTTGTTGAGTTAACCACTTTCAGCCTCCGTCTCGGGCTTTGTACAAGACACATATAAAACACTCTCTTGTTGAGTATAAACGACTCTCTTGTCAAGTCGAAATCCCTTTTAGCCTCAATCTTGGGCTTTGTACAAGACAGAAGAACATTTTCCCCGAAAAAGTCAACCTTTTAGCCTCCTCTTAGGCTTTGTATAAAGAAATCCCCAATTGGGTCAATCAACCTTTTAGCATCAAATCTGTGCTTCACTCATGACAAACAAACATCCATGATACCTCTTTAGAGATGACAAATTCTCTCTAAAAACCCTTTAGCTTCAATCTTGGGCTTTTAACAAGACACCAAAACACCTTCTTTCCTCCCTTAGAATAGGAGGAACTACGGTCGCTCTGATTTCCCTATACTCCATAACAGGGAATACGTAGGCATAAGATTGAAAAATCTTAGCGAGCACACCAATCAAAAACATCAGATACATCATTCACCCAAGAGCCTCATAATCAATCAAGACATTCTATTTTCTCAACAAAATAAACCAAGAGAGACCCAAATCTTGACCGCATCTGTAAACCAACAGTCACCTATTTAAACTCAGTATGCAAGCAGGGTTAATTGGAGACATCTATTTCCCTTCCTTAATCAGCTTAATAGGATAAAAAATGAATCGAACTGTAGTACCAAAGCGATAGTGATTCGCAACCACAAAAATCGCGCTACAGAAAAAATGGTGACTTCACTGGGGACGTTGAAGGATCATTCTGCTCCCATCTCTTGGATGGAAACCTTGAGAAAATACCACGGAAATGGCAACTCTGCTGGGGAGCCATTGTCTGTTTAAGAACTAGGATTATTATAGCTCTTAAGAGGTCTAGGATGTTAGTTTTAGGATAAATATATATACTGCTTTTTCTGCTAATGGGAATGCGTGTGATGCCGCATGTGGAAAGATTGAGTAAACACCTAAGATAGGGGATGGCATTAAACGGGTAATCTTACAGGGAGTGACTCCCAAATAAGAGATCCCAGTCGACCATCAAACTCAGTGGAGACTCCATTTGCAGATGATTTGCCTATATGACTTCGGTTGTTGAAAGTAGTGTGGTCGATTGGGTTATCTGAGAAGCTGAGGATTTAGTAGACTGAAACCATTTAGTAGTGCAGAAACTATCGGAAATAGTTGTCAAGCGATACTACCCTCATTTGAGATTACTCTAAGATACTTCAGCTCACTGGCGATCTGCTTGCTGTCGTTATCCCAAGAGGGGTCAATGATTTTGAGAGACAGGTACAAAAAATCACCAGTATAAACCTTTGGGGATGGGTAGAGCCTTGACTTCATGACACCGAACCTTTGACCCCATGTTTTTCAATGATTTTGTGTGCTGCATTCATGCATTCATTTAAAAAAATTTAAAACAAAGAAAATTTTCTCTTCTAGTCTCTCTTTTTCAAATTAAACTAAGACAATGATTGCAAATATCAGAGAGGAAGATTGCATTATGGATTTCGGTAGAAGGAAGACTCACAAGTACACCTTCAAGGTTCCAAAACTAGAGAATTTAAGAGGTTTGGCGAGGATGATCACCAACCTTGAGGCTTTCAGAGCTAAGTACGGAGGACTGCTGTCTCTGTTAAGGGTCCATGTAATCGAGGGAATCCTGTCTACGCTCATTCAGTTCTATGATCCGGTTTATCACTGTTTCACATTCTTGGATTATCAACTAACACCAACACTGGAGGAGTACTCTCACCTGACTGATTTACCCATCACTGATCACGCTCCCTTTTCTGGACTGGAAGAAATTCCAAAGGATCAAACCATTGCAAGAGCAATTTATTTGGATGAGTCAGAAGTCAGGATTCACATGACCACTAAGGGTGGAATCCAAGGTTTTCCCGCCCAGTTTTTGATAAAGAAAGCCCTGTACTTTTCTAGTATAGGGAATCTTCCTGCTTTCGAGAGCATCTTTGTTTTGCTCACCTACGGGTTATTCCTGTTTCCTAACATTGATAACTTCGATGATATCAATGCCATTAAGATATTCTTGATTGGAAACCCCGTACCAACCTTGCTCGCAGATGCCTATCATTCTGTACACTTAAGGAATTTATACAGCGGAGGAATGATCACCTTCTGTGTACCCCTGTTGTACAAATGGTTCACTTCCCATTTGCCAAAGTCTGCTGCATTTTGGGATCAAAAGAGTACTTTACGTTGGTCGCAGAGAATCATGTCTCTTACCAACTCTGACATCGATTGGTACAATCGAATCTATGACGGGGTCATAATCATTGACCGTTGTGGAAACTTCCCAAATGTACCCCTTATAGGAACTAAGTGAGGAATTAATTATCATCCAGTTTTAGTTCGTCGTCAATTCGGATACCCGATGAGGCATGTCCCGCGTAATGCTCATCTAGAAGGTCTTTTCTTCAAGGAAGGAGAAAATGACAGGGCACTAAAGACATAAATAGTGCATGCTTAGAAACATGTTCACAGGAAAGGAAGAGAGCCTCTAGGAAAACCAGATTGTGTCTCGGTGGAACCTTATCTCAACTGGGTACAAACTCACTACTACGAAAAACCCATTTAACAACGGTTGGGAATGACATATAATGACGTGGGGGAGGGCGTTGTTATGTAGATTCTCGTTGTATGTATGATACTTACAACGACGGCCTTGTAGGCATTGTAATAAACAGGAAAGCACGTAACTATCACAACGGTTTTACAATACACCGTTGTAATAAATATAATTGTCCTCGGTTCGATTCCCAGCAATGCAGTTTTGATATTTATTTTTTCCTGGACAGCGCGCCAGATATTATAACGGTTATGCAATATAACCGTCGTTAAAGTTTCTGAAAAATTAACAAATATGATCCTGCTTTTATAATTAATCCCATTTTTTTACCTGTATTATTATTGTTCTCCATATCTCAGCACAGCAGAAAAATACAATTCACATTTTGTGATAATGTTTTCATAATAATATTAATCATATCATATTCATAATATCACATATACCAGATTACATTTTATCATAACAAACAACCTACATAAATAAAATATCACATATACCATATTACAGTTTAAACACATTACAGAACTTCACATAATTGTAACTTGGTGTATTGGTATCTTGTCTCTTGGTGTCTTGTCTCCTGGCCTGGTGTCTAGACTAAAAATACCTATGATTTCAAATAATTATACTTGTTAGTAAAAATACTTCTAAACTATAACATACAATTAATATATTATGAATAAATAATAAATTACGTACTTGTTAATTTTCCCATATGCCTTCTTCATGATCAAGTCGTATAGCATGCACGACATCTCCATCAACTTCATCATATGAGGTAGGAACTTGTGTTGTGTAAGAAGGTGTGGACGGAATATCAAGACTTTCATCACTAAGATGAATGTATTTTCCTTGGAGAACGATTGACCATTTCCCCGATTTGTCCGATGGATCGGAAACATAGAAAACTTGTTTTGCTTGAGAAGCCATGATAAATGGTTATGTATTAAAAGATGTCTTGCCAAGGTCGACCCAGGTGAATCCTAAGTCATCAATGTCTACACCATTACTATTATTGGGAACCCACTTGCATTTAAATAAAGCCACTTTGAAAATAACATAATCAATCTCCCAAATCCCATCAATGACACCATAAAACGCGGTAGTTGCTAATACCGGATTCTTATCTTTCAAACTAGAGAAATACATCGATTCGACTTCAACCATAACCCCACTATTTTGCATTGTACTACGATCATCTTTTGGTTTTGTATAAAAGGTATAATGACCAATGTCGTATGCACTCCAGGTAATGACACAAAATTTTGGCCCGTACGACAACCATCTAAGTATCTCGGATACACTAGGATCATTAGATACACTTTTATTAAACCAACCCATGAATCTATTGTTATGCTCTATCAACAACAACTTGTCATTCATTCGAGGATATTTTTTCTTCATAAGTATTTTGTGAGTCTCTATGAAAGGTTGAACCTCATCTATATTATTCAATATATAGAAATGTGATTGAATAACTACATCCCGAGCCATTTACCTAAAATTTAGACCTTGAATACCTCTTCCGTCTGTGTCAGCATGACGAGACTTTGGAATTCCTATAGAATTTGCATCCGACAAATAGTTTGTACAAAACTCAATAGCTTCTTCTGTGATGTACCTTTCAACAATCGAAGCTTCAGGTTGGTGATGATTCTTCGTATATCCTTTAAAGATCTTCATATATCGCTCTATTGGATACATCCACCTTTAAAAAACTGGACCACAAATTCTGATTTCTCTTACGAGATGAACAAGTAAGTGAACCATAATGTCAAAAAATGATGACGGAAAATACATCTCTAATTGACACAAGATTATGGCAGCCTCATCTTCTAATTCATCCAATTTTTTGAAATCAAGAACTTTATTACATATGGAATTGAAGAATAAACACGGTCTTGTTATAGTTACTCTCACATTTTTTGGAAGGATCCCATGGATAGCCACGGGTAGAAGTTGTTGCATCAATACATGACAATCATGAGATTTTAAACCAATTAACTTGAGATCTTTCATTGATACAAGTTTCTTGATGTTTGATGAGTAACCTTGCGGAACTTTAATACCTTGTAAACACTCGCAGAACATCTTCTTTTCCTTTTTAGATAGAGTGGGACATGCTGGAGGCAGATAGGTTCTTTTTCCTTTCTCTATTGGAGCCAACTGTTTTCGTATACCCATCTTCTCCATATCAAGACGGGAAGTCTTACTATCTTTAGTCTTGCCCGGAATATTTAGAAGTGTGTCAATCAAACTATCACACAAATTTTTCTCCACGTGCATCACATCAAGACAATGTCTAACATCAAGACTTGACCAATATGGAAGATCAAAGAAGATGGACCTCTTTTTCCATATATTTTTCACAACTGCCCTTTTTCTTTTCCTCTCTTCCCAGCTTTTTCTTTTTCTCTCTTCCCACCTGTTTCTTTTTCTCTCTTCCCAAGGACAACATTAATGTATTCCTGCCGTTGATAAACTTCATCCTCGGTTAAAGGTTTAGGAGCCTCACCAAACTCTTGCTCTCCATTAAAAGCCTTTCGCAATCTATGATAAGGATGACCCGGTTTTAGAAATTTTCGATGCCCAAGGTAAACGGTATTTTTTCCAAACTCAAGTTGGTGATAACAAGTATCATCTTCACATATAGGACACGCTTTATGTCCTTTGACACTGTATCCCGTCAAGTTACCGTAAGCCAGAAAGTCGTTGATTGTGCAAAATAACATTGCACTCATATTAAACTTTTCCCCAGAACATGCATCATCAACTTCAACGCCTTCATCCCACAAGAGTCGTAAATCATCAATTAATGGACTAAGATAAACATCTATGTCGTTACCAGGTTGTCGTGGTCCAGAAATCATCATACTTATCAGTATATACTTGCGCTTCATGCACAACCAAGGAGATAGGTTGTAAATAGTGAGAAGAACAGGCCACGAAGTATGATTAGTGATCATATTACTAAAGGGGTTCATTCCATCGGTGGCAAGCCCAAGCCTAAGATTTCTTGGCTCGACTCCAAACTCCGGAAACAACAAATCAATTTTCTTCCATTGCAAAGAATCAGCTACATGGCGAATGTTTCCATCACGAATCCTTTCATCTGCATGCCATCTAAGATTCTTTGCGTCATTCGAATTAGCAAAAAGTCTCTTTAATCGTGAAAGTATTGGAAAGTACCATAACACTTTAGCAGGAGGATGCCTCCTACCAACATTGTCATAGTGATCATTGTCATCACCATTGCTAGCCTTCAGCTTGTAACGCGACACACCACATTTCGGACATTGAAACAAGTCTTCATACTCTTTCCGGTATAATATACAATCATTAGGGCAAGCATGTATCTTGATATACTCTAGACCCAGTGGACACAATATCTTCTTGGCCTCATAGCAACGATTCCGCAATTTGTTATCTTATGGTAACATTTGCTGTAGCAATTCAAGTAATTACGTGAAACTTTTATCTGACCATCCATTTTTTGCCTTCAGATTAAACAACTTTAACACCGCCGACAATCGTGTAAACTCGGTGCATCCCTTATATAAAGGGGTGTCTTTATCACTACATAAATTATCATAAATATGAGCATTCATCTTCCTCCACTCTTTGACTTTGTGACGCCCGACTTTCCTTATTATCCACCTCACCATGCCACGTCCATATTATATAATTTTGACATATACCATCACAACAAAGGTGATTGTGTATTTCTTTCTTTGTACCTTTTTTGATATTAGCGCAAATAACACAAGGACAATAAAATATACCATTATTGTCGGGAAGATGTTTATCAGCGTATTCAAGGAATTCACGAACTCCGTTCTCATATATCGGACCTAATCTATTGGCTTTCATCCAACTACGATCCATTACAACTTCTGAAATTTATACATGTATAATAATGTGAATGACACACCAAAATCTAATCCAAAAACTCAAGCATATGCATATACAATATGAACAAAGAAAAAATCAATGAAGATGTACTCTCATACTAAACGTAAAGCATATGAAACATCTCATTCTGACTTGAGCATATACAATATGAACAAAGAAAAAAGGAATGAAGATGTTGAAGAGAACCTTACTTTGAAGCTGAAGAAGCAAATGAATGATGAAGACGGTCAATATTTGAGCATAAACCAAGAAAAAAGGAATGAAGATGTTGAAGAGAACCTTACTTCAAAGCTGAAGAAGCAAATGAATGAAGACGGTCAATATTTGAGCATAAACCAAGAAAAAAGGAATGAAGATGTTGAAGAGTACCTTACTTCGAAGCTGAAGAAGCAAATGAATGAAGACGGTCAATATTTGAGCATAAACCAAGAAAAAATGAATGAAGACGTTGAAGAGTACCTTATTTGAGCAATATTTGAGCTCCAAATGAATGGATAGGAAGAGGGTAAAGGTTAGGGCGTCACTGGCTCACTTGTTCGATTAAGGCGTCTTATGAAAGAAATACATAATAAGTTTTGTTTTAATTTATCAGTAAACCTTTTAATCTCGGTGGAGAAATAAACCGTAGTGGAATCTTAAGTGAAATGTATCCTAAAAAAGGTAAAAATGTTTTGCAGGGAATCGAAGCTTGTTACATTTCATTTATTACTACGGTTGTTCATCTTAAACGTTGAAAAATAATTTACAATTTATTTTTTAAATAATGGACTTAAGTGACACACGCTAAATGTACTCTACAAAATGGAAAAAATGTAGTTACAGGGAATCGAAGCTTGTTACATTTCATTTATTACTACGGTTGTTCAGCTTAACCGTTGTAAAATAATTTACAATTTATTTTTTAAATAATGGACTTAATTGACACACGCTAAATGTACTCTAAAAAATGGAAAAAATGTAGTTGCAGGGAATCGAAGCTTGATACATTTTATTTATTACTACCGTGGTTTCTTTCAACCGTCATTAAATGACTCAGCTTTTAAATGGGCGCGAAATTTTTAACCTATTACAACGGCATAAAAGGATGTGTTGTAAGCCTGACGTTGTTGTTTTAGCGTTTTGTAGTAATGACTAGAGCTCTCAAATTAAGGATGCCTTACCCTCGTCACGAAGTTCTTCCATTAAAAGAACCTGTCCTTTATTTTATGTCTGATACGGAAAGACTCCATGTTACTCTTAACCAAGTTCAACAGGAGAAGAAGTCTTGGAAGAACAAATACCGCATTCTCAATGTGGAATGTAAGAAAATACAGCAACTATTGAAAGATAAAGATGCTCTGATCGAGATTTTAGAGCAACATGCTGTAGAGAATCAGGAAGACCAAAGGAACTTGCTCGCTCCTTTCACTTGGCAATGGAATGACAACCCGACAACGGCTGAAGAGCCCCGGTCAAAGAAAAGGAAAGCACCCAAACCAGCACCTGAGCTCCCCTCAGAGAGGACTCGGGACCCATAAGTTTAGATTTCCATTTACAGCACTTTGTAATTATTGTATTTCCATTTCTGCAATCTTTGAATTCAATAAAACGGGGTTTCCCCATTGTGTGATATTTGTAATCCAATTGTTGAAGTTTCTTTTGAAAATAACAAAAAAATAACTAAATATAATCATTGCATTCATCATTCTCGCATTAACGCATTCCTCTTCCCTACGAATCTCACGTTTGTGTCTCGAATCTAGAGTCAAACTGTCTCATTCGTACAATACTCGGGCCGGTCAACAAAAGAAAATGGATAATCTCGAGGAAGAGAACAGAGAGTTGAGAGAAGAAATTGACGCTTTGAGAGAGGATCTGAGGAAGCTTCATAGTGACATGCAAGCTCTGGCAGCAGCTCAGATACAAAGGACTGTGATCTCAGAGATCACATCAACGCCTATAGTGGAAAAGATTGATTCTCGGTATTCTCGGTATAACATACCTAAAGATCGTCCCTAGGGCATGCCACTCAACTATATCCCAGAAGGATATATTCCTCCGATCACTGAAGATCCGGAAACGGCAGCAGGAGCCGCTGGACCTGAAGGTTACAAACTTCGGGAAAGCGAAGATGCCAGGGGCATGACAACTCCTGAAGGTTACAAACTTCGGGAGGCGCCAAGAGTCACAACCGTAATGACTATACCACCACCTGTGGTACACGCTGTCCCGGAAGGACAGATTTCCATATGCTTTCTAGTGGAAACGAAAGTATGGACAACAGAATGAAAGAGTTCCAGGAACAGTTCCTGGAGATGCAGAAAGAATTTCAAGCCATTCGCGGTCAGGATTTATTTGGAAAGGACGCCGCAGACCTTTGTTTGTTCCCCAATGTGAAAGTTCCGCCCAAATTCAAGGTGCCCGAATTTGAGAAATACAAGGGTAATTCTTGCCCTCAGAGTCATTTGGTGATGTACGCTCGGAGGATGTCAATACAGACAGAGAACCACCAGCTACTGATCCATTATTTCTAAGATAGTTTAACCGGTGCCACACTCAAATGATACATGGGTTTAAACCGTGCTAAGATCGCTACTTTCAGGGATCTTGGCGCTGCTTTCATTTAGCAGTACAAATATAACCTGGATATGGCACCAGACAGAGATCAACTCAGAGCCATGTTGCAGAAGGATAAGGAAACCTTTAAGGAATATGCTTAGAGATGGCGTGAAATTGCCGCCCAGATTAATCCACCTCTTGAGGAAAAGGAGATGACAAAGATCTTCTTAAAGACCTTGAGCGCATTTTACTACGACAGAATGGTTGCCAGTGCGTCCAGCGACTTTACTGAAATGGTCGGCATGGGAGTCATCTTGAAGAAGCAGAGAAGGATGTTTAGTTAAAGACGCTGGATCATCAAGCAGTACCAAAAGATACGGTAGTGCTCTCCCTAAGAAAAAAGAGCAAGATATTGGGAATATCTCTCTAGGAAAGCAAAGGCGACGATACCAATCAGTAGCAGCTGTAACTCCTACTATTAATCTTGCGCCTATTCCTACGTATCAACCTCAGGTTGCTCAAAGCCAACCGAATCAACAACAATTTCAGCAAAGGACACAACAGCCTCTTTAGTAGGCTCGTCCTCAGTACAATAACAACTGTACAACGTGACCACCAGGGTTCGACCCTATACCAATGTTGTACACGGAACTATTTCCATTACTACTGATCAAGGGGCACGTCCAGACTAGGGCTCCTCTTGCGATTTCGGAAAATCCGCTTTTTTGGTTCAAAGCGGATCAGACTTGTCCTTACCATCAAGGAGGACCAGGACATAACATAGAAAATTGTCTCAGTTTCAAATTCGATGTGCAAAAACTTGTCAGGAGCGGGGTCTTATCCTTCAAGGATACGAATCCAAATGTTCAGACGAACCCGCTGCCTCAACACGAGAAAGCTGCAGCAAATTTGATAGAGGGAAAATCTAACAACAACTATCAAATTCACGATGTACTCTTATTGGGGACCAACCTGGTCAAGATGCATTGCAGACAGAGCGAATACGGTCATGTACCAGCTCACAATTATCACCAGTGTGGGGTCTGCTCTAAAGACAATCAAGGATTTTCTGTGGTACAATCAGCCCTACAGGAATAGTTGGATCTCGGGTGGATCCAGGAGCACCGAATTCGTGGAGTCAACATGACTTATACGAATTCCAACATTATTCAGAATCACGACATCCGTGCGATGAATGTCAGCTTGGTGGTAATGCACTCAAAGCAAAGCCAGTATCATAATCTGTCGCAGCACGATTACAATTCCTGTCTGACTTGCTCGGTAAATAATCAGGGATGCTCTTTTATTCAAGAGGCCTTCTAGCGTCAGATGGATCTTGGATGGATCCAGGACTATCATGATAAAAATCCTTATCAGATAAACATGATTCAAATCTTCGATATTCGTTTGATGAATACCAGCTTGGTGGAGTTACACGTTAAGCAAGTCCAGCTCGGTTTTCTCACTTCACATGATTCTCAGAACTGTGAAGTATGTCGTGAGAGTGACCAAGGATGTGCTCTCGTTCAAAGAACTTTGCAACACTTGTTAAACCATTGGTGGCTTCTGATCTATCTAGACGAAGACACGCAACAAGTCAGTATGATTAATGGGAACCCTACTAGGCATCAAAGTCAGGATGTCTGATCTATGGAAATAGACCTAGTAAGGTTACACTGCATACAAAGCGGACGTGGCCAGGTGCCACCACATAACTACGAGCGCTGTAGAGTTTGCTCGGAGAATAACCAAGGATGCTACCTCGTGCGAGCAGCCCTTGAAAGTCAGTTAGACCGCAAAGAGATTCAACCGTGTCTGAGTTCTGGATCCATCAATTGGACGCCAGACTATTTCGCTGATTAGATTAAGGATGTTGTCGTAATCTCTAATCATGAAAGGACCAAGGATATTTGTGCCATAATCCTTCTACTCCATGAATCAAGAGTTCCTCTTGACAGTGGAAGGATTCTGAACCTCGAACCAATTGAGGCCGGCTACGATGGTCAGAAAAATCAAAAGGCTCTTGTAGTTGTCTATCTGCTGGGACCCGTACCGTACAAGTCCGATAATGCGATCCCTTACAAATACGGTGCGACAACAATTGAGAATGGAAAGGAAACTCCATTACCCTCCATCATAAATATTGCAGACATCAGTCGAGTAACACGGAGTGGTCGGATCTTCAACCGAGGAGTTGGAGAACCCAACAAAGAAAATGAACCTCAAACTAAAGTTCCCAATCCACCAGTCGGTCAATCCAGTGATCCCGACCGTTCAAAAAATGATGATGAGATGCTGAAGCTTATCCAAAGGAGTGAATACAACATCGTTGATCAGCTGTTACAAACTCCTTCAAAAATCTCAGTGCTGTCTCTTTTGCTAAGTTTCGAAGCTCACCGAGAAGCTCTACAGAAAGTCTTAGAGCAAGCCTTTGTGGAATAGGATGTAACAATACGACAATTCGACAGCATCATCGCCAACATCACTTCCTACAACAACTTGGGGTTCAGTGATGAGGATTTTCCAGAAGAAGGTAAAAGTCACAACATGGCGCTGAATATTACAATCAACTGTCAGGACGATGCTTTAGCCAGCGTACTGATAGATACCGAATCGGCTCTCAACGTTATGCCGAAGTCCTCTCTAATGCGACTATCATTTAAAGGATCTCCGATGAGAGGGAGTGATGTCACAGTCAAAGCATTTGACGGATCCCGAAAAACAGTTATCGGTGAAGTCGATCTTCCCATAACTATCGGTCCTCACACTTTCCAAGTCATTTTCTAGGTCATGGACATCCGAGCAACATACAACTGTTTGTGGGGAAGACCTTGGATACACCAGGCTGGGGCAGTCATTTCGACACTTCACCAGAAGCTGAAGTTTGTCAAGAATGATCAACTTGTCACAGTCTATGGAGAGCAAGCCTTAATCATGAGTAACCTATCATTGTCCACTTGTGTAGAACCCGAGGAAGTTGTGGGAACTCAGTTCCAGGCACTTTCGGTGAGCAATGAGAATCAATCAGAGAAAGGAACCTTGATTTCCTTATACAAAGATGCTCTCGAGGTGATCAAGAGTAACAATGCAAAAGGATGGGGACATCTTGTCACTCCCACTGATAATAAAACAAAGTAGGGTATTGGTTTTTCATCAACCTGTACCCAGACTGCTAATAATGATGAAAGTTTTCATCCCATTCAGGACTTCTTCCACAGTGGAGGTTTCCTTCTCCCAGTGTATCAAGAAGTACATACCATCAATGAGGGTGACTCCTTCGATACAGATGAAGAATGGAAGTCCTATATCAATGAGGACGGTTATATGTCTCAGGAAGGGGCGCCTACACCATTTTTCTATCCCGCACAGAGTCTGAGATTTATACCAAGGTCAGATGTTAGAATGATATACAGAGATTGTGATCCGGAAGGATGTCGTGCTCCACCAAACTCATTAGAGGAGGACACTCTGATGAAAGACAACTTTGACCACGACTATTATGGCCCAATGGATGGCCTGCCTATCTGGCAGCCGTATCCAGGAGACTCAGGATAAAAGAATCAGTCAAACAATGAAAATCAGCTGAGCATTATTGAGAAGAATACCTGCGTCCCCACCATGTCATGGGATCAACACTCAGGGTATTTAGAGAATATACAGCACGGCGATGAATTTGCAAAGTTTGCAGGAGTAGAGTTCATTAACTATGCTTTTCCTGAGGTCAACGTCATCGAAAGGGATGACTCCTCCAGTTCCAAAGAAGTGGGGGACACCTTAGGACAACCAAGTGGAAAGTTCGACTACTTGGCCAAGTACACCGCTCCCGAAAGCTCCCGTGTCAGGCTCGAAGACATCCAACCAACTGAATGGGGAGACATACCTGAGAGTGCAAACACTGTGCAGAATAGAGCTGAAGAATCCTCCTACGACAACTCTGCCTGGGAGACAGATTCCAACGATCCTGCTCCACCAGAAATCAGCGTTATTTCTGAAGACAAGTCAAGAAGGAAAGTACCAGACTTTGTGATTCACCGAGGAGTTTGCCGCCAATGGGTTGATGTCGACGTTCCGAAAGTCGTTCATAAGTCAAAGTAATTGCCGTCTTTAACCTTTCACCTTGCCCAGGTGAAACAGATGTTTTAATAGGGCTCACTTTCTATAAATGTTCCTCTTCGCTTCGTCCAAAGCGACAGAGTTTTGTTTTATAGGGCTGTAGTTTCGAGAATCGACAAGATCATAAATAAAATAACGTCGTTCTGTAATTTCCGCATTAATTGTTGTTTTCTCTTTTCGTTTTTTCATAAAATGGTAATCCTAAAAAATAACAAATAACAATAAACAAGCAGTTTTTAAAAAAAAATACACTGCACACACTCTTGCATTCTCTCTACCTCATCTAAAAACAATCATCACGTCTTGCAGATTGCTTGTTTTAAACCCCATTGAAACATACGATCCGATGCCTTCTCCCAACTTTGAGTTCCCAGTATTCGAGGCTGAAGAATAAAATGACACAGAAATTCCAGAAGAGATCTCCCGATTACTCCGATAGGAGGAGAGGTCCATTGAACCTCACAGAGAGCCGTTGGAAACGGTCAACTTGGGTTCAGAAGAAAAGAGAAAAGAAGTCAAGATTGGGGCACTGCTCAGTCCAACTGTCAAACAAGATTTGATAAAGCTTCTCAAAGGATTTCCCGATGTATTCGCTTGGTCCTATCAGGATATGCCAGGATTGGATACCAGCATCGTGGAACATCATCTCCCGTTACGATCAAAATGTCTGCCGGTAAAACAGAGGTTGAGAAGGACTCACCCAGATATGGCCATCAAAATCAAAGAGGAAGTACAGAAATAGATTGACGCGAGTTTCCTCACCACATCAGAGTATCCTCAATGGTTAGCCAACATAGTACCAGTTCCGAAAAAGGACGGAAAGGTCAGAATGTGTGTGGACTACAGAGATCTGAACAAGGTGAGTCCAAAGGACGAATTTCCTTTACCACACATTGACATGCTGGTAGACAGTACCGTAAAGTTCAAAGTTTTCTCCTTCATGGATGGATTCTCGGGCTATAATCAAATCAAAATGGCGCCAAAAGACATGGATAAAACTTTATTCATTACCGCATGGGGCACCTTTTGTTACAAGGTAATGCCGTTCAGTTTGAAGAACGCCGGGGCAACCTATCGAAGGGCCATGACTACTCTGTTTCATGACATGATACACAAAGAAATCGAGGTATATGTTGATGACATGATTGCCAAATCTAAAATGGAAGAGGAGCATGTGACCCACCTGTCAAAACTATTCGAGCGTCTGAGAAAGTACAAACTCCTCTTGAATCCCAACAAGTGCACCTTCGGTGTCCGTTCAGGGAAACTCTTAGGGTTCATCATCAGCCATAAAGGAATTGAGGTTGATCCTGATAAAGTCAAGGCCATTCAAGAAATGCCTTCTCCGAAGACTGAAAAACAAGTCAGGGGATTCCTGGGACGTTTAAATTATATTTCCTGATTTATATTCCTCATGACCGCGACATGCGCCCCAATCTTCAAACTACTCAAGAAGATACAATCATTTCTCACTGATTCTAGGGGCAAATGGACTCCGAATTATGACGGCCCCTATGCGGTCAAGAAAGCCTTCTCAGGCGGTGCCTTGAGACTCGCAACCATGGATGGAGAAGAATTTGCCTATCCCACGAATGTTGACGTAGTCAAGAAATACTTCGCCTAAATAAATAAAAAAAAATGTCTCGGTGGATTGAAAACCCGAAAGGGCGATCCAGGCAAAAATTAGAGACATGATCAGAAATCATCCCGGTTGATTGGAAATCTCCAAAGTACAATCCAGGCAAAAGTTAGGGATAATGGAAAGTAACTACGTCTAACAGGGACAATTCCCCATAAGCAGTCATGTCATCCATTAGAAAACTCCAGTCAAGGTCATCTTCGACAGAAGCTCAGGATGTCCAGAATTCAAAGTTGGTAGAAGGATAGTGGTTGTTATGTTTCAATATAGCCCTTTTTCCTTTAAATTACCATATTCTAACCTTGTAAATACTCTATGGAATCACGCGCTTGGCTGATTTCTATCCTATCAATAAAATTTGAGCCCTTGTGTTTTGTTTGCAATTCTCATTTCTTTTAGCTTAACAGAACGACGTTTTAACACGGTTAACGATTCTTGAAATAAAACAAAAATGAATTTACTTGTAAAAAATTTTATGCGTTTAAAATAAAGATGGCAATTTCTTTTGACTGTTGAACATCGAAAGAACATCGATCGCTTCTCCAGAAGTAATCGAGCTTCAAAGTGCAGAATTAAAGTACTCCTTCTCGAACCAGTGCACCTGAACGAAGGATTAGCTATGTCGAACATCCCGTCTGACATCCCCGGCAGAGTTCTCACCTCCTAAGCACGACCAACGTTGTTCCCCGCAGGGACTACATCTCCTAAGCAAGGCAGAATTGTTATTTTGAACAAGTGGTACTTCTTCGTCCCCCGCAGTGGCCGAGTATCCAGTCATGTTCATTCCCTTAGTTTTTATCTCGCGTCAGTTTTGTCAGCATATACATACATCATGCATTATTTATTTTCATTTACATTCATATTGCATCACTATCACTCTGGTTGGTCTTATCCCCTAGTGATAAAAGTCCTCTTGTCCTTCGAGTTGTCAGCTCTTTCCTTGTCAGGAAACGTTGCGTCCAAACAGTCTCTCTTCTAGTTTATTTCTGGATTATAGTGGGCTTTTGACCACTTTGATAACTTGAACCTCTGAAAGGCAAGAAAACAGTCAACGAACGTCACTCTTCATCATTGGAGATGATATCTTCGCTTTCCCGGATTAAGGAAAATTCCCAATGAAAGCCTCACAATCAAAGCTTCGACAACATAGCAGTTTCTCTCTGGAAACTTGCTATCAAATGAGGTCATCAGCACCTCCAAATCGGATTGCATCATATGCCATTTCCCCAAAAAGATCTTGGGAAAAGTATGATGAAGTACCCTCAAACAGAAGAGCAGTCTCCTGAGAGACTCGTTTTCCCCAGTAGAGTCAACAAATGGCGTCTCCAACAGAGAAGTTTATACAACTCTACAGCTCAGACGGATGGGTTCCCCCAGCAAGTCTGACATCAAAACCTTTTCCTATCAAATGGCATCTCCCCAGGAAAATTCGGCGAGAAGTTTGATGAAAACCGCTACCCGTAACGTCCCTTGTCAAGAAGGTTTATTGACAAAAGAAACTTAGACCAGTTCCTTGGTAGGAAACCAGGATCAAGGGGAAGTTTACTTCTGAAACTTAGACCAGTTCCTTGGTAGGAAACCAGGATCGAGGGGAAGTTTACTTTAGAAACTTAGACCAGTTCCTTGGTTGGAAACCAGGATCGAGGGGAAGTTTATTTCAGAAATTGAGACCAGTTCCTTGGCTGAAGACTAGGATCGAGGGGAAGTTTTACCTTTTCTGAGCATCATTGCTTAGCAAAAGAAGATGGATGAGCAAACTGCCATTCATAACCACTATCAAAATTTCGGGTATTCCGATATTTAATCCTCTTGTACCCCCAATGCCTGAATACCTTCGCCATTCACACCTTCGGGTCCAAGAAGATTAAATAGGGGCATCTGTCATACCCCAAATTTTGACCACTAAGATTCCCATCATTGTGCAAATCATCATCACAATATGGATGAACTTTCATACTCATCAGTCTCCCCAAAGATGGGTGAGCATTCACTACAATCAAGAATTAGGGTTTCAAGCCCTCTCAGAGCTCTTAGACAAAGGATCAATCAAGAAAGGACATGATCTTCAACTTGTCTAAACCTCTCAAACTCCTACAAAGGATCAAGAGGACTCCCACATCAAGAATCAGGCACAAGGCTGCAGCATTCCAAGTGGATCAAGTCTCAAGATCATTAGTGTCACCAAATTAGGGTTTTGGTCGACCAAGGCCTCCAAGTGGAAATTTTCCTCTAGGCATGAGCCAATGCTTCAAAGCATACCCTAAGATACTCCATGAGACCTCATGGACCCCATCATCAAGTCAATTTAGACGCAGGGGATGCATTCATAAAAAATCAGGAATTAGGGTTTCTTGACCTAATTCACCCCTAAGTTGACTTTTGGGACAAAACATGACCCAAGACCTCAAGACATGATTTGAGGGTCTCCAATATACTACATTAATCCATTTGCAACAATGGATTCATCCAAGAAGCTTGATTCACAAGTTTCAATTTCATCTGAATCGCAACTAGGGTTTTGCGGGAAAAGTCAACTGCACCTTTGACTTTTGATCAGGACATGCTCCCAAACCTTGGGACATAAGTCAACACACCCTATAACACCTATGGAATCCATCCATCAAGTTTTATTTAGGTCAAGGACTTGATTTCATTGAGGATTGCACAGTTTGGAATTCATCTGATAAAAAGTCAACTGTGCCCAAAAGTCAAAGTTTGATTTTTTTTAGTTTTTTTCACAATTATGGTTCCTTAACCCTAAAATGATGTTAATGTGTGATTGGAACCTTCTTTTGGTTCAAATACCCTTTCTTCGGTCAAGTACTGTTTGTTCAGTCAGTTCACCGAACTCCTTTGGGTCACGACCTTCGCTCGGTCCCAGACCCGCTCTTTGGGTCACGACCTTCGCTCGGTTCCACACCCGCTCTTTGGGTCACGACCTTCGCTTGGTCCCACACCCGCTCTTTGGGTCACGACCTTCGCTCGGTCCTACACCTGTTCTCCGGTTAAGCAATGCTCTTCAGATCACTCAGTTTTGCATCAGCATGTTGATACCTATACTTTAATCCTCACAGAGTCAATCCCTAGTGGAGTTTTCCCTTGCTCTTTCCATCGATCTCTCTCTTGGTTTTGACACCAATGCTCTTGCTGTTCTCTCTTGGTTTTGACACCACTCCTTTACCTTGCGCTCTTGGTTTTGACATCATTCCTTGTTTTTCGAGCTTTTTTCCTTTTATCTCCTAGCGGGGATTTTCTTTCTTAGTTTCGACACCACTCTTGCACGTTATTCTCTGCACAGTTACTATCTTTTCCTTTGCACTCCTTTCTTGGTTATGACACCAACTCTTTTGTATCCCCAACGGATCTTTTTTCTATTTCTTCTGCTCTTGGTTTTAACACCACTTTCCTTTCCTTTTTCCTTCTTATTTTCCCGAACTACGGAAGCTCTGATTCTACATTCATTCGAATGTATGATATGTAGACACTTCCCTTCTTCCTCTTTCTCTTCCCTGGTTCCATGAACTACGGAGCTCGGACTTCCTCATTGCACTATGAGGGTACGTAGGCACGAGGGCCCCAATCCTCTGCGAGCACTTTCTTTCTTTCTTTCTTTCTTTCTTTTCTCCTCTTGCTCTCTTCTTTTAGCTAGAAGCCTTTAGATAGATAACCCATCCAAGCCTAGAAGCAAGCGAAATGGTTCCCGTCGAGTACGATGGATGCGTTAGGTGCTAGTACCTTCCTTTCGCATAACCGACCCCTGTTCCCTGTCCTTTGGGACTAAATAAAGTTCGGTGGTGACTCTGTATTATCTCTGAGTGTGCGATTCACTCAGGTATAAACCAGCCATCTTCAACTGGTGACTCTGCTGGGGAGTTCTTGCTCTTGAACTTCGCCTCGCTTTGCTTGTCTCCTAGCTAGGTAGGACTCCCCATATTTAGCTGGGCGACTCTGCTGGGGAGTCCTTGCGCTCTGGCAAGTTGGGGTCTCGCCTAGTTTTGTTTGTTTCTTGCTTGTTTGGGTGTTTATCCTTTGCGCTTTACTCGCTTTATTCTCCTTGCTTTATTTATCGCATTTCTTTACTGCTTTAAATATTTATATGTTGTATATTCTGGATATTTGCTATATTCTTTGTTGTTGTCGGTTTGGTTGCTACTTGAGAGATAAGCCTACTACCCAGGCTTGAGCATACACATAGGTTTTAGAGTGGATAGTCGTGTCGCTTGCGTGGTGACCACGTGTAGTGTTCATGAGACCCACAGCCAGACGAGGTTCTTCTAGGAGATATCTGATACTGCATGTTGATGCAGGCCATTGGATGTTCCCTTGATGAGCTGTCGACTCTGGTGACCATTCCCGAGAACTCAGTTGAGGCACTCCTCCCAAGGGCGATAATGGCAGACCAGAAATGGCAAACCCATTACGTTTCTTGATCCGAGGACCCAAAGCTGGGGACTTGCTATAGGATGACCCTTGACTAGATCATACCTGTGAGGGGAATATTGGGTTTTTCTGCAGGAAACAAGCCTCTTCCTACCTTTGTTCTCTCACGCACGTCAGATTTTGCACCTACACAGAGCTACATATGCAGATTATCCATAAGTTGTTGCATCTCTAACTTACATTATTGCATAATGTTATTGCATCATCATGTATG
Source organism: Lathyrus tuberosus (assembly GCA_022829125.1). Classification (NCBI taxonomy): domain Eukaryota; kingdom Viridiplantae; phylum Streptophyta; class Magnoliopsida; order Fabales; family Fabaceae; genus Lathyrus; species Lathyrus tuberosus. The sequence continues at coordinate 303,367 of JALAZF010000820.1, read as the reverse complement.
CTTAAATTTTGAACTTGAGTTATTGCATCACCATGTGTATGTGAAATTGTTGCATCATCTAACCCTTTACATCATTGGGTGTTTCATATCTCATTTGCATTCCAACTGCATAAACAACATGTGCATACATACATTTGCATTGCATTCAAACCAGAGAAAGCTCACTTTCTTCCCTTCATCAGCACAAAGACAACGATTCTCCGACGCCGAAAGCCAAAGAATCATGGAACAGGTTGGGTATGAGAACACGACGCACAAGGAAGGTAAGGTTGACATGGTTGTGGAATTACTTCTAGACAGTATGACAAAGAACTCCTTGGATCAGGTTGTGACTGAGGATAAAGGCCAGTATGGACAGAAGGTGGATAAGATCACGAATCCGAATGTAAACAATCTGCCGGTCCACTCCTTGTCTAATCAAAAGACCACTAAAGGTAATCAGAAACAAAACCGTAAGCAAATTAGCAAAGGGAACAACAATCAAGGGAGGAGACCTCCTCATCTTGATCCAATTCCCATGACTTACACACATCTATTGCCTGTTCTGATCCGTGTTGGGGCAACTGTTCCTAAAGAGATCGAGCCAGCCAAGTTCCCTTTTCATCTAAGCATGATCCTAATGCCACATGTGGATACCATGCTTGATATGTGTGGAATTCTACAGAAGCCTGTGTCGTCTTTAAGAACAAAGTTCATGAGCTCCTCGATCAGAAGTTGTTTGCTTTACAGAGAAACCTTGCTAGAATAAAGCACCTATGATTGCTGAGACATCTGCTAAAGCTGAGAAGAGAGGTCCTCCTGCTCAGGTGTTGATTCCTCCCGCCATTCAACCTGTTAGGCAAGACCCATACCAAGATGTGCAGTCAGCTAACTCTGGAATACCTTTTGCATATCCTGGGGCATTCTCTGTTGTTGCACCTCCAGTTGCTTATCTTGGGGCACCCTACGCACCGTATGGGATCCGACTTGGTCAGACTGTTAATCAGATGGTTAATCCTAGATTGATGCACCATGCTCAAGTATTCCCGCAGTATGCTACTCATCATTTTCTCCTTAGACTCATAATCAACAAGCCCAAGGACGAAAGCGTCAGAACCAGCGCAAGCCTGTGAACAATTTATAATGAAGGAATGCTCCTCTAGATCTGATTCCCGTGACATACAGTCAACTTCTCCCATATCTGGTTCAGAACTCGCTGGTGGTTCCTAAAGCTCTGAAACCTCCGCCAGAACCATTCCCACCTGGTTATGATCCAAATGTGCAATGCGGATATCATGCTGGGTCAGCTGGACATTCAACTGAGGATTGCAACGCTTTCAAAGCTAAGGTCCAACAGTTGATTGACAAGAAGCACTTAACCGTTCAAGATCATAAACTATGGGTGAACGGAAATCCCTTTTTTGTGTAGAGGCCAAGACTGCAAAAACATCCCTTGAATAAGCATGAGAGCACTTCCTCAACATCGACAATCATTATGTCATTCCATCATTTCCATTTCATAATCTTTTTGTTTGTCAAGCACTGTTCATTTGTAAAACTTGTTTGTTTTCAGATGATAATGATAATAAAATGAACATGCATGTTTTGAATAAATTCATTCGTGTTCACTCATACTTTTTATCAGTATCGTACATTTGATCAAGCAAAATCAAAAAGAGAATGATAAAATCAAAAAGACGTGAGATCACTGTCTGTTTGCTTTTGAATAAAACCCTGTTGACGATGTAAGGCATTTGTTCAAATCCCCAAACACTGGAGTCATAAGGAAGATAATCCCTAGTCAACCCCTTTGGGCCTTGAAGTAGGAGTTTTTTTCTGTACACATAAAACCCTCAATCTTAACCAGGGGCAGGGTAGTCTTCAGTTAGTTTGACTATGCGTTCAAATTTCAAAAGAGGAGTACCCCATTTTGAGGATCGACCACATCCTATCCCTCATGCGAGGTTGGAAAATCACAAATCCACATTGGTTATCCCTCACCGACCAAAGGAATGAGGCAGTCACAACTCATCCTTACAAATCAAACAAACACATGTCACACGATTTTGTTAAAAAAACAAAAAAAAAGAAAATGCAAAAGAAAAAAAAATCAAGATCAAAATCTCAAAAGAAAAAAAAAAAGAGAAAAAGAATAAAGGTCCGCTAAGTAAAAAAAACTCAAAAACAAAGGACTTAGGTAAAAATTGGGGCATCCCGGTAGACTGCAAATTCAAAATAATCAGTCTACGCAAAAATTAGGGAAAATAAAAAGAACAAAACAAAGAATCAAAAAAGAAAATTCCTCAATAAAAACAAGTTCGTGTGATCACATGTGACAAAAATAAAAGGTGAGTGGCTGCCGCTCCAAAACCCTTGTCGGTTCCTTCACCGTCACTTCCACCATTCAAAACCCTCTTTGAAAGGTGAACGCTTGTGTCAAACTAGCTGAACGTAGGACTGGAGAACATCAAGGAGAATGGGTGGGGTAAAATAATTTTTGAGCCTTATATCCTTTCTTTCTTAAACCATGAACCAGGGCACGTTACAACCCTCAAAAGACCTAACTGAAGCAGGGTTTATTTCGAAAGCATACTATAGTGGGATCATGTCAAAACTGACTCCCAAAGATTTGCTTATCATTTGTGCCGACGCTGATATGGCATTCTAAATGGTGATCCATTCACTATATGTCATAATCTTAATGAACATACTTGGATTTCAAAACTAACATATGCATGGCATTAGCATTATCATTTTCAAAACAGACATTTTTACTTGCGAACAAGCACTTGACATCAAGAAAGTTTCCACAATGGAAAGTTTGATCATCTCAAGGGGAAAAACGCCTGAGAACTCCATTGACCAAAAAGGCATAGCCACCTCAGGATTCAGTCAATCTGGGCCAATCACGACGAGATTTGACAAATCTCTCAACGTTCAATTGGACAAGGGAATTCCTTCGAAGATCGATCAGCCAGGGGCAGAATCACTTCAGAGCTCACATTGGGGCAGGCCACCTCAAGAGCACAAGAAGTCAACCTCTCCAAGAGATAGTTAATCAAGAGCATATTATTCTGATACGCTGGGGAAAATCAAATCAAGATCATCCTACCTTGTGACTGGGGCAACTCATGCAGATACCGAATAGACTGGGACAGAGACAGGCTACCAAGGTACAAGTTATCTCCCTATTTTGTGGCAAAAGCAAAGGTGCATCAACAGCTTCTGATCCTGAAGTAAGTGTAGGGGAATCACGTCTTTATGGCTTATACCCTAACCTCAACTCTTTCACCTCCCACAACAAAAACACTAAAACAGTTGCACAGACCATTCTTATGCATTAATCATGTCGCTTCACTCATGCATATCCTTCATTTGACATTGCATGGAGCCTTGACTTAAGCCCGATCATACTTGACACATCTTCAAAACCTTATCACTGACATTCTTCATATAGTGATCATCATTGCATAACATTGCATTTTCAAAAGCATAACATATTCATCAAGATGGAGCATTACGTCGTACATGTTCAAACATATGTCCTTATCAAAATCCAGTTCTCATTTGGTAATCAGTTCCCATCTGATCTGTCCCTTCAAATCTCAGTTCTTGTCTGGTAGTCAGTTCTCGTCTGACCTATCTTTACGACAGTTCAGTTCTCATCTGGCGCACTTTTTCAAAGTCCAGTCCTCGTCTGGTAAACCTTTTCGGAACTTGTTCGATTCTTTGGTTCGGCCAGAACCTACAAACTCGCAATACATTACCTCAACCTGCACCTTTGCATTGCATGATATCAAGCATCATGTAGAATATCACATACATAACATATACATCAATCATACTCCCTTTTGTCTGATTCATCTCTCCAACAGATATTCAACCAAACTTCAAACACTCTCAGAAACTCTCTACACTTGCAACTCTTCTTTTGTCGCAGTCGGCCAAATTTTCGAGCTACTCTTTTATTTAATCCCCTTTTACCTCGAATCATCGAAAAGCTAACACAATTCATACATTCAGGTCCAAGAGGATTAAATAGGGGCAGCTGTCGTAACCCAAAATTTGACCTCTTTTTTTTCTTCTTGCATAAGCATGTGCATTCGCATCGCCAGCATACACATTCGCACTTTTTTCTCTATGATTTTGTTGCAGGAATATTCAGGTTTTCCATGCCCGATTAATCATATCCTCACAAGGTCATCACATTATCAAAACAAGCACAAAATAAGGGTTTCTATGCCTATTCATTAAAGCAAGACGTTGAAAATCAGAACCGTGGCCACAGCACCATTTTTCAGGCAAAACTGGGCATTTTTTGGCTTGGTTAATCGATTAACCATTTGCAGTGCGAATGTGTTAATCGATTAACACATGCAAATTTTACAGAATTTGCTGCTTTTTCAAGACAACAACTTTCCCTCCACATTTTGAACTTCTACATTGGTCTAGTAGCATGTGGAACATTCTGGAGTATTCAAGAATTCACTCAAATTTATTCCAATGCATCATTTTCAAATAAGTGCACCATGTTCCTTGATTTCCAAGTATGTGGACCTTTGGATATTGGAGCTCACCTTGGGATTGTTATCGAGTTGATCCTAACTAACCGAGTTAACCACCTTGACTCGGCGAGTCAAGTGTAGCTAACTCCTAGCCTAATGCCAAACCACCCAAAGCTAAGTCCAAACCTAATTCCTTACCTCTCACACTGCAAACCAAAACTCTATATAAACAAAGTTTCACCATTTTGCAACTGCTCCATAACCTTTCACACAATTTCTCACATTTCACTCTCCATTCTCTCACAATCTCTCTGAATTTTTCTGCTACTTCTTCATCTTCATCTCATTTCTCTTCACCAAACCTCACTAAAGCTCTTAATTCACCATTGAAGAAAAGCTACTTTCACCTTGAAAGTGATTTTCTTGAGCTTAACCTTCATCATCATTCCGTTCTACAGGATTTTGTGGAGCTTCAGTAGCTTTTGGATTCATCTCAAGCGATTATTTCAAGTTTCTTCGGTGATAATTCCGATTTCGGAGTTTTCGTCGAATTTTGCTCGGTTTCGATACGTTGCGGCTAGAATTGAGGATTTCATCTGGTTTTCTTTGATTATCTTCATCATCTTGCAATTATACTTGAGTTTCTGGAGTTCTATTAACTTTTGGATTCATCTCAAGTGTTTGCTTCAAGATTCTACGGTTCGAATTCGCATTTCAGAGCTTTGTCGCAATTTGCTCGATTTCGATACGATTCGGCTACGATTGAAGATTCCTCTGGTTTTCTTTGATTATCTTCATCAAGAATCCTTCGTAACAATTACCAAGCCATGTCATACCCCAAATTTGTCCTACCTGTATATAGCTTTCATCTGTACTTCCACCCACTAACCATATTCAGAAAAAAAATCCAAAAAAATATGTTGTCTTCAACTTCATCTCTCTTTTATTTTTTATCCATTTTCATTTTAAATCATATCTATCTTTTAACCATTTTTATCCTTCATCCAATTAAATATCCATTTAAACCATTTCTATATTCATTTAATATCCAATATAAAAGTCCACAATTTTAATCCATCTTTATCAATGTATTCATTTCATTATCCAAATACCATGTCTATATCCATTTAATAATCCATTGAACCATATCCATATGTCATTATTCATTATCTATATCATTTCATTCACTATCCATTTTTATTCTATTTTTTTCAAAACAATACTCATAGAAATTCATTGCCAAAAAAAACTCATTACCACAAAAGTCCATCCAAATAAATATAAAGGCCCATTTCAAAGTGTCAAAATCAATTACACAGGTTCACACCATGTCCCTAGCCACTACCACATTACAAACTTTTCTGCAACAAAATATGCAAGCCCATTACAATTGCTATACAACAACAAAAAAAAGAAAAAAAAAGTTCCCTCTAAGCCTAAAAGCCATGCGTATCACCCTGCGTAACCGTACCATACACAGTCCACAGAACTTGCAAACTCCACACCAGACAAACCAACCTGCAACACTGATACACTACTGCACACCTTGACACAACCTATAACCTGCCATAAAAAGAACTCTTCACCAACATTACCTGCAAAATTCCAAAATTCTCTATAAAACAAACACAAACAAACAAAATTCAGTAAATGTAGACAGTAGCAGAGAAACACAACAGAGAAGTTTTCACAGTTTGGCAAGAAGAGCCTTTGAATTCAAGAAAGTAATTTCAGACATACCATAACAAAAAGATTCTTCAGCAAGCTTCAAACCAAAAACCCTAGTTCTTCACGTTATATAAAGACAGAGCTTCAACAGATCAATAAAGGGGGGGGGGGGGGAACCTTGTTCTTCTTTTGAAAACCACAAACATCATTCAACTGTTTTCCTGCTGCAACCATAGTCACGTATTTCATCCACACAACAACCGCAAATTCCTTCCGACGTTACAGCTATATCTCCACCGAGAATCAAAATAGAAATATAAACGCCGCCCCTGTTTCCGTTGCGAATCCGCCACTCACCCTTCATCATTCACGACAAACCATAACCAATATCATTCACCCTTTCAGTCACCTTCTCGTCTCCGTTTATAACACCATAACTTGACCACTGAACAATAACCGCGGCCCACCTCCTTTTCAAAGCCACAAGGCCACCTCACCAATCCATCCGACGGCGAAGAAATCACCACTTCAACGTCAATCAACACGACCGCACCTATTCCTCATCACATCACCACGTATTCCAACTTCCAACCCTAATCTCCGCCGAAAATGCTCCACCATAAGCGAAGCTTCAGACCACCATTAACCTTCCACTTCAAACCGCGATTCGCAGATCACAATAACACTTTTAAATTCGACGCCGTGTGAATGAGAGACGCAACTGAGAGAAGAAATTGAGAGCGTATCGAGAGACAGTGAGGAGAAAAACACGAATGGGATTGAGAGTAGAAGAGAGATCGATTGAGAAAAACGTGATGGGAATAATGAGTTTGATGGGCGCTTTTGTTGTTCAGTTGATTCTTTCATCGTGTTCTGTTTTTCAAATTCAACCGTGTTTTTTTCATTTTGTTGATGAAGCAGCCGTGTATACAAGTAGGGTTTCTTTGACCCTTTTCCTCATGAGCCTTGATCGAACCGGGTTTGGACCCAAGTTGATCCGACCCAGGTTGTTTGTGGCATAGGCTTCACCTCATGGCTTTTTTTCTTCAGGCCCATTTTATTTTTCTAAAACGACACCCTGGATTTCTTTCACACCCTTTTTTTTTTAAATAATTTTTGTGGATTATTTTTAATGTTTTGTTAATAACTTTACTAATTATTTTGTTAAGCAATTTTATTGTTAATTTTGTAAATAGTTTTATTAATATTTTTGTTAAATATTTTTATTAGATAATTTTGTTAAATATTTTTATTAGATAATTTTGTTAACTATTTTATTGAATATCTTGTTAATAATTTTCAATAGTTTTTGTAACCATTTTGGTTATCACTTTGTTTAGATTCATTTCTCGATTTACTTTTCATCTTCGATTCTCTTTTCGATTTCATTTATGGGCCAATGATATGACAATAATCTTGATTTAGTTGATTTTCGCAAATCGATTCAAAATCTTGATTTATATGAGGCCACTTTTTTTTTTCAACTTTTTTGGTCAATGAAAACCAAGTATCAAGATTTTTCGATTTTTCGATTTTAAATCTTGATAAAGGTGAGACCTTTATTCTTTTTCTTATTTTTTTTGGTTTTTATTTTCATTTCTTATTGTCTTTTTTCATTATTTTTCATCTTGGGTCAATGAAAACCAAAATATCAAGATTTATCGATTTTTCGATTTTAAATCTTGATAAAGGTGACACCTTTATTATTTTTCTTGTCATTTTCGATTTTATTTCATTTCTATTTCATTTTTATTCATTTTTGGGTCAATGAAAAACCAAATACAAAAGATTATCGATTTTTCGATTTAAAATCTTAGTAAAGGTGAGACCTTTCTTAGTTTTCTTTCGATTTAATTTTTATCTCCATTTAATTTTCGCATATTCTTTTATTTTCACTTTTGGTCAAGGAAAGTCAAAAATCGTTGAATATCGATTTCTCGATTAAATCTTGATTAAGACGAGACCAACTTTATTTTTACATCAATATTATATCTTGTCAATATTATCTTGATTATTATTGTTCATATTCCTATCATATTGTCCATATCATATTCATATCATGTTTATCTAACCATTTCATTTTTTTCATATTTTAATCAAACACACTAATAATCATCGAAACGCCTATGCACTTAATTTTCGATTAAAATACTTAACACACCTAATCAATCATTTTTCTTAATTAAATTGCGAAAGAATTGAATTCTTGAGGTCTAGCACTTCTTGGGTTCTTGAGTGACCGCTATTCAGACGCACGCCTTGGGTGGTGTGTCATTCGACCTTTCGTTTCTAAAACACGCGTCTTAATTATTTGGATAAAGGAATGTCATTGGAGTCTAGCATTCCACGTGGTACTTTCGTTGTTCATCAAACAATATTTTGTAAATCAATCGAATGAAAAAGGTGTCGTTGGGATCTAGCATCCCAATAATGCCCCGATAAATTGGTTGCGAGGCCGACGTCTCGTTTATCGAATAATCGTCATTCTCCCTAAAACACTTAACAAATCAAACCTTTTCCAAAACCAATTCCCGACTCGTCGTCGAGCCACTCTTCAAAACATTCTCGTAAGTCGAGTGCCTTTTGCCTCGTCGTCAAACGCACACTCGCACATCTCGTGGTTTCGTTACTAGGAGCACCCCTAGGGACTAGTATCGAACCTCACCTCTTTTCTCAACCAATCCTACTCAATCTTTTTCAAACATTTTTCTTAATCAACTTACGAAAGGAGGAGATTCTTGGAATCTAGCATTCCTTGGATCTTCGAATGAATAGCTCTTGAGGCGCGTCCCTTGGGTTGTTATTCATTCACCCTTTTGTCTTAAAACATTTAATCCCTATCAAACATTTTCGTAATCAACTCACGAAAGAACTGAGTTCTTGGAGTCTAGCATTCCTTGGATTCTTGAGTGAATGCTCTCGAGGCACACCCCTTGGGTTGTATGTCATTCAATCTTTCGTCTCCTAAAATTCAAACCCTAACCCATTCTTTTCGTGGGCGTACCACGAACTACGACTGCTCTGATTCTTTATTCTCATCCAAGTAAAGATACGTAGGCACAAGATTGCGATGATCTTGGCGTGCACACTTTTTTCCCCGTTTCCACACTACCTTCCCTCCATCTTTCGTATTCCTTCTATCCTCTCCCGTAGTCGAACTACGATTGCTCTGATTCCTCATTCTCGTCCGAATGAGCATACGTTGGCCCGAGGTCGCGCTGATCTTGCCGAGCACCCTATTCTTAAACCACCCATTTCCTCCTAGCATCGAATATTTCCCTTTACATTTCCGATTTTATTTTAGAGAAGAAAACAAACAAGCTTAGCTAACATTCCTCACAAATCGAACTAAGAGGTTCCCGTTGAGTACAACGGACGTGAGGGGGTGCGCGTACCTTCCTCTCACGTAACCGACTCCCGAACCCGAAATGTGGTTTGCGACGAACATGTTCTTATCCTTTCTCCTTAAAGGTTTTCTCGATATTTTCCTTTCCCTCTTTTGGGATAAATAAAGTTCGGTGGAGACTCTGTCGAACCGCAATTTCTTCCGCGCCTTTCGCGCGAGGGTCGTGTCTCTGATGAATTTTCGACGGTCGTGTCTCCGATGAATTTTCGAGGTGCGACAGCTGGCGACTCTATTGGGGACATCTTGCTCCATGCAAGAGAGAGTTGAGCCTAACTTAGAGAGATTTGTGAGGAGCGTTATCTTTGTCTGCTTATTTTCTACTCGTTTACGTATTTGTTCTCTTATTGCTTTCTCTTATGTACTTACTATCCTGTTTGACTGTTGGATCTTGGGGTGATATCATGAGTAAAGCTCTACACCTGAGCTTTGGTAAAAGCAGAGGGGACACATAGTTTAGAATTGGATTTCGAGTAGTGTTAGTCCCCAAGGACTCGCTCCTTGCGTGCCTAGCATGAAAGCTCCCCTAGAGTAGACCTTTTCGTAGATCCTGTTGTAACGCAACTAGCCTGTTGCACGACTTGATTCATGAAGGGTCCGTGACTCTATGAACCACTCTTAGAACCAAGTTCTATATTGGTGGTCGTGTAGTGTTAGTCTCCAAGGACTCGCTCCTTGTGCGCCTAGCATGAAGACCCCGCTCAGGGGAGACCTTGCCCTCATTCTCGTTGTAATGCAGCTAGCCTGCTGCATGACGTTGATGCGATTAGTGTCTGTAATCCTGGGAACCTTATCCATCAACGTAGAAACTATCCCGTGAGTGGGTTTGTGGGTAAAGAACCTAGAACTTTCCTCATAGAGCCTACCTATAAGGTTTCTTTGATCAGAGACTTTGGTCATCTACCCGTGAACGACCAACCTCAGAAATGTTTGAACCTGTGATCTGCGATCCTGGATCTTGCATTGCATCTCATGTCATTGCATTGCATTGCATCTGTTGCGCATCTTGCATTGCATTTCAACCTCAAAATCTCACTTCAACTTCCTTCCTTCTCCAATAAATCAAGCTGATTCCTCGACACCGGTACGCAACTCGAGCCAATACTAGACATATGATGGAGCAGATTCAACAAGAGCAAGCCGCCTTCAAAGAAGAACTAGACTCTATGAAGGGAAAGATTGATCAGATTCTTGAAGCCATCATGATGGCCAGAAGAGAAGAAGAATTGCGTGAAGCCGTTGCTGCCAACAACATTGTGCCTGTGCAAGGGTCACCCTCAAGGCTCTCAGTTCCTGTTCCCAACCCTATCAATTACGGGATACCAATGAACTTTACGCCTGCTGCTGAAGGAGCCATTTCTCAACCACTTCCAACATCTAGAGTCGCTTTTGGTGCTATTCCGCAAGCCCAACCTGTTGTCACTCAGATTCCTATTCCTCATGCTGAGGAAAATCTGGTAGATCAGCATGATGAGGTACAGAACTACCATACTGCTATTCCAATTGTCAATCCTACTGTTGCTTAGGATTCTGAAGCCATCAAAATGTGTCGTGATCTAGCTGAGAAACTCCGAGTCATGGAGGGGTGCAACTCAACTTCTTTGAATGCTCTAGAAATGTGCTTGGTGCCAGATGTTGTCATTCCTCCCAAGTTCAAGGTACAGGAATTCCCGAAGTACAAAGGCCTCAATTGCCCACACATTCATCTGAAGACGTACTGCCGCAAAATCGATGCCTATGCCAAAGATGAAAAGCTGATGATCCATTGCTTTCAAGACAGCTTGTCTGGGGCATCACTCGAATGGTATATGCAGCTGGAGCATAGCAATGTGCGCACTTGGGATGATCTAGCTGATGCATTTGTCAAGCAATACAAGTACAACATTGACCTTGCTCTAAACCGTACTCAACTTCAGAGTATGGCTCAAAAGGACAACGAATCCTTTAAGGAGTACGCGCAACGCTGGAGAGAGTTAGCTGCAAGAGTGCATCCACGTCTTGTTGACCGTGAACTGATTGACATCTTCATGGGTACTTCGCAAGGCCAATACTATAAGAAGTTGATTGGTAATGTTTCTGCCGAATTCTCTGATTTGGTAATTGTCAGTGAGAGAATTGAAGAAGGTCTGAAAAGTGGAAGGATCCAAGGAGGTTCTAGTAGTCAGTCTGCAGTCAAGAAGTCCTTCAATAGATACAAAAAGAAAGAGGGCAAAACAAATGTTGTCTCTGCTTAAAAAGGGCAAGCTCAACAAGCTCCCCCTCCAATGCCTTATCAAATGCCATACTTCCAGTATCCGTATGTTGCTGCTGCGCAATATGCTCCGATGCCTTATTAACCAACAGTTCAAGCTGTTTAAGCTCCCAACTCCTCAACAACAGGCTCCTCAGCAACAGTCCTATAGTCAGCAAGGGTATCAGTATCCTCCTCAACATCAACAACAGAGAGCTGCTCAACAACGTCAACCTAATCAACAGAGGACAAGGAGGTCTGATAGAGACTTTGATCGTCTGCCAACGTCGTATGCTCAGATCTTTGCTCAATTGATGGAGAAGAGGGTTGTTACTCCCAGGGACCTAGCTCCTCCAACTGTCATTCCTCCAGATTATGATGCTAATGCTCATTGCGAGTTTCATAAGGGTGTTCCAGGGCATACGATTGAGGACTGCAGAGCTTTCAAACACAAGGTTCAGGACATGATTGACTCAAAGTTTCTCACATTCAATGGGAGGGCTCCAAACGTCATCAAAAACCCTATGCCGCCACCAAACTAGTGTCAGCATCAAGTCAAGACAAGTCAAGTCAAGTCAAGTCAAGTCAAGTCAAGTTTATTCCCTAAAGAAGGTAGTCACGTTGCCGTCCCATCATTTGCATTCTTGTATTTTCGTCCTTATTTGTTTAAGTACTGTATGCTTTGAACATTGTCGTTTGTATTTGGTTTTCTTAATGTATTGACTATGCATGTTTTGAATCAGTTATGTCGTATTCACTCATTTTTTTCCATTTACTGCAAAACATCGACACATTTATCCATTTCACTTTCTATATCAAACTGTCGTTAGCAATGATTGGAGGGAGGATGATGACACCAAAATACCCATAATTGCAAAATGTATGCTTTCGGATAGAACCCCGCCGATGATGTACAGGCATTGTTTCAACCCCCAAACATTGGAGAGACAAGGAGTTAATCCCTAGTAAACCACTTCGAGCCGAGAAGTAGTAGTTTCCTTCGGATATTAAAACCCTTACATTCAACCTGCGGCAAGGTAGTGTTCAGCTAATCCAATTACGCACTCAAACCACAAAGTAAAATCCAAAGACATGACGGTTGTTCATCAATAACCCATGACTTGGCAGTCACAATCCTCTAATAAAAAAACCCAAAAACAAAAAATCAAAATCCTGCTAAGTCGAGCACCTCAAAGGAGACTTAGGCAAAAATCAAGGCTACCCTGATGGACTCGAAAAGCCAAAATCAGTCCATTCAAAAGATGGGATCAAAAACAAAAGTCAAAAGAGGCCCTCGAATGCTCACCAAAAACAAAATAAGACTCAGTGACCACCAAATCAAAACCAAAGGGTCACTGACATGCATCAAAAAACAAAATAAGGTGACTGCCAGTTCGAGCAAACCTTGAGCCATCACTCTTACACCGTCAACCCTTTTGGAATACAAACATGTGTAGAATTAACTGAACGTAGGATTGGAGGTCATCACGAAGAAGGGGTGGGTACAAACCAAGTTTTGAGCCTTATATCCTTTGTTTCATTAACCGTAAACCAGACCACGTTACAATCCTCGAAAGACCTAATTGAGGCGAGGTTTATTCTGAAAGTATACTATCGCAAGGTTGCGTAAACTGACTCCCCATATTTGCTAATCTTCAGCATTGGTGTCATTCTCCTTGTTATATCCTTCACACCATCAAAATCAGTACACGTTTGGGCTAACGGTCCATTCGTCTCACTATCACGACACTCGAATAAACGACACTTTTTTCAAAACTTGCATGAGTATTGCGTTAAGATTACCATTTGTGAATGCGCAATTTTTACTGCAAATCAGTGCTAGATATTCAGGACAACTCCAGCAAGGGGCAATCGAAGAGGAACTTGAACTTTCAAGGGTGCCGGCCCGAAGCAAGACTCCCTCAAAACCCACAATCTGGGGCAAACTCGTTCAACGGCTCGATCAGGGGCAAGTCATCTCAAAGCACATCAAATTTCAACCTCCAAAGATCATACTGCTTTAGAATTGGTTAATCAGGGGCAGATCATTACCATGTTCAGACCGGGGCAAGATCCATTGCAGTAGGCAGATCCCTTTGTATCTTCAAGTTAGTCAAGCAGGTTGCCTTGACATTTAAGCACAGGGTTGTGGATCTCTCAGGAGTGAACCCAGAATTCATCAACAAGTGGACAAACTCAAAGCTTCAAAAGCATCTTCGCCTGCATCAATCTTGGCGTCTTCAACGAACTTAGTGTCGAGGAAATCAAATCCCTCCCACCGCCCGATAGTTCAATCCGCATTGGCAACTACCAAAAGTCCACCATGCTGGCACCCTTCCAAACATATCCAATCACCCGTCTGCAATCATGTGCATCATACGCATCATATGCATCGCATTTAACATCATGTGCATCATATGCATACCCAAAAACCCAAATTACACTTCCCCAACACTTGCATCTCTACGCGTCAGCATTTGCATTTGTATTTCCATTCGATATGGAACATCATTACAAAATCAAGCATTCATGCATGCGTAAGATCCAGGATCAATCTCAAGATTCCAAGACAGTCTTCAGCCTAGGCAGGGGCATCTTCTTCAAATCCGTGAGCGTTTCTCACAAAGTTGTTTAACCTTTTATTGACCAAGCTCAAGACAAGATTTCAAAGCAATCTCAGCCCAGTCAAGGGCATCTTCTTCAAGATCATGGGCGTTCCTCATGAAGTTTTCAACCTTTTGTTGACAAAGCTGTGATCTCCAAGCAAGTCAGTGGGCGGTCCTCATTGAGTTCTTTACTTCAACCTTTTGTTGATGTCTCCAAATAAGCCTCACTCATCATATCCCCAGCAAACTTGACCTTTTGTCAATTGCCTTACTATCATCCTTTTGGTGATAGCCAAAACCCTGTCAATTCAATTCAACCCGCATCCTTTTGGTGTTGGTAACCCTCAAAATCAAATCTTTCTATCATCCACTTGGTGGTAGTCATCCATGTCATATCAACCTTACCTGCATCCTTTTGGTGTTGGTCCTCGCAAGTGGGAAGTTCCTATCATCCTTTTGGTGGTAGTAGCTTGTATTGATCCGTCATCCTTTTGGTGTCGCCGATCCGTAAACCTGTGGTATGTGAATCATCCTTTTGGTGAATGACAACCTTTGTTGTCGTTTTGCTTGCTATTATCCTTTTGGTAGTAGTAAGTTGTGTTTATTGTCATCCTTTTGGTGTCAGATAGTGTGTGTGTGTGTGTGTGCCCTATTATCCTTTTAGTAATAGCAGGCGTTAACCTCATTTTCATCCTCTTAGTGGAAGGGTCTGTGTGTGTGCCCTATTATCCTTTTGGTAATAGCAGGCGTTGACCTCATTTTCATCCTTTTGGTGGAAGGGTCTGTGTGTGCGTGTGTGCCCTATTACCCTTTTGGTAATAACAGGCTTTGACCTCATTTCCATCCTTTTGGTGGAAGGGTCTGTGTGTGTGTGTGTCCTATTATCCTTTTGGAAATAGCTGGCTGTGACCTCATTTCCATCCTTTTGGTGGAAGGGTCTTTGTGTGCGTGTGTGCCCTATTATCCTTTTGGTAAGAGCAAGCTTTGACCTCATTTCCATCCTTTTGGTGGAAGGGTCTGTGTGTGTGTGTGCCCTATTATCCTTTTGGTAATAGCAGGCGTTGACCTCATTTTCATCCTTTTGGTGGAAGGGTCTGTGTGTGTGTGTGTGTGTGCGCCCTATTATCCTTTTGGTAATAGCAGGCGTTGACCTCATTTTCATCCTTTTGGTGGAAGGGTGTGTGTGTGTGTGTACGCCTTATTATCCTTTTGGTAATAGCAGGCTTTGACCTCATTTTCATCCTTTTGATGGAAGGGTCTGTGTGTGTGTGTGCCCTATTATCCTTTTGGTAATAGCAGGCGTTGACCTCATTTTCATCCTTTTGGTGGAAGGGTCTGTGTGTATGTGCGCCTTATTATCCTTTTGGTAATAGCAGGCTTTGACCTCGTTTTCATCCTTTTGGTGGAAGGGTCTGTGTGTGTGTGTGCGCCCTATTATCCTTTTGGTAATAGCAGGCGTTGGCCTCATTTTCATCCTTTTGGTGGAAGGGTCTGTGTGTGTGTGCCCTATTATTCTTTTGGTAATAGCAGGCTTTGACCTCATTTTCATCCTTTTGGTGGAAGGGTCTGTGTGTGTGTGCCCTATTATCCTTTTGGTAATAGCAGGCTTTGACCTCATTTTCATCCTTTTGGTGGAAGGGTCTGTGTGTGTGTGTGTGCCCTATTATCCTTTTGGAAATAGCAGGCTGTGACCTCATTTCCATCCTTTTGGTGGAAGGGTCTTTGTGTGTGTGTGTTCCCTATTATCCTTTTGGTAAGAGCAGGCTTTGACCTCATTTCCATCCTTTTGGTGGAAGGGTCTGTGTGTGTGTGTGTGTGCCCTATTATTCTTTTGGTAATAGCAGGCGTTGACCTCATTTTCATCCTTTTGGTGGAAGGGTCAGTGTGTGTGTGTGTGTGCGCCCTATTATCCTTTTGGTAATAGCAGGCATTGACCTCATTTTCATCCTTTTGGTGGAAGGGTGTGTGTGTGTGTACGCCTTATTATCCTTTTCGTAATAGCAGGCTTTGACCTCATTTTCATCCTTTTGATGGAAGGGTCTGTGTGTGTGTGTGTGCCCTATTATCCTTTTGGTAATAGCAGGCGTTGACCTCATTTTCATCCTTTTGGTGGAAGGGTCTGTGTGTGTGTGTGCGCCTTATTATCCTTTTGGTAATAGCAGGTTTTGACCTCGTTTTCATGCTTTTGGTGGAAGGGTCTGTGTGTGTGTGCGCCCTATTATCCTTTTGGTAATAGCAGGCGTTGGCCTCATTTTCATCCTTTTGGTGGAAGGGTCTGTGTATGTGTGCCCTATTATCCTTATGGTAATAGCAGGCTTTGACCTCATTTTCATCCTTTTGGTGGAAAGGTCTGTGTGTGTGTGTGCCCTATTATCCTTTTGGTAATAGCAACCTTTGACCTCATTTTCATCCTTTTGGTGGAAGGGTCTGTGTGCGTGTGTGCCCTATTATCCTTTTGGTAATAACAGGCTTTGACCTCATTTCCATCCTTTTTATGGAAGGGTCTGTGTGTGTGTGTGCCCTATTATCCTTTTGGAAATAGCAGGCTGTGACCTCATTTACATCCTTTTGGTGGAAGGGTCTGTGTGTGTGCCCTATTATCCTTTTGGCAATAGCAGGCTTTGACCTCATTTTCATCCTTTTGGTGGAAGGGTCTGTGTGTGTGCGTGCCCTATTATCCTTTTGGAAATAGCAGGCTGTGACCTCATTTCCATCCTTTTGGTGGAAGGGTCGCTGTGTGTGTGCCCTATTATCCTTTTGGTAATAGCAGGCTTTGACCTCATTTTCATCCTTTTGGTGGAAGGGTCTGTGTGTATGTTCACTATCATCCTCTTGGTGATAGGTCTGTCATCCTTTTGGTGTCAGATTTCTTGTATTTCAACTTCCCAATCCCTTTTCTTTATTTCAGACAAATTTGTGGTCTTTTTTATATCTAATTGACTTATACCTCCATAGAACGAACACCGTGGAAGTTCATCTAACTCGGTTCAAGCCAATTAGATAGGGGCATCTGTCATACCCCAAATTTGTCCTACCTGTATATAGCTTTCATCTGTACTTCCACCCACTAACCATAATCAGAAAAAAATCCAAAAAAATATGTTGTCTTCAACTTCATCTCTCTTTTATTTTTTATCCATTTTCATTTTAAGTCATATCTATCTTTTAACCATTTTTATCGTTCATCCAATTAAATATCCATTTAAACCATTTCTATATCCATTTAATATCCAATATAAAAGTCCACAATTTTAATCCATCTTTATCAATGTATTCATTTCATTATCCAAATACCATGTCTATATCCATTTAATAATCCATTGAACCATATCCATATGTCATTATTCATTATTCATTATCTATATCATTTCATTCACTATCCATTTTTATTCTATTTTTTCCAAAACAATACTCATAGAAATTCATTGCCAAAAAAAACTCATTACCATAAAAGTCCATCCAACTAAATATAAAGGCCCATTTCAAAGTGTCAAAATCAATTACACAGGTTCACACCATGTCCCTAGCCACTACCACATTACAAACTTTCCTGCAACAGAATGTGCAAGCCCATTACAATTGCTATACAACAACAAAAAATGAAAAAAGAAGTTCCCTCTAAGCCTAAAAGCCATGCGTATCACCCTACGTAACCGTACCATACAAATTCCACAGAACTTGCAAACTCCACACCAGACAAACCAACCTGCAACACTGATACACTGCTGCACACCTTGACATAACCTATAACCTGCCATGAAAAGAACTCTTCACCAACATTACCTGCAAAATTCCAAAATTCTCTACAAAAAAAACACAAACAAACAAAATTCAGTAAATATAGACAGTAGCAGAGAAACACAACAGAGAAGTTTTCACAGTTTGGCAAGAAGAGCTTTTGAATTCAAGAAAGTAATTTCAGACATACCATAACAAAAAGATTCTTCAGCAAGCTTCAAACCAAAAACCCTAGTTCTTCACGTTATATAAAGACAGAGCTTCAACAGATCAATAAAGGGGGGGGGGAACCTTGTTCTTCTTTTGAAAACCACAAACATCATTCAACTGTTTTCCTGCTGCACCCATAGTCACGTATTTCATCCACACAACAACCGCAAATTCCTTCCAACGTTACCGCTATATCTCCGCCGAGAATCAAAATAGCAATATAAACGCCTCCCCTGTTTCCGTTGCGAATCCGCCACTCACCCTTCATCATTCACGACAAACCATAACCAATATCACTCACCCTTTCAGTCACCTTCTCGTCTCCGCCTATAACACCATAACTCGACCACTGAATAATAACCGCGGCCCACCTCCTTTTCAAAGCCACAAGGCCACCTCACCAATCCATCCGACGGCGAAGAAATCACCACTTCAACGTCAATCAACATGACCGCACCTATTCCTTATCACATCACCACGTATTCCAACTTCCAACCCCAATCTCCGCCGAAAAAGCTCCACCATAAGCGAAGCTTCAGACCACCATTAACCTTCCACTTCAAACCGCGATTCGCATATCACAATAACACTTTTAAATTCGACGTCGTGTGAATGAGAGACGCAACTGAGAGAAGAAATTGAGAGCGTATCGAGAGACAGTGAGGAGAAAAACACGAATGAGATTGAGAGTAGAAGAGAGATCGATTGAGGAAAACGTGATTGGAACAATGAGTTTGATGGGCGCTTTTGTTGTTCGGTTGATTCTTTCATCGTGTTATGTTTTTCAAATTCAACCGTGTTTTTTTTTATTTTGTTGATGAAGCAGCCGTGTATACAAGTAGGGTTTCTTTGACCCTTTTCCTCATGAGCCTTGATCGAACCGGGTTTGGACCTAAGTTGATCCGACCTAGGTTGTTTGTGGCATAGGCTTCACCTCATGGCTTTTTTTCTTCAAGCCCATTTGATTTTTCTAAAATGACACCCTGGATTTCTTTCACACCCTTTTTTTTTAAATAATTTTTGTGGATTATTTTTAATGTTTTGTTAATAACTTTACTAATTATTTTGTTAAGCAATTTTATTGTTAATTTTGTAAATATTTTTATTAATATTTTTGTTAAATATTTTTATTAGATAATTTTGTTAAATATTTTTATTAGATAATTTTGTTAAATATTTTATTGAATATCTTGTTAATAATTTTCAATAGTTTTTGTAACCATTTTGGCTATCACTTTGTTTAGATTCATTTCTCGATTTACGTTTCATCTTCGATTCTCTTTTCGATTTCATTTATGGGCCAATGATATGACAACAATCTTGATTTAGTTGATTTTCGCAAATCGATTCAAAATCTTGATTTATATGAGGCCACTTTTTTTTTTCAACTTTTTGGGTCAATGAAAACCAAGTATCAAGATTTTTCGATTTTTCGATTTTAAATCTTGATAAAGTTGAGACCTTTATGCTTTTTCTTATTTTTTTCGGTTTTTATTTTCATTTCTTATTGTCTTTTTTCATTATTTTTCATCTTGGGTCAATGAAAACCAAAATATCAAGATTTATCGATTTTTCGATTTTAAATCTTGATAAAGGTGACACCTTTATTATTTTTCTTGTCATTTTCGATTTTATTTCATTTCTATTTCATTTTTATTCATTTTTGGGTCAATGAAAAACCAAATACAAAAGATTATCGATTTTTCGATTTAAAATCTTAGTAAAGGTGAGACCTTTCTTAGTTTTCTTTCGATTTAATTTTTATCTCCATTTAATTTTCGCATATACTTTTATTTTCACTTTTGGTCAAAGAAAGTCAAAAATCGTTGAATATCGATTTCTCGATTAAATCTTGATTAAGAAGAGACCAACTTTATTTTTACATCAATATTATATCTTGTCAATATTATCTTGATTATTATTGTTCATATTCCTATCATATTGTCCATATCATATTCATATCATGTTTATCTAACCATTTCATTTTTTTCATATTTTAATCAAACACACTAATAATCATCGAAACGCCTCTGCACTTAATTTTCTATTAAAATACTTAACACACCTAATCAATCATTTTTTTTAATTAAATTGCGAAAGAATTGAATTCTTGAGGTCTAGCACTTCTTGGGTTCTTGAGTGACCGCTATTGAGACGCACGCCTTGGGTGGTGTGTCATTCGACCTTTCGTTTCTAAAATACGCGTCTTAATTATTTGGATAAAGGAATGTCATTGGAGTCTAGCATTCCACGTGGTACTTTCGTTGTTCATCAAACAATATTTTGTAAATCAATCGAATGAAAAAGGTGTCGTTGGGATCTAGCATCCCAATAATGCCCCGATAAATTGGTTGCGAGGCCGACGTCTCGTTTATCGAATAATCGTCATTCTCCCTAAAACACTTAACAAATCAAACCTTTTCCAAAACCAATTCCCGACTCGTCGTCGAGCCACTCTTCAAAACATTCTCGTAAGTCGAGTGCCTTTTGCCTCGTCATCAAACGCACACTCGCACATCTCATGGTTTCATTACTAGGAGCACCCCTAGGGACTAGTATCGAACCTCACCTCTTTTCTCAACCAATCCGACTCAATCTTTTTCAAACATTTTTCTTAATCAACTTACTAAAGGAGGAGATTCTTGGAATCTAGCATTCCTTGGATCTTCGAATGAATAGCTCTTGAGGCGCGCCCCTTGGGTTGTTAGTCATTCACCCTTTCGTCTTAAAACACTTAATCCCTATCAAACATTTTCGTAATCAACTCACGAAAGAACTGAGTTCTTAGAGTCTAGCATTCCTTGGATTATTGAGTGAATGCTCTCGAGGCATTCCCCTTGGGTTGTATGTCATTCAATCTTTCGTCTCCTAAAATTCGAACCCTAACCTATTCTTTTCGTGGGCGTACCACGAACTACGACTGCTCCGATTCTTTATTCTCGTCTGAGTAAAGATACGTAGGCACAATATTCTGATGATCTTGGCGAGCACAATTTTTCTTTTTTCCCCGTTTCCACACTACCTTCCCTCCATCTTCCGTCTTCCTTCTATCCTCTCCCGTAGTCCAACTACGATTGCTCTGATTCCTCATTCTCGTCCGAATGAGCATACGTAGGCCCGAGGTCACGATGATCTTGCCGAGCACCCTATTCTTAAACAACCCATTTCCTCCTAGCATCGAATCATTTCCCTTTACATTTCCTCTTTTATTTTAGAGAAGAAAACAAACAAGCTTAGCTAAAATTCCTCACAAATCGAACTAAGAGGTTCCCGTTGAGTACAACGGAAGTGAGGGGGTGCGCGTACCTTCCTCTCACGTAACCTACTCCCGAACCCGGAATGTGGTTGCGACGACCATGTTCTTATCCTTTCTCCTTAAAGGTTTTCTCGATATTTTCCTTTCCCTCTTTTGGGATAAATAAAGTTCGGTGGCAACTCTATCGATGGTCGTGTCTCCGATGAATTTTCGAGGGTCGTGTCTCCGATGAATTTTCGAGGTGTGACAAGCCAAACCTCCTGCTTGTAGGTTGGTCGATTCTCACTTAATTTATCGTTTCGTTCACTTTTTGCGCATTTACGATGTAGTTTCGATAGTTTTTCGTTTCGATTAATCATGTGATTGTTTGATCTTTGATATGCATGTTCATGCTTTCAATTGATGATTAATTGATGCTAATTCCTGTAATTTTCGTGCACAAGTTCATACCATAGCATGTGGCAATTCAAATAAGTGATTAACTGCTGGAAGCACTTTTGCAAAATTGATTTTTTGACTCTGCTTCATTGTTAATCGATTAACACTTTGCAG
Organism: Lathyrus tuberosus; assembly: GCA_022829125.1. NCBI lineage: Eukaryota > Viridiplantae > Streptophyta > Magnoliopsida > Fabales > Fabaceae > Lathyrus > Lathyrus tuberosus. Next base: position 281,220 of record JALAZF010000820.1, on the reverse strand, counting down.
TACAAAAGTGTTAATTGATTAACCAGTGTAACTTTGCTATTTTTCAAGTGTTAATTGATTAACACTTTGCAGTGCAAAAGTGTTAATCGATTAACCAGTGTAACTTTGCTATTTTTCAAGTGTTAATCGATTAACACTTTGCAGTGCAAAAGTGTTAATCGATTAACACTGAAGCAGAATGCCATTTTCATGCTTTTTCAAGCTTGTTTGACATCCTTTCCTCCTATAACTTCCATGGATTAATATGCTTAATACTTATGGATGTTTTAAGTGTTATTAACCTCTGTTTAAAGCATGTCTACATTAATTCAACGATTGATTTATCAATTTTTGCAATTAGGTGTTCTTGATATTTGTTTGAACACGCTAATTTTTTGCACAATCTTGGATCACTTGACACATGATTTGTGATACATGCTAATATTTGTTTGGCACTGTTTTACACTTTCATTTCTTGATCACATTAAATTTGTTCTTTATTGAGCAAATTTAGTCTTGTACAATCAATAATTTACACCTTTTGCTTTAATGGTTTTCCATTCTCTTTGGAAAATTGTTAGGATATCAATTCCCCTTGATTACTTATTCGAAACTTTGTTTTGATTAGTTGATCCTTCCTTTGCGCTTCTCTTTAGGCTTCTTTTAGAGCTTTCTTTCTCTTCCTCCCTTGCTGAGTAGGAGATTCGCACAACACGGGACGCACGACGCGCGACGCCCTGGAGCACTGTACAACTTGGAGCTGTTACGCTGTCTGTTTCAATTTCTGCGCTATACTTTAAGTGCTAGAGAAGGAATGAGGTGGGAGTTGTCCTACCCTCATTCTGACTATTTCTTGGGTAAGGGCGTCTGGCCCTCTCGCTGAGAATAGTCACCTCTATCCTCGAGCTGTAGTGTTTCTCCTTCCCCCAGTCGAGTCGACCCTTGATCACTTGTGCTCCTCTCAATCTCTTTTGATCAATCACTCTTCTCTTTGTTAAAGATCATTGTTCCTTGGGTCAGCAAACTCTCTTTGTTTTAATACCCTACTCCTTTTCTTGTGGCCAATCATTACTCTTTGATTCCCCTGAAGGGTCTCAATTCCCTTTCTTCAGTTAAACATAGTCTTCCTGTTAAACACTGAAACTCTTTCGGAGTTCGCAACCTTCTTTTGGTTCTTCTCCCTTTGTTGGTTAATCACTGCCTATCAGTTAAAACACCAATTTGCACTTCTTCTCAGTTAATCACAGTCTATCTATTAATACACTGAGTTCCTCTTGGGTTAATCACCTTCTCTTGGTTAATCAACCATTTTTTCAGTTAACCACAGCTAGTCTGTTAAAACACTGAGCCCCTCTCGGGTTAATCACCTTCTCTTGGTTAATCACTCGTTTCTTTTTGGTTAATCACAACCTTTTTGTTAAATACGAATCCCCAGCAGTTAGAAACCTTCTCTTGGTTTGAATACTTGCGCCCTTGGGTTAGTAACCTTCTTTTGGTTCAAATACCCTTTCTTCGGTCAAGTACTGTTTGTTCAGTCAGTGCACCGAACTCCTTTGGGTCATGACCTTCGCTCGGTCCCACACCCGCTCTTTGGGTCATGACCTTCACTCGGTCCCACACCCGCTCTTTGGGTCACGACCTTCGCTGGGTCCCACACCCGCTCTTTGGGTCACGACCTTCGCTTGGTCCCACACCCGCTCTTTGGATCACGACCTTCGCTCGGTCCTACACCCGTTCTCCGGTTAAGCACTGCTCGTCAGATCACTCAGTTTTGAATCAGCACGTTGATACCTATCCTTTAATCCTCACAGCGTCAATCCCTAGCAGAGTTTTACCTTGCTCTTTCTATCGATCTCTCTCTCTCTTGGTTTTGACACCAATGCTCTTGCTCTTCTCTCTTGGTTTTGACACCACTCCTTTACCTTGCGCTCTTGGTTTTGACACCATTCCTTAATTTTCAAGCTTTTTTCCTTTTATCTCCTAGCGGGGATTTTCTTTCTTGGTTTTGACACCACTCTTGCACGTTATTCTCTGCACAGTTACTATATTTTCCTTTGCACTCCTTTCTTGGTTATGACACCAACTCTTTTGTATCCCCAGCGGATCTTTTCTCTATTTCTTCTGCTCTTGGTTTTGACACCACTTTCCTTTCCTTTTTCCGTCTTAGTTCCCCGAACTACGGAAGCTCTGATTCTGCATTCATTCGAATGTATGATACGTAAGCACGAGATCGCGATGATCTTGGCGAGCACACTTCCCTTCTTCCTCTTTCTCTTCCCTGGTGTCGCTCCCGGGATTTTCATCCAAGTACAAACGCGAAAGTGGTGTGGAAACAGAGTCGCCAGCAATGTGTATTTATCCCAAGAGAGGGAAAGGAAACACTGCATAAACCTGAGGGAAAGGAAAAGCATGGTCTTACGACCAAGAGAAACGGGTAAGGGAGTCGGTTACGCAAAGGGAAGGTATTAGCACCCCCACGCGTCCATCGTACTCGATGGGATCCATGCTTGTTGTCTCGATCAAAGGGTGTAGGGTATCTGGAACTCAACTGCTAACTAGAAACTGGAAACAAAAGATGAGATGGAGAAACGGGGGAAAAAGAGAAAAAGAAGTGACTCGGTAGGACGTCCTCGGAGTCCTAGGCCTACGTATTCCCTCGGGAGCGGGAAAGTCAGAGTCAACGTAGTTTGGACTACGGATTGGGGGGAAAAGAGAAGGATGGTGCTCGGAGAGATCTCGCACGATCTCCTGCCTACGTATCCCGCCCCCACGCGAGAATCAGAGCGATGTAGTTCCCCTCACTAGGGATGGATTTGCTTTGCTTGTGTTTTTTAACGGAAGACGCAAAGGTGCGCGTTCTAGCAGTTAGGTGTCGCAGCTTGTTGTACGGAGTCTTAGGCATTTACCTGTTTAGGGTAGAATAGGCATGACACATCCTTTACGAACGGAGTGAGGAAGATGAGAAGATAATTGTTGTTTGTTTATTGTCTTTTAAGAAGAAGTGTTTTGACTATTTTTTGTGTTTGTAAGACATATTGCATTAAAGTCTACGACATAGGATCGAATGCATCGCATGGTCGTCCTAACAGGACGTATGCTAAACACTCTAGAAAGGCGGAGGGAAACCCTCCTCCTTCCATTTCCCACATGCAAGGCTCATGTGCAATACACATTAAACCTTTATTAGATGTTTTTGCCTTTTTTTTAGATGAGAAAGAGACTCAAAGGGTTTAAGAAAGGAAAAAGTCTAACCGGGGAGACTAACAACCCTAAAGTTATCATGCATGGAGATCTTATGGTTATATGAGGCATAAGTACCACCTAAGTCTAAGGAAGAAAGAGGGATATCACTACCTAATGCTTATCCTACCTCACCTTAATCAAAAATTAAGGATGAGCTAGGATCCCTAAGGGATGTGAGAAATTTCTACACAAACAAGCATTATGTCATGCTATTCACAAAAGAGAATAATAAGTAAAAGAGATGAGAGATGGAAGAAGAGATGAGTATGGATAAACATCCATTTACTCAAGTGACTTACCTCTGCCCCTACACAAAAGGTTAGTGCATTATTATCATAAGAAATTGAAAATAAATGAAAAGAAGCAAGCCAAACCATACTACTTGCTTAAAGAAGACAAACTAAAGAAGAAAGTAGAATTTAAACCAAAAGATAAAGGTCTTAATGGTTGAGCGACAATCAAAGTCAGTATGTACATGTCAAGAGTCTATACCAAAGTAACCATGCCAAATGAAATCAAATAATGCCAAACTATGCACTAAGAAGTCACACAAATGCAAGTTATGTATTACTTATGAAGGATGAATGCTTATGAAAGGTAAACATGTATTAATGCATGATCATAAGTCAAGGTCAGAATTAAATGACATTTATGAATGCATATGAATGTCATTAAATGATCATACAACTCATGGATGCAAGCATTTAGAGGAATTAGAGCAAAGAGAAGAGAACAAACATCCCTTGAAGTTCAACAAATATGCATACTTGTAATGCAAGTAAGAATTGAAAATGAAAAATGAAAAAAAAAAGTAATAGGAATGCAAGTCAGTAGCTTATAACATTTGAAATTACATTTTAGAGGTCAAGAATGTAAGCACAAAGTTCCTACAATTGTCATGTTGAAACACTTTGAAAATTAAGAGCAAACAAGTTCAAGTTAGGTCAAACAAGTTCAAACAAAGTATGCAAAAGTTTGTGAGCTTTAGAAACATGTAACATAAAATTATAGGACATGGAATATGATTGAAAATGTTTGAAAATAGAGGTGTATCATGATCAAGGAATTATTTGGGATCACTCATGTATTGGGGCAAACATGTATTCAAAGAAGATTAGAGAAGAAAACACAATTACACAAGATATTTCACTTTAGAACATGTGCACTAGAATCATATAAGAATGAACTTTGGATGACTTATGACATGGTAAAAATGACCTATAATATTCATACAACATGAATTAAAAACCTCAGCAAATAGTCAAAGAAGATTGGTACATAATACACATCAAAACCTAGGCACAACTCCTCTAATGCCTACACAAACACACATGCATTTTAATGGATATAAATGGCATTTAAAGGCTCGTCAAAATTGTGAGATTCAAGTTACTTGAAGTGCAACTAGTGGGTAAACATGTCACAAGAAGATGGCTCAAAAATCATTGAGAAACATGCCCTAAGAGGTCTCACAATATCATACAAAGCACATTAACAATTGACTCAAAAACATCACTCAAAAGTCATCAAGAAATGATTTAGAAAATTCACAAAAAATTCACAACATGCCTCATCATATCATAAATGTACATACCAATTATTATGCAAAAATACAAGGTACAACTATGTCAAATAAAATCAAGATGGAGCATATGTCATGATGAAATGCACAAACAAAAGAAAATGAAAGAAAATTCATGGAAATATGGCAAAATATCATAAAATCAGAAAGTAAAAATAATCAAAAATTATCTAAATGTGTTATTATGCCTCATGAATTTTTATGGAATTTTCTGATGCTTAGAAACAATTTTAAGAATTAAAAATGGAACAACTATACAAAAGAAAATTAAAAAAAAAAAGAAATAATGTAGGGAGGTGCAACATTAGCAAATATCCAGTTAAACATGCATATTGGGCCCAATATAGGGGGTGCGCGTAGCAAGCTAGGTTCAGTCCAAGTATACGTGATCAGATAGGTCCATACTATGCAGTTCAGTCAACAAATTGACTCAATCAAAGCCATTGGATACAAGTCAAACATGATGATCATAAAGGCAAAGCAATCAAGTGGATATGGATACACGCACATGATAAGCAACCATATATCAGCCACGTGGGATTAAGAATTGAAATTAAAATCAGAAAGAAAATAGCACGTGAGAGGGATATGGTTTTTTAATATGCTGGCACGCTTGTGGGCGTTAGATCCAAATCATCCAACGGCTGGGACTTAAACTGGTGATGAACTAGGGTTTATGGCTGGTGGTTGGACTGGTCTTTCCGGTCACCTTCTCTGGTGACTTCTCCGCCGTGCTCAATCATCAAACATCACAGAAATTAGCAAGCCATACCTCATTCTCTTCGTCTCAACACGTAGAACATAGATCCACCATTAAAATTCACAAATAATGTACACACAATGCAAACCGAAGCAAAACAAATTGCCCTAGAAATTTCAACTAAGCATCTATAATGCCTATCAACTAGCCAGATATTCACATTGCTCCTACTGGGCTCAACCATGCACAAAACGAGGTAAAATCAACTAAAACAAAGCAAGAAAAACTGAGTGAGAACCTGAACTGTGATGGAGATTTGGATCAAAGAAGACCAGAGGTGAGATTCCTAGCTTTGCCTGAGCTTTGAATCAGCCAAATAAAGGCACTATGCACTTGAAATTTATTGAATCTTAGTTGATGAAGATGGAGCAAATAGGAGTATGATGCTAAACCAGATCCAACTCTACTCCATGGAGACTTGCTGATGAAGAATAGAGGAGAAACTTGCAAAATGAAGGGATGAAGCTTCGAGAGAAAGCAACTTGAGAGAGAGTGTGAAAGTTTTTCAGAGCAATGTGTAGAAAAATGAAGTGTCCTCATCAATTCTGTTAGAGCTTGCTTTATATATCTCTGGTCAAATTCTAACTATCATGGTTGACAGTTAGAACTAAGGTTAGACTGAGTGAGGTTAAGTGAGTGAGTGAGTCAAGTTGGTTATGCACGAGTTAGGAGGTTTTGTTCATGTGTGGAGCAGATCATGGCATGCTATGGTGGTGGTGAAGTTGAGTGGTGGTGATTCTCTGAGCTTGCAGCCACTGCACATCTTGTCATGCAAGATTTTTTCCTTTTTTTACTTGGTTTACATCCTTATGGTTTGGAGTGCATGATTATGTATGTTGTGTAAGGGCATGGTTTGGTTTAAAATAGCAAAGCTTGGCATGGCATGACTGAAGCATACACATGATGTACAAGGAGAGCAAGGCTGTTTTGTTTTTTTGCTGCATGACTTGCTTGGAAGGGAAGAAAACAAGTTACATGAGGTGAATTTTGGAAGGCTTTATCTCATTGATTAATGAATGAAATGGTGAGTTCTTATGGTGTTTGGAAAGAAGGAATAAAGAAGAACAAGATTGGTGTCAATGACAATTACAAAGGGAGTCTCCAAGACATCCAAAAATGATCATGAATATGTGCTTGCATAGCTGCTGTAGCAAATCACCCTAACCTAGCCTTGACCTACCATGGCGTGTGGAAGAAATCAGTGTGAAGCTACCTACTTAGACTCATCATAATTCTCAAACCATTGATCAAATGAAAAAATGTCAAACATCAAAGTTGATGAGGAGATGTAGATTAACAAAAGTCATGTTGAACAATTTTCCATTCGAAGGTTGCATCAATGAGAAATTTGGCTTGGAAGTTGGACAAAACATGCACACAAGATGTTTGATGAAATTACTGCGTGCTGGCTCACCCATGACTTGCCTTGCTGGTCAAAAATGCCCTACAAACCTCCAACTTTAATCAATCATAACTCCTTCAATTTTGATCCAATGGAGCTGTTCTTGGTATGGATTTGAAGCTTGGAATGTGAACTTTTGATAGGCCTCCCTAGCCCCTCAATTTGGTTCTTGGATCATAGAGAAATGAAAGCCCCAAAGTTGACCTTTCACCTTGCCAAAACTTGCCATAAATAGAAACCCTAATTTCAATTTTTGGCAACTTTGCACATTTCTTGATTTTTGATGAATCTTTCATTATTTCTTGACCAAACCCTCACCAATGGTCATGTTTGACATGAGGAACATGAATTTGACCTCAAAAAGTCAAGAGTTGACTTTTTCCTCTGCACAGTTGACTTTTCCCCAATTCTCCTAATTTTTAATCAATTGGTCAATTGAACCCCTTCCAAATCAAATTAATGGACAATTCTTCATCCTTAGACCCTTGAGGATATGTAGAATACCATAGAATCAAGTCTTGCCCAAAAAATCAGAAATAAACTGATTTTATGGCAAACTCTAGTTTTGACCCCTCAGTTTAGGAGAAATCAGCATATCCTCCAAATCCAAATTCCTCTGAGTATTGACGTGCCAGTAAGTGCACGGAAATATCGAAGTAATATAAAAGATTGTCGAACCCACAGAGACCAATGTCAACCTACCGTAATCTATCATTACTTTGTAAAGCAAAGGCTAATGAATGATTGATTAAGGGGAAACTAAGACTAAAACTAGAATAAAACTTAGAAAAATATGAAAGAAAAGAGAGAGACCGGAATGTGAATTGAGGTAAGGAAAGCCCTTTTTCCTTATTTGGGAAAACTTTTATCTTGTCCTTTGCCTTTGAACTGCTTATGTCTTGAGACACCTGATCCCATGCCTTGCAACAAATGATGTATATGATTTAGTATGACCTACTATGAAATGCAAATGAGTGAAACATAAGCCAATTATTGAGAAAAATAAGAGGGCAAATTTTGGGGTATTACAGCTGCCCCTATTCAATCAACTGTGGACCTGAAGGGATGAGAGCAACGGCTGTCAGAAACTCAAGGTACATAGGGATTGAATACAAAATAACCAGAAAATTTGCGCTCTGTGGGTAAAAAGAATGGACATATGACAAACACAGCAGTTCTGGTGATGGATGTTGGTGGAAAAGAGTCTGGAACAAATGAAGTTCAAAAGTCGCCCGTCGAGAACGGCTAAGGTCTAAAGATTAAAATATGCCTGTCGGGAACGGCTGAGTTTAAAACTTATGGTATGCCTGTCGGGAACGGCTGAAATATGCCTGTCAGGAACGACTAAGTTTAAAACACAAAAGGGCGCCTGTCGGGAACGGCTAAAGTTGAAAACCTGTTGCTTACCTGTCAGGAACGGTAAATAGGCCAGTCGGGAACGGCTAGGCTTAAAACTTAAAAGGGTGCCTGTCGTGAACGGCTAAAGTTGAAAACTTATGCTGACCAGTCGGGAACGGTAAATGGGCCAGTCCGGAACGGCTAGGTTTAAAACTCAAAAAGGTGCCTGTCGGGAACGGCTAAAGTTGAAAACCTGTGCTTACCAGTCGAGAACGGTAAATTGGCCAGTCGGGAACGACTAGGTTAAAAACTCAAAAGGGTGTCTGTCGGGAACGGCTAAAGTTGAAAACCTGTGCTTACCAGTTGGGAACGGTAAATGGGCCAGTCGGGAACGGCTAGGTTTGAAACTCAAAAGGGTGTCTGTCGGGAACGGCTAAAGGAATCCTATCTGGAATGGTTCCTGAAAATATACGGTTGAAATGTAAGATCAAAAGATCTACAAACCGAAAGACGGGACTCTAGTGGGGAGGAAAGTGGTGAAATCCTGATATTGCTTTTGAGATATTCGTTGAGAAATAAAATAAACAATCATTTTGGTTTTGCCAATAGGACAGAAGGGAAACAGATTTGGGCTCTCGCACGAGGTACCAAAATTGGCTTACGCTTCGCATGCATATGTTTGAATTTTCCATGGCGTAATGCTCCATCTCCGATGGAAATGCTACGCGCTTTTGAGGGTGCAATGAATACTATATGCAAAATGCAAGGAGGTTCCTTAGCAAAATAAATGCTGAGGAAAAGAAGGCAACTCCGCTGGGGATAGCAAACTGAATTGTCCTCGTGTTCGCAACTCCTGCTAGGGAAAACAAAATAACCTGATCTCCTAATCTGGGCTCTGAACTAAAGAATCCGTTGTGATTACTGTAAGGAATAATGACCTTGCTGGGGTGGCATCATCTGAACCAGTCTGCTTGGGGAATTACTATAACCATAGAACTCCGCTGGGGCAATGACAACTTTCTGACCTGGCTGCTAGGGAGTTGGGATCAAACGAACTCTTGCAGAGGAAGGAAATACCTGCCGAGGGACTGAGATCAACCATATTCCTGTTGGGGATGACAATTTTAAGGAAGAAAATTCCTGTTGAGGTAACCGCTCCCGCTTGGGGAGAACTATTATTTAAGTCCTGCTGGGAAAAGATGTTGAAGACATCACGTGTTATTGATGGGCTATCCAGCGAGCATTAACACCTGCAAACAAAAGGGTGTACACATATGCCCCAGGGTATTACTGGGTTTTGAATTCATCATCCGAGAACACTTGGAATTTAAAGCAATTTTAATTGTTTTCTTTTGCACGCATGTCATTGTAAAACCATGATGTTTTCAAATTCAATGTTTATAAAAAACTTGGACGTTTTTTGCAATCAAAACAAACGGTAAAAGAAAACATAAGAAATGGATATTCTGAATAAAGAAAATTTTATTAATTGAAAAGCCTGAAAATAGGCGCTTACATCAAGAGGAAATTCCTGAAAAGAGGTAATTGCTTAAAATAGAAAAGAAACTATCCTAATGGCAATGTGGAAAACGGAAATTCATTGAGTTTCAATCCTGCTATGACTCATATGTCTTCCAGACTCTCCAAGTGCTTCGCTTTCCGAGGGGAATGATTGGACCGATTCCTATCCTTCGAGATACCTCTTGTTGAAACAAGACGGGGTACAGGTTACTCAGATCGTAGCCTTTCGCTAAATCCCTCTTTTGCCCGGATCGCCATTGCGGGTTTTCAATCCACCGGGTTACCCATTTTTGCCTAAGTTGCCCTTTCGGGTTTTCAACTTACCGGGTGTACTCATTTTTTATTTTATCCCTAATTTTTGCCCGAACCCGTTTTTCTTTTGTTCGCCGGGATGCCCTTTTTTGCCTGGACTCTCTTTTTACTGTCCAGCGGGTCCATTTATGCGAAGTATTTTTTGACTGCGTCTGAGTTCACAGGCGACGGAAAATCCTCACCATCCATAGTTGTGAGCATCAAGGCTCCGCCCGAGAAAACCTTTTTTACAACGTATGGACCTTCGTAATTCAGAGTCCACTTGCCCCTGTGATTTGTACTTGGAGGAAAAATCCTTTTCAACACCAAGTCACCTGTCTGATAATTTCGAGGATGCACTTTCGGATCGAATGCCCATTTCATCCTTCTCTGATACAGCTGCCCATGGCATACTGCCGCCAATCTTTTCTCTTCTATGAAACTCAACTCGTTGAACCTCGTTCGAACCCATTCATCCTCATCAAGCTTGACATCCATCAAGACCCTCAGAGTAGGAATCTCAACTTCCACTGGAAAAACCGCTTCCATACCATACACAAGAGAAAACGGGGTTGCCCCAGTAGACGTACGTACTGATGTACGGTACCCATGCAAAGCGAAAGGCAACATTTCATGCCAATCCTTGTACGTCACGACCATCTTTTGCACGATTTTCTTGATATTCTTATTGGCTGCCTCGACGGTACCATTCATCTTCGGGCGGTACGGAGAAGAATTGTGATGTTCAATCTTGAATCTCTAGCACAACTCTTGCATCATTTTGTTATTAAGATTAGAACCATTATCAGTGATGATCCTTTCGAGTACCCCGTATCGACAAATAATCTCTTTCTTGATAAACCGGGCAACCACCTGCTTGGTGACATTTGCAAACGAAGCAGCTTCCACCCATTTGGTGAAGTAATCAATGGCCACCAGGGTAAAACGATGTCCATTAGAGGTAGTGGGCTCAATCTTCCCAATCGTATCAATTCCCCACATGGCAAAGGGCCAAGGGGAACTCATCACGTTTAAAGGATTCGGTGGCACATGCACTTTATCAGCATAAATCTGGCACTTGTGGCATTTTCGAGCATATTTAAAACAATCAGCCTCCATGGTCATCCAGTAATAACTGGGTCGCAATAATTTCTTTGCCATGGCATGTCCACCAGCATGGGTACCAAAAGAACCTTCGTGCACTTCTTGCATCAACATGTCTGCTTCGTGTCTATCCACGCATCTGAGCAAGACCATGTCAAAATTTATTTTGTACAATACTCCATCTTCATTCAGGACGAAGCTGCTCGCCAACCTTCTCAAAGTTTTCTTATCATTAGTGGATGCCCCAACCGGATACTCTTGACTCTCCAAGAAACGCTTGATATCATGATACCAAGGTTCATCACCGGTCACTGTATCAACTGCAAACACATGAGCAGGTCTATCAAGCCGCATCACATCAATTTTGGGTATATGATTCCACCAATTCACTTGAATCATAGAAGATAACGTTGCCAAAGCGTCTACCATTTGATTCTCATCACGAGGTACAAGGTACAGCTTCACTATCTTGAAGAAAGTCAACAATCTTCTCGTATAATCTCTGTAAGGGATCAAGTTGGATTGATGGGTGTGCCAATCTTCGTTGACCTGATTGATCACTAGAGCGGAGTCCCCAAATACGTCAAGAGTCTTGACCCTTAAATCAATGGCTTCTTCAATACCCATAATGTAGGCTTCGTATTCAGCTTCATTGTTGGTGACATCAAAAGTCAGTCTGGCAGTGAAAGGTATATGGGAACCTTTCGGAGTTATGAGAACTGCCCCAACGCCACTACCATTCATATTAACAGCCCCGTCAAACATCAACTTCCACTTGTCATCAGGATCTGGTCCTTCATCAACTGGTGGCTCGTCACAATCTTTCATTTTCAAGTACATGATGTCTTCATCAGGGAACTCAAACTTCATTGGCTGATAATCATCAATTGGTTGCTCAGGGAGATAGTCAGACAGAATACTACCCTTTATAGCTTTTTGGGAAGTATATTGTATGTCATACTCTGTCAACACCATCTGCTAACGGGCAACCCTTCCGGTGAGAGCTGGCTTTTCAAAAATGTACTTGACTGGATCCATCTTTGATATCAATAGAGTTGTATGAGTCAACATATATTGTCTCAAATGCTTAGCAGCCCATGCAAGTGCATAACATGTCTTCTCAAGCATTGAGTATCTAGACTCACAATTTGTGAATTTCTTGCTCAGGTAGTATATATCATGTTCTTTCCTACCTGTCTCGTCTTGTTGACCGAGAACACAACCCATTGAATTTTCACGTATCGACAAATACATTATCAGCGGTCTCCCTGGAACTGGAGGCATAAGAATCGGAGGCTTCTGCAAATACTCTTTTATTTTATCAAATGCCCTTTGGCAATCATCATTCCAACGAATTGATTGATCTTTTCTCAACAGTTTGAAAATTGGCTCGCAAGTGGCTGTCAGGTGAGAAATGAATCTAGCAATGTAGTTCAATCTCCCTAAGAAACCACGAACTTGCTTTTCTGTTCTTGGCTCAGACATATCTTGTATTGCTTTTACTTTTGCTGGATCAACCTCGATTCCCCTTTCACTGACAATAAAGCCCAATAGCTTACCAGATCTCACCCCGAAAGTACACTTATTCAGGTTCAACCTCAGCCTGAATTGTCTCAGCCGTTCAAAAAGTTTTTACAGATTCACCAAGTGCTCTACCTTAGTCTGCGACTTAGCAATCATATCATCAACATAAACCTCAATCTCTTTATGAATCAAGTCATGAAAGGGTGTCACCATAGCACGTTGATAAGTTGCCCCTGCGTTTTTCAGACAAAAAGGCATCACCTTATAGCAGAACGTGCCCCACGGGGTAATAAACGTTGTTTTCTCCATGTCTTCCGGTGCCATTTTAATCTGATTATAACCGAAAAAGCCATCCATGAAGGGAAATACCGAGACTTGGGCTGTATTATCTACCAACACATCAATGTGAGGTAGTGGAAAATCATCTTTTGGACTTGCTCTATTTAAATCATGGTAGTCAATGCACATCCGGACCTTACCATCTTTCTTTGGTACCAGGACAATATTTGCAACCCATGGTGGATAGCTGGTGACGGCGAGGAAACCTGCATCCAACTGTTTATGCACCTCCTCTTTGATCTTAATGGCCATTTCTGGTTTAGTTCTTCTTAGCTTCTGTTTGACGGGAGAACAACCTTCTTTGAGAGGCAACCTGTGCACAACAATATCTGTATCCAACCCCGACATATCTTGATAAGACCAGGCAAAGATATCAACATATTCACGTAGCATCTCGATCAGTTCTTTCTTCACATTCTCTGTTAGGCTTGCCCCTATTTTGACCTCTTTCTTCACGTCCTCGGTGCCAAGGTTGATGACTTCTAATGACAATTGATGAGGCTGAATAGTTCTTTCCTCCTGTTTCAATAATCTAGCCAATTCTTCGGGAAGTTCACAATCTTCCTCATCCCCCTCTTCAGCTTGGTAAATTGGATTATCAAAGTCATACCGAGCCATAGCAAAACCGTTATCAACAGAATCTGGAGTATTGTTTCTGCATGAATGATGGTTCATGCTTTATTTTAGAAAGAGCTTTTTGAAAAGAAAGAAAACAAACTAAGGAGAAAACATTGCCATTTTATTTGAAATAAAAATGAAAAAAATGTAAAATGAAAGGCAGGGAACACAATTTTTGAATACAAAAAACGTCCTTTTATTGATGATAAACTTGCATATGAAACAAATGTGGCCCTACAATGAAATCACTAGGCCTTGGGCAGAGCCTAGGATTATACATGCAATATGAAAAACAAAGAAAATTACTCTTTCTGCAGGGTGACTTGGATGAGGTCTTCAGAGAACCAATTGTTCAGCTTCTGCCCTGGGACACATGGGTGCACCCAATTGTCCATATCACAGTCGTTATCCCCATCATCTTCATTCGCAGTAAAGACTTGACCCGGGTTGATGATCCCCCCACTAGAAAAAATGACAGGTCCCTGACGCTTTTGGCCCTTTGGCTGCGAAGCTTGAGTAGGCTGGTAACCAATTCCACACTTGTCTTCCTTAAAAGGCAAATTAATCAACTGGCCCCAACATTCAGCATGGCCTGACTGTACCACTTCGAGAGCCTGTTTGTAAGAAACTATAGAAGTCACCGCTCTTGCCTAACTGGAAGGAGTGTCATTCTCAATATTCACTGTTTCGAATGCTTGACAAAGAGTTTCATGGATTTCGCCGTCCATTTCCACATATTTGAACGATGACAGATGACTGACAAATATATCCTCCTCTCCACATACCGTGACAACCTGACCATCCACGACAAACTTTATCTTCTGGTGGAGTGTTGACGAAACGGCCCCTGCGGCATGTATCCACGGGTGTCCTAGCAAGCAGCTATAAGCCGGCTAGATTTCCATCACATAGAAAACTGTATTGAACACTTGGGGTCCAATCTTTACAGGCAACTCTACTTCCCCGAAAACTGATCTTTTAGAGCTGTTAAAGGCGCGCACAACTAAATCACATGGCCGGAGTACAACCCCATCAACATCCAACTTCGCCAAAGCCTTCTTTGGCAGCACATTCAGGGACGAGCCTGTATCCACCAACACAAGGGACAAGACTGCCCCCTTGCACTCCATGGAGATGTGGAAAGCTTTGTTATGGTTTCTCCCCTCTGGCGTCAGATCAAAATCAGTAAATCCCAACCTGTTACTGGCGTTGACATTGGCAATAACACCCTCGAGCTGGTTCACCGATATCTCCTGCGGAACATACGCCATATTTAAAATCTTCAACAAGGCGTTACGATGTGCCTCAGAGCATAACAGTAATGACAAGATAGATGTCTTGGAGGGAGTTTGATGCAAGTGATCCACTATCTTGTAATCGCTCTTTCGGATAATCCTCATAAACTCTTCAACGTCTTTTCCAAAGGAATTACCAGGCTCCGCCCTCGGCACGGGCTCTTCACTTACTACCTGCTTGCCTTTAGCTTTCGCTGAAGTCTCGGCATCATCATTTCGGAGCGTCTGTGGAGCAAAGAGCCTTCCACTACGAGTAAAACCACCCATTCCTCCTACATTTCCCACACTCAAACTAGTTTCATTGGGAACCTCCACTTCCTGCTTCTGCCCTTGATAATAAACATCAGCTCCATAATGCCAGGGGATCGCTTTTGTACTTTCATACGATATAGGACCCAGAACAGTTATAGTCACAGGGGCTAACTGCTCAGGCACGGGGACCTGTACTGGCACATGCACAGGAATTTCTGTCGGAGTAAAGTAAATGGTAATTGTCGAGACTGTATCATCCTTCTTTCTCATTTGATCAAACTGTAAACAACCATCGTCTATCAACTTTTGAAGGACCTTCCTCAATTCAACACAACCGTTCGTCACAGTCAAACATTCTGAGCAATTTTCCAGACAACCGGGGAACACGCCCCCTTTCAATAAACGTTCCTTCACCACCGTCGAAGATGTTCTGAATTTGTGGACATCTGACACCATATTCAAGCCTTTGTCCTCTTCTATTGCATTGACCTTTGGTCCGCCATGCGGGGGCATGGGGTTTTGAATCACATTGGGATTAGGAGCGAAGTTGATAGCTTTCGAATCAACCAGGTCCTGAACTACGTGCTTAAAAGCTTTGCAGTTCTCTATATGGTGGTCGGGTGCACCCGAATGGAATTCACACTTCGCATTTGCATCATAACTAACAGGTAGTCTACCTGTTAGTGGTGCTAGCGTTCTCAACTGTACCAACTTTAAGCAGAGCAAATTCTGCAACATCTGGGCATATGTCATAGGTAAGGTGTCAAAGTGGCGATCACTCAATCTCTGCCTCGGTTGGTATTGTCTTTGAGATTGTGACTGAGATTCGACAGTCAGAACCAGAATAGTTATAGCTGCTGCTTGATGGTATGAGCCTTGACGTCCTTTACCTTCACCCCTTGTCCATAAGCAGCACTAGTTTCACCTTCACGTTTTTTCGAACCGCTCCCAAAAAACCTTTTTGCATTGGAAGAGCTCGCCCCGCTTCCATCTTGAATTTTCCCCAATTTCAGCAGATTTTCAATTCTCTCCCCTGCTATTACAATATTAGAGAACCCAGTGGACGAACATCCAGCCAAGCGATCCAGATATGGGCCTCGTAAAGTATTCATGAACATATCAGCCATTTCCCTTTCCATCATGGGAGGTTGTACTCGAGCTGCTAGCTCACGCCACCTTTGGGCGTACTGTTTGAAACCTTCCTTCAGATCCTGTGTCATATTTTGCAATTGGGTACGATTAGGGGCTATGTCAATATTATACATATACTGTTTCAAGAAAGCATCGCCCAAATCCCTCCAGTTCTTGATATAAGCTCTTTCCAATTTCATGTACCATTCCAACGAAGCGCTTGACAGGCTATCCTGAAAGAAGTACATCCATAGCTTTTCATCGTCAGAATATGCAAAAATCTTCCTGAAATACGCCTGAATGTGGGTCTTAGGACAGGTACTGCTATTATACTTGTCAAAGGTTAGGGGCTTAAACTTTGGAGGAATCCTCACCCCTTGCACCAGCCCCATGTCAACATCATTAATTCCCATGGAGTTTTGACATTCTATAGCCCTTACCTTCTCAGCCAATTCTTCATACCTTCTGTCATTACCATCATTATGAACACCCAGGTCAGCATTCAGTACGGAGAACTAATCATCTTGATGGTCCTCTATCTGCTGATTATTAACATGGCCAGTACCAACAGGAATCCCGCCAGGAGGATCAACTACTGCTCCGCCAGGAGGAATAACTGCCGCTTCGCCAGGAGGAATGTCAGCATTGGGAATTTCCACTTCCAACCTTTGAACCGCATTCCTTAAGTCTTGATGCCCCTGGGCTATGCCCTGCTTAAGGATCATGAACTGCTCCATACAGGTCCTCATTTCAGTGAGTTCTGCCTGCACATGTTCCATGATTCTGGCTTGATTTTATCGAGTCGCGTAGCAATGAGTGTTGAGATCAGGTATTCTGCCTGCAACCAAATAAAGGTTAGAAACTCCCAGGGACGAGTACCTGCTATGCAAAATGATATGTTATGAAATACATGCAAATGTCATGTTTAACCACTTCCAGGGCTTTTCACACCCTGATTCAAGTCTTAATCACAAGAAGCTGAGCAATATACATATATTGTTGAGAGGAACTGTGCTGTGACACCGTGCTGTGATATGTGCTTGTGAATAGAGCGCTGCCAAAGAACTATTTCTAAAAGAACCATTCATCTGAATTTAACAAAAAACCAATATGCATTGGAACATTCTACAATGAATTCAAAAGCAGGAAATACATCAAGATAGTGGATCCATCAACAAAACTGCACTAGGAAAATAAAGAGGAGACTATCAATCATTCAGTTCCAAATCTTTCAGCTTCTCGCTAGAGTACTTGATCTCTTCAAAGAGTATTCTGGTGCGCTGATGATTTGGCCTCTCAATCATCTCTCTGATCAAAATGTCCCTCTTCTTCAGAGCTTCGGCTAATGAATCCACGTGCATCAAGAGAGCTTCATCTTCACTCACCTGCTTAGGCTTTTTCACACCAACTCGTCTCTTGAGTTCCCCTACTTCTGCCATAGCATCTTCGAGTTCCTTCTTGGAAGCTTTCAACTCATCTTTAACTCTCTCCAACTGCTCTTGGCTTTTGCTGACGTCTTCACGGTGCTTTCTTCGTTGTGCATGCGCTTTCTGAAGTTCATCATCTATGGATTTTAACTGCTCTTGCAGCTCTGCATTCTCAATTCTTACTTCATCCCATGCCTGCCGAAGTTGAGTGAGTTGGGATTTTGTTTGGACCAAAGACTGTTTAGTCTGCTTATAAGTTTGAGCCGAGGTTTCGACAGCCATGTTAACTTTCTGGAAGTGTCGGGCCCTTTCAGCAAAATCTCTTTCTCTTGCTTCTAAGACCTTTTCTGTGTCTTGGTCCTTCCATTCCAATCTCTTGTTGGTATGTAGAGTGTCTTGAAGACTGCTGCTCAGCTCAGAATTCTCTCCTCGAAGCTTTTTCACCAAGGCTTGCAATTTGTCGAATTCTTCCATAGTGGCAGTATTTCCTTCTTTCTCATTCTCAGGATACAAAAGGGGTGCCTTATCAAAAGGCAAGTGAAAATATTGAACCCTCTTCTTCACCCACTCTTCATACACTGGATAAGCCCGATTATTGGGTTTGCCTAGAGCGACTTTTCCTTTCTTTAGTACACTGGCCCAGGCCTCAGAGACTTTTTGTGTTGTTTCCAAACCATCTGATGCGTGGAAATACAATGACTCTTCTACATCCCTCTTAATGGGCGGACCATCAGAGCGTACCCAAATTGCCTAATGGCCAAAGAAGGATTGTAGTTGATTCCCCCCTTTCTTCCTATCAATGGAACATTGGGGAACTCACCACAGCTACGGATAATGTTCTTGCCGAGTAGCCCATGATCTATCCATACGATGTCCTTGGCAAATAGTCCCATTAAGCGCTGACTCCATTCTAGAGAACCTTTAGAATCCACGAAAGCACCTGATTGTGGTAAGTGACTTGCGAACCACTTATAGAACAAAGGTGCACATCAATGAACTACCCCTCCTCTTTTCTTTTCGTTTCAATTGTATAAGGCGTAATGAAGATCTCCCAATAGTGTTGGTATTGGATTTTTCATCATGAATATCCTAATGGCATCCACATCAACAAAATCGGGCTCGTTAGGGAACAATACAATACCATATACGCAAAGGACCAGCAATGCATTGAAAACAACCCATTTCTCGTCTTTCGCTGCCTCCTGAGCTTTCTTTATCAAATACCCCAGCTTATAACCACGAAGCTTTCCTTTGTTAGAGATATTGGCCTTTAACTCTGACTTGCTCAAATAAATAGCACCAACCACTTTCCCAAAGTCCATATCGCCCCCTAGACCCAAAGAATGGAGGCTCCTCCTTGATAGCAATCCCTAGCCTGTTGGAGTACTCCTCTAAGGTAGGTACCAACAGATAATTGGGAAATACAAAGCACCTCAGAGGAGGTTCGTAGAACTGCATCAAAGTATGAAGACCCCGATATTTGTAATCACTAACATTGTGAACAAAAGACAAAATCCACCCATACTTTTCTTTGAAAGCTTCCAACACATCAGGGCTTGCCATTCCTTTCAAGATAGTAACAGGGCCTAAAGTAGGCGTGAGGAATATGTAACTGATGATGTTCTTCTTCTCTTTAGTATTCATCCTTGCGAGAACGCGGTGATTGGAATCAAGAGCAGAATATGAACCTAGAAATGAGTAAACATGTATGTTAGGATGTGTGAATGCAATGCAAAAGACATGGTATCAAAGTGCCACGTGTTTGTGCTGGACTGTGAACGGTGTCATTGTAGCTCTGAGAATATTATAGAACCATGGATAAGAACCATCTGAATACAATAGGATGAATCCTCTTTTTGTGTAACAACACTAGAAAACCGGGTACGTAAGAGGTTATGGTTACCTGCAAAACTATAAACAACCTGCCCATCTCACATATGGGTACTAAGATCCTCAGTATGCCGGGCTCTCAGGTCGAGAAATGATGATATGTTCACCACTTCTGGTTTGGCATCATCATCAATCGAGGAGGCCTCAACTGATTCACTTCAAAACGAATGGTCCTCAGCTTCTGGCACTGAGGTCGAGAAGCAATAGTACATTCATCCCTCAGGGTACAGTACTATCGCCAATCGAGGAGTGCCTCCACTGATTCACTTTCAAAAAGGACATTCTATGGCGAATTCCCAGCATTGGGTCCTCGGATCAAGAAGTGTAATGGGTTTGCCATTTCTGGTCTCCCATTATCACATCTCGGGAGGAGTACCATTACTGAGTCCTCTGGAATGGTCACCAGAGTTGACAGTTCCTCAAGAAAATAACTATTAGCCTGTATAAACATACAGTAGCAGATAGCTCCTGATAGAACCTCGTCTGGCTATGGGTCTCATGAACAACAATACGTCGTCACCACCACGCAAGCGTCATGACTATCCACTCTAATACCTATGTGTATGCTCAAGCCTGGGTAGTGGGCTTATCTCTCAGAACACTCTGCCCACCAAACAGAAAAATCCAGCACAGTCCAGCACAGAATAATATATATGGCAACAATAGATGAAAAGCAGGTAAATGTAATAAAACAGTAAACATGCAACAATGCCATAAATAAAGAAAATAAAGCCAACAAGTAAAACACCCTATAATCGAAAACAAACAAGCACTAGGATTGACTCGCTTAGGGAACCAGAGTCCCCAGCAGAGTCGCCAACTGTCGTTCCCGGGATTTTCATCCAAGTACAAACGCGAAAGTGGCGCGGAAACAGAGTCGCCAGCAATGCGTATTTATCCCAAGAGAGGGAAAGGAAACACTGTGTAAACCTGAGGGAAAGGAAAAGCATGGTCTTGCGGCCAAGAGAAACGGGTAAGGGAGTCGGTTACGTGAAGGGAAGGTATTAGCACCCCCACGGGTCCATCGTACTCGATGGGATCCACGCTTGTTGTCTCGATCAAAGGGTGTAGGGTATCTGGAACTCAACTGCTAACTAGAAACTGGAAACAAAAGGTGAGATGGAGAAACGGGGGAAAAAGAGAAAAAGAAGTGACTCGGTAGGACGTCCTCGGAGTCCTAGGCCTACGTATTCCCTCGGGAGCGGGAAAGTCAGAGTCAATGTAGTCCGGACTACGGATTGGGGGGAAAAGAGAAGGATGGTGCTCGGAGAGATCTCACACGATCTCCTGCCTACGTATCCCGCCCGCATGTGAGAATCAGAGCGACGTAGTTTCCCTCACTAGGGATGGATTTGCTTTGCTTATGTTTTTAACGGAAGGCGCCAAGGTACGCGTTCTAGCAGTTAGGTGTCGCAGCTTGTTGTACGGAGTCTTAGGCATTTACCTGTTTGCGGTAGAACGGGCGTGACGCATCCTTTACGAACGGAGTGAGGAAGATGAAAAGAGAATTGTTGTTTGTTTATTGTCTTTTAAGAAGAAGTGTTTTGACTATTTTTTGTGTTTATAACACATATTCCATTAAAGTCTACGACATAGGATCGAATGCATCGCATGGTCGTCCAAACAGGACGTATGCTAAACACTCTAGAAAGGTAGAGGGAAACCCTCCTCCTTCCATTTCCCACATGCAAGGCTCATGTGCAATACACGTTAATCCTTTATTAGATATTTTTTCCTTTTGTTTTCAGATGAGAAAGAGACTCAAAGGGTTTAAGAAAGGAAAAAGTCTAACCGGGGAGACTAACAACCCTAAAGTTATCATGCATGGAGATCCTATGGTTATGTGAGGCATAAGCACCACCTAAGTCTAAGGAAGAAAGAGGGATAGCACTACCTAATGCTTATCCTACCTCACCTTAATCAAAAATTAAGGATGAGCTAGGATCCCTAAGGGATGTGAGAAAATTCTACACAAACAAGCATTATGTCATGCTATTCACAAAAGAGAATAATAAGTAAAAGAGATGAGAGATGGAAGAAGAGATGAGTATGGATAAACATACATTTACTCAAGTGACTTACCTCTGCCCCTATGCAAAAGGTTAGTGCATTATTATAATAAGTAATTGAAAACAAATGAAAAGAAGCAAGCCAAACCATACTAGTTCCTTAAAGAAGACAAACTAAAGAAGAAAGTAGAATTCAAACCAAAACAGAAAGGTCTTAATGGTTAAGGGACAATCAAAGTCAGTATGTACATGTCAAGAGTCTATACCAAAGTAATCATGCCAAATGAAATCAAATAATGCCAAACTATGCACTAAGAAGTCACACAAATGCAAGTTATATATTACTTATGAAGGATGAATGCTTATGAAAGGTAAACATGTATTAATGCATGATCATAAGTAAAGGTCAGAATTAAATTACATTTATGAATGCATATGAATGTCATTAAATGATCATACAACTCATGGATGCAAGCATTTAGAGGAATTAGAGCAAAGCGAAGAGAACAAACATCCCTTGAAGTTCAACAAATATGCATACTTGTAATGCAAGTAAGAATTGAAAATGAAAAATGAAAAAAAAAGTAATAGGAATACAAGTCATTAGCTTAGAACATTTGAAATGACATTTTAGAGGTCAAGAATGTAAGCACAAAGTTCCTACAATTGTCATGTTGAAACACTTTGAAAATTAAGAGCAAATAAGTTCAAGTTAGGTCAAACAAGTTCAAACAAAGTATGCAAAAGTTTGTGAGCTTTAGAAACATGTAACATGAAATTATAGGTCATGGAATATGATTTAAAATGGTTGAAAATAGAGGTGTATCATGATCAAGGAATGATTTGGGATCACTCATGTATTGGGGCAAACATGTTTTCAAAGAAGATTAGAGAAGAAAACACAATTACACAAGATATTTCACTTTAGAACATGTGCACTAGAATCATATAAGAATGAACTTTAGATGACTTATGACAAGGTAAAAATGACCTATAATATTCATACAACATGAATTAAAAACCTCAGCAAATAGTCAAAGAAGATTGGCACATAATACACATTAAAACCTAGGCACAACTCCTCTACTGCCTACACAAACACACATGCATTTTAAGGGATCAAAATGGCATTTAAAGGCTCAACAAAATTGTGAGATTCATTTTATTTGAAGTGAAACCAGTGGGTAAACATGTCACAAGAATATGGCTCAAAAATCATTGAGAAACATGCCCTAAGAGGTCTCACAATATCATACAAAGCACATTAACAATTGACTCAAAAACATCACTCAAAATCATCAAGAAATGATTTATAAAATTCACAAAAAATGAACAACATGTCTCATCAGATCATAAATGTACATACCAATTATTATGCAAAAATTCAAGGTACAACTATGTCAAATAAAATCAAGATGGAGCATATGTCATGATGAAATGCACAAACAAAAGAAAATGAAAGAAAATTCATGGAAATATGGCAAAATATCATAAAATCAGAAAGTAAAAATAATCAAAATTTATCTAAATGTGTTATTATGCCTCATGAATTTTTATGGAATTTTCTGATGCATAGAAACAATTTTAAGAATTAAAAATGGAACAACTATGCAAAAGAAAATAAAATAAAAAAGAAATAATGCAGGGAGGTGCAACATTAGCAAATATCCAGTTAAACATGCATATTGGGCCCAATATAGGGGGTGCGCGTAGCAAGCTAGGTTCAGTCCAAGTATACGTGATCAGATAGGTCCATACTATGCAAATCAGTCAACAAATTGACTCAATCAAAGCCATTGGATACAAGTCAAACGTGATGATCATAAAGGCAAAGCAATCAAGTGGATATGGATACACGCACATGATAAGCAACCATATATCAGCCACGTGGGATTAAGAATTGAAATTAAAATCAGAAAGAAAATAGCACGTGGAGGGAGGTGGTTTTTTAATATGCTGGCACGCTTGTGGACGTTATATCCAAATCATCCAACGGCTGGGACTTAAACTGGTGATGAACTAGGGTTTATGGCTGGTGGTTGGACTGGTATTTCTGGTCACCTTCTCCGGTGACTTCTCCGCCGTGCTCAATCATCAAACATCACAGAAATTAGCAAGCTATACCTCATTCTCTTCGTCTCTACACTTAGAACATAGATCTACCATTAAAATTCACAAATAATGTACACACAATGCAAACCAAAGCAAAACAAATTGCCCTAGAAATTTCAACTAAGCATCTATAATGCCTATCAACTAGCCGGATATTCACATTGCTCTTACTAAGCTCAACCAGCACTAAACGTGGTAAAATGAACTAAAACAAAGCAAGAAAAACTGAGTGAGAACCTGAACTATGATGGAGATTTGGATCAAAGAAGACCAGAGGTGAGATTCCTAGCTTTGCCTGAGCTTTGAATCAGCCAAATAAAGGCACTATGCACTTAAAATTTCTTGAATCTTAGTTGATGAAGATGGAGCAAATAGGAGTATGATGCTAAACCAGATCGAACTCTACTCCATGGCAACTTGCTGATGAAGAATAGAGGAGAAACTTGCAAAATGAAGGGATGATGGTTCGAGAGAAAGCAACTTGAGAGAGTGTGTGAAAGTTTTTCAGAGCAATGTGTAGAAAAATGAAGTGTCCTCATCAGTTCTGTTAGAGCTTGCTTTATATATCTCTGGTCAAATTCTAACTGTATGGTTGACAGTTAGAACTAAGGTTAGACTGAGTGAGGTTAAGTGAGTGAGTGAGTCAAGTTGGTTATGCACGAGTTAGGAGGTTTTGTTCATGCGTGGAGCAGATCATGGCATGCTATTGTGGTGGTGAAGTTGAGTGGTGGTGATTCTTTGAGCTTGCAGACACTGCACATCTTGTCATGCAAGATTTTTTCCTTTTTTTACTTGGTTTACATCCTTATTGTATGGAGTGCATGATTATGTATGTTGTGTAAGGGCATGGTTTGGTTTAAAATAGAAAAGTTTGGCATGGCATAACTGAAGCATACGCATGATGTACAAGGAGAGCAAGGTTGTTTTAGTTTTTTGCTGCATGACTTACTTGGAAGGGAAGAAAACAAGTTGCATGAGGTGAATTTTGGAAGGCTTTATCTCATTGATTAATGAATGAAATGGTGAGTTCTTATGGTCTTTGGAAAGAAGGAATAATGAAGAACAAGATTGGTGTCAATGACAATTCCAAAGGGAATCTCCAAGACATCCAAAAACGATCATAAATATGTGCTTGCATAGTTGCTGTAGCAAATCACCCTAACCTGGCCTTGACCTACCATGGCGTGTGGAATAAATCAGTGTGAAGCTACCTACTTTGACTCATCATAATTCTCAAACCATTGATCAAATGAAAAAATGTCAAACATCAAAGTTGAAGAGGAGATGGAGATGAACGAAAGTCATGTTGAACAATTTTCCATTCAAAGCTTTCATCTATGAGAAATTTGGCTTGGAAGTTGGACAAAACATGCACACAAGATGTTTGATGAAATGACTGTGTGCTGGCTCGCCCATGACTTGCCTTGCTGGTCAAAAATGCCCTACAAACCTCCAACTTTAATCTATCATAACTCCTTCAATTTTGATCCAATGGAGATGTTCTTGGTATGGATTTGAAGCTTGGAATGTGAACTTTGATATGCCTCCCTAGCCCCTCCATTTGGTTCTTTGAGCATAGAGAAAGAAAGCCCCAAAGTTGACCTCTCACCTTGCCAAAACTTGCCATAAATAGAAACCCTAATTTCTATTTTTGGCAACTTTGCACATTTCTTGATTTTTGATGAATCTTTCATTATTTCTTGACCAAACCCTCACAAATGGTCATGTTTGACATGAGGAACATGAATT
Source organism: Lathyrus tuberosus (assembly GCA_022829125.1). Lineage (NCBI taxonomy): Eukaryota > Viridiplantae > Streptophyta > Magnoliopsida > Fabales > Fabaceae > Lathyrus > Lathyrus tuberosus. Next base: position 255,654 of record JALAZF010000820.1, on the reverse strand, counting down.
TGACCTCAAAAAGTCAAGAGTTGACTTTTTCCTCTGCACAGTTGACTTTTCCCCAATTCTCCCGATTTTCAATCAATTGGTCAATTGAACCCCTTCCAAATCAAATTAATGGACAATTCTTCATCCTTAGACCCTTGAGGATATGTAGAATACCATAGAATCAAGTCTTGCCCAAAAAATCAGAAATAAACTGATTTTATGGCAAACCCTAGTTTTGACCCCTCAGTTTAGGAGAAATCAGCACATCCTCCAAATCCAAATTCCTCTGAGTATTGACGTGTCCGTAAGTGCACGGAAATATCGAAGTAATATAAAAGATTGTCGAACCCACAGAGACCAATGTCAACCTACCGTAATCTATCATTACTTTGTATAGCTAAGGCTAATGAATGATTGATTAAGGGGAAAGTAAGACTAAAACTAGAATAAAACTTAGAAAAATATGAAAGAAAAGAGAGAGATCGGAATGTGAATTCCGTGTACCTCAGGCATTCGCCAATTGGTTGGCGCTAATTTACGTATGTTCCATAGAAAATATTGGTTTAAAGACTCCGCCTCACACTCTCGCGTTATTGACTAAAGCCACATCTCCTAACCACAGGATTTTGCTCTCGCTCGCCCGTTTTAATTAGAAAACATATTTTGAAAATAAATTAGATCCTAATTGATACCTAAAGCGCTCTCGCTGTTTTTAGGATCAATTCCCCGTTCCCACTATCTGGTTCGATCCCCACGCTCTCGCAGTGCCGGCTCTAACCTTTATTGCTTCTCACTCTCATGACAAAACAGTGTTAAATAATCTCTCACTCTCATGACGAAGTTATTTAAATTAAACTTAGAAACAAAGACCAAAACTGAATTTATTATAAGTTAACGCTAATTTAATTACCGAGTCCCGTCGGAACGACGGTCCTCACAAACCGGACTCTAAACATTTAGCCGGACATAGAATTAAATGAAAACAACACAGACATGATAAGTAAATTTGAAAGCATTACGATAACTAGTGTAGGAAAACGATAAACAATAATAATAAGCAATGCAATAAAGAACCTGTAAAGACTCGAAGCAGAATGTGGAAAATAAAGAACTTGAATTAACTTAAATAATGACGGCAAGCTTTGATCCAAGCGTTACAAATTAAAGGCCTAAATACTAATGGTGTGGTAGTTCCTCAATGTGAGATAACTACCACTTTTACAATGGTAATTTACTGCCTAAAACTATGAACAGCGCTTTCGCGCACAGAAACTTGGATGCCTCAAAATAACAAGGGAAATCCTATATATAGAGGGAGATTCCGTTCTGTAACTTCCATAGAGCATAAGTGAGTGGTGGAGAAAGTGGGAGGTTGGAGAAGTCTTCGGAGAAAATGTAAACGTGTGAAAGTTGATCCTCTAAATCTTCGTGACCACGTTTCTGCTCAACGTATTAAACCTGTTTTGGACGCATGACGATCGTGAAGCTTCTGTTACGCTCGTGATGAATTTTGTGTCTGCCACGGTCGTGGTGGACCTGCCACGGTCGTCACACCAGCAGAATTTGGATTATACTGTTTTCTGCTCTTTTCTGCATCTTTTCTTCCTCGTTTTGCTTCTTTTCTCCACTTTGCATACTTTTAACTTGGAAATAGAAATACTTGCAAAAACACTTAAATATTCTCGAGAAAATCAGATATTAGACGAAAACGATATAATAATTGAATGTAAATCAAGGCCAAAATACGATACATTTTCGTGTTATCAAACACCCCCACACTTAAACCTTTGCTTGTCCTCAAGCAAACCATGACTCGTAAGAAAAATAGTGCATACGGATACTCATCCTAGGCTACCAACTCTACTTCGGTTTAGTTTGTGTCATAGGTACTAGCTTACACACTAAGGATATCGTAACAACACAATTCCGCTTTTGCGGTCATCAACCTCCCTCCTATACAAACCAATCTGAATCATGTCATTATACCTAAACCTAACTAACTCATCCTTCTTTCATCCCTTTTCATTCTGGCGCAGTCACATTAAGCCCGTTATCCTTTCACACTCATGGTAGGATAACCTGTTAGTGACTATGATCTCATTATTATTATCAATTTTTTTTCTTTTGCACATTGGCTTAAATATCAATAAAATAAAGAAGTTTGCACCGTTGGGCTAAATGATCGGGTGAGGATCACCTAACTTAGAAGGAGCATTTCTTTTCATTCATTTTTTTTTCTTTTCAATTTACCATTTAAACATGAGATCATACACTTATTTGAATCGGCTTCCTACTTAGTGCGTGCTTAGGATGGTGCTGACTGCTAAATAAACTAATCAGGGACTACTAAAGGGGTGAGAACTTAAGGCTATGGCATAACAAGTACTCAAATCGATTTCCATAATAGGGAGGCTCACGGTGTTAAGACAATACCGATCTTGCGGAATTTTTCCCACGTCTCACAATCTAACCTCAATTTCGTATTTAACCTAAGATTTTCAAAAGAAACCCTATTTTTAACGCAAAAATTTTCAAAATATTTGGTGTGGCTCAAGGGAGTGGGAAATCGGTAAACACAAAATCGCATATAAAGACTTGACAGCACATGCAAAGACGCAACGAAAATAGAATTTTTTTTTTTAAATCATGCTAGAAAGCAATAAATCTAACTAAAAAGTGTTAAAATGAAAGCAGTAGAGTTCCTCCCCCACACTTAAACCAAACATTGTCCTCAATGTTTTGATAAAAGGTGAAAAAGGAAAGATAGAACCTGTATGAATGCCATTTCGTGCTACCACGGCCAAATTCGCGCTAATTCTTCCCTTGTTGTCCCTGTCTTTGCTTGTCACTTCTACTCCGGTGTCTTGTACTATGAGTTATCTGAATTTGCTGAGACTTCATTTTCTTGAAGCCGCTCATTATATTTCCTATTTCCGAAGGAAGTACCTGCAAAAATTGGTAGAAAAATACGGTGTGGTGTGTGCAGGTGGAACCTAACCATGCAGAGAACAAGGAGGATGTAAGTTACGAACGAGAGAGACATGTTGTCTCCTATCATACTCATCATTGGTGTCACCACCAGCAGCGATATTCGCAGGAATGTGCGTGGGCACCAACTCATCTTAAGGGATCGTCATCTAGAGATCTTTCGCCTAAATACAGCTGAGACGTGACAAGCGATACGATTATTTATTTTCTGCAAACATAAACAACAAAAGTAGAACATTAAATTAAAAGCTCGTGGGTTGCCACCCACGCAGGGCTTTGTTTAACGTTGATAGCTCGATTGTTAGGAGTGTTAATCTTCGGTTTCCATGGCCATTTATCAAGCTATCTCACATATCCCTCACCTTTTCTTCTCTTCCTTCTGTGGGGTGGTTCATTCTTTTGAACTTGTGGTGGTGGTTCTGGATATATCCTAAGTATTAGTTTTTCAAGTTTGGGCTTTGTTGTTTGATCCATCACCTCAAAGTTGAACCGTACCCTCTTAACAGTAATGATATCCCTAGTTTCATGGTCCTCGAAGTTTCCTTTTTTATACAGGACCTCAGACAAAGGTGTGTTAGTGTGGATATTTTCCAATATCTCCACATACGTTTTGGATTGGGAGTCTACCTTAGTCTCTACAAACCTTTGCGGGAAAAGAATTGGTGGGGTATAGGGATGAGGAACAGTCTTAGGGGATACTTTCTCTACCTGTTTGACGACCTCTCTTTCAGGTGGTCCTAGTGAATTTTTCTTAATCTCTACTTCTTCCTCACCAGAACTCTTCTCAACCTCAATATCACTCTCCTCGACCTCATTATCAGTCTCCTCGGGATTCTCGATTTGTTCTTGTTATTTCCTTGGTTTTATGGTTGGCATTATTTTGCTAAAACTCATGTAGTAGCAGATGTTGAATGAAGATTACTCTCTGTTCAACATGTCGAATGAAGATGTTCCATGACTGCTCATAGGACATCGCGCTGTGAAGTCAGGTTTTATTGCAGATTCTGTTACAATGATTTGTAACTGAATATTCTGTGAATAATTGGTTATCCTATGTGGCATCCAAAGCTTTTTTGGATTAGGGTTATTTGTTGGTTTTCGGATTTGCTGCTGTTTCTAATTATGGAGACATAATAGGAAACTTTGGAGTGAAGACCTATTTTATTAGAGTTATTTTTGCAGATTTGTGAGCAGTCTAATTGCTGCATCTTTGAAGCCCAAATTCAGTCCAGATTTCAAGCTATAAATAGACTGATGTAAACCTAGTTTTAGGTGTCGACCTTACATGTATTTTTAGGGTTGTGTGCTTGTGTTTTGTGAGCCTAACTAATATCTTATGATAACAGTATAAGGACTGTAGTGTAAGTTGTGTAAGGTTGCTCATAAGCTTTTAAGCATTGAGTAGTTGTGTGTTAATTCTCATAAGCTGTGAAGTATTGCGAATTTGTGTTTCGACCATTGTTATTTATCTTGTAAGGAACCAGTCACGGGTTGTGATTGAAGAGGGATTTGAGGAGGGCCTCATACCTAGGGGAGTCTTAGGTAGAAGTCATAGGAAGGGTAGTGATTAAGTGAGCTGATTGAACCGGGTGTGGTTATCAGTGAATTGATACTATTGAATATTGATTTCATCCCTGGCTTGGTAGCCCCCAGATGTAGGATAGTTGGATCCGAACTAGGTTAACAATTTCTGGTGTTCTTTACATTTTCTGCACACTTTTATTTTGAACTTGTTCATTGTTGTTGTATATCAGTGTCTCGACATCTCGATAGGACATCTGTTATATAGGCCGGAATTTCAATTGGTATCAAAGCTGGCACCCTTTGTTGTTTCTGGGTGAGATTCAAGGAAGGTACTTTCTGGTACAATGGACAAGGATGGAGGAGCTCTGAATAAACCACCTTTGCTGGATGGCTCTAACTATGAATATTGGAAACCTAGGATGATAGCCTTCATCAAGTCCATGGATGATCAAGCATGGAAAGCGGTTATCAAAGGTTGGGAGCCTCCAAAGGTAAGAGATGGAGAAGGAAATCTTACTGATGTTCTGAAGGAAGAAGAGGACTGGGATGATGCTGACTACAAAGGATCTGTTGGAAATTCTAAAGCCATGAATGCATTGTTCAATGGTGTCAACAGAAATATCTTCAGGCTGATTGAGCATTGTACTATTGCCAAAGAGGCTTGGCAGGTCCTGAAAGTTGCTCATGAAGGGACCTCAAAGGTGAAAATGTCAAAGCTTCAGCTTCTCACTAGCAAGTTTGAGAGTTTGAAGATGAAAGAGGATGAGAGCATTCATGATTTTCATATGAACATTATTGAGATAGCTAATGCCTCTAGTGCCTTAGGAGAAAAGATGTCTGACAGCAAGCTGGTCAGGAAGATTCTCAGGTCTCTTCCTAAGAGATTTGATATGAAGGTTACTGCTATAGAGGAAGCTCAGGACATTGACAAGATGAAGGTGGATGAGCTTATGGGATCTCTCCAAACTTTTGAGTTAGGACTCGGTGAAAAATCTGAAAAGAAGAAGAGTATAGCATTTGTGTCAAGTGCTGATGACTCAGATGATGAAGGAAAACTGGTCAAAGATGAAGATGTGTCTAAAGACCTGGTATTACTTGGTAAATAATTTAACAAAGTGTTGAAGAGGATTGACTGGAAGTCGGGAGCTATTGCTCAGAACAAGTCACTCGACATCAGAAAGAATCAGGATGGAGGAAGAACTGAAGAAGACTCTAATCAAGGGAAGAGAGCTCGATGCTATGAATGTGAGGGATATGGGCACATAAAGACTGAGTGTCCCACGTATCTCAAAAGGCAGAAGAAGGGCCTATTTGTGTCTTGGTCAGAAGGAGAGTCTAAGAGTGATATTGAAGAAGAATTAGCAAAATTGGTGACAGCTTTGACTGGAGTATGTAAGGCTGATGAAGAAACTTCTTGTGAATCTGACTCTGACAAAGAATCATATGTTGGAGAACTCACTAAGGAAGAAGTATTCTCAGGGTTTTCAGAACTGTGTATCAAGAATGAAGAAAGGTGCCAGATTATATTGGAGCAGAAGATCTTCATAGCTCAACTGGAAGCTGAGAAGGAAGAACATCTATCAACCATTGCTGATCTGAAGGAGGAGGTTGAATGGCAAAAGTCAAAACTTGACAATATGACCAAATCTATAAGAATGCTGAACAATGGTACCACGCAGCTGGATGAGATCCTTCAAAATGGGAAAGAAGCTGGAAATGTGCAAGGCCTTGGTTTTAACAATCAAGCAGAGACTTCCAAGAAGACTGTATTGAAGTTTGTTCCTCAGAAAATAAAGCAAGAAGTGGAGATGTCAAATCACATGTTTCAACATCAGAAGAAAAGAGTTTGTAGATCAAAGTATAAACCATGGAGATGCCATTACTGTGGCAAGATTGGTCACTTAAAGTTCTTTTGCTACAAACTGCACGGCTATCCCAAAATTTCTCAGCAACAAAATAAAGAACAAAGTTGGGGTAAAGTGAAGAGAAGATGGATTCCTAGACAAATGATGGCTGGCCTCATAGCACATACTTCTTTTAGAGCATTTGCAAGAGAAGATTGGTACTTTGACAGTGGTTGTTCAAGACACATGACTGGTGTGAAGAAGTTCTTGTCAGACATTAAGCCTCACTCCACCAATTATGTCACCTTTGGGGATGGATCAAAGGGTGAGATAAAACGTGTCAGAAAGCTGGACTACACAGGACAACCAAATCTGGATCGAGTTCTCTTTGTCAAAGGACTGGCCGCAAACTTAATCAGTATAAGCCAATTGTGTGATGTAGGGTTCAAGGTAAATTTCACCAAATCTGAATATCTAGTAACCAATGTGAAAGATGAAGTTGTTATGAAGGGGACCAGGTCTAAGGATAACTGCTATCTGTGGAATCCTAAAGAACCTGAAAATATGTCTACTTGTTTGATGTCAAAGGAAGATGAAACCAAACTGTGGCATCAGAAATTGGGTCACTTACACCTGAAAGGGATGAAGAAGGTTATATCAAGTGAAGCTGTTCGAGGTATTCCCAAGCTGAAGATTGATGAGGACAAAATATGTGGTGAATATCAAGTTGGGAAGCAAACAAGGGTGTCACACAAGAAGCTTCAACATCTTACCACAACTTCTAGAGTTCTAGAACTTCTTCACATGGACCTAATGGGACCTATGCAGGTTGAAAGTCTTGGTGGGAAGAAGTATGCATATGTTGTCGTAGATGACTACTCTAGATTCACTTGGATAAGTTTTATCAGAGAAAAGTCTGAAGTGTTTGCAGCTTTTAAAGAATTGTGTCAAAGAATTCAACGGGAAAAGGATTGTGGTGTTGTTCGAATCAGAAGTGACCATGGGAAAGAATTCGAAAATAGTAGATTTGAAGAGTTCTGCTTATCTGAGGGAATCATTCATGAATTCTCATCACCAATCACTCCTCAGCAGAATGGTGTGGTGGAACGCAAGAACAGGACCATACAAGAATGTGCAAGAGTCATGATTCATGCCAAAAAGCTTCCATATCATTTTTGGGCTGAAGCCATGAATACTGCTTGCTATATACACAATAGGGTGACTATCATATCAGGTACCTCTGTCACTCTTTATGAGCTATGGAAAGGTAGAAAGCCAAACGTGAAGTATTTCCATGTGTTTGGTAGTAAGTGTTACATCTTAGCGGATCGTGAGCAAAGGCGAAAGATGGATCCTAAGAGTGAGGAAGGAATATTTTTAGGTTACTCTACAAACAGTAAATCATATAGGGTATTCAATTCCAGAACTCAGGTGATGATGGAATCCATAAATGTGGTGGTTGATGATTCTGGCAACGATGAAGATGTCCCAGATGATGTTGGAGCATGTCTGCCCATGAACAATGAAAACTCTTCAGACATTGAGTCTGCTCAAGAAATCAACACCAGACCTGAGAATGAAGAGATAGAGAATGCTAACAGGGGACCCTCTATAAGGATTCAGAAGGATCACCCTAGGGAATTAATTATTGGAGATCTGAATGAAGGTGTAAGAACCAGAAGAAGGGAGACTGTGTCAAATGCTTGCTTTGTGTCAAAGATCGAACCAAAGAATGTCAAAGAAGCATTGACAGATGAGTTCTGGATAAGTGCCATGCAAGATGAACTGTGTCAGTTCAAGAGGAATGAAGTTTGGGAACTAGTACCACGACCAGCAGGAACAAATGTGATTGGAACAAAATGGGTGTATAAGAATAAGTCTGATGAGCAAGGAGTTGTCACCAGGAACAAAGCCAGATTAGCAGCTCAAGGATACACACAGATTGAAGGAGTAGACTTCGATGAAACATTTGCGCCTGTGGCTCGGTTGGAATCCATCAGATTGTTGCTAGGAGTGGCATGTTTGTTGAAATTCAGACTGTTTCAAATGGATGTCAAGAGTGCTTTTCTAAATGGGTATCTTAATGGGGAAGTCTATGTTGAGCAGCCTAAAGGGTTTATGGATCCAAACTTTCCTGATCATGTTTACAAGCTGAAGAAGGCTCTATATGGGCTGAAACAAGCTTCACGAGCTTGGTATGAAAGACTGACTAAGTTCTTAGTTAACAATGGGTACAGGAAAGGTGGTATTGATAAAACTCTTTTTGTCAAGGAGAAGGATGGGAAACTAATGATTGCTCAGATTTATGTAGATGATATTGTGTTTGGCGGGATGTCGAATGAAATGGTCCAACATTTTGTCACTCAAATGCAGTCTGAATTTGAGATGAGCTTAATGGGTGAATTGACCTACTTCCTTGGATTACAAGTCAAGCAGATGGAAGACTTCATTTTTATTTGTCAGAGCAAATATGCGAGGAACATTGTGAAAAAGTTTGGGCTAGATAATGCCAAGAATAAGAGGACTCCAACTCCTACTCACTTGAAGTTATCCAAAGATGAAAAGGGAGTGGATGTTGAACAAAGTCTGTATAGAAGTATGATTGGCAGTCTGCTATATCTTACAGCAAGTAGGCCTGACATCACTTTTGTTGTTGGTGTGTGTACAAGATATCAAGCAGAACCCAAGGTCAGTCACATCAATCAAGTGAAAAGAATTCTAAAGTATGTGAGTGGTACATGTGATTATGGGTTGCTTTACTCCCATGACTCAAGTCCCATTTTATTAGGATATTGTGATGCTGATTAGGCTGGAAGTGCTGACGATAGGAAGAGTACCTCTGGTGGATGCTTCTTTCTAGGAAATAATCTTATTTCATGGTTTAGCAAGAAGCAGAATTCAGTATCCCTTTCTACTGCTGAAGTTGAGTACATAGCAGCTGGTAATAGTTGTGCGCAACTGGTATGGATGAAGCAGATGCTGTCAGAGTATAATGTCACACAAGATGTCATGACACTATTTTGTGACAACCTGAGTGCTATTAATATTTCCAAAAATCCCATTCAACATAGAAAGACAAAGCACATTGACATCAGGCATCACTTCATCAGAGAACTTGTGGAGGACAAAGTCATAACTCTTGAGCATGTGAGCACAGAAAATCAGCTTGCTGACATATTTACCAAGGCTCTGGATGCAGTTCAGTTTGAAAACCTAAGGAGCAGACTTGGGGTGTGCATTCATGAAGACCTATAGCAATCAATGTGCTTTCTGGCTGCCAGACTGAATAGACTAAAGGAGGTTCTGGTAGTGCAGTGTGTGAATGAAGGGAAAATGCTGAAGTCTGTGCATGACATTTGGGCATGTAATGTGGTGTGCATCTACTTTCTGATGCAGTTTACTCTGGATTCTTTTTACTTTGACTTGTTCTACTAGTCTTTGTCATATTTATGGCTAAAAGGGGGAGTAGTATGTTGTGTATGTTGTGTGATTGCTTGTGTGGGGAGTGTGTGTGTTGCAGGTGCAGCTGAGGTTGCTGCTGTTGAGGGGGAGTTGCTATGATGAGATGTTTGCTGGACTGTGTGTGTATATGCAACTGAGGGGGAATGCAGCTGAGGGGGAGTTTTTTTGTGTGTGCAGCTGAGGGGGAGTTTTTTTTGCTGCTATTAACGGTGTTTTCTTCCGCTGCTGATACTGATGGTATTTAAGTGTGTGTGGAGTTTTAGCCAAAAATAAGCCAAAGGGGGAGATTGTTATTTCCTTGGTTTTATGGTTGGCATTATTTTGCTAAAGCTCATGTAGCAACAGATGTTGAATGAAGATTACTCTCTGTTCAACATGTCGAATGAAGATGTTCCATGACTGCTCATAGGACATCGCGCTGTGAAGTCAGGTTTTATTGCAGATTCTGTTACAATGATTTGTAACTGAATATTCTGTGAATAATTGGTTATCCTATGTGGCATCCAAAGCTTTTTTGGATTAGGGTTATTTGTTGGTTTTCGGATTTGCTGCTATTTCTAATTATGGAGACATAATAGGAAACTTTGGATTGAAGACCTATTTTATTGGAGTTATTTTTGCAGATTTGTGAGCATTCTAATTGCTGCATCTTTGAAGCCCAAATTCAGTCCAGATTTCAAGCTATAAATAGACTGATGTAAACCTAGTTTTAGGTGTCGAACTTACATGTATTTTTAGGGTTGTGTGCTTGTGTTTTGTGAGCCTAACTGGTATCTTATGATAACAGTATAAGGACTGTAGTGTAAGTTGTGTAAGGTTGCTCATAAGCTTTTAAGCATTGAGTAGCTGTGTGTTAATTCTCATAAGCTGTGAAGTATTGAGAATTTGTGTTTCGACCATTGTTATTTATCTTGTAAGGAACCAGTCACGGGTTGTGATTGAAGAGGGATTTGATGAGGGCCTCATACCTAGGGGAGTCTTAGGTAGAAGTCATAGGAAGGGTAGTGATTAAGTGAGCTGATTGAACTGGGTGTGGTTATCAGTGAATTGATACTATCGAATATTGATTTCATCCCTGGCTTGGTAGCCCCCAGATGTAGGATAGTTGGATCCGAACTGGGTTAACAATTTCTGGTGTTCTTTACATTTTCTGCACACTTTTATTTTGAACTTTTTCATTGTTGTTGTATATCAGTGTCTCGACATCTCGATAGGACATCTGATATATAGGCCAAAATTTCAGTTCTTCATTAATGATTGTTACAACATCCACATGCTCCTCAGGGGAGGGTTCTATAGGTGTCAGTGTAAGTAGTAAGATTTGGGTCTCCAATGCCTCGGTGTGAGTCACGAGGGACTCGACCATAGTGTTCATCTGCCTAAGGGTTTCATGAGTATCGAGATGTTGTCTTCTAAGCTCTTCATTATGGAGAGTTTGGGTCTCCACAAAGTGCTCCATCATAGATTCTAACCTAGAATTAGTTGTTGTTTCAATGAAATTCTCCATTAATGTTTCAAGGTTGGGATTGACGGATTCTTGTGGTTCCTCAAAATATTGGGAGTGGAAATTTTGGTGGAAATGAGTTAGTTCGCGTGGAAATCCTCCATTATTGTTTTGAGATCAGAATTATGTGATTCTTGCGGTTCCTCGAAATTTTGGGAATGGTAATCGTAGGAAAAATTTGGTTGCAGTTCCTCAAAATATTGGGAGTATTACAGTTGGTAGTTGTAGAGAAAATTTGGGTGCGGCTCCTCAAGATATTGTAAGTGGTTATTATAGAGAAAATTTGGGTGATACATATTTTTTTAATTTTTTTTTATGAGTGCCTTAGTCTATACGGTGCAACAACGGAAAAATAATATTGACTGTTGGTCCCCGGCAACGGCGCCAAATACTTGATGTGTCTGCAAGTGCACGAAAATATCGAAGTAATATAAAAGATTGTCGAACCCACAGAGACCAATGTCAACCTACCGTAATCTATCGTTACTTTTTAAAGCTAAGGCTAATGAATGATTGATTAAGGGGAAACTAAGACTAAAACTAGAATAAAACTTAGAAAAATATGAAAGAAAAGAGAGAGACCGGAATATGAATTCCGTGTACCTCAGGCACTCAGCAATTGGTTGGCGCTAATTTACGTATGTTCCGTAGAAAATATTGGTTTAAAGACTCCGCCTCACACTCTTGCGTTATTGACTAAAGCCACATCTCCTAACCACTGGATTTTGCTCACTCTCGCCCGTTTTAATTAGAAAACGTATTTTGAAAATCAATTAGATCCTAATCGATACCTAAAGCGCTCTCGCTGTTTTTAGGATCAATGCCCCATTCCCACTATTTGGTTCGATCCCCACGCTCTCGCAGTGCCGGCTCTAACCTTTATTGCTTCTCACTCTCGTGACGAAACAGTGTTAAATAACCTCTCACTCTCATGACGAAGTTATTTAAATTAAACTTAGAAACAAAGACCAAAACTGAATTTATTATAAGTTAACGCTAATTTAATTACCGAGTCCCGTCGGAACGACGCTCCTCACAAACCGGACTCTAAACATTTAGCCGGACATAGAATTAAATGAAAACAACACAGACATGATAAGTAAATTTGAAAGCATTACGATAACTAGTGTAGGAAAACGATAAACAATAATAATAAGCAATGCAATAAAGAACCTGTAAAGACTCGAAGCAGAATGTGGAAAATAAAGAACTTGAATTAACTTAAATAATGACGACAAGCTTTGATCCAAGCATTACAAATTAAAGGCCTAAATACTAATGGTGTGGTAGTTCCTCAATGTGAGATAACTACCACTTTTACAACGGTAATTTACTGCCTAAAACTATGAACAGCGCTTTCGCGCACAGAAACTTGGATGCCTCAAAATAACAAGGGAAATCCTATATATAGAGGGAGATTACGTTCTGTAACTTCCATAGAGCATAAGTGAGTGGTGGAGAAAGTGGGAGGTTGGAGAAGTCTTCAGAGAAAATGTAAACGTGTGAAAGTTGATCCTCTAAAACTTCGTGACCACGTTTCTGCTCAACGTATTAAACCTGTTTTGGACGCATGACGATCGTGAAGCTTGTGTTACGCTCGTGATGAATTTTGTGTCTGCCACAGTCGTGGTGGACCTGCCACGGTCTTCACACCAGCAGAATTTGGATTATGCTGTTTTCTGCTCTTTTCTGCATCTTTTCTTCCTCGTTTTGCTTCTTTTCTCCACTTTGCATACTTTTAACTTGGAAATAGAAATACCTGCAAAAACACTTAAATATTCTCGAGAAAATCGGATATTAGACGAAAACGATATAATAATTGAATGTAAATCAAGGCCAAAATACGATACATTTTCGTGTTATCAAGTATGATGTGTATCCTCTCTAACAAAGATGAGATATGCCATTTGGAGATGATAAAAGCTCAAAGATCTCACCCATTGGGGTATTATGCTTCAGAATTCCAAAACCCTAGCTTGCACTGGTTAGGAGAATATAAATTTCTTCAATCTTCTATTGAATTCCCATCTTGTGACACCTTGAGGACGCAAATGAGATGAATTTAGGTAAGAAAAGCCCTTGTGCCTTATTTGGGAAAACTTTTCTCTTGTCCTTTTCCTTTGAGCTGCTTATGTCTTGAGACACCTGATCCCATGCCTTGCAACCAATGATGTATATGATTTAGTATGACCTAATATGAAATGAAAATAAGTGAAACATAAGCCAATTATTGAGAAAAATAAGAGGGCAAATTTTGGGGTATTACACCTGGTTCCATAAACTACGGAGCTCTGGCTTCCTCATTGCACTATGAGGGTACGTAGGCACGATGGCCCCAATCCTCCGCGAGCACATTCTTTCTTTCTTTCTTTCTTTATTTATTTTCTCCTCTCGCTCTCTTCTTTTAGCTAGAAGCCTTTAGATAGATAACCCATCTAAGCCTAGAAGCAAGCGAAATGGTTTCCGTCGAGTACGACGAATGCGTTAGGTGCTAGTACCATCCTTTCGCATAACCGACCCCCGTTCCTGTTTCTCTTCCCCTTGGGTTTTATCGATATTTTTCCTGTCCTTTGGGACTAAATAAAGTTCGGTGGCGACTCTATGTTATCTCTGAGTGTTCGATTCACTCAGGTATAAACCAGCCATCTTCAGAAACTTTCTTGATTTCAAGTGCTTGCTCGCAAGTAGAAAGTGTTTGTTTTGAAAATGATAATGCTAATGCTATCCATATGTCAGTTTTGAAATACAAGTATGTTCACTAAGATTATGACATATAGTGAATGGATCACCATTTAGAATGCCATGTCAATACCAGCACAAATGATAAGCAAATCTTTAAGAGTCAGCTTTGACATGATCCCATTGTAGTATACTTTTGAAATAAACCCTGCTTCAATTAGGTCTTTTGAGGGTTGTAACGTGGCCTGGTTCACGGTTTCAGAAAGAAAGGATATAAGGCTCAATATTTATTTTAACCCACCCATTCTCCTTGATGTTTTCCAGTCCTACATTCAGCTAGTTTGACATAAGCGTTCATCTTTCAAAGAGGGTTTTGAATGGTAGATGTGATGGTAGAGAAACCGACGAGGGTTTTGGAGCGGTAGTCACTCACCTTTTGTTTTTCTCACATGTGATCACACGAACTTGTTCTTATTGAGGATTTTTCTCTTTTGATTCTCTGTTTTGTTCTTTTTGTTTTCCCTAATTTTTGCGTAGATTGATTATTTTGAATTTGCAGTCTACCGGGATGCCCTAATTTTTGCCTATGTCATTTATTTTTGACTTAGCGGGCTTCTTTTTTTCCTTTGCTGTTGTGATTTTGATTTTTTTTGGAACAAGTCGTGCGACATTTGTTTGTTTTGACAGGGTTGTGACTACCTCTCTCCTTTGATCGGTGAGGTATATCCATTGTGGATTTGTGATTTTCCAACCTCTCATGAGGGATAGGATGTGGTTGATCCGCGGATGGGGTACTCCTTTTTTTAAATTTGAACGCAAGGTCAAACTAACTGAGAACTACCCTGCCCTTGGTTAAGATTGAGTTTTTTTTTGTACAAAAAGAAACTCCTACTTCAAGGCCCAAAGGGGTTGACTAGGGATTATCTTCCTTATAACTCCAGTATTTGGGAGTTTGAACAAATGCCTTACATCGTCAGCAAAGTTTTATTCAAAAGCATACAAATAGTAATCTCGTGTCTTTTAGTTTCATCATTATCTTTTTGATTTTTCTTAATCAAATGTGTGATACAGATAAAAAGTATGAGTGAACACGAATGAATTTATTCAAAACATGCATATTCATTTCATTATTATTATCATTCGAAAACAAACAAGTTTTACAAGTGAACAATGCTAGACAAGCAAAAAGATTACAAATGGAAATGATGGAATGACATAATGATTTCCGATGTTGAGGAAGTACTCTCAGGCTTGATCAATTATTTCTAGAGATGCTTTTGCAGTCTAGGCCCCTACACGGACAAGGGATTTCTGTTCACCCACAGTTTCTCATCTTGAACGATTAAGTGCTTCTTTTCGATCAATTGTTGGACTTTAGCTTTGAAAGGGTTGCAATCCTCGGTCGAATGCCCAATCGACCCAACATGATATCCGCATTGTACATTGGGATCATACCCAGGTGGGAATGGTTCTGGCAGAGGCTTTAGCACTTTGGGAACTGTAGTGGAAAAAATCGTGAGTGTAAGCTATTGATTAACTTAACTCAAAAAGAAAGAGTCGCCACCGCACTTTTATATTATCCAAAAGGAAAGGAAAAAGAGCGAACAAAACCTACACAAGCTCTAAAACAAGAACAAGTGAACAGAGACTGGGTAAGGGGGTTGGTTACGTTAAGGGAAGGTGTTAGCACCCAAAACGTCTATAGTACTCTATAGGAACCCTTTGAAATATTTACGCTTTTTGGTTTAAAAAGGGTGTTTGAAAAGAGATTGAGGAGATGAGAAGAGAAATTGTTTTTAAGATTTTTTGTGTTTGGAGAGACTTGTCGCCTCATGCCTACGTACCCACAAAGTGCAATATAGGATCAAAACTCCGTAGTTCGTGGTACAAAGAATGAAATTTGTTTGTTTTGGTTGATTTTAAAATGTAAAGACAAATCGTCATTTCCAAGCGAATAATTCCGCTTAAAGAAATGAATCATGTCTAAACTTATGAAAAAGTTTTAAAGGAAAAGTGCATAAGGCACAAAAAGAGTTTTGATGAGTTTGAGTGTTTTTTATAGTCTTTTGAAAAAGGAGTCTATATGCTTATGTAGTTTAGCATTTGTTAAGAAATGAAAAGAAAAGAGAAAAATCACTTGACAAAGTCAAGGTTTGATTATGAAAGAGGTGATAGTTTGAAATCAAAGAAGTTTTTGAAAAAGGGAGAAAGTTTTGAAAATTGAAGAATGGGTGGAGAAGAAGTGATTATCCTAATGCATAAAGTAAAAGCTAAGGATAAGAATGATCTAACCACAAATGTAGTTATCTTCACCATAAACCAAGCAAAAGCACAAGGCTTCAAAGTCTTCAAACACTAATTCCAAAGCAAAGGGAGAAGGTCCTAGTTCTAAGTTCAAGGATCCAAGAATAGCATTGAAGTCCAAGGTCTAGGTGCAAAATTCCATGTCCATTGCAAAGGATAGTAACCATAGTCAAAGATTAGAAACACAAGTTTTTTAGATGTTTTGGCCTTTATTAATGTTTTTTGGTCCAAGTGGACAAAAAGAAAAAGGCGTAAGCATAAACATGTGTCCAAGTGGACAAAGGAAAAATCGCGGAAGCATAAACATGTGTCCAACAGACAAAGGAAAAATTGCGGAAGCATAAACATGTGTCCAACGGACAAAGGAAAAATTGCGGAAGCATAAACATGATATGATATGATAATAATGACATAAAGCATAAAAAGTAAAGAGAGATTGGGAGCGAGAAGGAAGCATAAAGGTAAAGTTAGAAGTTAGTGATTAGTTGTTAGAGTAAGTGATCAATAATGATTGAATAATGCAGTTAGGTCAAGGTTAATGAAAACTCATTAGAGGATTGATAAGACCAAAGCCTTCTAACAACAAGTTTCATAAGTATTGAACCAAAAGACAAATAAGCAACCATCCTTGATCGGTTTCTGATACGGGGCATATGTTGCGCTATATTAAGCAATCGCCGAGTAATTTACGGAGTAATTACCCTACAATGAGGCCGCTCAATAGATCTTTGTGCTAATGCATGCTAGATGAACGATATGTAGATCGTCATCCGAAAGCAATACCGCACGAAAAGAAAAGAAGGTAGCGATCTAGTCATGATCAAAATTCAACAAAGGAATTCTATGATCCATAAGACTTTCATCGATCAAAAGAAAGGAGAAATAGATGAAGAAAAAGCCAAATTAAACCACAAAATTGTGTGATCTAAGGCTAAGAATAAAGGGAAGGGGTTAGGAATGAAGAAACAACCAAAACAGCCCCAAAAATAGGTGAAAAACACCATTCTGTTCAGTACGAATCGATTACACCAGTGTCCAAATTGATTGCACACTGACAGATTGCAAAAACAAGGCAAAAAATAGCACAGTGCAATCTATTGCATGAAAATGTAAATCGATTGCACCCTGCTGTGACAGCAAAAATTCAGCAAAATTCAGCATGATCATGATCTAAAATTTTCTTCAAACACCTCAAGATCATGGAATCAAAATTGTACGAAAATTCAAAGCAAATAACAACAAATACCTGTAATTAAACACAATTACAAGATCCAAAGGATCAAGTAACAAGAATCATCAAAGATCTACATTGTGGATGATGAAGATGAAGCTTCAACAATGGTGAAAGATGAATTACCACTTCAAATCTGAAAATTCCTTCAAATTGCTTCAAGATCCACACACCAAAGCCTTGATCTACAAGAATTAATGAAGAAAACAAGTTTGGATGAAGGTTTAGCTCAAAGATTAGTAAGTTCTAATGATGAACTTACTAACTTTCAATGGAAGAAAGAGCTTTGGTGAATTTGGTAGTAGGAGAAAATTAAGAGAGTCAAGAAGAATTTTGACAAGGTGAATTTGGCTATCAAAAGCTTGAATAATGAATGAAATGAGGGTTCTATTTATAGAGTTTAGGCTTGGAAATTTTGGTGGATTGGAATTTGGTTTGGAAATGAAAATTAGGCTTGGAATTTGAATTTGGAGGGAAAATCAAGATCAAGTGGTGATTAGTGAAGGTGTATGATGGGAATTAATTGTGATTATGTAGGGGAATTATTTTTGGGTGATCTAGAATATTCTCAAATGATGAAATTGGTGCCAAATGCTTTAAAATTTGAAAAATGCTGATTTTGGCCAATTCTGTCCTTGTGCAATCGATTGCACTGTAGCGCGAATAGATTGCAGTGCTGAAAACTTCAAAATCAAGGCAAAAAATGCATGGTGAAATCGACTGCACAGTTGAAAAACTTGAAAAATGCCCTGTTGACTGAATTGTGCAGGCTCTGGCTCGATACTTTTTGCTTGTCAAAGAAGGCATGGAAACAAACACATGAACCTTGTGTAGCGAGCGATTTTGGAAGCGGTTCTTAAGCGCTGGTCGCTCTCTGCGGTTTGAGCTTTGACTACAGGTCGATTCATTTTTTATCCTATTGTGAGCTGAATAAGGAAGGGAAATAGATGTCTCCAATTAACCCTGCTTTGCATACTGAGTTTAAACAGCGATCTGTTAGGTTACGGATGCTATCAATGTGGGGGGGCCTTTGTACTAGTTATTTGTATTTTCGCCAATACGGTTCTCTTTCTTTCTTCTTCTTTTTTTTTACCTGTGCAGAAGGTTTCTGGCGGGGAACAAGGATTAGGATGTTAGGACTGATGCTTTTGAATTACTGCTTTTAATTGATGGAGATATGGGATTTGGTTTTTTTTTTTTTGTTGATTGTGCTCGCTAAGATCTTTTCTTTCGATCTTATGCCTATGTAATCCCGTTTACCGAAACAGGGAAATCAGAGCGTTCGTAGTTCCTCCTATTCTATGGGAGGAAATGGGTGTTTTTGGTGTCTTGTTTAAAGCCCAAGACGTGAAGCGAAAGGTGGTTTGTATCTTGTTCAAAGCCCAAGATGTGAAGCTGAAAAGTCTATTTGTGTCTTGTTCAAAGCCCAAGACGTGAAGCTGAAAGACCTCGACTTTAGAGAGAATTTGTCATCTCTAAAGAGGGGGAAGGAGAATTACTTTAACTGGGATACGCGGATCCGAGCAATGCCATAATTTCCGAAGAAAGGGTTTTAACCTGAAGGAGAAGACTTTAACTCAGTGTAGAGCAATGACATCTTTCCTTAGGAATTTCTCATACTAAAAGAGGGACAGTGGCATGGATATAGATGATCTAGAGGCTTGCCGCTTACAGCGATTAGATGAAAGGAAAGGAGTTATTTTTTGTTTGTGTACTGTGAACGAGGCACAGCTTTGATGCTAAAAGGTTGATTGGATCAACCAGTGGTTTTCTTATACAAAGCCTAAGAGAAGGCTAATTTCCGCTAGGAAAATCATTATACAAAGCCTAAGAGGAGGCTATTTTGTGTCTCGTACAAAGCCCGAGAGAGAGGCTAAAAGTTTTTGACCCGACGATAGAGTCTTTGTGTCTTGTACGAAGCCCGAGATAGAGGCTATTGTTTGTTTGACTCTACGAGGGAGTCTTTGTGTCTCGTACGAAGCCCGAGATAGAGGCTAAAAGTTTTGACTCAACAAGAGAGTCTTTGATACTCAACAAGAGAGTGTTTTTGTATCTCGTACGAAGCCCGAGATGGAGGCTAAAGGTTTGTTTCAGTTGAATGACAGATCCAATATACTGATTTTAAAAGAGAAAATCAGTTCTTATATGAGCAACACTGTACTCAGGGATTTAATTTGAGGATCAGGGATATTTCCTTCTCTTTGAGGAAACGGGAAATCCAAAGGGTATTGAGACTGTCCGAGTCTGCGGGTTTCCTTCCTATTTAACGAAGGGGTCACTTGAGAATGTCTTTGAGACTCAAGGAAGTTAGACTGTCCAAGTCTAGAGTTTTTTTCTTTTGTACTATGCTTTGAGAAACAGTAGTAGACTCTATGAAAGGACTGTTCTATGAGGATGACTAGGTTCTGTTCCTATACCTCTAGGAGGTCGTCGGGACAATTTGTACGAAGCCCAAGAGGAGGCTGGAAACTTTTAAGAAGCCGACGGGTCCTTGTACGAAGCCCAAGAGGAGGCTATCATTCCCGAAGGAAGAGATCATTATACGAAGCCTAAGAGGAGGCTGTGAATACTTCTAAGAAGCCGTAGTGTCCTTGAATAATGCCCAAGAGGAGGCCGATGCTTTTAAGAAGCCCGTGGGTCTATCATCTCCTTTCCATTAGGAGAGATAACTCTTTTAAAGATAAAAACCACTGGTAAACGTGCGAGGTTTACTATCCAACGATTTTTAGCTTTTGAAGAGGGTTCCTTAGTTAAGGTCCAAGATTATGACCGTAGTGGGTACCCAAACCCCGAGACATTCAAGGCATGCTATCCACAAGGAATAGATCAAGTCAGGAAAGTTCGAGAATTTGGAAGAAACTCAAAGATGCCATTCACGGAGAATACATTCATCTTGGGGAGTAAAGCTTTTTGACGATTCCTAAGGAGGACAGCCGAAGAGAAGACTGTATCTGGTGCTCCTATTGGGGATCTAGGCGTCTATTTCTACGAATAAATGAAACGGCGTCACCTAGTTCTAGACGTAGTTGCCGGGGAAACTCGAAATATCTATACTATTATTACACAGTAGATATGAGTTTATGAAAGGAGACTTACAGTGAGCAGCCCCACAATACAGTTTATAATATGAAAGGAGTAAATGAAAGCGATAACCACTTACTCGGTTGTAGTGCTTCCATGCTGTTTGGTTAGTTGTTCAACAAAGAAAGATTGAAAACAACAGTATATTCAAAATCAAAGGAGAAAGTGCTTTGAAAAAGAAAGATTTGGGGCTTACAGCTCAAGGAGAGGCCCAGGATTTTATCAGTGAGCGCACTGTTTGACTTTGTACAGCGGGACTTATACAAGTGACTGGGGCCCAAAAAGGTTTTCTGTACAAAGGGATGGGTCTTACACTCTCTCAAGAGGCCCAAAAAAGGTTTAAAGAAAAGAGAGGGGCTTATAACACGAGGGTAGGCCCAAATGATTTTTCGTTTAAAAATGGCGATCGCGCCGAGGTTTTCTTTTAACGCAGAGGGACTTATACAATAAGTGAGGCCCAAAATGTTTTGGTTAAAAGGGGGATTGGGTCTTACACTCTAATAGAGGCCCAAAGTGTTTTGAATGGGTCTTATAGCTCAAGGAGAGGCCCAGATGATTTTTATTTTAAAACGGGCGACGATCGCGCCGTTTACTTGTACAGAGGGACTTATACAATGAGTGAGGCCCAAAAGTTTTTGTACAAGGGGGGATGGGTCTTACACTCTCTCAAGAGGCCCAAAAAGTTTTAAAAGTGATTTATGAGGGTTGAATTAATCCAAAACCCTAATTTGTTTTCAAAATGTATTTAATTGAATAAAAATTCAATTAAAATGATCAAAAATTGTTTAACACAGGGAAAACAAATTGTGATCTTGGATTAATGCTTCAAAAATTAAGTATTGACCTACAAAATAATTAGAAAGCATTAAAAGTTGCAAAATCAATGTAGAAAAAATATTTAAAATGTCAAAAACAATTAAAATATTAATTCTTTGTAAAAATATCAATTATGTGAAATAAATAATATTTTTGGGATTTTTTGTGAAAATAAAATATTTTAACATTTTTGTGAATTATTAAAAAAAGAATCAACTCAAAATCATTAAAACTCAGAGAGAAATTAATTTTTGAATCAATTAAACAAAATCACAAAATTCAAATATTTGAATTTCTAAAAATGGCGCCAAGAACAAGCTGAAGAACACGCGCGTGTTCTTGGTTTCTCAGATTTGCATTTTCTATCCAATCTCCATGAATACGTAATCATATCATGCAATCCACATATAATTATGCTCGCCTCAACCTCACGATCATGTCTATGTACTTTAATTTCATTTAAATTAAACATACAACAAGAAATCACGAAGAGACCTCAAGAACCCTAATTTCTGCATGAAGGCTAGGATTTTTGATACACGATTCAAACAATGCAATTAATTGAGGGAAAACATTCCATGCATGATTATGAACATATGGCCAAATTATTGTGCGAGGAATATGCATAGATTGAGAGATGACCAAGTATGTGCTTACCTTCAAGTCGTGACAGCAAGTTCAAAGTGATTTTTGATTTGGAGGTGTTACAGATGAGTGGTGATGATCTGAACAGCTTCCCTACACCCTATGGATTGTGTTTGGATGGTTGGACTTGAAATTGGCTGGATCATTTTGTGGTACCTCAGCTGCACTTTGGTTAAAACCTTGAGCAACCAGCTGGTGATTTTGTGAAATTGATGTTTCAGAAGTAATCTAAGTGTTTGATCAGCTCATATGTGATGTATGTGATGTGTGTGAGTGATTGGTTTGATTGGAATTGCTCTCAAACTCAAAACCCGATAGCTACCTTGCTAAGAAAGGCATTTTTGCCAAGAGAAAGAGATTTTGAGGAAAGCATCTGTTAGATGGCTTTGGTGTACTTAAACTGACCACAATTGAGCTCTATTTATAGTAGAGCAAGTTTGTTTTGGGATCCACAGTGAATGGCAACTGCAGCAGGTGTTTCCTCAATGTTGGCCAATAGAAATGCAAGTCTCCTCTAGCCATTGCCTAGAGGTTAGGGCACAGAGCTATGGTCCCCTTGGTCTTGGATAAGTCTTGACTGATTTCAGATGAGAATGGCTCAGTCCATGCCACCTTGATGGTTTCATTGAATGCCTCATTCCAAATTTGAAGTCTTGTCCCTATTTTGGCCATTCTAGGTTCAACATGATATTTCTTGTTCCATGGACTTTGGAGGCTTGGCTCAGTGATTGTCCCCTTTAGATTCAATCCTCTGAGGTGTCCAAGTGGATAGGAGCAATTGAATTTGGCTGATTTTGGCAAATCGACCAAAGTTGCAAATTCTGCCTTGCCTTGACAGATTTCAACAAGGCAACTTGGCAATGTTGTATCTCATGGTGTAGGTTGAATTTGGCAATGTTCTTGGCCATTTTGGAAAGCTCTTACATGATACAACAACTGTTTGAACAAGTTTGGTTTTGATCTCTTTTGATTCCAAGTGAAAAATCCCCCTACATTTGGCAAAAAGTGAGGCAAAATCTGACTTAGTGAAAATTTCACTAAGTGTTGGAAAAAGTGACATTTTCACTTTTCAGCCACTTTGATCACTCCATAACTCAAAATCCTTAATGAATTGGAATGACTTGTAGTTGAAGTTTTTGTAGGTGATAATGAGGGCTACAAATCCATCTTTGGATGAGAAAAAATGGCCTTGTGGTTTAGGAGTTATGGTCCTCCAAAGTTGGTACCTTTGCCACTTTATTTTTAACTTAGAAAAATTTCTAAGTTTTATGGTTACGCCTTTTACAAGTTATCTCACTTTTCTTGATTTTTCTTGATGAATGATGATTCAAATCATACATTAACATCATTTTAGGGTTAAAAATCCATTTTGGTGAAAAATCTCAAAAAGTCAAAGTTGACTTTTGTGCACAGTTGACTTTTTATCAAATGAATTCCAAACTGTGCAATTCTTCAGGAAATCATGTCCTTGACCTAAATCAAACTTAATGGACATGTTCCATGGGTGTCATAGGGTATATTCAATCATGTATTAGGGTTTGGGAGCATGTCCTGGTCAAAAGTCAAAGTTATAGTTGACTTTTCTCTTAAAACCCTAATTGTGGTGCAGATGAAATTGAGACTTGTTGCTCAAGCTTCTTGGATCAATCCATGGTTCTAAATGGATCAATATGGTATATTAGAGACCCTAAAATCATGTCTTGAGGTCTTGGCTCATGGTTTGTCCCAAAAGTCAACTTAGGGGTGAATTAGGTCAAGAAACCCTAATTCCTGATTTTTGATGAATGCATCCCCTGAGGCAAAATTGACTTGATGCATGGGTTCATGAGGTTCCATGAAGTATATTAGGTCATGTTTTGGATCATTGCCTTGTGCCCAGATGAAAATTTCCATCTGGAGGCCCTGGTCGACCAAAACCCTAATTTGGTGACACTGTCGATCTTGAGACTTGATCCACCTAGAAGGGAGCAGCCTTGTGCTTAATCCTTGAAGTGGGAGTCCTTTTTGATCCATTGTGGATATTTAAGAGATTAGACAAGTTGAAGATCATGTCATTTCTTGATTGATCCTTTGTCTAAGCACTCAGAGAGGGCTTGAAACCCTAATTTTGATTGTATTGGATGCTCACCCATCTTTGGGGAGACTGATGAAGCATGATGCTCATCCACATTGTGATGATGATTTTCACAATGATGGGAAATCTAAGTGGTCAAAATTTGGGGTATTACAGATGCCCCTATTTAATCTTCTTGGACCCGAAGGTGTGAATGACGAAGGGATTCGGGCATTCGGGGTGCAAGAGGATTAAATATCGGAATACCCGAAATTTTGATGGCGGTTATGAATGGTAGCTTACGCATTCATCTTCTTTAGCTAAGCAATGATGCTTAGAAAAGGTAAACTTCCCCTCGATCCTGGTCTCCTACCAAGGACTGGTCTCAGTTTCTTTTGAAATAAACTTTCCCTCGATCCTGGTTTCCTACCAAGGAACTGGTCTCAGTTGTGGAAAAAAACTTCCCCTCGATCCTGGTTTCCTACCAAGGAACTGGTCTTAGTTTCTGATTTAAACTTCCCCTCGATCCTGGTTTCCTACCGAGGAACTTGTCTTAGTTTCTTTTGAAATAAACTTCCCCTCGATCCTGGTTTCCTACCAAGGAACTGGTCTCAGTTGCTTTTGTCAACTTCCCCTCGATCCTGGTTTCCTACCAAGGAACTGGTCTCAGTCTCTTTTGAAATAAACTTCCCCTCGATCCTGGTTTCCTACCAAGGAACTGGTCTTAGTTTCTGATATAAACTTCCCCTCGATCCTGGTTTTCTACCAAGGAACTGGTCTAAGTTTCTTTTGTCAATAAACTTTATTGACAAGGGATGCTATGCGTAGCGGTTTTCCTTCAAACTTCACGCCGAATTTTCCTGGGGAGATGCCATTTTAGTAGGAAATGTTTTGCTGTCAGACTTGCTGGGGAACCCAGTCGTCTGAGTTGTAGAGTTGTACAAACTAATCTGTTAGAGACGCCATTTGTTTCTACTGGGGAAAGCGAGTCTCTTGAGAGACTGTTTTCGTTTGGGGTTACATCATACTTTTCTCGGGATCTTCCCGGAGAAATGCCATATGATGGGATCCAATTTTGAGGTGCCAATGACCTTCTCATCAGTGGTTTTTCGGAGCAAAACTGGCGTGCTGCCGAATCTCTGATCACGAGGTTTTCTCTGTGGATTTTCCTTAATCCGGGAAAGCAAGGATATCATCTTCAATGGCGAAGAGTGATGCTTATTGAAAGTTTTCTCTGGCTTTTCAGAGGTTCAAGTTATCAAAGTGGTCAAGGACCAACTTCTTTCCAGAATTAAACTAGAAGCGAGGTTGTTCAGACACAGTATTTCCTGACGAGGCAAGAACTGACAACTCGATTGAGAGGACTTCTACCACTAGGGGTCAGGACCGATTAGAGTGATAGTGATGCAATATGAAATGTGAATGCAAATAAAAAATGCATGATGTATGTATGTATGTGCTGACAAAATAGACGCAACATACAGACTAAGAGATGAACACAATTGGATACTCGGCCATCGCGGGGCGAAGAAGTACCATTGATTCAAAATAGCAATTCCACCTTGCTTAGGAGAGATAGTCCCATTGGGAGCTATGTTGATCGGGCTTAGGAGATGAGAACTCGGCCGAGGACGTCAGACGAAACAAGGTCTCTGACACAGTTGATCCCTTCATTCAGGTGAACTGGTTTAGAAGGAGTACTTTGATTATGCATTTTGAAGTTCGCTTACTTCGGGAAAAGCGATCGATGTTCTTCTGATGTTCAACAGTCAAAAGAAATGCCATCTTTAATTTAAAAGCAGAAAAATTTTAACAAGTAAATTTATTTTTGTTTTAATTCAAGAATCGCTGATTAAGTTTAAACAACGTCGTTCTGTAAAGCTAAAACAAGTAAAGAATTACAAACAAAAGCACAAGGGCTCAAATTTTATTGATATGATGGAGATCAGCCAAACGCGTGATTCCAAAGAGTATATACAAAGTTAGAAAATGGTAATTTACAGGGAAAAGGGCTACGTTGAAACATAACGACCACTATCCTTCTACCAACTTTGAGTTTAGGACATCCTGAGCTTCCGTCGAAGATGACCTTTGACTGGAGATTTCCTCCGATAGATGATGTTGTAACTGCTGCTGAGGGACTTGCCTCTGTTGAACATAGTTACTTGCCATTATCCCTAATTTTTGCCTGGATTGTACTATGGGATTTCCAATCCATCGGGATGATTTTTTTTCATGTCTCTAACTTTTGCCTGGACCGCCCTTTCGGGTTTTCAATCCACCAAGACGTTTTTTTTAAGCGAAGTATTTCTTGACTACATCAACATTCGTGGGGTAGGCAAATTCCTCTCCGTCCATGGTTGCAAGTCTCAAGGCGCCGCCTGAGAAAGCTTTCGTGACCACATAGGGGCCATCATAATTTGGGGTCCATTTGCCCCGAGAGTCAGTGAGAAATGATTGTATCTTCTTGAGCACGAGGTCTCCTTTTCTGAAAATACGAGGTCGGACCTTTATGTCGAACGCCCTTTTCATTCTCTGTTGATACAACTGACCGCGGCATAGTGTCGTGATTCTCTTTTCTTCGATCAGGTTCAGTTCGTCGTGTCGATTTTGACACCATTCAGCTTCGGTGAGCTGAGCTTCCATCAATACCCGGATTGATGGGATCTCTACTTCTATGGGGAGCACTGCCTCCATGCCATATACTAGAGAGAAAGGGGTTGCCCCTGTTGAAGTGCGGATAGATGTTCGATAACCGTGAAGAGCAAAGGGTAGCATTTCGTGCCAATCTTTATAGGTTACAACCATCTTTTGAACGATCTTCTTGATGTTCTTGTTAGCCACTTCTACCGCTCCGTTCATCTTGGGTCGGTAGGGAGATGAGTTATGGTGTTCGATCTTGAACTCTGCACACAACTCTTTCATCATCTTATTGTTCAAGTTAGATCCATTATGAGTAATGATCTCGCTTGGAACACCATAACGGCAGATGATATTGTTTTTGATAAATCGGACCACCACTTGTCGGATTACATTGGCGAATGACGCTGCTTCGACCCACTTGGTGAAATAATCAATGGCTACCAGGATGAACCGATGTCCGTTTGAAGCCTTGGGCTCAATTATACCAATCATGTCGATTCCCCATATGGAAAAAGGCCACGGGGAAGAAAGAACTTTGAGATGTGATGGCGGTACATAAATATTGTCGGAGTATGTCTGACACTTGTGACACCTCCTCATATACTTGTAGCAGTCGGATTCCATGGTCAACCAATAATACCTGGCCCTGAGAATTTTTCTCGCCATTGTGTGTCCGTTGGCATGAGTGCCAAAGGATCCTTCATGAATTTCTTTCATGAGCATGTCTTCTTCTGGTCTGTCGACACATCGGAGCAAGACCATGTCAAAATTTCTCTTATAAAGAGTGTCACCGCTCAGGAAGAAGTTTCCAGCCAATCTTCTGAGGGTTTTCCTGTCTTTTCTGAGTGCCCCAGATGGGTACTCTTGTTTCTGAAGGAAGCATTTGATATCGTGATACCAAGGTCTGTCGTCTATGACTGCTTCAATCGTGAAGATGTAAGCGGGCCGTTCAAGGCGCATTATGTCGATCTTAGGTATGTCATTCCATCGACCTACACTAATCATGGAAGAGATAGTGGCTAATGCATCAGCCACGTGATTCTCATCACGAGGGATGTGATGAAAGTCGACTCTGTTGAAGAAGGGTAACAACCTCCTTGCATAGTCTTTGTAAGGAATCAATCCTGATTGGTATGTGTTCCAATCTCCTTTTATCTGGTTAATAACCAGGGCTGAATCACCGTATACGTCCAAGTTTTTGATCCTTAAATCAATCGCTTCTTCGAGACCCATGATACATGCTTCGTATTCGGCCTCGTTGTTCGTACATTTGAACATAAGTCTAGCAGTGAAAGAAATGTGGGTACCCTGAGGGGTAACAATGATTGCCCCAATTCCGTTTCCATAATGAATGACTGCTCCGTCAAAGATAAGTCCCCACTGGGAACCTGGTTCTGGCCCTTCACTGGGTAGCGGTTCATCGCAATCTTTCATCTTTAGATACATGACATCTTCGTCTGGGAAGTCAAACCCGATTGATTCTTGATCGTCAATCGGTTGATGAGCCAAATGATCGGCTAAGATACTTCCTTTAACGGCTTTCTGAGCATGGTACTCTATGTCATATTCTGATAGTAACATCTGCCAACGGGCAATCCTTCCCGTGAGAGCAGGTTTTTCGAAAACGTACTTGATTGGATCCATTTCGGAGACCAACCAAGTAGTATGACGAATCATGTACTGGCGAAGACGTTTGGCTGCCCAAGCCAAAGCGCAACAAGTTTTCTCAAGCATTGTGTACCGAGTTTCACAGTCGGTGAATTTCTGGCTTAGATAGTAAATGGCAGACTCTTTCCTTTTAGTTTCGTCTTGTTGGCCAAGTACACATCCCATTGAGTCCTCTAGGACTGTGAGGTAAATGATCAGTGGTCTTCCTTCCACTGGAGGTGATAGAATCGGAGGATTCAACAAATATTCCTTGATACTGTCGAAGGCGGTTTGGCAATCTTCTGACCAAACGCAATCCTGATTCTTTTTGAGTAACTTGAAAATCGGCGCACATGTCGCGGTCATAAGGAATATGAATCTGGAGATGTAGTTCAAACGTCCCAGGAATCCTCTGACTTGTTTTTCAGTTTTCGGAAAAGGCATTTCTTGAATGGCCTTGACCTTGTCAGGATCAACTTCAATTCCTTTCTGGCTGACGATGAACCCTAGTAATTTCCCCGAACGGACACCGAAGGTGCACTTGTTGGGATTCAAGCGGAGCTTGAATTTTCTTAGACGTTCGAACAATTTTGACAGATGTTCAACGTGCTCATCCTCTGTTCTTGATTTTTCAATCAAATCATCGACATATACCTCGATTTCTTTGTGTATCATGTCATGAAACAGAGTAGTCATGGCCCTTTGATAGGTTGCCCCGGCATTCTTCAAACCGAACGGCATTACCTTGTAACAAAAGGTACCCCATGGGGTAATGAACGAAGTTTTCTCCATGTCTTTCGGTGCCATTTTGATCTGATTATAGCCCGAGAATCCATCCATGAAGGAGAATACTTTGAACTTTGCTGTGCTGTCAACCAGCATGTCAATGTGTGGTAAAGGAAAGTCGTCCTTTGGACTTGCCTTGTTTAGATCTCTGTAATCAACACACATTCTGACCTTTCCATCCTTTTTGGGAATGGGTACGATGTTGGCTAACCATTGAGGATATTCAGATGTAGCGAGGAAACCCGCGTCGATCTGTTTCTGTACCTCCTCTTTGATTTTGATGGCCATGTCCGGGTGAGTCCGTCTCAACCTATGCTTTACTGGCGGACATTCCGATCTTAGCGGTAAGTGATGTTCCACGATGCTGGTATCCAACCCTGGCATATCCTGATAGGACCAAGCGAATACATCGGGGAATTCTTTGAGAAGCTTTATCAAACTTTCTTTGACAGTTGGACTGAGTAGTGCTCCGATCCTGATTTCTTTTCTTTCTTTTTCTGAACCCAAGTTTACCGTTTCCAACGGCTCTTTGTGAGGTTCAATGGACCTTTCCTCTTGTCTGAGTAGTCGGGAGATCTCTTCTGGAATTTCGTCGTCATTTTCTTCTTCAGCCTCGAATACCGGGAACTCAAAGTTGGGAGAAGGCATCGGATCGTATGTTTCAACGGGGTATAAAACAAGCAATCTGCATGACGTGATGATTCGTGTTTAGAAGAGATAGAGAAAATGTAAGTGTGTGCAGTGTTTTGATTTTACTGTTTGTTTGTATTTTTGAATTGTTTTTTAGGATTACCATTTTCTGAAAAAAGCAAAAAGAGAAAACAACAATTAATGCGGAAATTACAGAACGACGTTATTTTATTAATGAACAAGTCGAATCTTGAAACTACAGCCCTATAAAACAAAACTCTGTCGCTTTGGGCAAAGCGAAGAGGGAAATTTACAGAAAACGAGCCCTATCAAAACATCCGTTTCACCTGGGCAGGGTGAAAGGTTAAAGATGGCAATTACTTTGACTGGCGAACGACCTTCGGAACCTCGACGGCAACCCATTGGCGGCGAACTCCTCGGTGAATCACAAAGTCTGGCACCTTCCTTGATTTGTCTTCAGAAATAACGCTGATTTCTGGTGGAGCAGGATCATTGGAATCTGTCTCCCAGGAAGAATTGTCGTAGGAGAATTCCTCTGTTACATTTTGCATAACATTTGTGCTCTCAGCTGTATCTCCCCATCCAGTTGACTGGATATCTTCGAGCCTGATACGAGAGATTTCGGGAGCAGTGTACTTAACCATAAATTCGTATCTTCCACTTGGTTGTCCCAAAGTGTCCCACACTTCTGTAGAACTGGAGGAGTCATCCCTCTCGATGACGTTGACCTCGGGAAAAGCATAGTTGATGAATTCTAGTCTTGCAAACGTTGCGAATTCATCTTCATGTTGAGTAGTTTCTTAATGACCTGAGTGTTGATCCCATGACATGGCGGGGACATAGGTATTCTGTTCAATGACGCTCAGCTGAGTTTCATTGTTCGGCTGACTCTCTTGCCCCAAGTTTCCTGGGTAAGGCTGCCACATTGGCAGGCCATCCATCGGGCCATAGTAATTGTGGTCAAAGTTGTCTTTCATTAGAGTGTCTTCCTCTAATGAATTTGGCGGAGCACAGCATCCTTCCGGATCACAATCCCCGTAGATCATTTCGACATCTGATCTTGGTATAAATCTCGGACTTTCTGTAGGAAAGCAAAAAGGCATAGGCACCTCTTCCTGAGACATATAACCGTCCTCATTAAGATAGGACTTCCATTCTTCATCTGTGTCAGAGGGATCTTCCTCATTGATAGCATGAACTGTCTGAGACACTGGGTGAAGAAAACCTCCACTGTGGAAGAAGTTTTGAAGGGGATGAAGACTTTCATCGTTGGCGGCTGTCTGGGTACAGGTCGCAGAAAAACCAAGACCCTTCTTTGTTTTATTGTCAATAGGAATGACAAGCCGTCCCCATCCTTTTGTATCGGTACTCTCGACCGCTTTGATAGCATCGTTGTATGAAGAAATTGAAGTTCCTTCTTTGAACTGATCGTCCTTGCTCACCGATAGTGCTTGGAAATGAGTTCCAATAACCTCCTCGGGTTCCACACAAGCAGATGATGATAAGTTGCTCACAAGCAAGGCTTGTTCCCCACAAACCGTGACAAGTTGATCGTTCTTGACGAACTTTACCTTTTGGTGGAGGGTTGAAGTAACCGCTCCAGCCTGATGTATCCAAGGTCTTCCTAATAAACAACTGTATGTTGCCCGGAGGTCCATGACCTGGAAAGTGATTTGGAAAGTGTGAGGACCAATAGTTATGGGAAGATCAACTTCGCCGATAACTGTTTTTCTGGATCCGTCGAATGCTTTGACGACGACCTCGCTGACTCTCATCGGAGGGCCCTTGAATGATAATTGCATCAAGGTGGACTTCGCCATAACATTCAGGGCTGACCCTGTGTCTACCAGTACGTTGGCTAAAGCATCGCCCTGGCAGTTAACTGTGATATTGAGCGCCATGTTATGACGGCGACCCTCTTCGGGTAATTCCTCATCACTAAATCCCAAATTGTTGCAGGAAGTGATGTTAGAGACAATACTATCGAACTGTCTGATTGTTACATCCTGTTCCACAAAGGCTTGCTCCAAGACTTTCTGTAGAGCCTCTCTGTGTGCTTCTGAACTGAGTAACAGTGATAATACTGAGATCTTTGAAGGAGTCTGTAACAGTTGATCAACAATGTTATATTCACTCCTTTGGATGAGCTTTAGCATCTCATCTTTGTCTTTTGAAAAGTCAGGATTACTAGATTGACCGACTGGTGGATCAGGAATTTCTGCCTGAAGTTCCTTTTCTTTGTTGGATTCTCCAACCCCTCGGTTGAAGATTCGACCGCTCCGTGTTACACGACTGATGTCTGCAATATTCACGACGGAGGGTAATGGAATTTCCTTTCCATTCTCGATTATTGTTGCACCGTATTTGTAAGGGATTGCCTTAGCTGATTCATACGGTAGTGGCCCCGGTAGATAGATGACTATGGGAACCTTCTGATTTTTCTGACCATCATAAGTAACCTTGATCCGTTCTCGGTTGGGAACTCTAGATTCGTCAAGTAGAGGGATGATGGCAAAAACATCCCTGGTCCTGTGATGGCCAGGGATCGTGACAACATCCTCAACTTGCTCGGCAAGGTAGTTCGGCGACCAAATGATGGGTCCAGAACCCGGATATGGACGAATTTCTCCACGGTCCACCTGACCCTGAAGATCTGCTCCCACAAGGTAACACCCTTGGTTACTTTCCGAACAGACGCTACAATGATTGTAATTGTGTGGTGGCACCTGGCCATGCCCACTTTGAATACAATGTAACCTCACTAGGTTAGCTTCCACAGATCGGACATCCTGACTTTGACGCCGAGTGGGATTCCTGTTACTGATACTAATCTGCTGAGTATCTTCGTCCATATAAATTGGCATCCACCAATGATTTAACAAGTACTGAAGTGTCTCCATGACAAGGGTACAACCTCGATCGTTTTCGCAACCCGCTTTACAGCTTTGATAGTCATGTGATATTAAGAATCCAAGTCGGACCTGCTCAGCATGTAACTCTACCAGGTTGGTATTCATTACGCGGATATCGAAGATCTGAACCATATTGATTTGATAGGGATTCCTATCATGGTAGTCTTTGATCCATCTAAGATCCATCTGACGCTGGAGGGCCTCTTGTATGAAAGAGCATCCCTGTTTGTTTACCGAGCAAATCAGACAGGAACTGTAATCGTGCCGGGGCAGATTATGATACTGGCTTTGCCTTGAGTGCGTCGTCACCAAGTTGACATTAATCGCACGGATGTCGTGGTTTCGAATGACGTTGGAATTCGTGTAGACCATGTTAACTCCACGAACTCGGTGCTCTTGGATCCATCCGAGATCCATCTGTTCCTGCAGAGCTGCCTACACTACAGAACATCCCTGGTTGTCTTTAGAGCAGATATCACACTGGTGATAATTATGAGGTGGCACATGGCCATATCTACTCTGTCTACAATGCATCTTGACCAGATTGGTCTTTAACAAGAGTACATCATGAATTTGATAGACATTGTTAGTCTCTTTCTCAATCAGATTGACTGCAGCTTTCTCGTGTTGAGGCAGCGGGTTCGTAAGAACATTAGGATTCGTATCTTTGAAAGATAAGAGCCCGCTCCTAACAAGCTTTTGCACGTCGGATTTGAAATTGAGACAAGTCTCAATGTTATGCCCTGAACCTCCTTGATGATAAGGGCATGTTTGATCCGCTATAAACCAAAAAGGCGGATTTTCCGGAACTGAAAGGGGAGACTTAGTCTGAATGTGCCCCTTAGCCAGCAGTAACGGAAACAGCTCTGCGTACGTTACGGGTATAGGATCAAATCCTGGTGGCCGTATTGTACGGTTGTTGTTATATGGAGGACGAGCCTGCTGAAGAGGCTGTTGTGTCCTTTGTTGGTCAGGTTGGCTCTGCGCAACCTGAGGTTGATACATAGGAACAGGCGCGGGGCCGATAGCAGGAGTAACAGTTGCTACTGGCTGATAACGACGCCTTTGCTTTCCGAGAGAGATATTCCCAATATCTTGCTCTTTTTTCTTAGGGAGAGTACTACCGTATTTTTTAGTACCGCTCGTCGATCCAGTGTCTTTTACCAAACGTCCTTCTCGGACGGCTTCCTCAAGACGTACGCCCATGCCGACCATTTCGGTGAAATCACTGGGCGCACTGGCAACCATTCAGTCATAGTAAAATGAGATTAAGGTCTTTAAGAAGATTTTTGTCATCTCTTTTTCCTCAAGAGGTGGACAAATTTGAGCGGCAATTTCACGCCACCTTTGAGCATACTCCTTAAAGGTTTCCTTTTCCTTTTGCGACATTGATCTGAGTTGATCTCTGTCGGGTGCCATGTCCAAATTGTATTTGTATTATTAGACGAAGGCGGTACCAAGATCTCTGAATGTACTGATCGTAGTACGGTTTAAACCCATGTACCATTTGAGTGCGGCACCGGTTAAACTATCCTGGAAGTAGTGAATCAGCAGGTCCTGATTCTCCGTCTGAGCTAACATCCGCCGAGCGTACATCACCATATGACTCTGAGGGCAAGAGTTACCCTTGTATTTTTCAAAGTCGGGCACTTGGAACTTGTGCGGGACTTTCACATTTGGGACCAAGCAGAGGTCTGCGGCGTCCTTTCCAAATAGATCCTGACCGCGAATGGCTTGCAGCTCTTTCTGCATTTCCAAGAACTGCTCCTGGAATTCATCCATTCTGTCAAACATAGTTTCCTTCTTACCAAAAGGTGTCTGTGGAATCTGTCCTTCCGGGACAGTGTACACCACAGGGGGTGGTACCGTGACTACGGCAGTAAGTCTTGGTGCCTCCCGAAGTTTGTAACCTTCAGGAGTCTTGAGTATGCCCCTGGCATCTTCGCTTTCCCGAAGCTTGTAACCTTCAGGCACAGCGGCTTCTGTTGCGATTCCCTGATCTTCAGTGATCGGCGGAACATATCCTTCCGGGATATAGTTAACAGGCATGCCCCAAGGACGATCTTTCGGCATCTGATACCTAGGATCATACTTTTCTATGATGGGCGTTGGGGTGATCTCTGAGATCACAGTTCTTTGTAGCTGAGCTTCTGCCATGGCTTGCATGTCGTTACGAAGCTTTCTCATATCCTCTCTCAGAGCGTCGATCTCTTTTTTCAACTCTCTGTTTTCTTCCTCAAGATCATCCATCCTTTTCTGACGATTGGCCCGAGTATTATACGAATGAGACAGTTTGACTCTAGAATTGAGACACAAATGTGAGATTCGTAGGGAAGAAGAATACGCGATGTGAGAATGATGAATGCAATGATTATAATAATTGTTGTTTTTTGGTTTAATCAAAATAAACTTCGACAATTAGATTGCAAATATCAAATAGTGGGGAAACCCCTTTTTATTGAATTCCAAAGGATTACAGAAATGGAAATACAGTAGATTACAAAGTGCAGAAACAGAAACCTAAACTAATGGGTCCCGAGTCCTCTTCTTTGACCGGGGTGCTTGGGCCGTTGTTGGGTTGTCATTCCTTTGCCAAGTGAAAGGAGTGAGCAAATTCCTTTGGTCATCTTGATTCTCTACAGCACGCTGCTCCAAAATTTCAATCAGAGCATCTTTCTCTTTTAGTAGTTGCTGTATTTGGATACACTCTACGTCGAGGGTGCGGTACTTGTTCTTCCAAGATCTTCTTTCCTTTTGAACTTTGTTGAGAGTAACCTGAAGCTTTTCAGTTTCCGTCATGAAGTACATGACAGTTTCCCTTGGTGGAAGAATTCCGTAACGAGGATAACGCATTTTTAGCTTGAGAGCTCTGGTTTGTACCCAATGGAGATAAGGCTTCATCGAGACACAGTCCGGTTTTCCCAGAGACTCTCGTCCTTTCTTATGAACATGTTTCCAAGCATGCACTATTTTCGTCTTTAGTGCTCTGTCACTTTCTCCTTCCTTGAAGAAAAGACCTTCCAGATGAACACCCAGTGGGATGTGTCTCATCGGGTATCCAAATTGACGAAGAACTAATATTGGATGATAGTTGATTCCTCCTTTAGTTCCTATGAGGGGTACGCTGGGGAAGTTTCCAAAATGGTCAATGATTCTGATTCCCTCATAAATCCTATTACACCAATCTATATCAGAGTTGGTGAGAGACATGATCTTCTGCGACCAACGTAAGATACTCTTGCAATCCCAAAAAGCAGCAGACTTGGGCAAGTGAGAGATAAACCATTTGTAGAGCAAAGGTACACAGCATGTGATCTCCCCTCCGCTGTACAAATTTCCCAAGTGTACAGAATGATACGCATCTGCGAGCAAAGTCGGCACAGGGTTTCCAATGAGAAAAACCTTAATAGCGTTGATATCGACGAAGTTATTGATGTTAGGAAACAAAAATAACCCGTAGGTGAGCAAGACAAAGATGCTTTCAAAAGCAGTCCTGTTCCCTATACTAGCGAAGTACAGAGCTTTCTTTGTCAAGAACTGGGCTGGCAAACCTTGGATGCCACCCTTAGTGGTCATGTGAGTCCTGACCTCAGACTCGTCCAAATGAATTGCTATTGTAATAATCTGATTCTTTGGAATTTCTTCCAGTCCAGAAAATGGAGCTCGATCAGTGATGTGTAGATCAATCAGATGAGAATACTCCTCCAGCGTTGGTGATAGCTGGTAATCCGGGAACGTGAAACAGTGATAAACCGGATCGTAGAACTGAATGAGCGCGTCCATGATCCCCTTACTCACATGGACTCTTAACAGTGGTAGCAAACCACCGTGCTTGGCTCTGAAAGCCTCTAGGTTAACGATCATCCTTGCTAACCTTCTCAAATCCCCTAGTTTTGGAACCTTGAAGGTATACTGGCGAGTTCTCCTTCTACTGAAGTCCATTAGCGTAATCCTTTTCTCTGATATTTGCAATCACAGTCTTAGTTTAATTTGAAAAACAGAGAGACTAGAAGAGAAGTTTTTTGAATGTTTTAATGTTTTATTAAATGAATGCATGAATGCAGCACACAAAAACATAGAAAAAACATGGGGTCAAAGGGTCGTTGTCATGAAGTCAAGGCTCTACCCATCCCCAAAGGTTTATACTAGGGTGATTTTTGTACCTGTACTCATTATCATCAGCTCCTCCCAGGAAGGCAGACAACAAGCGGATCGCCAGCGAGTTGTGAGCAATCTTAGAGTAAGTGCCATTCACCGAGAATAGATCACCAGCCTCAAATGAGGGTAGTATCGCGTAACAACTATTTCTGATAGTTTCCGCACTACGAAAGGGTTTGGCTTTTCTAGGTGTATACTCAATCTTTCCACATACGGCATCACCCGCATTCCCATTAGCAGAAAAATAAACACGTATAGCAATTAGGAAAAGCAGTATATATTTTTGTCCTAAACATCCTAGACCTTTAAAGCTAAGAATCCTAAGTTCCTGACAGAAAATGGGTTCCCCGGCGGAAGCCCCAATATGTGGTATTCACACAAGTGAAGAGAAGAAAGAAAACAGAGACGAATAAGCCCCACGGTGGGCGCCATTTTTTCTGTTGGCGGCCACCGCCAAGAAAATGACTTACCCAAGGTTTAAATTGTAAGAAAGAAAGAATCGGCCCCACGGTGGGCGCCATTTTTCTGTAGCGAGCGATTTTGGACGCGGTTCTTAAGCGCTGGTCGCTCTCTGCGGTTTGAGCTTTGACTACAGGTCGATTCATTTTTTATCCTATTGTGAGCTGAATAAGGAAGGGAAATAGATGTCTCCAATTAACCCTGCTTTGCATACTGAGTTTAAACAGCAGTCTGTTAGGTTACGGATGCTATCAATGTGGGGGGGCCTTTGTACTGGTTATTTGTATTTTCGCCAATACGGTTCTCTTTCTTTCTTCTTTTTTTTTTTACCTGGGCAGAAGGTTTCTGCGGGGAACAAGGATTAGGATGTTAGGACTGATGCTTTTGAATTACTGCTTTTAATTGATGGAGATATGAGATTTGGTTTTTTTTTTTTTTGTTGATTGCGCTCGCTAAGATCTTTTCTTTCGATCTTATGCCTACGTATTCCCGTTTACCAAAACAGGGAAATCAGAGCGTTCGTAGTTCCTCCTATTCTATGGGAGGAAATGGGTGTTTTTGGTGTCTTGTTTAAAGCCCAAGACGTGAAGCGAAAGGTGGTTTGTATCTTGTTCAAAGCCCAAGATGTGAAGCTGAAAGGTCTATTTGTGTCTTGTTCAAAGCCCAAGACGTGAAGCTGAAAGACCTCGACTTTAGAGAGAATTTGTCATCTCTAAAGAGGGGGAAGGAGAATTACTTTGACTGGGATACGCAGATCCGAGCAATGCCATAATTTCCGAAGAAAGGGTTTTAACCTGAAGGAGAAGACTTTAACTCAGTGTAGAGCAATGTCATCTTTCCTTAGGAATTTCTCATGCTAAAAGAGGGACAGTGGCATGGATATAGATGATCCAGAGGCTTGCCGCTTACAGCGATTAGATGAAAGGAAAGGAGTTGTTGATGTTTGTGTACTGTGAACGAGGCACAGCTTTGATGCTAAAAGGTTGATTGGATCAACCAGTGGTTTTCTTATACAAAGCCTAAGAGGAGGCTAATTTCCGCTAGGAAAATGATTATACAAAGCCTAAGAGGAGGCTATTTTGTGTCTCGTACAAAGCCCGAGAGAGAGGCTAAAAGTTTTTGACCCGACGATAGAGTCTTTGTGTCTCGTACGAAGCCCGAGATAGAGGCTATTGTTTGTTTGACTCTACGAGGGAGTCTTTGTGTCTCGTACGAAGCCCGAGATAGAGGCTAAAAGTTTTGACTCAACAAGAGAGACTTTGATACTCAACAAGGGAGTGTTTTTGTATCTCGTACGAAGCCCAAGATGGAGGCTAAAGGTTTGTTTCAGTTGAATGACAGATCCAATATACTGATTTTAAAAGAGAAAATCAGTTCTTATATGAGCAACACTGTACTCAGGGATTTGATTTGAGGATCAGGGATATTTCCTTCTCTTTGAGGAAACGGGAAATCCAAAGGGTATTGAGACTGTCCGAGTCTGCGGGTTTCCTTCCTATTTAACGAAGGGGTCACTTGAGAATGTCTTTGAGACTCAAGGAAGTTAGATTGTCCAAGTCTAGAGTTTTTTTCTTTTGTACTATGCTTTGAGAAACAGTAGTAGACTCTATGAAAGGACTGTTCTATGAGGATGACTAGGTTCTGTTCCTATACCTCTAGGAGGTCGTCGGGACAATTTGTACGAAGCCCAAGAGGAGGCTGGAAATTTTTAAGAAGCCGACGGGTCCTTGTACGAAGCCCAAGAGGAGGCTATCATTCCCAAAGGAAGAGATCATTATACGAAGCCTAAGAGGAGGCTGTGAATACTTCTAAGAAGCCGTAGTGTCCTTGAATAATGCCCAAGAGGAGACCGATGCTTTTAAGAAGCCCGTGGGTCTATCATCTCCTTTCCATTAGGAGAGATAACTCTTTTAAAGATAAAAACCACTGGTAAACGTGCGAGGTTTACTATCCAACGATTTTTAGCTTTTGAAGAGGGTTCCTTAGTTAAGGTCCAAGATTATGACCGTAGTGGGTACCCAAACCCCGAGACATTCAAGGCATGCTATCCACAAGGAATAGATCAAGTCAGGAAAGTTCGAGAATTTGGAAGAAACTCAAAGATGCCATTCACGGAGAATACATTCATCTTGGGGAGTAGAGCTTCTTGACGATTCCTAAGGAGGACAGCCGAAGAGAAGACTGTATCTGGTGCTCCTATTGGGGATCTAGGCGTCTATTTCTACGAATAAATGAAACGGCGTCACCTAGTTCTAGACGTAGTTGCCGGGGAAACTCGAAATATCTATACTATTATTACACAGTAGATATGAGTTTATGAAAGGAGACTTACAGTGAGCAGCCCCACAATACAGTTTATAATATGAAAGCAGTAAATGAAAGCGATAACCACTTACTTGGTTGTAGTGCTTCCATGCTGTTTGGTTAGTTGTTCAACAAAGAAAGATTGAAAACAACAGTATATTTAAAATCAAAGGAGAAAGTGCTTTGAAAAAGAAATATTTGGGGCTTACAGCTCAAGGAGAGGCCCAGGGTTTTATCAGTGAGCGCACTGTTTGACTTTGTACAGCGGGACTTATACAAGTGACTGGGGCCCAAAAAGGTTTTCTGTACAAAGGGATGGGTCTTACACTCTCTCAAGAGGCCCAAAAAAGGTTTAAAGAAAAGAGAGGGGCTTATAACACGAGGGTAGGCCCAAATGATTTTTCGTTTAAAAATGGCGATCGCGCCGAGGTTTTCTTTTAACGCAGAGGGACTTATACAATAAGTGAGGCCCAAAATGTTTTGGTTAAAAGGGGGATTGGGTCTTACACTCTAATAGAGGCCCAAAGTGTTTTGAATGGGTCTTATAGCTCAAGGAAAGGCCCAAATGATTTTTATTTTTAAACGGGCGACGATCGCGCCGTTTACTTGTACAGAGGGACTTATACAATGAGTGAGGCCCAAAAGTTTTTGTACAAGGGGGGATGGGTCTTACACTCTCTCAAGAGGCCCAAAAAGTTTTGAAAGTGATTTATGAGGGTTGAATTAATCCAAAACCCTAATTTGTTTTCAAAATGTATTTAATTGAATAAAAATTCAATTAAAATGATCAAAAATTGTTTAACACATGGAAAACAAATTGTGATCTTGGATTAATGCTTCAAAAATTAAGTATTGACCTACAAAATAATTAGAAAGCATTAAAAGTTGCAAAATCAATGTAGAAAAAATATTTAAAATGTCAAAAACAATTAAAATATTAATTCTTTGCAAAAATATCAATTATGTGAAATAAATAATATTTTTGGGATTTTTTGTGAAAATAAAATATTTTAACATTTTTGTGAATTATTAAAAAAAGAATCAACTCAAAATCATTAAAACTCCGAGAGAAATTAATTTTTGAATCAATTAAACAAAATCACAAAATTCAAATATTTGAATTTCTAAAAATGGCGCCAAGAACAAGCTGAAGAACACGCGCGTGTTCTTGGTTTTTCAGATTTGCATTTTCTATCCAATCTCCATGAATACGTAATCATATCATGCAATCCACATATCATTATGCTCGCCTCAACCTCACGATCATGTCTATGTACTTTAATTTCATTTAAATTAAACATACAACAAGAAATCACGAAGAGACCTCAAGAACCCTAATTTCTGCATGAAGGCTAGGATTTTTGATACACGATTCAAACAATGCAATTAATTGAGGGAAAACATTCCATGCATGATTATGAACATATGGCCAAATTATTGTGCGAGGAAATATGCATAGATTGAGAGATGACCAAGTATGTGCTTACCTCCAAGTCGTGACAGCAAGTTCAAAGTGATTTTTGATTTAGAGGTGTTACAGATGAGTGGTGATGATCTGAACAGCTTCCCTACACCCTATGGATTGTGTTTGGATGGTTGGACTTGATTGAAATTGGCTGGATAATTTTGTGGTACCTCAGCTGCACTTTGGTTAAAACCTTGAGCAACCAGCTGGTGATTTTGTGAAATTGATGTTTCAGAAGTAATCTAAGTGTTTGATCAGCTCATATGTGATGTATGTGAGGTGTGTGAGTGATTGGTTTGATTGGAATTGCTCTCAAACTCAAAACCCGATAGCTACCTTGCTAAGAAAGGCATTTTTGCCAAGAGAAAGAGATTTTGAGGAAAGCATCTGTTAGATGGCTTTGGTGTACTCAAACTGACCACAATTAAGCTCTATTTATAGTAGAGCAAGTTTGTTTTGGGATCCACAGTGAATGGCAACTGCAGCAGGTGTTTCCTCAATGTTGGCCAATAGAAATGCAAGTCTCCTCTAGCCATTGACTAGAGGTTAGGGCACAGAGTTATGGTCCCCTTGGTCTTGGATAAGTCTTGAATGATTTTAGATAAGAATGGCTCAGTCCATGCCACCTTGATAGTTTCATTGAATGCCTCATTCCAAATTTGAAGTCTTGTCCCTATTTTGGCCATTCTAGGTTCAACATGCTATTTCTTGTTCCATGGACTTTGGAGGCTTGGCTCAGTGATTGTCCCCTTTAGATTCAATCCTCTGAGGTGTCCAAGTGGATAGGAGCAATTGAATTTGGCTGATTTTAGCAAATCGACCAAAGTTGCAAATTCTTCCTTGCCTTGACAGATTTCAGCAAGGCAACTTGGCAATGTTGTATCTCTTGGTGTAGGTTGAATTTGGCAATGTTCTTGGCCATTTTGGAAAGCTCTTACATGATACAACAACTGTTTAAACAAGTTTTATTTTGATCTATTTTGATTCCAAGTGAAAAATCCCCCTATATTTGGCAAAAAGTGAGGCAAAATCTGACTTAGTGAAAATTTCACTAAGTGTTGGAAAAAGTGACATTTTCACTTTTCAGCCACTTTGATCACTCCATAACTCAAAATCCTTAATGAATTGGAATGACTTGTAGTTGAAGTTTTTGTAGGTGATAATGAGGGCTACAAATCCATCTTTGGATGAGAAAAAATGGCCTTGTGGTTTAGGAGTTATGGTCCTCCAAATTTGGTACCTTTGCCACTTTATTTTTAACTTAGAAAAATTTCTAAGTTTTATGGTTAGCCCTTTTACAAGTTATCTCACTTTTCTTGATTTTTCTTGATGAATGATGATTCAAATCATACATTAACATCATTTTAGGGTTAAAAATCCATTTTGGTGAAAAATCTCAAAATGTCAAAGTTGACTTTTGTGCACAGTTGACTTTTTATCAGATGAATTCTAAACTGTGCAATTCTTCAGGAAATCATGTCCTTGACCTAAATAAAACTTGATGGACATGTTCCATGGGTGTCATAGGGTATATTCAATCATGTATTAAGGTTTGGGAGCATGTCCTGGTCAAAAGTCAAAGTTACAGTTGACTTTTCTCTTAAAACCCTAATTGTGGTGCAGATGAAATTGAGACTTGTTGCTCAAGCTTCTTGGATCAATCCATGGTTCCAAATGGATCAATATGGTATATTAGAGACCCTCAAATCATGTCTTGAGGTCTTGGCTCATGGTTTGTCCCAAAAGTCAACTTAGGGGTGAATTAGGTCAAGAAACCCTAATTCCTGATTTTTTATGAATGCATCCCCTGAGGCAAAATTGACTTGATGCATGGGTTCATGAGGTTCCATGAAGTATATTAGGTCATGTTTTGGATCATTGCCTTGTGCCCAGATGAAAATTTCCATCTGGAGGCCCTGGTCGACCAAAACCCTAATTTGGTGACACTGTCGATCTTGAGACTTGATCCACCTAGAAGGGAGCAGCCTTGTGCTTAATCCTTGAAGTGGGAGTCCTTTTTGATCCATTGTGGATATTTAAG
This sequence comes from Lathyrus tuberosus, assembly GCA_022829125.1. NCBI lineage: Eukaryota > Viridiplantae > Streptophyta > Magnoliopsida > Fabales > Fabaceae > Lathyrus > Lathyrus tuberosus. The sequence goes on along the minus strand of JALAZF010000820.1, from coordinate 212,478 downwards.
AGATTAGACAAGTTGAAGATCATGTCATTTCTTGATTAATCCTTTGTCTAAGCACTCAGAGAGGGCTTGAAACCCTAATTTTGATTGTATTGGATGCTCACCCATCTTTGGGGAGACTGATGAAGCATGATGGTTCATCCACATTGTGATGATGATTTTCACAATGATGGGAAATCTAAGTGGTCAAAATTTGGGGTATCACACCTTGGAGTCTCTTGAATAGTAATCAAATAAATCTTGGAAACTCTTGATCAGATGAATTTGAATTATTTACAGATCAACTTTGACTTTGTTCAGATGAAATTCATTCGAGCTGAGGGACTGGTATTTGATATCCTTGATTCCTCTCCTCAAAAGGTTAGTGAAGACAAAAACAAACATATTTTTTTGATTTTGATTAAAGGTTAGTAAACATAAGCAAATAAAGGCAAATAAGAAAGACACAGATGCTCAGTGATCCCTGCAAGGCATAAACCCAAAGAAGAGGGGGATAAAGGAACCAAGGCATGATATTGTTTGTGGTATAAGATGTAAAATGTGATGTGAATGATATGTGGAATCTTAGGGGTCAAATATTAGGGTCTTACAGCTGCCCCTATTTAAGTCTATTCTATCGAGAGATATGAAGAGACTTAAATACAAAAAGCTATATTTTTTATCCCTAAGATGCCACAAGATGATATGAATGCAAAGGATAAAACACTCTACGGGGAAACTTGAAACAAGATATTTACGGTAAATTGAGTGAGAAGACGCGAAAAGAAACACCGGGGAACACAAGCTATTTCTGGAGATCTGTGAAGGTGACAAGAAGTATCCATCAATAGTTGGAGAGAGAGGGACAAGACTCTAGGAAGACAAGTAGTGACATCCAAGAATGGCATTGGATGGAAACTACGAATGAGACAAAAGGTATGTCAAAAGATGTCCAAGAATGGCATTGGACAACAACAAGAAAGTTTATGGTAAAAACATCAGCGTCATCCAAGAATAGCATTGGATGGAGGTGAAAAACACTCTATTGGGGATAAGATATCCAAGAATGGCATTGGATGAAAGGAGCTTCAACATTCAAGAATGGCATTGAATGGGGAAACAACAAATATCAGAGACATCCAAGAATGTCATTGGATGAAAACAAACTTCCATTTGAAAAACTTCACTGGGGACATCCAAGAATGGCATTGGATGGCAAAGGTGATCATCAGAGATATCCAAGAATAGCATTGGACTTGGCTGGGGAAAAGGTGTATCCAAGAATGGCATTGGATGACAAAGGGATCACGACATTCAAGAATGGCATTGAATGAAGTGAGAAAGGTTCTGGAAAATATATCATAAGTATCCAAGAATGGCATTGGATAAAAGGGGATAAACATCAAAGATATCCAAGAATATCATTGGACTCTGTCAAGGAAAAGATATCCAAGAATGGCATTGGATAAAGTGAAAAGAACTTTCAGAAATGGCACTGAAAGTAGAAACTACATTCAGGAATGGCACTGAATGAACAGATAAAACTTTCAGGAATGGCACTGAAAGTAAAGGTAAATCACTACATTCAGGAATGGCACTGAATGATAGTGAGAGAGACATCCAGGAATGGCACTGAATACAAAGGAGAAAAATCATCCAGGAATGGCACTGAATGAACAGATAAAATTTTCAGGAATGGCACTGAAAGATATCCTAGAAAATATGTTGGGGATTACAAAAGAGAGACAAAACTTCCAGGAATAGCACTGAGAGAAATAAGAGGAACAAGATATCCAGGAATGGCACTGGAGATCAAGAGATAGACATCCAGGAATGGCACTGGAGTGAAAGAAAATAAAGATCCAAGAATAGCATTGGAAAGAGAGAAGATAAAGACCCAGGAATGGCACTGGATGCACAGGGAAACGACAACATCCAGGAATGGCACTTGAAAGAAAGAAAACAAGTAAACAACAACATTCAGGAATGGCACTGAATGAAAAGGTAGGTAAAATTTTTGGTAGGCGCCAAGTAAGTTGGACTTTGATCACAAGGTAAGATGTTGACAGCAACAAGACCTCGGGAAATGCACATGAGCACGAAACACACTTCGAGCTATGCAAATCTTTCTATGTATGAAAAATGAATGATTTATGTATGCAATGCAGATGATAGGGACAACCGAGATAGACTCTTTTGGGAGGGAAGTATGGAACTCTGATTCCTTAACACAGAGGACACTGCCAACTCTGCTTAGAGAGAAGATGTTGAACATATATCTGTCATACTTATGAATTGTATCAGGCTGATGGTCTTTTGAGGAAAGAAATCTTGAGGATTCTTGAAGAAGATTGCCCCAGATTGATTGATGATGAGGATAAACTGATCATAGCTTCAGTTTAATTTCTGCAGGGAAAAAGATTGATCATGGCTTCAATTCTTGAAATGAATGCTGAGGATAAACTGATCATGGCTTCAGTTTGACTATTTCTAGGGGCGAACTGATCATGGCTTCAGTTCTTGAAATGACTGTTGAGAAGGCTAAACTCAGTATGGGTCTTGAAAGAGATCTTCTGGCTAACCAATTCTGAGAATAACTTGCACTGAGCAACAAATCTTGAACTGATTCACAACAGGATCTGGAAGTAATGTGCCCCTGATAGGGTCACTAACCAAGTTTCTCAATTGTTTGAAATTTCTTAATGAGGAAGGTTTGCCTGCAAACAAGATCATTCACACATGGTAATTTTAATGCAAAGCTCATGCAATTTTGAAATCAAAAATCATGATATTATTGATGTATAGCAAATAAATCACTTGTCAAAACACAGTGGTTTAAACACTTGAAATGAAAGAGAAAGAAAAGGTATGACATCAAAGCAAATGATTGGCAACAATCTTAGGAGTCAATTTACGCAACCTTGTTGTAGTATGCTTTCAAAAGAAACCTGGCTTCAATTAGGTCTTTTGAGGGTTGTAACGTGGTCTGGTTCACGGCTTTCGAAACAAAGGATATAGGCTCAAACTTTATTTGTACCCAACCCATTCTTCATGGTGATCTTTAGTCCTATGCTCAGTTAATTAAAACTATGCATTCAGGTTCCAAGCAATTTTGGAATTGTAACACTTGTCATGATGATGGTTCACGAGCCAAGGGATTTTTTTTTGAGATGGCGGTCACTTTTTCTTACAACATTTTGTTGTTTTTGATGAGGACCTTAGTCAACTCGTTTTGTCTTTGAGGATTTTGGTAACCTCTTGATTGATTTTTTGTTATCCCTAAATTTTTCCTGAACTGTGTCATTTGAGCTTACAGTCAGCGGGGTGCCCCAATTTTTTTTGCCTAAGTCTCCTTCATAGGTTTTGACTTAGCGGGCTTTTCATTTGATTTTTTTCAAAATTTTTTTTTGAAAGATAGTGACTGCCTGACTTAATGATTACAATGAACCATCATTGGCTTTTAATTTGAAAGACATCTTCGACACTTCTTTAATGTGTGCGAATACATAGTCAAATTAACTAAGAACTACCCATCCCCAGGTTAAGACTGCGGTTTTTCTCGTACAGAAAGAAACTCCAACTTCTAGGCTCAAAGGGGTTGACAAGGGATTAACTTCCTTATCTCTCCAGTGTTTGGGAGTTGAAACAATGTTTGTACATCATCAGCCAAGTTTCAATTGAAAGCGTACAATCCAGCAATTTCAGGTATTTCGTTTTCATCATCCTCCCTCTAATCTTTGCATAAACAAAAGCTTGATAAAGAAAGTAAACAGAAGATATATTTTTGTTTTGTGAAAAAGAAAGCACAAAGATGCACACAGTGGATATAAATGAATTGAATCAAAACATTGCAATGCTCATTTCATTGAAATTACCATGAAAGTACTAATAAAGTTCAAAAGCAAACAATCAATACAATTAAAGAAAAATGCAAACAGAAAGAAACAAGGCCTAGTGACTAATCAGCAACAAGGATGAGTTGTCCTATCTGAAACACCGGCTTTAGGAGATGATCCGTCTGAACTGACTCAAACTTCACTTGGCATGCTCTGGCAAAGGATTGTTGACAACATTGGGATTATCATCAAGAAAAGTCAGAATATTTGCTTTCACCAATTCTTGTACTCTAGCTTTCAATGCGTAGCAACCTTCCAAGTTATGGCTTGCCCCACCTTGATGGAACTCATAGTGAAGATCAGCCCTATAGCCGACTGGGAGAGGATTTGGAGGGTTAACAACAGCTGTTGGTGAGACTTTAGAGATCACGGTCCTCTGAGGTGGTTCACCTCTAGCAATCAGAACTTGCATCATTTCTGTGAGTTTAGTCATACTGGCCTTCAACTTATCAATTTCCATTCTGACCTCGACATTGTGTTGTTCTTGATTTTCCATTCTTAATCTGACGGCAACTCTAGTTCCGTAGTTGCGTCGAGGAAACAGCTTGACAGTGAACAGATAACTGGAGAAGGAGACAGTTGAAATGAGTTTCTGAGGCAACTTGGAAGAATGCAGATGTATGCTCATGGATGCAACAACCACAAACAAGATCACGCAAAGCACATGGGTTCAAAGGTTCGAGTTACGAGCATGGAGTCAAGGATAAGAAACTCCCACAATGGTATGTACTAGGGTTATATCCACCTGTAGAACAAGGTTCTAAAAAGTTCCCAGAATCATAGATCTATCTTTCGGATATTATCGGCTTAAATGAGTACTCGTCAGCCAATAATATTATCAAGAGAAACTCGTCTGAGTGTGGTATCGCGTAACAACCGATTCAAGTCTGCACCTGAAAAGCCACCGCACCACGCCCTAATAAGGCCAAGATGGGTTAAGGGTTCTACGGTTCTCAGCTTCGGATCCTCGGATCAAGAAGCATAATGGGTTTGCCATTTCTGGTCTGCCATTACTACCTCTTGGGAGGAGTGCCTCAACTGAGTCCTTGGGAATGGTCACCAGAGTCAACAACTTTCTAGGTTAACACTCCGAAATGCACAAGACGCGTAAATCAGAAAATCTCCCAAGAAAACCTCGTCTGGATGTGGATTTCGTGTAAACCAAACGTACCAAGACGCTACGTAGGCCACACTACTTTCCACTCTAGTCCTAGGTGTATACTCAAGCCTGTGTATTGGGCTTATCTCACCACACAGATCACCAAGCACCCTGACAGAACAATCAATAACAAACAAATCAAACAAAAAGCGATAATAAATCAAAGTAGGCCGAACCCACTAAGAACCAGAGTCCCCAGCAGAGTCACCACTTTTTTGTAGCGGCAAAAATCGTGAGTGTAAGCTATTGATTAACTTAACTCAAAAAGCAAGAGTCGCCACCGCACTTTTATTTTATCCAAAAGGAAAGGAAAAAGAGCGAAAAAAACCTATACAAGCTCTAAAACAAGAACAAGTGAACAGAGACTGGGTAAGGGGGTTGGTTACGTTAAGGGAAGGTGTTAACACCCAAAACGTCTATAGTACTCTATAGGAACCCTTTGAAATATTTACGATTTTTGGTATGAAAAGGGTGTTTGAAAAGAGATTGAGGAGATGAGAAGAGAAATTGTTTTTAAGATTTTTCGTGTTTGGAGACTCATGCCTACGTACCCACAAAGTGTAATATAGGATCAAAACCCCGTAGTTCGTGGTACAAAGAATGAAATTTGTTTGTTTTGGTTGATTTTAAAATGTAAAGACAAATCGTCATTTCCAAGCGAATAATTCCGCTTAAAGAAATAAATCATGTCTAAACTTATGAAAAAGTTTTAATGGAATAGTGCATAAGGCACAAAAAGAGTTTTGATGAGTTTGAGTGTTTTTTATAGTCTTTTGAAAAAGGAGTCAATATGCTTATGTAGTCTAGCATTTGTTAAGAAATGAAAAGAAAAGAGTAAAATCACTTGACAAAGTCTAGGTTTGATTATGAAAGAGGTGATAGTTTGAAATCAAAGAAGTTTTTGAAAAAGGGAGAAAGTTTTGAAAATTGAAGAATGGGGGGAGAAGAAGTGACTATCCTAATGCATAAAGTAAAAGCTAAGGATAAGAATGATCTAACCACAAATGTAGCTATCTTCACCATAAACCAAGCAAAAGCACAAGGCTTCAAAGTCTTCAAACCATAATTCTAAAGCAAAGGGAGAAGGTCCTAGTTCTAAGTCCAAGGATCCAAGAATAGAATTGAAGTCCAAGGTCTAGGTGCAAAATTCCATGTCCATTGCAAAGGATAGTAACCATAGTCCAAGATTAGAAACACAAGTTTTTTAGATGTTTTAGCCTTTATTAATGTTTTTTGGTCTAAGTGGACAAAAAGAAAAAGGCATAAGCATAAACATGTGTCCAAGTGGACAAAGGAAAAATCGTGGAAGCATAAACATGTGTCCAACAGACAAAGGAAAAATTGCGGAAGCATAAACATGTGTCCAACAGACAAAGGAAAAATTGCGGAAGCATAAACATGATATGAAATGATAATAATGACATAAAGCATAAAAAGTAAAGAGAGATAGGGAGCGAGAAGGAAGCATAAAGGTAAAGTTAGAAGTTAGTGATTAGTTGTTAGAGTAAGTGATCAATAATGATTGAATAATGCACTTAGGTCAAGGTTAATGAAAACTCATTAGAGGATTGATAAGACCAAAGCCTCTAACAACAAGTTTCATAAGTATTGAACCAAAAGACAAATAATCAACCATCCTTGATCATTTTCCAATACGGGGCATATGTTGCGCTATGTTAAGCAATCGCCGAGTAATTTACGGAGTAATTACCCTACAATGAGCCTGGTCAATAGATCTTTGTGCTAATGCATGCTAGATGAACGATATGTAGATCGTCATTCGAAAGCAATACCGCACGAAAAGAAAAGAAGGTAGCGATCTAGTCTTGATCAAAATTCAACAAAGGAATTATATGATCCATAAGACTTTCATCGATCAAAAGAAAGGGGAAATAGAGGAAGAGAAAGCCAAATTAAATCAGAAAATTATGTGATCTAAGGCTAAGAACAAAGGGAAGGGGTTAGGAATGAAGAAACAACAAAAATAATCCCAAAAATAGGTGAAAAACACCATTATGTTCAGTGCGAATCGATTGCACCAGTGTGCGAATCGATTGCACACTGACAGATTGCAAAAACAAGGCAAAAAATAGCATTATGCAATCTATTGAACAAAAATTCAAATCGATTGCACCCTGCTATGACAGCAAAAATTCAGTAAAATTCACCATGATCATGATCTAAAATTTACTTCAAACACCTCATGATCATGGAATCAAAATTGCACGAAAATTCAAAGCAAATAACAACAAATACCAGTAATTAAACACAATTACAAGATCCAAAGGATCAAGTAACAAGAATCATCAAAGATCTACATTGTGGATGATGAAGATGAAGCTTCAACAATGGTGAAAGATGAATTACCACTTCAAATTTGAAAATTCCTTCAAATTGCTTCAAGATCCACACACCAAAGCCTTGATCTACAAGAATTAATGAAGAAAACAAGTTTGGATGAAGGATTAGCTAAAAGATTAGTAAGTTCTAATGATGAACTTACTAACTTTCAATGGAAGAAAGAGCTTTGGTGAATTTGGTAGTAGGAGAAAATTAAGAGAGTCAAGAAAAATTTTGACAAGGTGAATTTGGCTATCAAAAGCTTGAAGAATGAATGAAATGAGGGTTCTATTTATAGAGTTTAGGCTTGGAAAATTTGGTGGATTGGAATTTGGTTTGGAAATGAAAATTAGGCTTGGAATTTGAATTTGGAGGGAAAATCAAGATCAAGTGGTGATTAGTGAAGGTGTATGGTGGGAATTAATTATGATTATGTAGGGGAATTATTTTTGGGTGATCTAGAATATTCTCAAATGATGAAATTGGTGCCAAATGCTTCAAAATTTGAAAAATGCTGATTTTTGCCAATTCTGTCCTTGTGCAATCGATTGCATTGTAGCGCGAATAGATTGCAGTGCTGAAAACTTCAAAATCAAGGCAAAAAATGCATGGTGCAATCGATTGGACCAATAGTGCAATCGATTGCACAGTTAAAAAACTTGAAAAATGCCCTGTTGGATGAATTATGTTGGCTCTGGCTCGATTCCTTTTGCTTGTCAAAGAAGACATGGAAATAAACACATGAACCTTGGAGTCTCTTGAATAGTAATCAATTAAATCTTGAAAACTCTTGATCAGATGAATTTGAATTGTTTGCAGATCAACTTTGACTTTGTTCTGATGAAATTCATTCGAACTGAGGGACTGGTATTTGATATCCTTGATTCCTCTCCTGAAAAGGTTAGTGAAAACAAAAACAAACATATTTTTTTGATTTTGATTAAAGGTTAGTAAACATAAGAAAATAAAGGCAAATAAGAAAGACAAAGATGCTCAGTGATCCCTGCAAGGCATAAACCCAAAGAAGAGGGGGATAAAGGAACCAAAGCATGATATTGTTTGTGGTATAAGATGCAAAATGTGATGTGAATGATATGTGAAATCTTAGGGGTCAAAAATTATGGTCTTACAGGAACTACCAACGAGTTTTGAACCAGATATGGGAGGAGTTGACTGTATGTCATAGGAATCGGATCTAGAGGAACATTCCTTCGTTCTAGATTATTTCGAGGTTTATGCTGGTTCTGACGCTCTCGACACTGGGCTTGCTGATTATGAGCCTGAGGAGGCTGTTGATATGGTGGTTGTTGGTACTGGGCAATAACAACATATGGGTACGAACAGTATGGCATATGAACCATGAGAGTTTGCGCTTGAATGTGGACACTGGTCATGCCAGCATTTATTTCCTCTTCCTTTTCTTTAGAGAACCCACCTTGTGGATTATTGACCCTTGATTGTTGATTCACAGCGCCAACAATTTTCTTTGTTGTGATTCCATTCTCAATACGTTCCCCAATGGTCACAACATCAGCAAAATTGGAGGATGAGCTACCAACCATCTTCTCATAGTACAAACCCTGAAGAGTACCCATGAATATGTCAACCAACTCTGTATCAGATAGAGCGGGCCGGACTCGTGAAGCGATCTCACGCCACCTCTGAGCATATTCTCTGAATGATTCATCATCTTTCTGAGCTTGATTTTGCAGATGCAACTTAGTGGGATCCATATCCAAGTTGTAGTTGTATTGCTTCAAGAATGCTTCAGATAGATCTTTCCAGGTTCTGATTTTACCTTGCTCAAGGTTTATGTACCAATCCAGGGAAGCCCCAGATATGCTATCTTGGAAATAGTGGATAAGCAGATCATCATTGTCTATGTAGGAAGCCATTTTTCTGCAATACATTATAATGTGGCTTCGTGGACAACTCAACCCCTTGTACTTAGGCAAATCAGGTACCTTGAATTTCTGGGGTAGCACAACATTTGGAACTAAGCACAAGTCTTTAGCATCCATGCCAAAAGCATAAAATCCTTCAATAGCTCTAATTCTCTCCTCTAATAGCTTGTAGTCTACAGGTTTATTCTGCTAATCAGGTCTGACAAAAATTTGAGGATTTAGAAGTTGAGACGCGGCTGGAGCAAGTACTTGAGGAGAAGCAAACAGAGACAGATGTATCAACCCAGAATTAACCATCTAACCGGCAGTCTGACCCATCTGAATACCGTACGGATAATCGAAAGGATGTACCATGAAAGCTGAGGATGCCCCGGGATAAAGCATTCCATAATGGACATTCTGAACAGCAGTTTGACCTGATTGAGACAAGACCGGAACATGAATAGGAGGACCTCTATAAACATGTTCATCTTCATCAGGGGTCTCAACATCAGTATGCGCAGGAGTCTGGCGAGTCTGTGCTTGAGGAATCTCATGGTCATCATGCACCATATGAGGCGGAATCAGAGTAGGCATGCCCCATGGGTAAGCAACAGAATTCCCATTAGGCACAAGCATGGCAAAAGTTTGATAAGGTGCGAAGGAACCACCATTGGCAGTCTGATGAGTGAAATTCGAGGGAATTCCCCAAGGATAGGCAACAGGCATCCTATTCGGCACGGGTTGAGAACTTGGAAAATTGACAGAAGGTTGAAGAACAGTCTCAACTGGCATTTCAACAACAGCAGGAGAAGAAGTAATAACATGAGTGACAACAGTTGCATCAGTGATAGTTGTGACAGTAGAAGAGGTAACAGTGGTATCCCTCAGAGTACGAAGGAGTTCCATGATGGCATCCATGTTGTCCTGAAATTGACCCATCCTACCCTAGAACTGAGTCAAGGTTTCTTTGTAAGCGGTATTCTCATAATCAGCCGTGATTCTTGACCTGTTGGATCTGATGAAGTACCAATGTCGGGTCGTCGTTGTCTTCTGGATGATGAAGGGAAGAAAGTGAGCTTTTTCTGGTTTGGAAGTATGCAATGCAAATGTATGTATGCATATGTTGTTTATGCAGATGAAATGCCAATAAGATATGCAACGCCCATTGATGCAAAGGTTAGATGATGCCACAGTTCAGCATACATATGATGATGCAATAACTCGGGTTCAAAAGTTCGGCATACATGATGATGCAATAACAGTATGTAAAAATGCAGGTTAGAGATGCAACATCTTCTGGATAGTCTGCACATAAAATTCTGCGTGGGTTCAAAGGTCTGACGTTCGTGAGAGAACAAAGGTATAAAGAGTCTTGGTTTCCTGCAAAAACCCAACATCCATCTCACAGGTGTGATCTAGTATCAACAAGGTGGTCCCTAGAAGGTCTCCCAAACCATAGGACTCAAGTGAAAATCCCCGCCGTAGCGAATTCTCACAGGACGAAGGTATTCTCAAGCGACTCACAGTCTGGGATGTGGCTCTTGTGACAACCCAACGTGCGAGACGCAGGCGTCACGACAATCCACGTTCTATCCTATGTGCATGCTCAATCCCGGTGATAGAGTTTATCTCTCCAATAATATATACCCATCCCAACAACAACAGAAAATATAGAAGATATCCAGAATATGCAGCATATGAATATTTAAAGCAGTAAATAAAAGTAGTAAATAACATAAAAATAAAGCAAGTAAAGCATAAAGATAAAGCGAGCAAAGCGCACTAGATAAACGCCCAAACAAGCAAGAAAGCAAACAAAACTAGGCGAAACCCCAACTTGCAAGAGCAAGGACTCCCCCAGCAGAGTCGCCAACTGAAGCTGGGGAGTCCCAGCTAGCTAGGAAACAAGAAAAATTAGGTGAGACTCCGACTTGCAAGAACAGGGACTCCCCAGTAGAGTCGCCAGCTGAAGCTAGCAGGATTATACCTGAGTGAATCGCACATTAAAAGATACAACAGAGTCGCCACCGGTCTTTATTTAGTCCCAAAGGACAAGGAAAATATCGATAAAACCCAAGGGGAAGAGAAACCGGTAAGGGGGTCGGTTATGCGAGAGGAAGGTATTAGCACCCCACGCATCCGTCGTACTCAAAGGGAACCATTTTTCTTACTTCTAGGCTTGGATGGGTTATCTATCTAAAGGCTTCTAGCTAAAGAGAAGGGGAAGGAAAGGAAAAAAGAGAAAGTGCTCGTGGAGGATTAGGGCCCTCGTGCCTACGTACCCTCATAGTGCAATGAGGAAATCAGTGTGCCGTAGTTCATGGAACCAGGGGAAAGAGAAGAAGAATGGAAAAAGTTGGCTCGCCAAGATTTTGCAATATCGTGCCTACGTATCCTCATAGTGCAATGAGGAATTCAGAGCTTACGTAGTTCAAAGAACAAAGACGGGAAAAGGAAAGGAAAATGGTGTCAAAACCAAGAGCAAGAGAAGTAGAAAGATTCCACTAGGGAAAGCAAGAGAATTTAGTGTCAAAACCAAGAAGGAAAAGCAAAGAAAAATTAGTAACTCTGTTGAGGATAAGACAAAGAAATGGTGTCGAAACTAAGAGGATAAAGGAGCAAAAGAATAAACAGCGACTATGCTGGGGACCAGAGGGTTGGTGACCCTACTAGGGACTAAACAAAGGTGATGGTGTTGAAACCAAGAGAATAAGTGAGCAAAGGATATTGAATTGAGACAAAGAAAGATTCATTGGGGATTCGGTATATTCACTGATAGGCAGTGGTTAACCAAAGAAAAAGTAAGTGACTCTGTGGGGAAAAAAGGGTTGGTGTCAACAGATAGGTTGTGATGAACCAAAAGAGAGAGTACATAACTAAGAGAATGTGCTTGACTCAGAAGCGATTTCGGTATATTAACTGACAGGCAGTGGTTAACCAAAGAACGGGAGTGGAACCAAGCGAAGGTTGTGACCCAAAGGACGAGTGTGGAACCAAGCAAAGGTTGTGACCCAAAGGACGGGTGTGGAACCAAGCAAAGGTTGTGACCTAAAGGGATTCGGTGTTAACAGAAGAACTGTTACTAACCGAAAAGAAATGAGTAATTAACCAAGAGAAGGTTATTACCTCAACAGAAGCTCAGTATGTTAACAGATAAACTGTGGTTAATTGAGGAAAAATGCAAATTGGTGTTTTAAACTGGCAGGCAGTGTTTGACCAAAGAAAAGGGAGAGAAATAAAGAAAGGTTGCGAACTTCACCAGAGATTCGGTGTTTAACAGGTAAACTGTGATTAACCGAAGAAAAGATTGCGACTACTGGGGAAAAGAGAATTGGTTCTAACAGTTTAACTGTGATTAACTAAAGAAAGAATGATTAAAACTTTGATGGGGAGTGACCAAGCGATGATTGACCAAAGGAAAAAGTGTTGAACTAAAAGGAGTTCGTTAACCAAAACTGACAATGATCTTTAACCAAGGAAATGGTGATTGATCCAAAGAGAGATTGAAAGGGGCAAGAGTGATCAATGATCTACTCGACTAGGGATTGAGATACGCTACAGTCTGAAGATAAAGACGATTAGTCCAGGCACAGGGTCATTCGTCCCCTACCCAAAATAATCAGAATGAGTGTAGGAATTCTCCACTCTCATCCATTCTCTAGCACTCAGAGTATAGTGCGGAGATTGAAACTGACAGAGTAACGACGCCAATTTATACAGTACTTTAGTGCGTCGTGCAGACTTCCAACTCAGCAGGGGATAAAGAGAAACAAGGCTCTAAAGGACCCTAGAGAGAGAAAGGAGAGGGAGATTGACTAATCGAAACATGGTTTCGATCAATCAAATTAAAGGGAATGAACAAGCCAACGATCTTTCAAACAAGTTAAAAGACCATCAAAGCAAACGTGCAAAGTATTGATTATAAAAAATTAAATTTGCTCAATAAAGAACAAACTTAATACAATCAAGAAAGAAATTGCAAGGCAGTACCAAGCATCAATTAGCATGCATCACAAATCTTGTTATCATGTAAGCAAAAGTGTGCAAGAATTAACATGATCATACAATGTAAAAAATCCAAAAAATTCCATAATCGACAAATCGTACATCGAAAGTTTACATACATGCTTCAAACAGAGGTTAAACAACTCATAAAACATTCACAAATATCAAGAATATCAAGCAATGGAAGTTAATTGTGGAAAGAATATCAAACAAGCTTGAAAAAACACAAAAATGGCATTCTGGTTCAGTGTTAATCGATTAACCATTTGCTAGTGCAAAATGGTTAATCTGTTAACAGCTGAAAATGGCGCTGTAAAAGGCTGTTAATCGATTAACCAGTTTTGCCGAGCAAATGGTTAATCTGTTAACGTTGTAAAAAACGGCAACATGAAATTCAGCAAAAAAGCACTTTTCAGCAACGTTTTCATGTAATTGCAATGGATCAAAGCATGAAATAAGGTGCATAAAACACGCTAATTCATATAAATAAAATCTAAAAGAATTAATCATGCCAAATCAAGAATTCAAGCAATAAATACCTTAATTAAGCTACATCGTGAAAAATACGAAAACTATCAGAAACGTAAAATCGAGCAAGAATAACCAACCTACAAGGCGGAGGTTTGCCTTGGTAATTTTTGTAAGTAAAATGTGGTGAAAATAAGCAAAGAAAACCAGAGAATTCCAAGCTTGAGATCAAATCATTGCGAAACCGACAAAAACACGATAAATGCTCTGAATTCAAATTTACACCGAGACGATCGAAAGGATTACTTGAATTGAAGTAGAAACTACTGTAAATCCATAAATCCAAGTAGAAATGTAGTGGAATGGAGGTTTAGATCAAGAGAATAACAATTTCGATGTGAAGATTGTTACACTCTAATGGTGGAAATTGAGCTTTTGTGTGTGGTTTGGGGAAGATGATGAAGATGAATGTGAAAAAGTTTTAGAAAATTGAGAGAAATGAGAGAGTGATCAAGTGAAAATTGTGAGAATGGTTGAAGGTCCAAGGATCCCCCTCCACAAATGTGAAGGTTTGTTTATATAGAGGCTAGCTTTGGAGTAGGCTAGGTTTGGAGTGTGCTTTGGAGTTTGCTTTGGAGCTTGATTTGGAGTTTGTTACACTTAACTCACTGAGTCGGAAGTTAACTCAGTTAGTTAGTTGGTTAACTCAATGGAGCGATCCCAATGCAAGTCTAAATCAAATGGTCCTCGTGCATGGAAATGAAGTTACATGGTAGTCTTGATCCAAAGTGATGTATTGGAATAAATGCTTTGAATTGTCTTGAAAGGTCTTGAAAAATATAGAAATGTCTAGAATATTCCCCACAATGCTAAGTTGCTGTCATGAAAATGCAGCAGAAATTTGCCAAATTACTATGGTTAATCGATTAACCACTTTGCACTAGCAAATGTTTAATCGATTAACACACCCCAAATTTGCCCAATTTTGCTTGAAAAAATGTGCTATGGCCATGGTTCCGATTTTTGACCTTTTGCTTTGATGTATAGGCATGGAAACCCTTATTTTTTGCTTGTGTTGAGTATGTGATGACCTTATGAGGATATGATTAACCGGGCTTTGAAAACCTGAATATTCTTGGAACAAAACCACACAGAAAAAATGCTAATGCGTATGCCAGTGATGCGAATGTTCATGCTTATGCAAAAGGCAAAAGGGGAGGTCAAATTTCGGGTTACAACAATTAGGTCTCAACCCTCAGGTTCTGTCAGATTTGGTGATGGATTTAAAGGAGAAATTAAAGGAGTGGGAAGACTGGTGTGTGCAGGTTCTCCTAATTTAGAAGATGTGCTACTTGTGAAAGGATTAACTGCAAATCTGATTAGCATTAGTCATCTATGTGATCAAAGGTTGTTGGTCAATTTTTCAAAGTCAGAATGTTTAGTCAAGGATGAGAAAGATGTTATTCTAATGAGGGGTATTAGGTATAGAGTCAACTGTTATCTATGGGAACCTCAAATAATTACCTACTCTTCCACATGTTCTATAACCAATGAGGATGATGTAAAGTTGTGGCACCAAATTCTTGGGCATGTCCATCCCAAAAGAATGAAGGAAATAATGTCTGTAGGAGCCATTAGAGGAATGCCAGATCTTAAGATTAAAGAAGGGAAAATCTATGGTGAGTGTGAGATTAGAAAGCAGGGTATGATGTCTCACATAATGTTGCAACATCCGACTACATCTAGAGTGTTGGAACTGCTTCATATGGATTTGATGGGACCAATGAAGATAGAAAGGTTGGGTGGTAAGAGGTACGTCTATGTGATTATAGATGATTTTTCTGGGTTCACGTGGATGAAGTTTATTAGAGAAAGATCAGACTTATTTGAAGTCTTCAAAGATCTGTGTAAAAGTATTCAGAGGGAAAAGAACAGTGTTGTTGTAAAGATTAGAAGTAACCATGACAAGGAGTTTGAGAATGCAGAATTCTCAGAGTTTTGTGATTATGAAAATATTAGTCATGAATTCTCTGCTTTCGTCACTTCTCAGCTAGATGGAATTGTTGAATAGAAGACCAGAGTTATACAAGAATCTGCTAGAGTTATGCTTCATGCCAAGCAATTGTCATTGGCATTTTGGGTTGAAGCTATGAATACTGCGTGCTACATCCATAACAGGGTCACATTAAGAGGAGGTACTTCAACCATTATCTATGAGCTATGGAAAGGGAGGAATCCTGCAGTCAAACACTTGCATACGTTTGGAAGTAAATGCTTGTGTTGACTGACAAATATCAAAATGGTCACAACCCCTATAAGTGATTAAGGGATATTTTTGAGGTACTCTTCAAGCAGCAAAGCCTATGGAGTTTTTAACTCCAGAATTAAAATGATTGAGGAATCTATCAGTGTGATAATTGATGATTCAATTACTGAGCATAGGATAGATGTTGGGAACGATGTTGGAACTTCCTCTGTGCAGACTAGAGAAGAAGAAAGATTCAATCTTTCTAGCATTGTGACAGATGCCCCTCAATTCACTTCAGGTCTCTCTGTTAGAGTTCAGGCAGAGCTATCCAAGGAACTCATTGCAAGACACTCTTCTGAATTTACAAAGAAAATATCAGACTCTTATCTTATCTTTAAGCTGGAACCAAGGATGAGTCCTATCATTCAAAAAAAGAAGATCTTGAATTACATCATTGAAACAAGTGTCTATGGTGTGTTCTATCCTCATAACATTGAAGTCTTGATGAAAGAATTCTACAATGCGGATGGATGTGCTTCTAGGAACACTATTGAAACTGAATATGGTAAGACAAGAAGGGGTTGCTCTTAACTAGTGTGGATGAAGCAGATGATGGAGGTATAGAATGTCAAGAAGAATGTTATGACATTAGGTTGTGAAGGCCTTAATGTTGTCAGATATGTTACTCAACATGACTGAAGCAAGAACCCTGACATGTATAATCAACTAGTCAGGAATCTTGATGAAGGAAAGGTGATTATTTTGAAGTGTGTGGACTCTAAGGATCAACTGAGTGATATGTGTACTAAAGCATTATGTGCAGGGCAATTTGAGAACATAAGTAGTGGGCTAAGTACTTGCCCTATAAAGGATTTATAGCAGTTACAAGTATGGAGGAAGGCATCAGCCACTATATCTTTCCTCTATTCTCGGAGGCATAGTAAGCCTAAGAAGGTTGTCATCATTAAGGGATTGAAGAAGCCAGGTTTTAAGGTTGTGGCAAGGGAGTTCAGTGCAAACTCTCCTAAGGCTTGTGACAACAACAAAAAATGGAGAAAGATCTTTGACAGGCGCAAGAGGTGGCATAGCACCTGAAGTTGATCAAGATTGTGTGTTTCCACCAAGTGATGTGTGTTTCCATTTCCTTGTGTATGCTTGAATACACTGTGTCTGGACATTGTCTTTTTTTGTGTTATACAATTCATGGGGAGTTCTGCTAATGGTCCTGTGATGTCAGACAAGATGTCTTGACAAGTTTTGTTTGGTGTATGGAGTTGATGGGTGTTTCTTTTATTTCGTTGTGATTGCTTCTGATAGATCTTCTTTGAGAAAATACTTTCTCTGCAGTGGGAGTGTGACTGAGATGGCTGGTGCTACTATGTGTAAGATCTGGAATTGCTTAAGTTGTTTTTACTTGGTCTCCACCCTCAGGGGGAGAACTGATTATGTGTGACATGGGGAGATGTTTACCTGTCTGCAGCGTAGCTACTTTGGTACATCCTGTAAAGAGCATGCATGTTCTCATGCAGCCTGTTTTGTTTATCTCTAGTGAAGGTATAATGTCAGACAAGATGTCTTGTCATTGCTCTGTCAGGTTGGCTGTGTTGTTTGGTTGTGAAATGTCTAACGTAATGTTGTGACATTGTGCTCAGCTTTAAGGCTGATCACTGATGAATATTTTAGGCAAGGAATTTGGTGGGAAGCTTCATATTTGGAGAATGTTTTGTGTCTTTGGCTGGTTCATAGGAGTATACAATGTCTATCAGAATGTCCGGACATTGTACCAAGCTGTTTCAGTTAAGACTGTCAAGAGTCTTTGTGTTGTCAACATGCCAAGGACGGTGTGTCTAGTCCTCAGTGCTCTAATAGTAGGCCTGAAAAACATGTTTTTTTGGTGCATGTGTAGCGTGTTTCTATGACATAGGAATTGTCATGGTCCAAGATTGGAAAAAGAGACATAGAATTAATAGATTTGCTTATCACATGTGGCCGGTGGTTCATTTTCAAGGCTGACTTAACTGTTTCCAACATTTCTCTCCTTGACCTGCCAGGCATTACAATCAAGAAATTTGTGCTATATAAAGTCTGATGCCTGCTTGCTTTTTCATCCCTTCACGCTTCAAACATGAGCCAATCCTCCAAAATTTTTGATAATAAGAAGGTTTACTTGAAGGAACCTTTGAACGAAAAGAAGGATCAATCAAGTACTGTGACATCTGCAGAATCATCAACCGGAGCTGTCCTGACAGGGAAAACTTCTGTGACAAAGGTTAGGTCTTTAAAGAAAATTCATCCTAAGGATCATGTTTCTGGTGCAGATGAAGACTGGGTTTAATTTGTTAACTCAGGAGGTTGGAGGGAATAATTAGTTCAAGAGGAGAGCGTGTTTTTGTTTGTTTTTTTGTTGTTGTATTAAGGTCCTATTAACAACTGTTTTCATTTGCGGTCTTAAGTTACTTTCTTTGGTGTGTTTTTTTGTGTTGCTAGGTATGTTTCTGTTTTTACAGAGTCAGTTTTGTTTACTTGTTATTTGTCAAATTTTAGCTCAAACAGGGGGAGATAAAAATAAAAGTACAAGTAAAAGTAAAAGTCTCTAAAGATGGTATTGTTGGTTTTTGAACTTGTGCTCTATGCAGAATGTCCTACAAGATGTTCTGTCATTCTGGACGTGTTTTGGGCTCTTATGACTTGTGTCTTGTGTTCTTCTTTTGCTGCTTCTGCCATATGTGTTTCTAATGTGAGTGGCTTCTGCCATATGTGTTTCTAACGCCTTGACCTAGTGTAGTTCAAGTGTGTGTCCAGGCTGGTTTTCTTTTGCTTCGGAAAAGTTTCTTCTTCCGTTCTGAGAGGTAGATTTATTCCTCTGTGATAAGGATCAATTTTATGGTCTAGGGGGAGCATCTTGGATATTCCCGAAGATGCAGGTTATCTTCTTCCTCATGTACACAGTCTCCAGGGTTTATTGTGCAAAAGGTGTTTTAGCCAAAATTTGCCAAAGGGGGAGATTGAAGGTTCCATGGTTTATGGATTGGCAACAATTTTTGCTAAAACATGGTTCACTACAGGATGTCGTCTGTGATGTTGTAACATGCTGATCAACTCACTTTGAGAGCAGATGTCCTACCAGATGTTGTAACATGTTGTACCAGAACATTTGGTCTGGCTGTTTTAAATCTTGACAGATTTGTTTTAATTCTGTGATATTTCTTTTGGATATATCTCAGTGATTTATGTAGGTTAAGAAGATGCTATCAAGAAAAAGTTTTTGTATCTCCAGCTGTACACAAATTGCTAAATTTGGATGTCGAGACGTTTTAGGAAACTTTGAAGATTTATCCCTGCTATTATGGAGAACATTCTGTAGGTGGTTTAAAACTGGAAAAATGGGATTGATTGAAGAGTCCAAGCCCATACTACATGAGGTTATAAAAGGATAATCACTAAACCTAAAATAAGTGTGGAATTATTGTTGAAGAAACCGTGTGTGCAAATAAGGGTTTAGGGTTTGTGTTTTTATTAGTGTCCTGCTGTATTGTGTGTCACTCATGTGTCTTCTGATACATTGATGTAGACTGTTTGTGAGCCATTCATTCATCACTTGGATGCTTGAAGTGGACTGATGTTATTGAGTTGTAAGTGTCCACTCTAATCTTTTAAACAAGAGTGTATTATCCTTGATTGAATCTTTTAAGCAAGATCAAGTATTGTCTTTGAAGTGTGTCTTCTTCTGATGTATTGTTTTGTTTATCACTGTTGTTGGTGACTGGTAGGAAATGAGAGGGGATTTTCATACCTAGGTGAGTCTTAGGTAGAAGTTGCACTAGGTAGATATTAAGTGAGAAGTTGAAAACTGGGTTGTTTATCTTTGAATTGATACTACTAATAGTGGATTTCCTTCCTAGCTTGATAGCCCCCAGGCGTAGGTGTTGTTATACACTGAACTGGGTTAACAATTATTTGTGTTTTGTTATTTTATGTACCATTAATTGTGTTTACTTTGGTCCTTGTGTTTTAAACAGATATCAGTGTCTCGACATCTCTTAGGACATCTGATATCTATATACCAGAATTTCAGGGCTCAGGTAAGACTCTAGTGATACCCCGATCAGTCTTTATGGAAATCATGTAGGACTCAAACCATTCTCGATGGAACTCTTGTATGACTTAGGTGGAACTCAAATGAAATTCACATAATCTATATGATGGAACTAAATCTATCTAATGGGACTCAACCCTCTTTTGATGGGGCTCATATGTCGTTCTGATGGGACACAATCCGGGTGAGGGATAAAACTTCGGACAGACCATGTCCCAGGTGAGGGATAGGCTTATAAGCTGGGGATATGAGAGGTGAAAACCTACTCATTGGTTGATAGTGATCATTCAAGATGAACTGCTATTGGTGAAGTTCTCTTGAAGACTCACTAGGAGTGAGCTTGCTGGAGAAAATCTTTTTTGAAAAGGTTCTTTGGAGATGCTACTTAATGGGGAAGGCCAAAAGGCCTTCCTACTTGGGGAATTGTATTGGTATAGCTAGGGATTGTCTGTATGACAGACTTACTAGGAGGCATAGTGATAAGCCATAGGCGGAGAGTTTGTCATAGACTTAGCTAGGGATTGTACTTCTATAAGCAATCACAAATCCTTTGTTTATGTTATAAATGCTTTGATGTATGTTAATGCATGATATATTTTAAATTGATGCATGTATTTATGCATGATTGTTTCTTGGGCTGATGCCTCTTGCATGCTGGATGCATGTAACTGCGAAAGTTAGTTTTTTGTGTAACCTTCCGACTCTCCGGTATTTGAGACTCTGATGTGACCGTGGAACGGGTCGTGATACCCTTGATGTCTAGAAATACGCCACATGACCTGAAAGGGAGAAACTTCTGCGTCGGTCAAGTCATGGGGGTTAGTAATAGACTCTACGTCTTGTTGTGGACACAATGCTGGAAGTTTTATGGTACCCTTCTATGTTTCACGATCAGAGTAAAACCCGTTTTCAAAACTTTTCATCATTCCCAGTGTTTAACACTTTTTAATTAAGTATAGAAAAACAATGAATGAGACTCAAAAGCAGAATTTTATTTATTTGACCCATGAATAGATCACAGTACACAAGGTAATTCATGTAAGAGGAGATTACTAAAAAGTTAAAAGATGAAAAATGGCAATGAACAGACTATTCATGTTCCCACTGAATTCAACACATGCTACTTTCCCTATGCTTTGCTCAGACAATGATGATTGGACGGATTCCTTTCGTTCGAGTCTCTGTTGTAGGCTATAGTGCTGCTGTCATATGCCTTTTGGAAATCCCTATCTTTTTCCTGGATCGCTCTTTCGAGTTTTTGATCCATCGGGATGATATACCCTTTTTTGCCTAAGCCGCCCTTTTGGGTTTTTGACTTTCCGGGTTTTTACTCTTTTGTAATGTCCCTAATTTTTGCCTGGATTGCTCTTTCGAGTTTTCGATCCACTAAGACGTCCTAATTTTTTCCTAAGCTGCCTTTTCGGTTTCAACTTAGCAGACTGTATTTTCACTTTTTTCTCTAGGCATAATATCTTTCGACTGAGTCGGAGTTTACTGGTAATGAAAGCTCATCTTCATCCATGTTTGTAAAGATTAATGTTCCACTAGAGAATGCCTTTTTAACCTCGTATGGCCATTTATAGTTTGGGTCCACTTTCCGCGTGAATTGATATGAATGGGTAATATCTTTTTCAGCAGACTTCCTTTTTCAAGAGGTCCACTTTCTACGTTAATTGCTATGGATGAGACGTCCTTCGAATTGACAAGGATAGTATTATAGTTTGGTGGAAAATTGATTCACTTGGAACACACTAGGTCGAATTTGGCATATGTATTCGGTGTGGTGATCTATTCATACATGACTCAAGGGTAAGACACTTGCAAGTTGATGATTGTGTTCTACAATATCTCAAATGCATTCCATGAATAAGACTCTTCTTTAAAAAATGTGGAACTCTAACTATGAAGGCTTACAATGATGTTGATTATGATGGTTCACTGATTTATAAAAAAAATCTACTTCAGGCCATTATACCTTCTTGAGTGGAAACTTGTTGCTTGGAGGAGTAAGAAGCAAAGTGTAGTTACTCGATCAAGCGCTAAAGAGGAATTTAGAGCTATGACAATAGAAATTCATAAGCTATTATGAATGAAACAAGTGCTAGATGAATTAAAGATACAATGTGAATGTCATATGAAGTTGTTTTGTGATAATAAATCGGCCATAAGTATTCCACATAATCTGGCATAACATGACAAAACAAAACAAATTGAGATTGACTGACATTTCTTCCAAAAAAAAGTTGACCAATAGATTGATAACTACCTCCTACATACCATTTGGGAATCAGTTGGCATATATGTTAACAAATTATTTACCAACAGAATAATTCAACCAACTTATTTGCAAGCTTGGAATGAGTGATATCCATTCAAAAGCTTGAGATATAGTGTTGTAATTATTCATAGTTATTTTATTTTAAAAACATGAGATTCATTAATGTTTCGTAGTGGAATTAGAGTTGATCGGAAAGTGAGGATGCAGAGCTTGGTGCAGTGGTTTTGAGCTTCAAATGCGGTGGAGAGGAGCTTGACCTGCAAGATTAGCACTCCAATGCTCAAGTCAATATGAGAGTAAATAGTGACGTTTGAATGAGAGAAGTTTGAATACTTGGGAAATGGGGCGATTTCCTTTTTAAATAAGAGAAACGGTTGACAATTAAACGCACGTGGCAAGGTGTGGGATGCATTCAACCATTATATTGATCTGAATGGTTGGTAGAAGTCCTATGTGGGGAATAGTCTGGTCGACGGGAAAAAAGATTCCACCTGTTATGCGCCTAAAATGCTCTATTGCTTCATTACTTGACATTCTCCTATTTTTAAAATTCATTTTTGAAATTTCAAATAGCATTTTAGCTTATAAATGTTATTATTTTTCTTCCACTTTTACCCTTATTATTTTAATTAAAATTTATTTTTACCTTTCATAATTTATTTTAAATTAAAATTAAACTATTATGTATTAACTACATAGAATATCAAACAATTACATCATTTTAAATTAATTGAACATCTAATTTTACTTAACACTTCAATTAACATGTTAATTATCTATCATTATCAATATCATCTATAAATTTATCAATTATGAACCATCAACAATAAACTATAAATTACTCCCTCCGATTTTTATTATAAGAAAAAAATGACTTTAAATCTTGATCACTATTATAACCAAAAATTATTAATTTTTAAAATAATTAATGTTTGTATTATTATTATATCCTTAATTTCATTCAAAAGTATTTAATATTAATAGTTGATTTATCAAATATAATTAAAGATATTATAGTAAATTTTATCTTGGTTGTATATATATAAAAAAAAAATTAATTAAACTATACTAACTCTCTTAATCAATATAAAAATAATTATTTTGATATATAATAATGATTGGAGGAGGGAGTACCTTTCTAAAATGTTTTTCGGCATCAGCGAGTATTCATCCCCACAGCAATTAATAGTCCATTTTTTAAAGTACAAAGGAACGAAAATTGGTTTCTTTATCTTTCAGCTAATTGTTGCATTCATTTGTCGTGAATAGCGGTGGAAATAGGCTGAGTTAGGTTTTGCCATGTTTAAGTATGATCTGTCAAAGAAACTAAAACCTAAGTCTGATTTATAGTCTATCAAAGGTTTATTTTAGGTCTGAGCCTGACTTTTTCTAAGGCCTGGTTAGCATATTAGCCTACATAAATGTCTATTATTTTTTACGTATGTAAATAAACAATTAAAATAATGTTTAAATAAACTAACAAACTAAAAAATCAATGAGACTAAAAATTTGTTTCCATTGACTTATTTTAACTTACTTATTATCATAAGTTTTGTGAGACTATTTGTTTAAGATAACTTATGAAAACAACTTATAACATTGTTCATAAGGTTTTTTCATTTTATTTTCATAAGTTCTTCAAGATAAGTAATTGTTATTTATGTATTTTAACTCAAAGTATAAAACATAACATAATGATAATAAAAAAAATTATTCATATTTATTTAAATAGGCCGATCTGTTAGGTTTAAAAGGTTTTTTTTTATGGTCTGAGGCCTATCATTTTTAACTAAATAGACTTATAAAAAAGTCTAGACATTTTCTATTTAAAATAAAAACTTGGTCTGGCCTGAGCCAGTGTAGGTTAACCCGTAGGCCTCTGTTATCGGTCTGACCTATTTCCATCTTTAATCGTGAAATCAATTATGGAAAAGATTGCTACTCCATCCGTCCCACAACGAGTGATTCATTTAAAATAATAATGTCTCAGAATAAATGAATCATTTCAATCTACAATGTTAAGTCATTATTAATGAGATGGATAGTTTGCTTGTCGACAATGTTGATGAGGATGTCGAGGAGTGCGTGCTGGGAAGGAGTAAGATTACAGGGGAAATCTGGAAAATGCTAAATCTTAAAGAGAGTATGCTTAGATTAAAATCTAGGCAAATGTGGTTGAAAGATGGAGATAAGAACACGAGGTTTTTCCACAATGCCATGAAGGAGAGATATAGAAGAAATGCTATTACTGTGATTGAAAGAGCGAATGGGAGAGTCGAAGGCGTTACTGAAGTGAAGGAGGAGGTTGAGAATTATTTTGCAGACTTTTTCAAAGAGAGTAATTTTATCAGACCCGTGCCAGAAGGTCTCAATTTCCAAAAGTTGAATGCTTTAGATAAGGTTTGGCTGGAAAGTGAGTTCACCGATGCAGAAATAAAGGAAGCTGTTTGGCCTTGCGACGACAACAAAAGTCCGGGGCCGGATGGTTTCTCTTTGGAATTCTACAAACAAAATTGGGAGGTTATCAAGGAGGACGTGTGCAGGGCTGCTAAGGATTTCTACAACAGAGGCATCCTTTCTAAGGCCTGTTCTTCTTCGTTTTTAGCTCTGATACCGAAGAATCACAATCCGCAGACTCTCTCTGAGTACAGGCCCATCTGTCTTGTTGGGAGTTTTCATAAAATTTTATCTAAAATCCTGGCTGCTAGGTTAAAAAAGGTGTTAGGATCGATTATATCTAGTAATCAATCCGCGTTCGTTCCGGGGAGAAATATTGCTGACGGAGTTCTTTTAGTGAATGAGGTGTTGGATTTGGCGAAGAGGGAGAAGAGGAGCTGTGTAGCGTTGAAAGTTGACTTTGAGAAAGCGTACGATTGTGTCAACTGGAATTTTTTGAAATTCTTGTTATCGAAGATGGGGTTTGGTGATAGATGGTTAAGGTGGATGGACGGAATTGTTTTCTCCAGTTTCATGTCCGTTTTAGTAAACGGGAGTACTACCAAGGATTTTAAGGTGGAGAGAGGCCTTCGCCAAGGCGACCCGTTATCCCCTTTTCTTTTTGTTTTGGTCATGGAGGCTCTCACTGTATTAGTCCAAAAGGCTGTAGAATTGGGTGAATTGAGGGGATTCAAGTACAGTGTTGAGGAGGAAGTCAACATCTTGCAATTCGCGGACGACACGGTGATAGTCGTTGATGGTAGCAGTGATAACCTTTGGAGTCTTAAAGCTATTTTCAGGGGTTTTGAAATGATGTCTGGCCTTAAGATTAACTTACATAAGAGTAAGATTTATGGCTTAAACAATGGTGATGGGTTCTTAGAGGTTGCCTCGGGGTTTCTTTCTTGCCGCATTGATCGTTTCCCTTTTAAGTTCCTCGGTGTCATGGTGGGAGATAGTCCTAGAAAGTTGGCTATGTGGAGGGAGATTATCAACAAGTTGAAGAGCAGGATGGCTACCTGGAGGGGCAGAAATTTAACTGTCGCTGGTCGTGTGGTGATGATTAATTCGGTCCTGAATGTTGTTCCTATATACTCTTTGTCTTTCTATAAAGCTCCCTCAAAAGTGCTTAATGAAATAAAGAGTATTCAAAGCAATTTTTTATGGAGGGGTAGTGAGACTCACAGAACGGTTCATTGGGTTAGCTGGCATAAAGTTTGCAAACCGCGCGAGCAGGAAGGTCTAGGTATAAAAGATGTTGATTTACTAACAGGGCTCTCTTGAATAAGTGGAAGTGGAGGGTGTTAAACGATAAAGAGGCGGTGTGGAGCAAGTTTTTAAGAAGTAGATATGGGAATTATGAGACAAAAGTGCTGATAGGTGACAAGAGTGTGCTTTCTAGGAAGGACTCCATTTGGTGGCGGGATCTGATTTTATCCGATAATGTGTTTGCTGATTCTAATTACAGGTTTTCGGATGCTGTGTTTTGTGAAGTTCGCAACGGCAAGGGTGCTTCGTTTTGGCACTCGAAGTGGCTCGGTATCCAGAATCTTAAGGATGCATTCCCTGAGTTATATGCTGGTGCGTGCTCTAGAAATTGCAGCGTCGCAGAGGCTGGTTCTTGGGACGGTAACGATTGGTCGTGGAATTTGGAGGAAATTCTGAGCAGTAGTGTAGAAGAGGATACGGATGCCAGGGAGGAGCTGTTGGATTTGATTCAGCAGTATGGAATGGACCAGCATGTTAACGACAACTATGTTTGGCAGTGTGAAACAGACGGTAAGTTCTCAGTCAGAACTTGTTTCAATCATTTCAGTGAATTTGATACGCATTGCAGCTATCCTATTTTCATACGGAAAGCTTAAATTCATTTGTGGGACTTGAGTCTTCCTTCAAATGTTTTACATTTCGGTTGGAGGTTACTGATAGGCAGAATTCCAACTAAAGATCAACTCTTGAGGAGGAACATTCTAACAGAGAGAGGGGACTTGAATTGCGTCTTTTGCAGTTCGGAGGAAGAAACCACACCGCACCTGTTCGAGATGTGTCCATTTTCGGCTCGTATTTGGAAGAAGGTTTATGATTGGATAGGTATCAATGTTGATTTGAATTTTGGGGAGTTTGTGGGTTACTTTCTTAACTGGGAAAAGGTGAAGTCTAATTTGAAGAGGTCTATTATCGCCGCCATTTGGTTAGAAACTTCTTGGAGCATATGGTTGGCGGGGAATTCAATCATTTTTAGATTAGAAGAGCTTAGTTTTGTGGAGTGCTTTTCGGCTATTGTTTATCGATCTTGGAAATGGTTATGCTTATGTTGTAATATAGCTGACTGTGCTGATTTTTCTGTGTGGAATACTCTACCTCTTCTATGTTTTACGAGGAGATCTCACATATATTAAGAGGTTGTTTTAAGAGGATTTAGTGTGCTCCAGGTTCTGGGTGCTGCTTGTCTTCTTGTTGGGGCGTGCCGTGCTGTTATGTCCACAGGGAGTTGGTTTTGATGCAGTCTGTTTCTGGTTCGCGGGCAGGTGCAGCCATGGCACTGCTCTTCTCCCTAGCGCTTTCGCTGCTGTATTGATTTCCATCAGTTTTGTTTTTGCTGGTGTTTGTTCCTCTGTTCTCTTCTTGTTGTTGTTTTTGGAGGTTGTTCTAACCTGCCTTTCTTTGTAAAGGGTTCCAGCACCCCTTGTGCTGGTTTAATTCCACTTGCCTATTAAAAAAAAAAGTCATTCTTTTTTTTCATTTGTACCCTTCAATTAATACCACTTTCACTACTTTCAATAAATGATAAAGGTTACTTTAGTAAAAATTTAATTCTCCCTCTTTAATTATTATATTTTTTTAATATATGTGAAATTGTCAGAATCATTTATTTAAAACAGAAGGAGTATCATTTTGGCAGACATATCAATATTGCCTTACAAAAAGATAAAATGAAACTGTACATTTTAAAAAAGTTATTTTCAACTTAACATCGAATCCAAGAGAACGCTCTTTCGGAAAAATAACAACATTCATTGTGGTAGTTATAGTTAAACATCACCCCCTTGAAAATCAACAGGGTTATGCAAAAATATTAGGAAACTCCACAAATTAAAAGAAAAT
This sequence comes from Lathyrus tuberosus, assembly GCA_022829125.1. Classification (NCBI taxonomy): domain Eukaryota; kingdom Viridiplantae; phylum Streptophyta; class Magnoliopsida; order Fabales; family Fabaceae; genus Lathyrus; species Lathyrus tuberosus. The sequence continues at coordinate 184,585 of JALAZF010000820.1, read as the reverse complement.
ATAAAATTAACAGAACTACTCTATGAGCTCCAGATTAGAGTGCAATCACTCAACTCATTCACCCATTGCTCAAAATCATTTGCTTCTAAGGACTTCTCATTCTCAACCATCATAACTTGACTTTTAGTCTTGGCTAATTTGTTAAGCAGGTCAGCCATGCCTCTCCTCCTCTTTGTTCCCAGTGACGATGACTCACAACTTCCCTCTGACGAAGAAGGTTCGGGTGAGTCTCGTTTCAAAACCACCTCCCTCTCTGGCTCTGACGTAGACATGTCAGAGCCAATGAGGTGGGGAAAATTAACCTTGGCTTTTTTGCCACGCATTTTGAAAGCAGCTTGGTCGTAAGCCAAAGCTGCTTCTTCCTCTGTGACATAAGTTCCAAGCCAAACCCTAGCACCATTCTTCTTAGGATCTCTGATCTCTGCCGCGAACTTCCCCCATGGCCTACGCCTCACGCCCTTGTACCGCTTCCAAGACGGTGGAGGTGCACTTACCTCACCCACCTCTACAGATTTGTCTGAAGCACTGTCACTTTTAGGACTTGGAAAAGGTTGATGAGATGTTAGAAGGCTGGAATCATCACAAAGAAGGTATTGTTGAATGTGTTCCAAATATTGCAAATCTGAGTCTTTGGTGGCGGAAGCCATTTTTTGATTGAGTGTAGTGGTGTTTTAGATCTAACAGTGAGTGAGTGTTGGGAATATTGTGCTATATTTATTTATATACAACTACTATTCTAATTGATTGAATTTTTTATTCAAAAACTGACATTTGAACCGCGTGGTGTTATTCACTTTTTAAATTAATATTCTTCTTAAGGCCACTTCGTTGAAACTTCATGGATTTTTTAGTTGTGACAATGAACGCTACAAAATAATGAATATACAAAGCCCTTGTTCTTTTTTATATATTTAATCTCTGTGTTTCTGTTCCCTTTGTTTGTTATTGCACGTGGACGTTAATTTGCTTTATATAGTTAAATATTTATAGATACCTAATGGATAATATTTCTTTTTTGGTAATGATAAATAATGCACTATATAATATTAGACAACCTTGTATGCGGATAATGTCTTTTAATGATGAAACTTTTTAAATTAACATTTAGGCCAAATAAAGCCAATCTCGATTCAACGTTCCATCTTTACTTAGCTAGGCTAGTTGCATCTCTTTGTTTAAATGATAGTCCTTCTTCTTCGGGAGTTTTTTAACCGGGAAGCATTGAATATTACGGGATTTTTTTTCTTTAGTAAAGAGTGAGAGACACGTTACATATTCACCAAAAACTTTAAAGTAATAGGTGGGTGGACTCTCTCATTTATAAATGTTCAAGTCTCCACTTTTCTAACCAATGTGAGATTATTATCCACACTGCTCACACTTGTGACATTCTCAACAATTCTATCCCAGATTTTCAACTTACAAGGGAATTGTGTCAAGGGAATCCGTTATTTTCATTTTTGTTTTTTTATTGTAGAAAGTTTGGCTGGTTTGACGAGTAATGCTATTGTGTTGGGGAAATTTTAAGGTTTCCAAACATCCATTTTGAACTACCTCAATTTGCTTATGATGCTTTTCTTATTCGTGATGGGTCTTGAAATAATTTTTGGACAATCAAAGTTCTATTGAGAGGTTTTGCGTTAGCCGCCGATTTTTGTGTAAATCTGTTTAAGAGTTAAATTTTTTACTTCCACCTGAAGAAGGGTTTCTTGTAGAATTGGATCAACACCTTTTAAATTTTTTGAAGTTCTGGTAGGGGCTAACCCTAAGAGAAAGGAAACTTAGGCTATAAATTTAATAAAGTTACGGAAAAGGTTGTCAGCATGGTAAAGGAAATCTATGTCCATTGGTTCAAGAGTGTTGATGCTAAATGTAATTTTGACTAATATTTCAATATTTCTTTTCTCCTTGTATAAAGAACCAAGAGTGATCATTCATGAGATTGTTCAATTGCAACGATTGTTTTTGTTGGGAGGAAGTGTCGAGAAGAGAAGGGTCAATAGGGTGAGTTGGGATGTGTGCAATCAAAGTAGCTGGGCGAATTGGGAGTGAAAATTTGTAAGCACTTTAATCTCTCTCTCTCTCTCTCTATCTCTCTCTCTTTCTCTCTCTCTCACTCTCTCTCTCTCTCTCTCTCTCTCTCTTTCCCCCTCTCTCTCTCTCTCCTAAGCAAATGGAGCTGGAGGCACCACTACAAAATTATCTATCACCACAGTTGAGAGAATGATTATATCACAGAAGGTGGCCGGTGGTAACAAAGTGTGAGATAGTGCGCAACTTTCCACCACGGGTTAAGGTCTATGGTGAAAAGCTGGATATTGTGTTGTATTTCACCACGGTTGGAAATTTCAACCGTGCTGAAATATAGTCATCCAACTTTTCACAATCGTTGGAACTTCCAACTGTGGTAAAATGTTAATCAGTCCATTTTTTACTACGGTTTGAAGTTCCAACCGTGGCGAAAAGTCTGGCAAACCAAATTTTCATTTTTGCCACATGTTTTACCTGACTACATAGAGAACTTCAGTCAATAATATAGAATATTAAATATTTCTAACACATCAATAACAACAACACTACCAACAAGAATAACAACTAGAAAAAGAACAAGAACAACAAGAACAAGAATAAAAACAATAAGAACAAGAACACGAGTAAGAACAACAACAAAAACAACAAAATAAATATAATCATTAAATATTAAATCTCAACAACAACAACAAGAAAAAATAATAACAAAAACAACAAAAACAAAATCAATAAAATCGTTTAATGATGTTTTCGAGTTTGGTTAAGTAGAAAAATAGAGTTTCGTAAATGAAAGATGAAGATTGGAGGCAGAGGATGAAGTTCGTCTAAGTTTGTCTATGGCAAAAGTGAATGAACATGGAGCGTTATATATCTTGAAAATGTAATTTATTTTTAATTTAAAAATTAAAAAATAGGGAGGCTCCACTTTTCAAAGTTTCCAACCGTGGTGAAAAATTGCTTAAAAATAAATACAAAAACAAAATTGTTGGTGCAGGAATTTGAATCCATGACCAGACATCATTTTCCACCATGCTTGATCACTTTGACTGTGGTAAAAAAAAGGCTTAAAATGAAAATTAAATGAATGTGCCTAATAGAATAAATTCTACCACAACGGATGTAACGCCCCGATTCCAATTATTCCCATTTTGTTGAGTCTTTTATTTAAATTGAGTGATAAATTATTTTATTTGTGGAATTGGTATGTTAATATGCTATGTTGATGTGTTATGATATTTGACCGTTTTGAGAGTTTTCAGGGAAATTAGAATGGAGGGTATTTTAGACATTTCTCAATTATTGGTAAGTTAGAAATTTAGTAAAAATTGTTGGAAAAATGATTAAGTGTAGAATTTTGTGAGAAAATGAATTAATTGTATTTGAGTGGAAAATAGAAAAGAAAGAAAAAGAGAATAGAAATAGAAATAGAAATAGAAAGGAAAAGGAAAAAGAAAAGAAATAGAAAGAAAAGGGAGATAGAAAGAAAGAGGAGAGAAAGAAAGAGGAAGAAGAGAAAGAGAAGAAAAACTTGGGGAACTAGGAAATCATCAAGAACAATCAATTAGTAAGCTTGGAATCCGGGTAAGGGTGTGAAATTTTATTATCTTATCAATGTGTATCGTTATGTATGATTGTATTGTGTTTGTAGTGGATTTTTCTGAGTTTTTGGTATAAACCCATATTTGGTTAAATTCCTTGGAAATCGATTAATTGTGGTTGAAATCATGTTGTTAGTGTCTATAATTGTTGGTATATGATAGATACTTGTTATGGGACATTGTATTGGCAATTTTCTGGTGTGTAGGTGAGATTTGGGGTGTTTTGGATTGGAACCCGTAAGCAAAAATTATGCAGGAAATTTTTCTGGTTTTTCCAGGTCATACGCGTATGGGGCATGTTCATACGCGTATGAACCTTGGCAATACGCGTATGGTGGGCGAGCCATGGGCCAATACGCGTATGGGTTGCCTGTTTTCTCGGCCATCTGCCCATTTGCGTATGATACGCGTAGCATTTCAGGGCAATACGCGTACGGGCTTGGGCATTACGGGTACGGACTTTTACACGTGAACTTTGGGAAAAATGAGCTTCTGCTCATACGCGTATGGCATGTGGTGGTACGCGTATGGGCAGAAGAAGTGTAAAAATGTGATTTTCGTTTTCGTCCGTAACTTTTGTTCCGTTTGGCCGATTTTTACATTCTTGGTATCGTTGTGAAGCTATTGAGCTGTACTATATGGTTATGATGAATTGGAAATTATTAGCCGATTAAATAAGTCGGAAAAGTTGGGAATAGTGTTATTTAGCGACTTTTACCGTTTTGAATGTGTGTTTGGATGTGAATCATATAATAGTGCATTGATGTGAATGTATATAGATTGTATGTGGTTGTATGAGAAGAATGCATGAATATATTGTGAATATGTATGCATTTCAAGAATGTCTTGAGTCATTTGCATGTGAAGCATAATGATGTGCATTCTTGTGCTGAGGGATTCTTATGAGAATCCGCTATAACATCGTGTGCCTTAAACATAAGAGGTGTGAGCGATCGGATGGATCGTGTGCCTTAAAAATAAGAGGTGTGAGCGATGGGTATAGGCGATCGTGTGCCTTATACAAAGAGTTGTGAGCGATCGGGTTGTGTGCCTTATACAAAGAGGTGTGAGCGATCCATAAACATCGTGTGCCTTAAAAATAAGAGGTGTGAGCGATTAGATTGGATCGTGTGCCTTAAAAATAAGAGGTGTGAGCGATGGGGAACATCGTATGCCCGACGGGGAGTTACAGTGATGTAACGAGCGATGGTTCCAGCAGAGTTCCTGAGTGAACTAGAGATGATTGAGTCGGTACCGCATTGCATTTGCATAGAGTCGTGAGTCGGTCTCTATGATTTGCATTTATCATCTTTATAAGGGTGCATTGATGAATAAACATAAATGTGTATGTTTATGTGGAATGATAAGAATTGTGAAGGTATGCATGATGTATATGCTTGGTTTTGATTATATATATATACATTGCGATGTATATGAGTGAGTTGTGATGAATTGTGGTGAGAATGTGTAATATGTGTATTTTTATGCTAAGATATATAATTATATGCATTGTTATTATGATACTATTTCTCACCCTTCTGCTGTTTTATAATGCTCTATGAGGCATTGCAGAGTAGGTATGCTGGTGGTCTTTTTGTGAAGCGCGTCTTCATTCTTTTGGTCGGTCGGCTCTGATATGTAGCACCGGGTAGCTAGGATGGCTATGATTCTTTTGTGATACATCTGTATATGTATCTTGTTGATGAATGTTTATGTAAACATGAATGATGTTGGTGGAGAATACTTGATGATTCTTGTATATATGTATATATGTATATATATGTTAGTTGTTATTCAATGTTTAGATTTTCCGCTTTTATTCTAAATATTGAGATGTGGGTGTAAGGACTAAGTTACCCCACTGTTGTATATCAATGGTTGAGCAGGTGTTGTATGTTTTAATTTAATGTATAATGTGACATGCCTCTTTTATACTATGTTATAATTATACTCTGACGAAATTTTTAATATGTGCCTAAGTGATTATGTGATTATTTTGGGGGTATAGAAAGGGGGTGTTACATTAAGTGGTATCAGAGCCAGAGTTGAGTCAGTTGTGTTTGTCTTGTTGTTATGATGGTTGAATTGTTGTTTAACTTTGTTGTCATTTTTGGGAATGATCAGAATATGGCTGGTAGGAACGACAATGCGATGGCTGCTGCTTTGGAAGCAATGGCTAGGGCGGTGCAAGGTGTGCCGAATGTGAATGCTAATGACGAGTTCAGGAAGAATCAACCACCGGTCTTCAAAGGAAGATTTGATCCTGATGGTGCTCAACTTTGGTTAAAAGAGATTGAAAGAATCTTCAGGGTCATGGACTGTGCGGAAGAGAATAAGGTGAGGCTTGGGTCTCACATGCTGAAGGAAGAAGCCGACGATTGGTGGGTCGGTATGCGTCAAGTTCTTGAGGTGGATGATGAAGAGGTAACTTGGGATTTATTTCGTAATGAGTTCTTGAGGAAGTATTACCCTGAAAGTGTGAAAGGGAAGAAGGAGATGGAGTTCCTTGAATTGAAACAAGGTAGTATGTCCGTGGTGGACTATACTGCTAAGTTTGTGGAGTTGGTTCAATTCCATCCTCATTATGTCGTGATTACAGCTGAGTTCTCAAAGTGTATTAAATATGAGAATGGTTTGCGTCCTGAGATTAAACAAGTTGTGGGGTATCAGAGGATAACAAGGTTTTCGGATTTGACGAAATGTTGTAGAATCTTCGAGGAAGATAGCAAGGCTCGCTCTACACATTACAAAAGTTTGAATGAGAGGAAGGGAAAGCAACAAGCTAGAAGTGGACCTTATGTGACACCCGCTGATAAGGGCAAGCATAGGGGAAACTTTGAGAAGAGATCTGGAGGAGGAGGTTCCGGTCCCATTAAGTGTTACAAGTGTGGTGAAATGGGTCATAAATCATTTGAGTGTGGGAAGACAGTGGCGAGATGTTCTAACTGTGGAGGCCTTGGGCATGCTACTACTGATTGTAGAAGGAATGTGGTGAAATGTTTTAATTGTGGGGAACCTGGCCACATTAGCACGAAGTGTCCGAATCCGAAGAAAGCTCCAACTGGTGGGAAGGTATTTTCTTTGGCAGGGACTCAGACTTCAAGTGCAGACTGTCTGATTAAAGGTACTTGCTTTATTAATAGTACACCTTTAGTTACTATTATTGATACGGGAGCGACTCATTTGTTTATTTCGTCTGAGTGCGCGAAGCGTTTGAATCTTGTGTTGTCTCTGATGGATGGTAAGATGGTTATTGATACTCCAGCAATGGGGTCAGTGACTACTTCTTTGGTTTGTTTGAGTTGTCCTTTAACCATTTATGGTAAAGACTTTGAGATGGACTTAGTGTGTTTGCCGTTGGAAGGATTGGATGTGGTCTTGGGTATGAATTGGTTGCAATTTAACCGAGTTCATATAGATTATTATCATAAGTTAGTGAGGTTTCCTTCTTTGGAAGAGGATGAAGATGAGAGTTTCTTATCCACAAAAGAGTTGAAGAAACTTTTAGCGGACGAAACTCAATTGTTTGGTTTGTTTGCATCATTGTCTGTTGATAGTCAAGTGTCACTTGATGTGTTTCCTACTGTGTGTGATTTTCCTGAAGTGTTTCCTGATGATATTAAGGATGTACCGCCGGAAAGAGAAGTTGAGTTTTCTATTGATCTAGTTCCGGGTACTAGACCGGTTTCGATGGCGCCGTATCGTATGTCGGCATCGGAGTTGATAGAATTGAAGAAGCAATTGAATGACTTGTTAGACAAGAGATTTGTAAGACCAAGTGTTTCTCCTTTGGGTGCTCCGGTATTGTTGGTAAAGAAGAAGGATGGGAGTATGCGGTTATGCATTGATTATCGACAATTGAACAAGGTGACAATTAAGAACAAGTATCCGCTTCCAAGGATCGATGATTTGTTGGACCAATTGGTTGGTGCGCGTGTTTTTAGCAAGATTGATTTGAGATCGGGATATCACCAGATTCATGTGAAGGAAGAGGATATTCAAAAGATGGCCTTTAGGACACGGTATGGTCATTACGAATATTCCGTGATGCCATTCGGGGTTTCTAATGCGCCGGGTGTGTTTATGGAATACATGAATCGTATTTTTCATGAGCAGTTAGATCGTTTTGTGGTTGTGTTCATCGACGATATTTTGATTTACTCTAACTCTCAAGAGGAGCATGAAGAGCATTTGAGGATTGTGTTACAAATTTTGAAAGAGAAACAATTGTATGCTAAGTTGTCGAAATGTGAGTTTTGGTTATCGGAAGTAAGTTTTCTTGGACATGTTATTTCCGGTAGTGGTATTAGTGTTGATCCATCCAAGATTGATGCGGTGATGCAATGGGAGGTTCCTAGATCGGTTACGGAGATTCGAAGCTTTTTAGGCTTGGCGGGTTATTATCGGAGGTTTATTGAGGAATTTTTGAAGTTGGCACTTCCGTTAATGCAATTGACTTGTAAAGGAAAGGCTTTCATTTGGGATATTCATTGTGAAGAGAGTTTCAATGAGCTAAAACGAAGGTTGACAACAGCTCTGATCTTGATTTTGCCAAATCCGACGGAACCATTTGTTGTGTATTGTGATGCTTCATTGGTTGGTTTAGGTGGTGTTTTGATGCAAGATGGAAAAGTTGTGGCTTATGCTTCAAGACAATTGAGAGTGCATGAAAAGAATTATCCTACACATGACTTGGAGTTAGCGGCCGTGGTGTTTGTTTTGAAAATTTGGAGGCACTATATTTATGGTGCAAGATTTGAAGTTTTTAGTGATCACAAAAGCTTGAAATATTTATTTGATCAAAAAGAGTTGAACATGAGGCAAAGGAGGTGGTTAGAGCTTTTGAAGGATTATGATTTTGGTTTGAATTATCATCCGGGTAAGGCAAACGTGGTGGCCGATGCTTTGAGTCGGAAGTCGTTACATATGTCCGCATTAATGATGAGAGAATGGGAACTTTTGGAGAGTTTTAGAGACTTGAGTTTGGTTTGTGAAATGACGCCGAGAAGTGTGAGACTTGGTATGCTACATGTTACGAATGATTTTCTTGCAACCGTATGTGAAGAGCAAAAGTTGGACTTGAAGTTCGTTGATTTGATGATGAATGAGAATGAGGATTTCAAGGTTGATAATTTTGGAGTTTTGAGATTCCGTGGTCGTATTTGTATTCCCGATGATGCGGAGTTGAAAAAGATGATATTGGAAGAAGGACACCGAAGTAACTTAAGTATTCATCCGGGAGCGAATAAAATGTATCAAGATTTGAAGAAAATCTTTTGGTGGTCCGGATTAAAGAGAGATGTGGCGCAATTTGTGTATGCGTGCTTAACTTGTCAAAAGTCGAAGGTGGAACATCAAAAGCCTAGTGGATTGATGCAACCGTTGGACATTCCGGAGTGGAAATGGGATAGTATATCGATGGATTTTGTTACGGGATTGCCGAATACACAATGAGGTCATAATGCTATTTGGGTAATTGTTGATAGGCTTACTAAATCTGCTCACTTCATTCCAATTGATATTAGTTATCCTTTGGAGAGGTTAGCCGAGATTTATATTCTTGCGGTTGTGAAGTTACACGGAGTTCCTAAGAGTATTGTATCGGATAGAGATCCTAGATTCACATCGAGGTTTTGGGAGAGTTTACAAAAGGCTTTGGGTTCTAAGCTAAGATTGAGTTCGGCTTATCATCCGCAAACGGATGGTCAAACCGAGAGGACAATTCAATCGTTGGAGGATTTATTGCGTGCTTGTGTGCTCGAGCAAGGTGGTGCTTGGGATAGTTATTTGGCGTTAATTGAGTTCACCTACAATAACAGTTTTCATTCAAGTATAAGTATGGCACCATTTGAGGCTTTATATGGTCGGAGATGTCGAACACCTTTGTGTTGGCATGAAACCGGTGAGAGGGCAATAGTTGGACCGGAGTTGGTACAACAAACGACGGAGAAAGTGAAGTTTATTCATGAAAAGATGAAAGCTTCTCAAAGTAGACAAAAGAGCTATCATGACAAGAGAAGAAAAGATCTTGAGTTTCAAGAAGGCGACCATGTGTTTTTGAGAGTTACGCCGGTTACGGGTGTGGGTCGTGCTTTGAAGTCGAAGAAGTTAACTTCTCGTTTTATTGGTCCGTATCAGATTTCTGCACGAGTTGGTGTTGTGGCTTACCGTGTGGTGTTGCCTCCGAATCTTTCAAATTTGCATGATGTATTCCATGTTTCGCAACTTCGAAAGTATGTTCCGGATCCGTCACATGTTATTCCTATGGACGAGGTTGAAGTGAGAGATAACCTTACGGTGAAAACTTTACCGATTAGGATTTTGGACCGTGAAGTTAAGAAGCTAAGAGGCAAGGATATTGCACTTGTTAAAGTAGCGTGGGGAGGCGTTGCGGAAGGCGATATGACGTGGGAACTAGAGAGTAGGATGCGAGAGTCGTATCCGGAGTTGTTTGAATCAGGTAATATTTTCGAGGACGAAAATTTCTAAAGTGGGGGAGAGTTGTAACGCCCCGATTCCAATTATTCCCATTTTGTTGAGTCTTTTATTTAAATTGAGTGATAAATTATTTTATTTGTGGAATTGGTATGTTAATATGCTATGTTGATGTGTTATGATATTTGACCGTTTTGAGAGTTTTCGGGGAAATTATAATGGAGGGTATTTTAGACATTTCTCAATTATTGGTAAGTTAGAAATTTAGTAAAAATTGTTGGAAAAATGATTAAGTGTAGAATTTTGTGAGAAAATGAATTAATTGTATTTGAGTGGAAAATAGAAAAGAAAGAAAAAGAGAATAGAAATAGAAATAGAAATAGAAAGGAAAAGGAAAAAGAAAAGAAATAGAAAGAAAAGGGAGATAGAAAGAAAGAGGAGAGAAAGAAAGAGGAAGAAGAGAAAGATAAGAAAAACTTGGGGAACTAGGAAATCATCAAGAACAATCAATTAGTAAGCTTGGAATCCGGGTAAGGGTGTGAAATTTTATTATCTTATCAATGTGTATCGTTATGTATGATTGTATTATGTTTGTGGTGGATTTTTATGAGTTTTTGGTATAAACCCATATTTGGTTAAATTGCTTCGAAATCGATTAATTGTGGTTGAAATCATGTTGTTAGTGTCTATAATTGTTGGTATATGATAGATACTTGTTATGGGACATTGTATTGGCAATTTTCTGGTGTGTAGGTGAGATTTGGGGTGTTTTGGATTGGAACCCGTAAGCAAAAATTATGCAGGAAATTTTTCTGGTTTTTCCAGGTCATACGCGTATGGGGCATGTTCATACGCGTATGAACCTTGGCAATACGCGTATGGTGGGCGAGCCATGGGGCAATACGCGTATGGGTTGCTTGTTTTCTCGGCCATCTGCCCATTTGCGTATGATACGCGTAGCATTTCAGGGAAATACGCGTACGGGCTTGGGCATTACGCGTACGGACTTTTACACGTGAACTTTGGGAAAAATGAGCTTCTGCTCATACGCGTATGGCATGTGGTGGTACGAGTATGGGCAGAAGAAGTGTAAAAATGTGATTTTTCAAAATGTGTTTTTCGTTTTCGTCCGTAACTTTTGTTCCGTTTGGCCGATTTTTACATTCTTGGTATCGTTGTGAAGCTATTGAGCTGTACTATATGGTTATGATGAATTGGAAATTGTTATCTGATTAAATAAGTCAGAAAAGTCGGGAATAGTGTTATTTAGCGACTTTTACCGTTTTGAATGTGTGTTTGGATGTGAATCATACAATAGTGCATTAATGTGAATGTATATAGATTGTATGTGGTTGTATGAGAAGAATGCACGAATATATTGTGAATATGTATGCATTTCAAGAATGTCTTGAGTCATTTGCATGTGAAGCATAATGATGTGCATTCTTGTGCTGAGGGATTCTTATGAGAATCCGCTATAACATCGTGTGCCTTAAACATAAGAGGTGTGAGCGATCAGATAGACCGTGTGCCTTAAAAATAAGAGGTGTGAGCGATGGGTATAGGTGATCGTGTGCCTTATACAAAGAGGTGTGAGCGATCGGGTCGTGTGCCTTATACAAAGAGGTGTGAGCGATCCATAAACGTTGTGTGCCTTAAAAATAAGAGGTGTGAGCGATCAGATTGGATCGTGTGCCTTAAAAATAAGAGGTGTGAGCGATGGGGAACATCGTATGGCCGACGGGGAGTTACAGTGATGTAACGAGCGATGGTTCCAGCAGAGTTCCTGAGTGAACTAGAGATGATTGAGTCGGTACCGCATTGCATTTGCATAGAGTCGTGAGTCGGTCTCTATGATTTGCATTTATCATCTTTATAAGGGTGCATTGATGAATAAACATAAATGTGTATATTTATGTGGAATGATAAGAATTGTGAAGGTATGCATGATGTATATGCTTGGTTTTGATTATATATATATACATTGCAATGTATATGAGTGAGTTGTGATGAATTGTGGTGAGAATGTGTAATATGTGTATTTTTATGCTAAGATATATAATTATATGCATTGTTATTATGATACTATTTCTCACCCTTCTGCTGTTTTATAATGCTCTATGAGGCATTGCAGAGTAGGTATGCTGGTGGTCTTTTTGTGAAGCGCGTCTTCATTCTTTTGGTCGGTCGGCTCTGATATGTAGCACCGGGTAGCTAGGATGGCTATGATTCTTTTGTGATACATCTGTATATGTATCTTGTTGATGAATGTTTATGTAAACATGAATGATGTTGGTGGAGAGTACTTGATGATTCATGTATATATGTATATATGTATATATATGTTAGTTGTTATTCAATGTTTAGATTTTCCGCTTTTATTCTAAATATTGAGATGTGGGTGTAAGGACTAAGTTACCCCACTGTTGCATATCAATGGTTGAGCAGGTGTTGTATGTTTTAATTTAATGTATAATGTGACATGCCTCTTTTATACTATGTTATAATTATACTCTGACGGAATTTTTAATATGTGCCTAAGTGATTATGTGATTATTTTGGGGGTATAGAAAGGGGGTGTTACAACGGATACTTTGGCCAAAGTGAAATTTCATTACAAATTCTATTTTTTATAGTGACGACCAGGAACAGGAAAAATGTATTTTAGGCGGGTATTCTTGCTTTTAGGTATGGAGACGTGCAAGGCAAATTGCTTGATTCCTCTTTTCAAGCTAATGCAAACACAATTTTTTATGGTGGAAGAATTTGAGAGGGTTAGGATTGGAGAAGGGGATGATCAAAATTGGTTTGCAAATGCGGTAGTTTGTAAGCTGGGGGGCATTTGTTTTTGGAATCATAAGTTTCACTAATGCTCAGGATCCAAATTTAAAAGATCATGAAATGAGCCAATGTATGGAAGAATATTGCAACTGGAATGTTGGTTTGAGCGGGTTGGGACTGACTATTGAAGACAATGTTGTTGAAATGTCATTACTGTTGAATACTTTACAAGGTTTCAAGTTAGATTTGGAGGTTGCAGATTTATTTACTTGATGGAAGGCTAGTGCGGATTTGTCTGTTAATAATAGCTTTAAAATGCTGGAAGAATTGAATCAAGATGAGGTTGTCATAGAGCCCAAAATCCAGTGTGCATTGAATTGTCTATGGTCTTGTAAAATCCCTAGAAAAGTTCAAATATTTGGTTGGAAACTTTTTCTTAGTAGATTGCCAACCAAATATGAATTATGCAAGTGAGGTATTATCAATGGTGTACACAACAAGGTTTGTCCTCTTTGCTTTAAAGAAGAAGAACATTCATTGCACCTATTCTTTAGATGTTCGGTTAGTTCCAAAGTCTCGAACCGGGTGTGGTTTTGGTTAGGTGTGCTGATAGTGGAGTGCGAGGGGGGAGCGACTGAGCATTTGGTTCACTTTAGTCTTAGGTGCTAGAAGAGATTTAATGATAAGTTAATTTGCTTCTTTTTTGCGGTTGTTTGCAGGTAAATTTGCTAAGCATTTGGTTCACTCTTAAATTGAAGGAACCAATAATTATTGAAACCCTTCTGCCTCCCTAACCCTTTTAGTGACTGATCACTTAAGCAAAATAGAGCGGCATGAAGAACATTTTCCCATTCAAGATTACTTTCCTGGTGAGCAACTTTTACAAATATGTGAGGTAACTCCTTAATGCGCTAATTTAGTTAATTATCTTGTTGCTGGAGTCCTTCCTGCAAATGCATCTAGGGCACAAATTTACAACTCAAAAGTGAGGCAAAATATTATGTGTGGGATGAGCCATATTTTTGAAATTTTGGTACTAATCAAGTAATTAGGAGATGTGCCCTCAACCATGAGATTGATTCTATTTTGCAATTTTCTCATGCATCTCAAGCTGGGGGACATTTCTGTCCTCAAAGAACTGCAAGCACTACTACAAATAATACATTTCATGACAAAGATTTCACCTCACCTACTAAAAAACCAAGGTGCAGGGCCAAGGCGTACCATCTTTTATTTTACTTTTTTAAAATAGATACCACATATTCCTTCGGTTTCTGATTATAACTAAGGGGGGAAATAATTCTAGGAGATGATTTGAATCCCAACAAATACAGTTTATGTGTTTATTTCTTTAAAAGTAATGTCTTTCTTTTTATTTTATTTGTTATTTTTATATTAATGATCTATTCCTTCGATTATCTTTAATAACTGAGGGATTAGATAATCAGATTTTACTATAAAAGCACTCATTAATTAGATTTTGCCTTAAACATAACTTATATGTAGTCGCTCCAAACTTGTACGCATCATATTTTAGGATGGATTGCAAGACAGGAAAAAATCTTCAATGTTCTTCTTTCATAAACAAAACTTTTTGTTTTTTGCTCTTGAAATTCATCCCAATATAATGGTGTTGTTTTTTGTTGTATTTTTGGAATAACCTTCCTATGTTGTCAATCAAAGAAAATACTCCATAATTTATTGCTTTCCCCGGTTGACAACATTGAGAAATTTATTCCTAAACATGCTGTAAATTGCAAGCAATTGCAGTACAAAAAATGGTGAATGATAAAAAATTAAAAAGGAAACAAGACATGTTACTTTAAATTTTTTATCATTCACACTAGTGTAGACAAGGGATTTAACACCAATTTTTTAGAGATTTAATACCTGGTTTTTTTCGTTGTTGTTACTACCGGTATTGTAAGTATAATTTTCACACCGATTTTAAAAAAGGTATGGTAAATTGATTTAACTCAGGTGATAAACTGGTGTTATAAGTGCTACATATTGGTGTTAAAACTAACATTCGACACCTTTTTTCTCCTTCAAAGAGGTGTAAGCACTTATAAATCGTACCTACTTTTTCCAAAAACTGGTGTTAAAGTTTAATGGAGAGTAGTTTGATTAGAAACCAACTTATGACACCTGTTTTTACCTAAATAAGATGTAGAACATATATATCACATCAATTTTTTCTAAAATTGGGTGTTAAAAGTTTAACGAAATTATCTGGTTAGAAACCAAACTTTCACACTTGCTTTTTTTCTTAAATTAGGTGTATAAAATTTTCTTATAATATTTGTATAGCGTAAGTATCACACTTATTGTTCCTTACTAAAGTTTGTATTATAAATAACATCGAGTGTGATTTGATTTTAAATGAACTATCAAGAAATATTATTCTCTAAAATGGATGACAAAAAATACATAACACAAATGTTTAATCTTAAATAAAGTTGAGGTTACATATGACAACTGCAAATCTTTTATTATTGTTTCAACTAAACAATATTAAACTCACAATTTTTGGTTTAAATTTAACAAATTATACCAAAGAGTTTAAATCCAAATTCAAAAACAAATTATATTAAAAAACAATGTAAATTAATAATTCAATATTAATTCTTATAAAATGCCATCTTTTATCGAATTCCCTATTTCTTTCTCTTCAATTTGATGTTGATCTTCAACTATTTACAAAAAGAATCGAGCCCAAAGTTGTCGAATATTATCAATAACATCCTTGTCATATGATGATAAATCATCATATAGCTACAAATGCAAACAATACAAAAAATTAAATGAGAACGTGTTAAAACATGAAGTGATGTGATTTACATATTAAGTATTGAAATCTTTTTGTTAGTACCTCATGTAATCCTTGAAATATGCTAGTATAGATAATGTCAAACATATTTTTCATTACATAATAACTCCAAGCCCAACTATTGTCTTTTGTGTGCCTACAAATTAAATAAATAAATAAAACATATATATATATATATATATATATATATATATATATATATATATATATATATATCAATTATGTTTAGTAAACATATAAAGCTAAACAAAAATAAATTTTGAAAGAGACATTTTACCTTAGAAATGTGTCCTTAAAAGACTTACTTGGTTGATTTCCAAGTGAACAAAACCAATAAATAATATTATCATCTGAACAAATTACAAATAATTTTCAGTGATTGCTGTGATTTTAAAAATAATTTTGTTAAAAGCATATATAAACAATTATATAACATGTAGACAATTTGACAATCTAATAAATAATATGCACTTACACATTCAAACATGGTCCTAAAAAACATTTTTTAGGCTTATTATACATCTTATTTTGTATGAATGCTTACATAGCTTCATCACTATAACCGCCAGATTTGTTATTAAATATCCTTAAAGGATCAAAGAAACCAAATTTCTCGCTAGAGGAATTGGAGATACACCAGCGATGCAGATATCCAAATTGTTGAAACAAATATAAATATTAATTTATCAATATAGAAAATGAATTTATTTTATATATATATATATATATATATATATATATATATGTGTGTGTGTGTGTGTGTGTGTGTGTGTGTGTGTGTATTTATTTATTTATATTTATACTTACGTACACTACAAGGACAAAATTTGATTTACTGTGTAAAATAATACAATATCTTAAATATTCAAAACTTGATTTAGATGTCACAAGTTAAAAATAATATAAAAAGGATTATGCCATAAATTACGTAATATTTTTTTTGTTATATTATACTCAAATTATTAAATTATAAATATTTTATTTTTATTTAAAAAATATTAAATAAGAAAATTTAATAGCATTTAATTTAAATTTTATTATTATCATTATTGTTTTGATTTTTGTTTAATTCATTTTTCAATGAGGCAATAAATAAGGTTAAATATAGATGGCTAATAAAACTATGAAATTAACCATTACTATATTTAATAGTGTACAAGTCTAATGTTTCACGCTCCTATATTTTTCTTTGAAGATAGAGTCCATAACTATATATAAAGTAAATGTGAAAATTATAATTAATTATCTAAAAAGACAATTAAAATTTTTTTCATCTAACCTCACAATTTTAATTTACTTCTATTCTATTTCTATTCTAACAAATTTAAAATTTATAAAATATAAAATGTTGGAGAAAAATTTAAAATTTAAGTTTCTTAGTTTGCATGCTAGGTCATAGAGTAGTTTGGATAATTTATTTAAATGGTGGTGTGGGAAATATTTTGGGACAGTGGTCAAAAAAATTTCACTTCCATAATTTTGGTCTTTTGGATCCTATAAAACTATTGAGGAAAAAAACTCAAGAATTTTGTAAACTTTTTATCTATACAACTTTTTGCTACAAAAATGAAATGATTAAAAAGCAATTATATTTGACCTAATAAAGAAAAGAAATTACTATATATCATATATCTTCATACCTCGTGTGTTGGTTCAAATTGACAATTCATTTTTTCGGTTTCGTTAGAATACTAGAGACGTTAGATATATGACGAACGAAACGAAGCTGCATAACAAAAACAGATCAAAATTAAATAATTATCCCAATACATGACAAATAGATTTCAAATTAATAAAACTCATTATTATGAAAATTTAAATATGGTATCATTGATTAAAAACTAATTACAACAAACAATACCTAAAAATCAAGTATCAAATAACAAAGTAAATATCAAATAACAGAGTTATAACTCTGAATCAAAATGATATGAAATTTTATTTTCCAAGAACACAAATTTAACAAAACTAACTAAATTAGAGTGAGGGTTTAAGAAAAAGAATTATAAGTTAAAAGACATACCACGAGGATCTTGACACGACGACGCGTGGCAAGCGGAAGGGAACACAAATTCTAATTTGATAGTAAAATTGATTAAAACCTAAAAAAAGGGATTATGTTTGTGATTATTTAAAACTGTTTTTGAGAAAGTTTTTTATTCTTAACATCTTTTGAGAGGTTGATTGAGTGAAGAATTGAGAGAAGATGCAATGGTCGTGAAATCCTAATATTTGTACAAGCCCAGGTTTTACAAACGTACTTTTCTAAATTTTAGCGGAAATTTTAATTATTTATTTATTGTGTATATCATATTTCCAAATCAAATCAGGTAAAGACATAAATTTTAGTATCACATTCAATATTTCTAAAAATAGGTATGAATTTATATATATATATATATATATATATATATATATATATATATATATATATATATATATATATATATATATATATATAATCATTTTATTATTTTACACTTATTTTTCTTAAAAACAGGTATCTCACATTAAAACATTTATTTGTCATAGAGCCCAAAATCCAGTGTGCATTGGATTGTCTATGGTCTTGTAAAATCCCTAGAAAAGTTCAAATATTTGGTTGGAAACATTTTCTTAATAGATTGCCAACCAAATATGAATTATGCAAGTGAGGTATTATCAATGGTGTACACAACAAGGTTTGTCCTCTTTGCTTTAAAAAAGAAGAACATTCATTGCACCTATTCTTTAGATGTTCGGTTAGTTCCAAAGTCTCGAACCGGGTGTGGTGTTAGTTAGGTGTGCTGATAGTGGAGTGCGAGGGGGGAGCGGCTGAGCACTTGGTTCACTTTAGTCTTAGGTGCAAGAAGAGATTTAAGGATAAGTTAATTTGCTTCTTTTTTGTGGTTGTTTGCAGGTCAATTTGCTAAGCATTTGGTTCACTCTAACATTGAAGGAACCAAGAATTATTGAAACCCTTCTGCCTCCCTAACCCTTTTAGTAACTGATCACTTAAGCAAAATAGAGCGGCATGAAGAGCATTTTCCCATTCAGGATTACTTTTCTGGTGAGCAGCTTCTACAAATATGTGAGGTATCTCCTTAATGCGCTAATTTAGTTAATTATCTTGTTGCTAGAGTCCTTCCTGCAAATGCATCTAGAGCACAAATTCACAAACTCAAAAGTGAGGCAAAATATTATGTGTGGGATGATCCATATTTTTGAAATTTTGGTACTAATAAGGTAATTAGGAGATGTGCCCACGACCATGAGATTGACTCTATTTTACAATTTTCTCATGCATCTCAAGTTGGGGGACATTTATGTCCTCAAAGAACTGCAAGCACTACTACAAATAATACATTTCATGACAAAGATTTCATCTCACCTACTAAAAAACCGAGGTACATGGCCAAGGCGCACCATCTTTTATTTTACTTTTTAAAATAGATACCACATATATCCTTGGGTTTCTGATTATAACTAAGGTGGAAAATAATTCTAGGACATGATTTGAATCCCAACAAATACAGTTTATGTGTTTATTTCTTTAAAAGTAATGTCTTTCTTTTTATTTTATTTGTTATTTTTAAATTAATAATATATTCCTTCGATTATCTTTAATAACTGAGGGATTAGATAATCAGATTTTACTATAAAAGCACTCATTAATTAGATTTTGCCTTAAACTTAACTTATATGTAGCCGCTCGAAACTTGTACGCATCATATTTTAGGATGGATTGCAAGACAGGAAAAAAACTTCAATGTTCTTCTTTCATAAACAAAATATTTTTTTTCTCTTGAAATTCATCCCAATATAATGGTGTTGCTTTTTGTTGTATTTTGGAATAACCTTCCTATGTTATCAATCAAATAAAATACTCCATAATTTATTGCTTTCCCCGGTTGACAACATTGAGAAATTTATTCCTAAACATGTTGTAAATTGCAAGCAATTGCAATACAAAAAATGGTGAATGGTTCTGGCAGAGGCTTTAGCGCTTTGGGAACCACCAGCGAGTTCTGAACTAGATATGAGAGGAGTTGACTGTATGTCACAAGAATCGGATCTAGAGGAGCATACCTTAGTTCTAGATTATTTTGAGGTTTATGATGGTTCTGACGCTCTCAATGCTGGACTTGCTGATTATGAGCCTGAGAAGGCTATTGATATGGTGGTTATTGGTACTGGGCAACATCAACATATGGGTATGAACAGTATGGCATAGGAGCCATTGGAGTTTGCGCTTGAAGGTGGACACTGACCATGACAACATTTGTTTCCTCTTCCTTTTCTTTAGAGAGCCCACCTTGTGGCTTATTGACCCTTGATTGTTGACTCACATCGCTAACAATTTTCTCTGTTGTGATTCCATTCTCAATGTGTTCCCCAATGGTCACAACATCAGCAAAATTGGAGGATGAGCTACCAATTATCTTCTCATAGTACAAACCCTGAAGAGTACCCATGAATATGTCAACCAACTCTATATCAGATAGAGCAGGCCAGACTCGTGAAGCTATCTCACGCCACCTCTGAGCATATTCTCTGGATGATTCATCAGCTTTCTGCGCTTGATTTTGCAGCTGCAACTTGGTGGAAGCCATATCCAAGTTGTAGTTGTATTGCTTCAAGAATGCTTCAGATAGATCTTTACAGGTTTTGATTTTACCTTGCTCAAGGTTTATGTACCAATCCAGGGAAGCCCCAGATATGCTATCCTGGAAACATTGGATAAGCAGATCATCATTGTCTATGTAGGAAGCCATTTTTCTGCAATACATTATAATGTGGCTTCGTGGACAACTCAACCCCTTGTACTTAGGCAAATCAGGTACCTTGAATTTCTGGGGTAGCACAACATTCGGAACCAAGCACAAGTCTTTGGCATCCATGCCAAAAGCAGAAAATCCTTCAATAGCTCTAATTTTCTCCTCTAATAGCTTGTAGTCTACAGGTTTATTCTGATCATCAGGTCTGACAAAAATTTGAGGATTTCGAAGCTGAGACGCGACTGGAGCAAGTACTTGAGGAGAAGCAAACTGAGACGGATCTATCAACCCAAAATTAACCATCCGACCAGCAGTCTGACCCATCTGAACACGGTATAGATAACCACAAGGATGTACCATAGCAGCTGAGGATGCCCCAGGATAAAGCATTCCAGAATGAACATTCTGAACACCAGTTTGAGCAGATTGAGACAAGACCGGAACATGAATAGGAGGACCTCTATAAACATGTTCATCTTTATCAGGGGTCTCAACATCAGTATGCGCAAGAGTCTGGTGAGTCTGTGCTTGAGGAATCTCATGGTCATCATTCACCATAGGAGCCAGAATCAGAGTAGGCATGCCCCATGGGTAAGCAACAGAATTCCCATTAGGCACAAGAATGGTAAAAGTTTAATAAGGTGCAAAGGCACCACCATTGGCAGTCTGATGAGTGAAATTCGGGAGAATTCCCCAAGGATAGGCAACGGGAATCCTATTCGGTGCAGGCTGAGAACTTGGCAAATTGACAGTAGGTTGAACAACAGTCTCAACTGGCATTTTAACAACAGCATGAGAAGAAGTAACAACATGAGTGACAATAGTTGCGACAGTAGCAGAGGTAACAGTGGTATTCTCTGTGTACAAAGGAGTTCCATGATGGCATCCATGTTGTCCTGAAATTGAGCCATCCTACCCTAGAACTGAGTCAAGGTTTCTTTGTAAGCAGTATTCTCATAATTAGCCATGATTCTTGACCTGTTGGATCTGATGAAGTACCGGTGTTGGGTCGTCGTTGTCTTCTGGATGATGAAGGGAAGAAAGTGAGCTTTTTCTAGGTTGGATGTATACAATGCAAATGTATGTATGCATATATTATTTATGCGGATGAAATGCCAATAAGATATGCAACACCCATTGATGCAATGGTTAGATGATGCCATAGTTCAACATACATATGAAGATGCAATAACTCGGGTTCAAAAATTTGGCATACATGATGATGCAATAATAGTATTCAAAAATGCAGGTTAGAGATGCAACATCTTCTGGATAGTCTACACATAATATTCTGCGTGGGTGTAAAGGTCTAACGTCTGTGAGAGAACAAAGGTATGAAGAGTCTTGGTTTCCTGCAAAAATCCAACATCCCTCTCACATGTGTGATCTAGAATCAACAAGGTGGTCCCTAGAAGGTCACCCAAACCATAGGACTCAATTGAAAACCCCCGCCGTAGCGAATTCTCGCTGGACGAAAGTATTCTCAAGCAAATCACAGTCTGGGATGTGGCTCTTGTGACAACCCAACGCGCGAGACGCAGGCGTCACGACAATCCACGTTCTATCCTATGTGCATTCTCAACCCCGGTGATAGATCTTATCTCTCCAATAATATGTACTCATCCTAACAACAACAGAAAATATAACAGATATCCAGAATATGCAGCATATGAATATTTAAAGCAGTAAAGAAATGCAGTAAAAAACATAAAAATAAAGCAAGTAAAGCATAAAGATAAAGCGAGCAAAGCACACCAGATAAACACCCAAACAAGCAAGAAAGCAAATAAAACTAGGCGAAACCCCAACTTGCAAGAGCAAGGACTCCCCAGCAGAGTCGCCAGCTGAAGCTGGGGAGTCCCAGCTAGCCAGAAAACAAGAAAAACTAGGCGAGACTCCGACTTGCAAGAGCAAGGACTCCCCAGCAGAGTCCCCAACTGAAACTAACGGGATTATACCTGAGTGAATCACACACTCAAAGATACAACAGAGTCGCCACCAGACTTTATTTAGTCCCAAAGGACAAGGAAAATATCGATAAAACCCAAGGGGAAGAGAAACGGGTAAGGGGGTCGGTTGTGCGAGAGGAAGGTATTAACACCCCACACATCCGTCGTACTCAACGGGAACCATTTTTCTTGCTTCTAGGCTTGGATGGGTTATCTATATAAAGGCTTCTAGCTAAAGAGAAGGGGAAGGAAAGGAAAGAGAAAGTGCTCGCAGAGGATTAGGGCCCTCGTGCCTACGTACCCTCATAGTGCAATGAGGAAATCAGTGCGCTGTAGTTCACGGAACCAGGGGAAAGAGAAGAAGAATGGAAGAAGTTGGCTCGCCAAGATTTCGCAATCTTGTGCCTATGTATCCTCATAATGCAATGAGGAATTCAGAGCTTACGTAGTTTGAAGAACAAAGACGGGAAAAGGAAAGGAAATGGTGTCAAAACCAAGAGTAAGAGAAGTAGAAAGATTCCTAAGCAAAAGAATTTGGTGTTAAAACCAAGAAGGAAAAGCAAAGAAAAATTAGTAACTCTGCTAAGGAAAAGACAAAGAAATGGTATCGAAGCCAAGAGGATAAAGGAGCAAAAGAATAAACAGCGACTGTGCTGGGAACCAGAGGGTTGGTGACCCTACTAGGGACTAAACCAAGGTGATGGTGTCGAAACCAAGAGAATAAGTGAGCAAAGGATATTGAATTGAGACAAAGAAAGATTCATTGAGGATTCGGTATATTAACTGACAAGCAGTGGTTAACCGAAGAAAAAGTAAGTATGACTCTGTGGTGAAAAAAGGGGTTAGTGTCAACAGATAGGTTGTGATGAACTAAAAGAGAGAGTACATAACCAAGAGAAGGTGCTTGACTCTGAAGGGATTTTAGTATATTAACTGATAGGCAGTGGTTAACCGAAGAACAGGAGTGGAACCAAGCGAAGGTTGTGACCCAAAGGACGAGTGTGGAACCAAGCAAAGGTTGTGACCCAAAGGACGGGTGTAGAACTAAGCAAAGGTTGTGACCTAAAGGGATTCGGTGTTAACAGAAGGACTGTTACTAACCGAAAAGAAATGAGTAATTAACCAAGAGAAAATGATTAACTCAACAGAAGCTCAGTATGTTAACAGACAAACTGTGGTTAATTGAGGGAAAATGTAAATTGGTGTTTTAAATTGGTAGGCATTGTTTGACCAAAGAAAAGGAAGAGAACCAAAGAAAGGTTGCGAACTCCACCAGGGATTCGGTGTTTAATAGGTAAACTGTGATTAACCGAAGAAAAGATTGCGACTATTGGGGAAAAGAGAATTGGTTCTAACAGTTTAACTGTGATTAACTAAAGAAAGAATAATTACAACTCTAATGGGGAGTGAACAAGCAATGATTGACCAAAGGAAAAGGTGTTGAACTAAAAGGATTTCGTTAACCAAAAGTGACAAAGATCTTTAACCAAGGAAATGGTGATTGATCCAAAGAGAGATTGAAAGGGGCAAGAGTGATCAATGATCGACTTGACTGGGGAGTGAGATACGCTATAGTCTTAAGATAAAGACGATTATTCCAGGCACAGGGTCATTAGTCCCCTACCCAAAATAATTAGAATGAGTGTAGGAATTCTCCACTCTCATCCCTTCTCTAGCACTCAAAGTATAGTGCAGAGATTGAAACCGACATAGTAACGACGCCTATTTATACAGTGCTCTAGTGCGTCATGCAGACTTCCGACTCAACAGGGGATAAAGAGAAACAAGGCTCTAAAAGACCCTATAGAGAGAAGGGAGAGGAAGATTGATTAATTGAAACATGGTTTCGATCAATCGAATCAAAGGGAATGAACAAGCCAACGATCTTTCAAACAAGCCGAAAGACCATCAAAGCAAACGTGCGAAGTATTGATTATACACAATTAAATTTGCTCAATAAAGAATAAACTTAATACAATCAAGAAAGAAATTGCAAGGCAGTACCAAACATCAATTAGTATGCATCACAAATCATGTTATCATGTAAACAAAAGTGTGCAAGAATTAACATGATCATACAATGTCAAAAATCCAAAAAATTCCATAATCTACGAATCGTGCATAGAAAGTTTGCATACATGCTTCAAACAGAGGTTAAACAACTTATAAAACATCCACAAATATCAAGCATATCAAGCCATGGAAGTTAACTGAGGAAAGAATATCAAACAAGCTTGAAAAAACACAAAAATGACATTTTGGTTCAGTGTTAATCGGTTAACAATTTGCTAGTGCAAAATGGTTAATCTGTTAACAGCTGAAAATGGCGCTGTAAAAGGATGTTAATTTATTAACCAGTTTTGCCTAGCAAATGGTTAATCTGTTAACATTGTAAAAAACGGTAACATGAAATTCAGTAAAAAAGCACTTTTCAGCAACTTTTTCATGTAATTGCAATGGATCCAAGCATGGAATAAGGTGCATAAAACACACTAATTGATATCAAACAAAATCTAAAAGAATTAATCATGCCAAATCAAGAATTCAAGCAACAAAAACCATAATTAAGCTACATCGTGAAAAATGCGAAAACGATCGGAAGCGTAAAATCGAGCAAGAATAACCAACCTACAAGGCGGAGGTTTGCCTTGGTAATTTTTGTAAGTAAAATGTGGTGAAAATAAGAAAAGAAAACCAGAGAATTCCAAGCTTGAGATCAAATCATTGCGAAACCGACAAAAACACGATAAATGCTCCGAATATAAATTTGCACTGAGACGATCGAAACGATTACTTGAATAGAAGTAGAAACTGTCGTAAATCCATAAATCCAAGTAGAAATGTAGTGGAATTGAGGTTTAGATCAAGAGAATAACAATTTCGATGTGAAGATTGTTACACTCTGTCATACCCCAAATTTTGACCACTAAGATTTCCCATCATTGGGCAAATCATCATCATAATATGGGTAAACCATCATACCTCACCAGGCTCCCCAAAGATGGGTGAGCATCCACTACTATCAAAGATTAGGGTTTCAAGCCCTCTCAGAGCTCTTAGACAAAGGATCAATCAAGAAATGACATGATCTTAAACTTGTCTAGCCTCTCAAACATCCATAAAAGATCAAGAGGACTCCCACTTCAAGGATTAAGCCCAAGGCTTCTCCCTTCTAGGTGGATCAAGCCTTAAGATCGCCGATGTCACCAAATTAGGGTTTGGTCGACCAGGGCCTCCAGATGGAAATTTTCCTCTAGGCATGAGCCAATGCTTCAAAACACAACCTATGATGCTCCAAGAGACATCATAAACCCAATCATCAAGTCAATTTAGCCTCAGGGGATGCATTCACCAAAAAATTAGGAATTAGGGTTTCTTGACCTAATTCACCCCTAAGTTGACTTTTGGGACAAAACATGAGCCAAGACCTCAAGAGAGGATTTGAGGGTCTCAAATATACCACATTGATCCATTTACAACAATGGATTGATCCAAGGAGCTTGATCCACAAGTTTGAAATTCATCAGAACCAAAATTAGGGTTTCGCGAGAAAAGTCAACTGTACCTTTGACTTTTGACCAGGACATGCTCCCAAACCCTAAGACATGATTCAATACACCCTATAACACATATGAAATCAATCCATAAAGTTTGATTTAGGTCAAGGACTTGATTTTATAGAGGATTGCACAGTTTGGAGTTCATCTGATAAAAAGTCAACTGTGCACAAAAGTCAAACTTTGACTTTTTGAGATTTTTCACAATTATGGTTTTTTAACCCAAAATGATGTTAATGTGTGATTTGAATCATCATTCATCAAGAAAAATCAAGAAAAGTGGGATAACTTGTAAAAGGGGTAACCATAAAAACTTATAAAATTTTCTAAGTTATGGAACAAAGTGGCTAGGGTACCAACTTTGAAGGATCATAACTCCACAAGGCCATTTTTCCCCATCCAAAGCTGGATTTATAGCCCTCATGGCCCTCTACAAAAGCTTCAACTACACCTCATTCCAATTTGAAATTCTGGCACAGATATCAGATGTCCTACACAGATGTTGAGACACTGATATCCAACGCAATGAACAAGATAACAATAATAACAGTGCAGAAACTAAAGAACACAGTGATATGTTTACCCAGTTTGGATAAACAATCCTACTCTGGGGGCTACCAAGCCAGGGACGAAACCAATATACGATAGTATCAATTCACAGATCATACAATAACCAAACCCTGTTATAATCTGCTTACTTAATCACTACTCTTCCTATGACTTCTACCTAAGACTCACCTAGGTATGAGGCCCTCCTCAAATTCCTCTACAACCACAACCCGTGATTGGTTCCTTTCAACACAAGTAACAAAATGAAAGTCACACTTTCAAAACACACAATTCTCAATACTTCAAAGCTTATGAGAATTGACACACAAGACTCTCAATGCTTAAAAGCTTATGAGTAACTGACAGAACTTACAACACAAAAACCAGTCCTTATACTGTTATCAGAATGATACCAGTTAGGCTCACAAATAACACTCGAAAACCCTAACAAAAACACACGTAAGTTCCTCACAAATCTGCAAAATAAACTCCAACAAAATAGATCGTCAATCTAAAGTTTCCTAATATGTCTCCATAATTAGAAAGCGCTGAAAATCCGAAAACCAACACAAAAACACAATCCAAAAATACTTTGGATGCCACATAGGATAACCAAATATTCACAGAATATTCAGTAACAATTAACAGCTACAAGATCTTCTTTTAAACTGAATTCAGACGCGATGTCCTATGAGCCAGTATGGGACATCTTCATTTGACATGTTGAATGCAGCAAATTAGAACATCTTGTTACAACATCTTGCTGCTAGAATAGTTTTAGCAAAATAAATGCCAACCACAAAATCAACGAAATAACAATCTCCCCCTTTGGCTTATTTTGGCTAAAACTACACACCAAATAAATCTTGCAAAGAAGCACAAGTAAAAAAAAAATCCATATCAGAGACAACAGCGAAATACCAACACACAACAAAACAGCAGCAAAAAAAATCCAGAAAAGCAGCGAAAAAACACCCTTTCAACTGCAGCAACACAAAACTCCCCCTCAACTGCAGCAACACAAACATTCCACATTCTCCCCCTCAGCTGCAGCACCAGCACAAGCACAACACACACAAGCACACTACTCCCCCTTTTTAGCCAGAAATATGACAAAGGCAAGTAAAACAGTTATTAAAATTTGAGAAATGGTCAAGTCATGGACCAGAATAAACAGCATCAGAGAGTAGATGCCCACCACATCCGTGACCAAGTGTCATGTACAAACTTTAGCATTTTCCCCTTTATAACCTCATGCACACGCTGCACTACCAGAACCTCCTTTAATCTTTCCAATCTGGCAGCCAGAAAGAACATTAATTGCTATAGTTCCTCATGAATACAAACCCCAAGTCTGCTCCTCAGGTTTTCAAACTGAATTGCATCCAGATCCTTGGTGAATATGTCAGCAAGCTGATTTTCGGTGCTCACATACTCAAGAGTTATGACTTTGTCCTCCACAAGTTCTCTGATGAAGTGATGCCTAATATCAATGTTCTTAGTCCTACTACATTGAATAGGATTTTTAGAAATATTAATAGCACTCAGGTTGTCACAAAATAATGTCATGACATCTTGTGTGACATTATACTCAGATAGCATTTGCTTCATCCACACCAGTTGAGCACAACTACTTCCAGCTGCTATGTACTCAGCTTCAGCAGTAGAAAGAGATACAAAATTTTGCTTCTTACTAAACCATGAAATAAGATTATTTCCCAAAAAGAAAAAACCTCCAGAGGTGCTCTTCCTATCATCAGCACTTCCAGCCCAATCAGCATCACAGTATCCTACTAAAATGGAACTTGAGTCATGGGAGTACAACAACCCATAATCACATGTACCGCTCACATACTTAAGAATTCTCTTAACTTGATTGATGTGACTGACCTTGGGTTCTGCTTGGTATCTTGTACACACGCCAACAGCAAAGGTTATGTCTGGCCTACTTGCTGTAAGATACAGCAAACTTCAAATCATGCTTCTGTATAAACTTTGTTCAACATTCACTCCCTTTTCATCTTTGGATAACTTCAAGTGAGTAGGAGAAGAAGTTCTCTTATGCTTGGCATTATCCAGTCCAAACTTCTTCACAATATTCCTCGCATATTTGCTCTGACAAATAAAAATGGAGTCTTCCATCTGCTTGACTTGTAATCCAAGGAAGTAAGTCAATTCACCTACCAAGCTCATCTCAAATTCAGACTGCATTTGGTTGACAAAATGTTGGACCATTTCATCCGACATCCCACCAAACACAATATCATCTACATAAATATGAGCAATCATTAGTTTCCCATCCTTCTCCTTGACAAAAAGTGTTTTATCAATACCACCCTTCCTGTATCCATGGTTAACTAAGAACTCAGTCAGCCTTTCGTACCAAGCTTGTGGAGCTTGTTTCAACCCATACAAAGCCTTCTTTAGCTTGAAAACATGATCAAGAAAATTTGGATCCACAAACCTTTTAGGATGCTCAACATAAACTTCCTCATTAAGATAGCCATTCAGAAAGGCACTCTTGACATCCATTTGAAACAATCTGAATTTCAACAAACATGCCACTCCTAGCAGCAATCTGATGGACTCCAATCTAGCCACATGAGCAAATGTTTCATCGAAGTCTACTCCTTCAATCTGTGTGTATCCTTGAGCAACTAATCTGGCTTTGTTCCTGGTAACAACTCCTTGTTCATCAGACTTATTCTTATAAACCCATTTTGTTCCAATCACATTTGTTCCTGCTGGTCGTGGTACCAGTTCCCAGACTTCATTCCTCTTGAATTGACAAAGCTCATCCTGCATAGCACTTATCCAGAACTCACCTGTCAATGCCTCTTTGACATTCTTTGGTTCAAGCTTTGAAACAAAGCATGCATTTGACACAGCCTCCCTCGTTCTGGTTCTTACACCTTCATTCAGATTTCCAATAATTAATTCCTTAGGGTGATCCTTCTTAATCCTTATAGAGGGTCCCCTGTTAGCATCCTCTACCTCTTCATTCTCAGGTCTAGTGTCGGTTTCTTGAGCATTATCTTCTACAGACTCAATGTCTTGTGAGATTTCATTGTTCATGGGAAGGCATGCTCCAACATCATCTGGGACATCTTCATCTTTCACGGAGTCATCAACCACCACATTTATGGATTCCATCATCACCTTAGTTCTGGAATTAAATACCCTATATGCTTTACTGTTTGTAGAGTATCCCAAAAATATCCCTTCCTCGCTCTTAGGATCCATCTTTCGCCTCTGCTCACGATCCGCCAAGATATAGCACTTACTCCCAAACACATGGAAATACTTCACATTTGGCTTTCTACCTTTCCATAGCTCATAAAGAGTGACAGAAGTACCTGATCTGATAGTCACCCTATTGTGTATATAGTAAACGGTATTCATGGCTTCAGCCCAAAAATGATATGGAAGCTTTTTGGCATGAATCATGACCCTTGCACACTCTTGTATAGTCCTATTCTTGCGTTCCACCACACCATTCTGCTAAGGAGTGATCGGAGATGAGAATTCATGAGTGATTCCTTCAGATAAGTAAACCTCTTCAAACCTGCTATTTTCGAATTCTTTCCCATGGTCACTTCTGATTCGAACAACACCACAATCCTTTTCCCGTTGAATCCTTTGACACAACTCTTTGAAGGCTGCAAATACTTCAGACTTTTCTCTGATAAAGCTTATCCAGGTGAATCTGGAGTAATCATCAACGACAACATAGGCATACTTCTTCCCACCAAGACTTTCAACCTGCATAGGTCCCATTAAGTCCATGTGAAGCAGTTCCAAAACTCTAGAAGTTGTGGTAAGATGTTGAAGCCTCTTGTGTGACACCCTTGTTTGCTTCCCAACTTGACATTCACCACATATTCTATCCTCATCAATCTTCAGCTTGGGAATACCTCTAACAGCTTCACTTGACATAACTTTCTTCATCCCTTTCAAGTGTAAGTGACCCAATTTCTGATGCCACAGTTTGGTTTCATCTTCCTTTGACATCAAACAGGTAGACAAACTTTCCGATTCTTGAGGATTCCATAGATAGCAGTTATCCTTATACCTGGTTCCCTTCATAACAACTTCATCTTTCTCATTGGTTACTAGACATTCAGATTTTGTAAAATTTACTTTGAGTCCTACATCACACAGTTGGCTTATACTGATCAAATTTGCGGTCAACCCTTTGACAAATAGAACACGATCCAGATTTGGTTATCCTGTGTAGTCAGCTTTCCAACACCTTTTATTTCACCTTTTGATCCATCCCCAAAAGTGACATAATTGGTGGAGTGAGGCTTGATATCTGACAAGAATTTCTTCACACCAGTCATGTGTCTTGAACAACCACTGTCAAAGTACCAATCTTCCCTTGCAGATGCTCTAAGAGAGGTATGTGCTATGAGACCGGCCATAATATTTTTAGGAGTACATCTTCTCTTCACTTTAGCCCAACTCTGTCCTTTATTTTGTTGATGAGTAGTTTTGGGATAGTCGTGCAACTTGTAGCAAAAGGACTTTAAGTGACCAATCTTTCCACAGTAATGGCATCTCCATGGTTTATACTTTGAACTACAAACTCTTTTCTGATGCTTCATCTGATGTTAAAACATGTGATTTGACATCCCCTCTTCTTACTTTATTTTCTGAGGGACAAACTTTAATACAGGCTTCTTGTAGGTCTCTGCTTGATTGTTAAAACCAAGGCCTTGCACGTTTCCAGCATCTTTCCCAGTCTGAAGAATCTCATCCAGCTGCGTGGTACCATTGTTCAGCATTCTTATAGATTTGGTCATATTGTCAAGTTTTGACTTTTTCCATACAACCTCCTCTTTCAGATCAGCAATGATTGATAGATGTTCTTCCTTCTCAGTTTCTAGTTGAGCAATCAGAACCTTCTGTTCTAATATTATCTGGCACCTTTCTTCATTCTTGATACACAACTCTGAGAACCCGGTGAAGACTTCTTCCTTAGTGAGTTCTCCAATATAAGATTCTTTGTCAGAGTCAGACTCACAAGTAGTTTCTTCATCAGCCTTACATATCCCAGTCAAGGCTGTCACCAATTTTGCTGATTCTTCTTCAAGATCACTCTCAGACTCTACTTCTGACCAAGACATAGATAAGCCCTTCTTCTGCCTTTTGAGATACGTGGGACACTCAGTCTTTATGTGCCCATATCCCTCACATTCAAAACACTGAACTCTCTTCCCTTGATTGGAGTCTTCTTCAGTTCTGGACCTTCTGCCTCCATCCTGGTTTTTACTGATGTCGAGTGACTTGTTCTGAGCATTTGCTCTCGACTTCCAGTCAATCCTTTTCTACACTTTGTTAAATTGTTTTCCAAGCAATACCAAATCTTTAGACACCCCTTCATCTCTGACCATGTCACCTTCATCTTCTGAGTCACCAGCATTTGACACAAAAGCTATGCTCTTCTTCTTTTCAGACTTTTCACTGATCCCTAATTCAAATGTTTGAAGAGATCCCACAAGTTCATCCACTTTCATCTTGTCTATATCCTGAGCTTCCTCTATAGCAGTCACTTTCATGTCAAATCTCTTAGGTAGAGATCTGAGGATTTTTCTGACCAGTTTGCTGTCAGACATCTTTTCACCTAGGGCACTTGAGGCATTAGCTATCTCAATAATGTTCATGTGAAAATCATGAATCCTCTCATCCTCCTTCATCTTCAAACTCTCAAACTTGCTAGTGAGAAGCTGAAGTTTTGACATCTTCACCTTTGAAGTCCCTTCATGAGCAACCTTCAAGACCTCTCATGCCTCTTTTGCAATGGTGCAATGTTCAATCAACCTGAAGATATTCTTATTGACACCATTAAACAGTACATTCATGGCTTTGGAATTTCCCAAGGACCCTTTGTAGTCTGCATCATCCCAGTCTTCCTCTTCCTTCACCACATCAGTAGGGGTACCTTTTCCATCTTTAACCTTTGGGGGTTCCCATCCTTTTATAACAGCTTTCCATGCTTGATCATCCATAGATTTTATGAATGCTATCATCCTTGGTTTCTAATAGTCATAGTTGGAACCATCAAGCAGAGGTGGTTTGTTCAAAAATCCTCCATCCTTGTCCATTGTACCAGAAAGTACCTTCCCTGAATCTCACCAAGAACCAAACAAGGGTGCAAGCTCTTGATGCCAATTGAAATTCTGGCACAGATATGAGATGTCCTACACAGATGTTGAGACACTGATATCCAACACAATGAACAAGATAACAATAATCACAGTGCAGAAAGTAAAGAACAGAATGATATGTTTACCCAGTTCGGATCAACAATCCTACTCTGGGGGCTACCAAGCCAGGGACGAAACCAATATACGATAGTATCAATTCACAGATCATACAATAACCAAACCCTGTTATAATCTGCTCACTTAATCACTACCCTTCCTATGACTTCTACCTAAGACTCACCTAGGTATGAGGCCCTCCTCAAATCCCTCTACAACCACAACCCGTGATTGGTTCCTTTCAACACAAGTAACAAAACGAAAGTCACACTTTCAAAACACACAATTCTCAATACTTCAAAGCTTATGAGAATTGACACACAAGAAACTCAATGCTTAAAAGCTTATGAGTAACTGACAGAACTTACAACACAAAAACCAGTCCTTATACTGTTATCAGAATGATACCACTTAGGCTCACAAATAACACTCGAAAACCCTAAAAAAAACACACGTAAGTTCCACACCTAAACTAGGTTTACACCAGTAAATATATAGCAATAAATCTGGACTGGATTGGGCTTCAAAAACGCTGCAAAGAGACTGCTCACAAATCTGTAAAATAAACTCCAACAAAATAGGTCTTCAATCTAAAGTTTCCTAATATGTCTCCATAATTAGAAAGCGCTGAAAATCCGAAAACCAACACAAAAACACAATCCAAAAATACTTTGGATGCCACATAGGATAACCAAATATTCACAGAATATTCAGTAACAATTAACAGCAACAGAATCTTCTTTTAAACTGAATTCATACGCGATGTCCTATGAGCCAGTATGGGACATCTTCATTCGACATGTTGAATGCAGCAAATTAGAAAATCTTGTTACAACATCTTGCTGCTAGAATAGTTTTAGCAAAATAAATGCCAACCACAAAATCAACGAAATAACACAATTCATTATGGATTTTGAGTTATGGAATGATCAAAGTGACTGAAAACATGAAATGCCATTTTTTCCAACACTTAGTGAAATTTTCACTAAGTCAGAATCTGCCTTCACTTTTTTCCAAATGTAGGAGCATTTTTCACTTGGATCCAAAATGTATCAAAACCAATTATGATTAAACAGTTATTGTATCATATGAGGGCTTTCCAAAATGGCCAAGAACTCCATCAAATTCCACTTGAGCCATGAGATATGACAATGGCAATATGCCTTGCTGAAAACTGCCAAAGCAAGGCAGATTTTGGAGTTTTGCTTGATTTGCCCAAATTTTGCAAAGCGCAAGCAACTCTATCCATCTGAACACCTCAAGGGGGGGGGGGGGGACCAAGGAGGAACCAACTCTGATCCCAAGCCTCCCAAGTCTTTGGAACCAAAAATGGCATGTTAAACCTAGAATTGCCTTAAGAGGGACAAGACTCCAATTTTGGATTGGAGCATTCAATGCATACACCAAGGTGGCATGGACTGAGCCATTTCCAACTGAATTCAGTCAAGACTTATCCAAGACCAAGGGAACCAGCAGCCTTTGCCCTAACCTCTAGTCAATGGCTAGAGGAGACTTGGATTCTCATTGCTCAACATTGGTCAAACCTATGCAGCAGTTGCCATTCACTATTCCTTGCAAAATAAACTTGCTCTACTATAAATAGAGCTCATTTGTGATCAGTTTGAGTACACCAAAGCCATCAAACAGATGCTTTCCTCAAAATCTCTTTCTCTTGGCAAAAATACCTTCTTTACCAAGGTAACTCTGAGTTTTTGAGGTTGAGAGCAATTCCAATCAAACAAATCACACACACACCTCATAAACATCATATGGAAGTGATCCAAACACTCACATAACATCTGGAACACCAAAATCACAAAATCATCAGTCAATTGCTCAAGCCTTTGACAGATTTGCAGTTGGGGTACCACCTCAAGTTCCAGATCATTTCAATCCACTCCAAGCATCCAGACACACTCCATGGCACCTAGGGAAGCTATCCACATCATTGGAACCTAGTTGTAATACCTCCAACCTAGAACTCGATCACCAGCTGCAAGAGGTGAGCATGAGCTCTTCTAACTCTATGATCCATGCAATTTTTTTTGCACAATAATTTGGCCATATGTTCATAATCATGCATAGAGTGTTTACCCTCAATCAATTGCTTTGTATGAATCGTGTATAGAATTTCTGAACCTTCTTGCAGAATTTAGGGTTCTTGAGGTTTCTCTTTGATTTCTTATTCCATGCTTAAAATAAATGAAATTAAAGACCATAGACATGATCGTGAGGTTGAAACGAGTAGATTGATATGTAGATTGCATGATATAATCAAGTATTCAGTGAGATTGGATAGAAAATGCAAATCTGCACAAACAGAGGGTGACGCGTGTTCTTGCCCTTGTTCTTGGCGCCCTTTTTGAAAATTCAAATATTTGAATTTTGTGATTTTATTTAATTGATTCAAAAATTAATTTCTCTCTGAGTTTTAATGATTTTGAGTTGATTCTTTTTTTAATAATTCACAAAAATGTTAAAATATTTTATTTTACAAAAAAAATCCCAAAAATATTATTTATTTCATATAATTTATATTTTTGCCAAGAATTAATATTTTAATTATTTTTGACATTTAAAATATTTTTTCCTTCTTGATTTTACAAATTTTTATGATTTCTAATCATTTTGTAGGTCAAAATATTATTTTTGTAACATTAATCCAAGATCACAATTTGTTTTCCACATATTAAACAATTTTGATCATTTTAATTGAATTTTCTATTCAATTAAAATACATTTTGGAAACAAATTAGGGTTTTTTGATTAATTCAACCCTCATCAATTTTTTTCAATCATTTTGGGCCTCTAATAGAGTGTAAGACCCAATCCCCTTTTAACTAAAACCATTTTGGGCCTCAGATATTGTATAAGTCCCTCTGCGTTAAAAGAAAACCTTGGCACGATCGCCAGTTGAAAAATCAAACCCTTGGGCCTCTCCTAGAGCTATAAGACCCATTCAAAACTCTTTGGGCCTCTAATAGAGTGTAAGACCTAATCCTTTGTAAATACAAACCTATTTTGGGCCTCAAATGTTGTATAAGTCTCGTTGTACTTCAAATGTTCGGCGCGATTATCGCCCGTTTAAAACAAACCATCTGGGCCTCTCCTCGAGCTATAAGACCCATTCAAAACCATTTTGGGCCTCTAATAGAGTGTAAGACCTAATCCCCTTTTGAAACCAAAAACTTTTGGGCCTCAGTCATTGTATAAGACCCACGGTGTTTTCAAAACCTCGGCGCGATCGTTGCCCTTTTCAAAATAAACCCTGGGCCTACCCTCATGTTATAAGCCCCCATTTCTTTTTATTTCAATAATTTTGGGCCTCTTGAGAGAGTGTAAGACCCATCCCCTTTGTACAGAAAGCTTCTTTGGGCCTCAGTCACTTGTATAAGTCCCATTGTACAACTTCAACAGTGCAATCACTGATAAAACCTTGGGCCTCTCCTTGAGCTGTAAGCCCCAACAATCTTTTCAAAGCACTTTCTCCTTTGATTTTGAATATAATATTGTTATCAAAGCTTTCTTTGTTGATCAAACTAACCAAATAGCATGGAAGCTCTACAACCGAGTAAGTGTTTACCCGCTTTCATTTACCGCTTTCATATGTATATAACTTTATTGTGGGGCTGTTTCACTGTAAGTCTTCTTTTATAAACTCATATCAACTGTGTAATACTAGTATAGATATTTAAAGTTTCCCCGGCAACTACGTCTAGAACTAAACAAAACCTCAGACGACGTTCTCCCGGATATTTCAACATAACCTAAACCATGAGAATTTTCTTTTACCACAATTTTAGATAACTAGATCTAAGAAAACTCCCCCCTTGAGCAGTTCATATACAGAAGGCCAATGTTCCAAGTGAAACCCCTTATGGAACTGTTCATCAGCCTCCTCTTGGGCTTAGTGCAAGGACCCACAGGCTTCCTAAAAGCATCCCCGCCTCCTCTTAGGCATTGTACAAGGACCTGTCGGCTTCTTAGAAGTTTTCACAGCCTCCTCTTAGGCTTCGTATAAAGATTCTTCCTCCGGGAAGATAGCCTCCTCTTGGGCTTCGTACAAATTATCCCTTCGGCTTCTTAAAAGTTTTTCTCGCCTCCTCTTGGGTTTTGTACAAATTGTCCCGACGACCTCTTAAAGGTTTAGGAACAGAAATTAGTCATCTTAATAGAACAGTCTTTCAAAGAGTCTAGATCTTTCTACCGCGAACGTACTGTCTCTTGATCTCTCTTAAGCATAGTACAAAAGATAAAACTCTAGACTTGGACAGTCTAATCTCCTTAAGTCTCGAAGATATTCTCAAGTTCCTTTCAAAAATAGGAAGAAAACATCTGTAGACTTGGGCAGTCTCAATACCCTTCGGATTCCCCATTTCCTTAAAGAACAGGAAATAACCCTGATCCTCTGATCAATCCCAAAGCACAACATTACCCATATAATAACTGATTTACTCTTTTAACCAACATACTGGACCTGTCACTCAACTAAAACAGTAACACCTACCCTCCTCTTAGGCTTTGTACAATGATTCTCCCCTGCTGAGCTGACCTTTTCACTCTCTTGTTGAGTATAAAAGACTCTCTTGTTGAGTCAAACATTTTTTAGCCTTTATCTCGGGCTTTGTACGAGATACAAAACACTCTCTTGTTGAGTATAAAAAGACTCTCTTGTTGAGTCGATCACCTTTAACCTCTATCTCGGGCTTCGAACGAGATACAAATCACTCTCTTGGTGAGTATAAAAGACTCTCTTGTTGAGTCAAACCCTTTTAGCCTCCGCCTTGGGCTACGTATAAGCGCATATAAAAAAACTGTCTTGTTGAGTCAACCCTTTTAGCCTCTATCTCGGGCTTCGTACGAGACACAAAAGCATCCTCTTGTTGGGTCAATAGCCTCCTCTTAGGCTTTGTATAAGGAAAACCCCGATTGAGGTAATCAACCTTTTAACATCAAAATCTGTGCCTTGCTCACAGTATACAAACATCAACAACTCCTTTTCCTTCATCTAATCGCTGTAAGCGGCAAGCCTCTGGATTATTTACATCCACGCCACTGTCCCTCTTTTAGCATGAGAAATTCCTAAGGAAAGATGTCATTGCTCTAAACTGAGTTAAAGTCTTCTCTTTCAGGTTGAAAATCCCCTATAAAGGAAATTATGGCATTACTGGATTCACATATCCCAGTTAAAGTAATTCTCCTTTATAATCATTCACCCAACAATTGTGACAAACAGACCCCTTTAGAGATGACAAATTCTCTGTAAAGTCAACACCCTTTTAGCTTCACATCTTGGCTTTCGAACAAGATATAAATAGACCATTCAGCTTCACATCTTGGGCTTTGAACAAGATACAAACCACCTTTAGCTTCATGTCTTGGGCTTTGAACAAGACACCAAAATACCATTTCCTCCCATAGAATAGGAGGAACTACGATCGCTCTGATTTCCTTATCCCGGGAATACGTAGGCATAAGATTGAAAAAGAATCTTAGCGAGCACACTAATAAAAAAACCTAAAGTCCCCTACCTCCAGCCAATCTAGCACAGTATCCCAACAAATTCCCCATGAACAATCTCGTTATTTCGTTCTGAACAAAATAAGCAGAGAGAGACCCACGAACTAAAGCCGCATCTGTAAACCAATAATTTTGACTGTTTAAACTCACTTTGCAAGCAGGATTAATTGGAGACATCTATTTCCCTTCCTTCATCAGCTTCAATAGGATAAAAAATGAATCAAACTGTAGTACCAAAGCGATAGTGATTCAAAACCACAAAAACCGCGCTACAGAAAAATGGCGACCACAGTGGGAGCGACTTGGTAAGATCTTGTCGTCCCCATTTTCCATAGAAAATGGCGCCCACCGTGGGGCCAAACAAAGGAATCTTGTCTCTCTTATCTCTCGGGTTGAAACCTTCTCTTAGGACGAGTGCTTGGGTTCACAAGATATCACTGAATGACGGTTCCATCGGGGAATGTCATTATTGCTAGGATCGGCCCTCACTAGGATCTTAGGTCAAAACCTTTAAGTTGGGAAGGTACCACAGAATGGCGACTCCGTCGGGGAGCCATTTTCTGTTAGGATCATAGGATTCATAGCTCTTAAAAAGTCTAGGACATTAGGACAAATATATATACTGCTTTTCCTAATTGATATCTGTGTTTATTTTTCTACAAATGGGAATGTGTGTGATGCCGCATGTGGAAAGATTGAGTATACACCTAGGAAAAACCTCTTTCAGTAGTGCGGAAGTTATCGGAAATAGTTGTCACGCGATACTACCCTCTTCTGAGATTCTTCGAAATACATCACCTAGCACGGTTCCCGGCCCGCTGATGTTATCTCGACAAGAATCAATGATTTTGAGAGACAGGTACAAAAATCACTAGTATAAACCTTAGGGGGGGGGGGGGAGAGCCTTGACTTCATGACACCGACCCTTTGACCCCATGTTTTTTCTATGTTTTTGTGTGCTGCATTCATGCATTCATTTAAAAAACATCAAGCAAAAAAATTTTCTCTTCTAGTCTCTCTTTTTCAAATTAAACTAAGATAATAATTGCAAATGTCAGAGAGAAAACGATTGCGCTAATGGATTTCAGTAGAAGAAAAACTCACAAGTATACCTTCAAGGTTCCAAAACAAGGGGATTTGAGAGGATTAGCAAGGATGATCATTAACCCTGACGCTTTTAGAGCCAAGCACGGAGGTCTGCTACCTCTATTAAGGGTCCATGTAATTGAAGGAATCCTGGAGGAACTCGTTCAGTTTTACGATCCGGTCTATCACTGTTTCACATTCCCGGATTACCAGCTCACACCAACGCTGGAGGAGTATTCTCATCTGATTGTTCTACCCATTACTGATCAAGGTCCCTTTTCTGGACTGGAAGAAATTCCAAAGGATCAAATCGTTGTAAAAGCAATCTATTTGGACGAGTCAGAAGTCAAGGCTCACCTGACCACCAAGGGAGGAATCCTGGGTTTACCAGCCAAGTTTCTGGTAAAGAAGGCTCTGTACTTTGCTAGTATAGGGAACGTGACTGATTTTGAAAGCATCTTTGTTTTACTCACCTACGGGTTATTTCTATTTCCCAACATTGATAACTTTGTCGATATCAACGCCGTTAAGGTTTTTCTCATTGGAAACCCTGTACCAACCTCGCTCTCAGATGCGTATCATTTTGTACACTTAAGGAATTTATACAGCAAAGGAATGATCACGTGCTGTGTACCCCTGCTATATAAGTGGTTTATCTCCCATTTGCCTAAGTCTGCTGCTTTTTGGGATCAAAAGAATACTTTACGTTGGTCGCAAAGAATCATGTCTCTTACCAACTCTGACATCGATTGGTACAATAGGATTTATGACGGGATCAGAATCATTGACCGTTGTGGAAACTTCCCCAGCATACCCCTCATTGGAACTAAGGGAGGAATCAATTACCATCCAGTTTTAGTTCGTCTTCAATTTGGATACCCGATGAGGCATGTCCCGCGTAATGCTCACCTGGAAGGTCTTTTCTTCAAGGAAGGACAAACTGACAGGGCACTAAAGATGGAAATAGTGCATGCTTGGAAACATGTTCATAAGAAAGGACGGGAGTCTCTAGGAAAACTGGATTGTGTCTCGGTGGAGCCTTATCTCCACTGGGTACAAACTAGAGCTCTCAAGCTAAAGATGCCTTATCCTCATCACGGAGTTCTTCCGCCAAGGGAATCTGTCATGTACTTCATGACTGAAATGGAAAAGCTTCAGGTTACTCTCAACAAAGTTCAACAGGAGAGGAGGTCTTGGAAGAACAAGTACCGCATTTTCAATGTGGAGTGTACCAAAATACAGCAACTACTCAAAGATAAGGATGCTCTAATTGAGATTTTGGAGTAACATGCTGTAGAAAATCAGGATGACCAAAGGAATTTGCTCGCTCCTTTCACTTGGAAAAGGAATGACAACCCGACAACGGCCCAAGAGCCCCGATCCAAGAAAAGGAAAGTACCAGAATCAGCACCCGAGTTCTCCTTAGAGAGGACTCGGGACCTATTAGCTTAGGTTTCTGTTTCCGCACCTTGTAATTTACTGTATTTCCATTTTCGCAATCCTTTAAATTCAATAAAATGGGGGTGTCCCCACTGTTTGATATTTGCAATCTAATTGTTGAAGTTTATTTTGATTAAGCAAAGAAAAACAACTAATATAATCATTGCATTTGTCATTCTCACGTCACGTATTCTTCTTACCTACGAATCTCACGTTTGTGTCTCGGTTCTAAAGTCAAACTATCTCATTCGTACAATACTTGGGCCAATCGTCAGAAAAAGATGGATGATCTCGAGGAAGAGACCAGAGAGTTGAAAGAAGAGATCGACGCTCTGAGAGAGGATATGAGAAAGCTTCGTAACGACATACAAGCCATGGCAGAAGCTCAAATACAAAGAACTGTGATCTTAGAGATCACCTCAACACCCATAGTAGATAAGTATGATCCTAGGTATCAAATTCCGAAAGATCGTCCCTGGGGCATGCCTGTTAACTATATCCCGGAAGGATATGTTCCGCCGATCACTAAAGATCAGGGAATCATAGCAGAAGCCGCTGGGCCTGAAGGTTACAAACTTCGGGAAAGCGAGGATTCCAGGGGCATAATGAGGACTCCTGAAGGTTACAAACTTCGGGAAGCGCCAATATTCACTGCCGTAGTAACTATACCACCACCTGTGGTACACACTGTCCCGGAAGGACAGATTCCACAGATACCTTCTGGTGGAAACGACAACATGATCGACAGAATGAATGAATTCCAGGAACAATTCCTG
This sequence comes from Lathyrus tuberosus, assembly GCA_022829125.1. Lineage (NCBI taxonomy): Eukaryota > Viridiplantae > Streptophyta > Magnoliopsida > Fabales > Fabaceae > Lathyrus > Lathyrus tuberosus. The sequence continues at coordinate 143,010 of JALAZF010000820.1, read as the reverse complement.
GAGATGCAGAAAGAACTGCAAGCCCTTCGCGGTCAGGATTTATTTGGAAAGGACGCCGCAGACCTTTGCTTGGTCCCCAATGTGAAAGTCCCACATAAGTTCCAAGTGCCCGACTTTGAAAAATACAAGGGTAATTCTTGCCCTTAGAGTCATCTGGTGATGTACGCTCGGCGAATGTCCGCTCAAACAGAGAACCAGGAGCTACTAATTCACTACTTTCAGGATAGTTTAACCGGTGCCGCATTAAAATGTTACATGGGTTTAAACCATGCTACGATCGGCACATTCTGAGATCTTGGCGCTGCTTTTGTTCAACAATATTAATACAATCTGGACATGGAACCCGACAGAGATCAACTCAGATCGATGTCACAAAAGGACAAGGAAACCTTTAAGGAGTACGCTCAGAGATGGCGTGAAATTTCCGCCCAGATTTGTCCACCTCTTGAGGAAAAAGAGATGACAAAGATCTTCTTAAAGACCTTAAGCTCATTTTACTGCGACAGAATGGTCGCCAGTGCGCCCAGTGACTTCACCGAGATGGTGGGCATGGGAGTTCGTCTTGAGGAAGCCGTCCGAGAAGGATGTTTAGTAAAAGACGTTGGATCATCAAGTAATATAAAATGATACGGTAATTCTCTCCCTAAGAAAAAAGAGCAGGATATTGGGAATATCTCTCTCGGAAAGCAAAGGCGACGTTATCAACCAGTAGCAGCTGTGACTCCTGTTATCAACCATGCGCCTGTTCCTATGTATCAACCTCAGGTTGCGCAGAGCCAACCGATTCAACAGCAATATCAGCAAAGGACATAACAACCTCTTCAGCAGGCTCGTCCTCCGTACAACAATAACCGTACAACGCGACCACCAGGGTTTAACCCTATACCTGTGTTGTACGCAGACCTATTTCCGTTACTACTGGCCAAGGATCACGTCCAGACTAAGTCTCCTCTTACAGTACCTGAAAATCCGCCTTTTTGGTTTAAGGTGGATCAAACTTGCCCTTACCATTAAGGAAGACCAGGGCATAACATAGAAAACTGTCTCAGTTTCAAATCTGACGTGCAAAAGCTTGTTTGGAGTGGGGTATTATCTTTCAAAGATACGAATTCGAATGTTCTCACAAACCCGCTGCCTCAACACGAGAAAGCTGCAGTTAATTTGATAGAGGGAGAGTCTAACAACACCTATCAAATTCATGATGTACTCTTGTTAAAGGCCAACTTGGTCAAGATGCATTGTAAACAGAGTGGATATGGCCATGTGCCACCTCATAATTATCACCAGTGTGATATCTGCTCTAAAAGCAATCAAGGATATTCTGTGGTGCAATCAGCTCTACAGGAACAGATGGATCTCGGTGGATCCAAGAGCACCGAGTTCATAGAGTTAACATGGCTTTTACGAATTCCAACATCATTCAAAACCACGATATCCGTGCGATGAATGCCAACCTGGTCGCAATGCACTCAAGGCAAAGACAGTATCATAATATTCCGCGTCATGATTATAATTCCTGCCTGACTTGCTCGGTAAACAAACACGGATGCTCTTTTGTACAAGAGGCCCTCCAGCGTCCGATGGATGTTGGATGGATTCAAGACTACCATGATAGGAATCATTACCAAATCAACATGATTCAAATCTTTGATATTCGCTTGATGAATACCAGCCTGGTGGAGTTACATGCTAAACAGGTCCGGCTCGGGTTCCTGGTATCACATGATTATCAGGGCTGTAAAGCGGGTTGCAAAGACGATCAGGACTGTGCCCTTGTCCAGGAAACACTTCAACACTTGTTGAACCACTGGTGGCTTCCAATCTATATGGATGAAGACACCCAGCAAATTAGTATCACTAACGAGAATCCTACTAGATATCAAAGTCAGGATGTTCGGTCGATGGAAACAAATCTAGTAAGGTTACATTGTATTCAAAGCGGACGTGGCCAGGTGCCACTACACAACTATGAGCGGTGTGGAGTTTGCTCAGTGGATAATCAAGGATACTACCTCGTGCGAGCAGCCCTTCAAAGTCAGTTGGACCGCAAAGAGATTTAACCATGGTCAAGTTCTGGATCAGTCAACTACTTCGCTGATCAAATTGAGGACGTTGTCGTAATCTCTGATCATCAGAGGACTAGGGATGTTTGTACCATTATCCCTCTACTTGACGAATCAACAGTTCCTAACCAGGAACAGATCAAAATTATTTACGATGGTCAGAAAAATCAGAAGGTTCCCATAGTCATCTATCTACCGGGACTGCTACCGTATGAATCAACTAAGGTTATCCCTTACAAATACGGTGCAACAACAATTGAGAATGGAAAGGAAATTCCGCTACCCTCCATCGTGAATATTGCAGACATCAGTCGAGTAACACGAAGTGGTAGAATCTTCAACAGAGGAGTTGGAGAACCCATCAAAGAAAAGGAACTTCAGACAGAAGCTCCAAATCCACCATTCGGTCAATCCAGTAAATCCGACCATTCGAAAAACAATGATGAGATGCTGAAGCTCATCCAAAGGAGTGAATACAACATTGTTGATCAGCTGTTACAAACTCCTTCAAAGATCTCGGTATTATCACTGTTACTTAGTTCAGAAGCGCACAGGGAGGCTCTACAGAAAGTCTTGGAGCAAGCCTTTGTAGAACAGGATGTAATAATCATACAGTTCGATAGCATTGTCTCTAACATCACTTCCTGCAATAACTTGGGATTAGTGATAAGGAATTACCTGAAGAAGGTCGCCGTCATAACATGGCGCTCAACATTACGGTCAATTGTCAGGACGATGCTTTAGCCAGTATACTGGTAGACACAGGGTCAGCCCTGAATGTTATGCCGAAGTCTAGTTTGATGCAATTATCATTCAAAGGACCTCCGATGAAAACCAGCGAGGTCGTCGTCAAAGCATTTGACGGATCCAAAAAAAAACGGTTATCGGCGAAGTCGACCTTCCCATAACTATTGGTCCTCATACTTTCCAAGTCATTTTCCAGGTCATGGACATTCGGGCAACATACAGTTGTTTATTAGGGAGACCTTGGATACATCAGGATGGGGCGGTCACTTCGACCCTCCACTAGAAGCTAAAGTTCGTCCAGAACGGCCAACTCGTCACAGTCTGTAGAGAACAGGCCTTGCTCGTAAGCAACTTATCATCATCTACTTGTGTAGAACCCGAGGAGGTTGTTGGGACTCAGTTCCAAGCGCTTACGGTGAGCAATGGGAATCAATCAGAGAAAGGAACCTCGATTTCCTCATACAAAGATGCTATCAAAGCGGTCGAGAATACCAATACAACCGGGTGGGGGCAGCTTGTCATTCCTACCGATAATAAAACAAAGAAAGGTCTTGGCTTTTCCTCAACCTATACTCCGACGGCTGCGAACAATAAAAGTTTTCATCCCATTCAGAACTTCTTCCACAGTGGAGGCTTCCTTCAACCAGTGACTCAAGAAGTGCATACCATCAATAAAGATGATTCCTCCGATACGGAGGAAGAACGGAAGTCATATCTCAATGAGGACGGTTATACGTCTCAGGGCGAAACGCATATTCCCTTTTGCTATCCTGCATAGAGTCCGAGGTTTATACCGAGGTCAGATGTCGAAATGATATACGGAGATTGTGATCCTGAAGGATGCTGTGCTCCGCCAAATTCATTAGAGAAAGACACTCCGATGAAATACAACTTTGACCACGACTATTATGGCCTGATGGATGACCTGCCTATCTGGTATCCGTACCCAGGAAACTCGGGGCAAGAAAATCAGCCGAACAATGAAAATCGGCTGAGCATCATTGAACAAAATACCTATGTCCCCGCCATGTCATAGGATCAACACTCAGGTTATTCCGAACTTATCCAGTACGATGATGAATTGGTAAAGCTTGCCGGATTAGAATTCATCAACTATGCTTTTCCCGTGGTCAACGTCATCGAGAGAGATGACTCCTCCAATTCCAAAGAAGTGTGGGACACCCTGGGACAACCAAGTGAAAAATTTGACTTCATGGTCAAGTACACCGCTCCTGAAAGCTCTTATATCAGGCTCGAAGACATTCATTCAACTGGATGGGGAGATACAGCGGAGAGTACAACTACTATGCAAGATACAACAGAAGAGTTCATCTACGACAACGCTGCCCGGGAGACAGATTCCAATGATCCTGCTCCACCAGAAATCAGCGTTATTTTTGAAGACAAATCAAGGAAGGTACCAGACTTTGTGATTCACCGAGGAGTTCACCGCCAATGGGTCATTGTCGATGTTCCGAAGATTGTTCATAAGTCGAAGTAATTCCCATCTTTACTTTAACCTTTCACCCTACCCAGGTGAAACAGATGTTTTGATAGGGCTCACTTTCTGTAAATTTCCCTCTTCGCTTCGTCCAAAGCGACATAGTTTTGTTTTATAGGGCTGTAGTTTCAAGAATCAACTTGTTCATTAATAAAATAACGTCGTTCTGTAAATTCCGCATTAATTGCTGTTTTCTCTTTTCGCTTTTCAGAAAATGGTAATCCTAAAAAACAACTCAATAATAAAAACAAGTAGTAAAAGAAATACACTGCACACACTTTTGCATTTTTTCTCTATCTCTCCTAAACACAAATCATCATGTCATGCAGATTTCTTATTTTAAACCCCGTTGAAACATACGATCCGATGCCTTCTCCCGACTTTGAGTTCCCGGTATTTGAGGCTGAAGAAGAAAATGACGAAGAAATTCCAGAGGAGATCTCCCGACTACTCAGACAAGAGGAAAGGTCCATTAAGCCTCACAAAGAGTTGCTGGAAACAGTCAACTTAGGATCGGAAGAAGAGAGAAAAGAAGTCAAGATTGGGGCACTGCTCAGTCCAACTGTCAAAGAAAGTTTGACGAAACTTCTCAAAGAGTTTCTCGATGTATTCGCTTGGTCCTATCAGGATATGCCAGGGTTGGATACCAGCATCGTGGAATATCATCTTCCGTTGAGATCGGAATGTTCGCCAGTAAAACAAAGGTTGAGACAGACTCATCCAGACATGGCTGTCAAAATCAAAGAGGAGGTACGGAAACAGATTGACGCAGGTTTCCTCGCTACATCAGAGTATCCTCAATGGTTAGCCAACATCGTACCAGTTTCGAAAAAAGACGGAAAAGTCAGAATGTGTGTCGACTACCAAGATCTGAACAAGGCAAGTCCAAAGGACGACTTTCCCTTGCCACACATAGACATGTTGGTAGATAGTACAACAAAGTTCAAAGTTTTCTCCTTCATGGATGGATTCTCGGGCTATAATCAAATCAAAATGGCGCCGAAAGACATGGAGAAAACTTGGTTCATTACCCCATGGGGTACCTTTTGTTACAAGGTAATGCCGTTCGGTTTGAAGAACGTCGGGGCAACCTATCAAAGGGACATGACTACTCTGTTTCATGACATGATACACAAAGAAATCGAAGTGTATGTCGATAACATGATTGCCAAATCTAAAACAGAAGAGGAGCCTGTGACCCACCTATCAAAACGATTCGAGCCTTTGTGAAAGTACAAACTCCGCTTGAATCCCAACAAGTGCACGTTCGGTGTCCGTTCAGGGAAACTCTTAGGATTCATCGTCAGCCAGAAAGGAATTGAGGTTGATCCTGACAAGGTCAAGGCCATTCAATAAATGCCTTCTCCAAAGACTGAAAAACAAGTCAGGGGATTCCAGGGACGTTTGAACTATATTTCTAGATTCATATTCCTCATGACCGCGACATGTGCGCCGATTTTCAAACTACTCAAAAAGAATCAGGACTGCATTTGGACAGAAGACTGCCAAACCGCCTTCGACAGTATCAAGGAATACCTGTCGAACCCGCCGATTCTATCACCTCCAGTGGAAGGAAGACCGCTAATCATCTATCTAACAGTCTTGGAAGACTCCATGGGCTGTGTACTTGGGCAACAAGATGAAACCAAAAGGAAGGAGTCTGCCATCTACTATTTGAGCAAGAAATTCACCGACTCCGAGGCTCGGTATACGATGCTTGAGAAAATTTGTTGCGCTTTGGCTTGGGCAGCCAAACGTCTTCGCCAGTACATGATTCGTCACACTACTTGGTTAATCTCAGAAATGGATCCAATCAAGTATGTCTTTGAAAAGCCTGCTCTCACGGGAAGGATTGCTCGTTGGCAGATGTTGTTATCGGAATATAACATTGAGTACCATGCTCAAAAATCAGTTAAGGGAATTATTTTAGCCGATCATTTGGCTCATCGGCCGATTGACGATCATGAATCAATCGGATTTGACTTCCCAGACGAGGATGTCATGTATCTAAAAATGAAAGACTGTGATGAACCGCTACCCAGTGAAGGGCCAGAACCAGATTCCCAATGGGGACTTATCTTTGACGGAGCAGTTAATCATTACGGAAATGGAATTGGGGCAATCATCATAACACCTCAGGGTACCCACATTCCTTTCACCGCCACACTTACGTTCAAGTGCACAACAATGAGGCCTAATACGAAGCGTGTATCATGGGTCTCGAGGAAGCGATCGACTTAAGGATTAAGAACTTGGATGTATATGGCGACTCAGCTTTGGTCGTCAATCAGATCAAAGGAGATTGGAACACATACCAATCCGGACTAATTCCTTACAAAGACTATGCGAGAAGGTTGTTACCATTCTTCAACAGAGTTGAGTTTCATCACGTCCCTCGTGAAGAGAATCACATGGCTGATGCATTAGCCACTCTCTCTTCCATGATTAGTGTAGGTCAATGGAACGACCTACCTAAGATCGACATAATGCGCCTTGGAAGGCCCGCTTACATCTTCACGATTGAAGCAGTCATAGACAACAAACCTTGGTATCACGATATCAAATGCTTCCTTCAGAAACAGGAGTACCCACTTGGGGCGTCCAGAAAAGATAGAAAGACCCTTAGAAGACTAGCAGGCAGCTTCTTCCTGAGCGGTGACACATTATATAAGAGAATTTTCGATATGGTCTTGCTCCGATGCGTCGACAGACCAGAAGCAGACATGCTGATAAAAGAAATTCATGAAGGGTCCTTTGGCACTCATGTCAACGGACATACAATGGTGAGAAAATTTTTGAGAGCAGGGTACTATTGGTTGACTATGGAATCCGACTGCTACAAGTACATGAGGAGATGTCACAAGTGTCAGATATACTCAGACAAAATCCATGTACCGCCTACACATCTCAAAGTTCTCTCCTCCCCGTGGCCTTTTTCCATATGGGGAATCGACATGATCGGTGTGGTTGAGCCCAAGGCTTCAAACGGACATCGGTTCATTTTGGTCACCATTGACTACTTCACCAAGTGGGTCGAAGCAGCGTCATACGTCAATGTAACCCGACAAGTGGTGGTCCGATTTATCAAAAACAATATCATCTGCCGTTATGGTGTTCCGAGCCAGATCATTACAGATAAAGGATCTAACTTGAACAACAAGATGATGAAAAAGTTGTGCACAAAGTTTAAAATCGAACACCATAACTCGTCTCCCTACCGACCCAAGATGAACGGAGCGGTAGAAGCAGCTAACAAGAACATCAAGAAGATTGTTCAAAAGATGGTTGTAACCTACAAAGACTGGCACGAGATGCTACCCTTAGCTCTTCACGGTTATCGCACATCTCTCCGCACTTCAACAGGGACAACCCCTTTCTCTCTAGTATATGGCATGGAGGCAGTACTCCCCATAGAAGTAGAGATCCCATCAATCCGGGTATTGATGGAAGCTAAGCTTACAGAAGCTGAATGGTGTCAAAGTCGGCACGATGAACTGAATCTGATCGAAGAAAAGCGAATCACGGCAATATGTCATGGTCAGTTGTATCAGCAAAGAATGAAGAAGGCGTTCGACAAAAAGGTCTGACCTCACATCTTTAGGAAAGGAGACCTCGTGCTCAAAAAGATCCAATCATTTCTCATTGATTCCCAAGGTAAATGGACTCCGAATTAAGACGGCCCCTATGTGGTCAAGAAAGTTTTCTCAGGCGGCGCCTTGAGACTCGCAACCATGGACGGAGAGGAATTTTCCTACCCCACAAATGTTGACGTAGTAAAGAAATACTTCGCCTAAATAAATAAATAAATAAAAAACGTCTCGGTGGATTGAAAACTCGAAAGGGCGGTCCAGGAAAAAATTAGAGACACGATCAAAAATCATCCCGGTGGATTGGAAACATCACAGTACAATCCAGGCAAAAATTAGGGATAATGGCAAGTAACTACATTCGACAAAGGGGCAAGTCCCTCGGCAGCAGTTACACCATCCATCAGAAAACTCCAGTCAAGGTCATCTTCGACGGAAGCTCAGGATGTTGTAATACCCCAAAATTTGCCCACACATTTCTTCATATCATTTGGAATGAGCTTTCATTTCATTGTATTGCATTCAAGCATAGAAAAAACAAAACATCAAGCATTACATTGCATCTTGCATAAGGGCATGTGATCAGTGGTTCTTTAGGTGTTGATCATCCAAAGCAAGAGAATAAGAGCCAAGTGTTTCTCACAATTCTCAAAGGGTTTCTCAAGCCATATGTCATCCCCACTTGATCCATAAGGCATGGGAAGAGGAGTATTTATCAAGAAGGTTGGGCAGTGCATGATCTCCCACACAAGGCAGACAAAATTGGGGATTTGACCCACAAATAGGCAAGCTCTTTGAGTTTTCATCATCTCCAAATGGCATATCTCATCATTGTTTGAGAGAATACACATCATATTCAGAGGAATTTGGGTTTGGAGGATGTGCTATTTCCTCCTAACTAGAGGGGGCCAAAATTAGGGTTTGACTTAAAATCAGTTTATCTCTGATTTTTTGGGCAAGACTTGATCTCATGGTTTTCCTTATGTTCTTAAGTGTATATGGATGGAAAATGGCTCATCAATTGGTTTCAGAAGGGTCTCAATTGGTCAGTTGCTTGATAATCAAGAAATTGGGGAAAAAGTCAACTGTGCAGTGGAAAAAGTCAACTCCTGACTTTTTAAGGTCAAATTCATGAAATTCATGTTATATATGTTCAATGGACAAAATTTTATCAAGAAATGATGGAGGAATAATGAAAAATCAAGAAATCACAAAACTTCCAAAAATAGAAACTTTGGGGTTTCCAAAAATAGTAAGTTTTGGCCATTTTAGCACCTCTCTTTGAGCCAGGCTTTCTCAATTTTAAAGCATCAAATCAAAAATCCACCAGGCCACAACAAAAGATCTTGTTTCAAGCTTCAAATCCATAGAAAGAACATCTCCATTGGATAAAAATTGAGTGAGTTATGGATGATCAAAGTTTGAGAAAAGTAGGTCCAAAATCAGGTCATGACCAAGGATGCCCAGGCCCACGCGCCATCATTTTTACAAACACTTGGTGTGCCAAATGTTCACTCATTTTTCTCAATGATAAAAGCTCCAAATGGAAAACTTTTCAACATCAAAGTTGTTCCTTGCAATGCCCTCTTCAATGTTGATGTTGGACAAATTTTGATTTGGTCAAGATAGGATGAAGATATGTTGGTTTCAATTTGGTATGATCACACTGAAATTTCATGCACCACATTGCAAGGTCATGACTTGCCTTTGCACACCCACCAACCAGCTTTGAATCCTTGTGTTCATAGCCATTTTCAAGTGTGTTTAAGGCATTATTTCAATCCCATTCTCACATCAATATGATTCTATGATGCACCATCTTTCTAATGTCATCAATACTTCATTGTTTCATTCACTAACAAGAGAGAAAATCATCATCAAACATCCATGTCATGTTTGATACCAAACTGTCACAAAACCAAAAAATAACAATGTTGTTGTTGATCCATATCAGTTTGCACACATGCTTTATGAATCAGTCTACTTCCTTTCCTCATTAAGCCAAGCATTTTCCTTACTTGCACGTACCATTCATGCTCACTATACATGGAAATGGAAAGAGTAAAAGCTTGTAGAACAAGTTTCCTTGCTGCAGCTCATACACGAGTTCATCACCACCATTGATTCATTTGCACTCCACCATAGCACATCATAAACTACCATCACCATAGCACAGCCAAGCCAACTCGCCCTAACTAACTTGACTCAGTTAGTTAGGGATGACTCACCTTAACCGTCTCAACTCATATTAACCAACTCATTTAACCACCTCTGGTTGACATTTAACTCAAATTATAAATAGAAACTTCACTCCAAAAATTCATTTTGAACACTCATTTTTCTACACTCACCTCAGAACTTCCCTCTCTTTCTCTCTGAGTTCTATCATTTTCTCTCCAGGATTTCATCTTCATTGTTCCTCCATTGCTCATTGTTTGGTGTTTTTGAATCGAGAGCAACAAGAACAACTCAATCTCTTCAAGTTCAGCACAACTGCAATCCTCAATCTTCTTCATATACTCGTGAATCAACAACATTTATTTTGCTAAGGTTGAAGATCTAGAAGCTCAGAATCTCAAGCTTTTCTCTGGTTTTCTGAACACTTCAAGTTTCTCCACGTTTTCAGGTTTCATCACTCAACTTGTTTCATTCGATTCTCATTAATTTTAAGTTGTTTTGTTGTTTAAAGCTTGCTAGAAGCTCTATTAACTCCGGCTATTTGATAGGCCTCTTAGAGGCATAGTTTCAAAACCTAGGGCATATCTTCATCTCCTATGTTTTCTATGTGTATGCTTGTTATGTGAAAAATAATGATGGATTCATGATGCACGCAACGCTAGCTTCATTTTGATATCATGTTTGTGCATTTCTGGAGACTTGGAGACTTGCAGGTGGTGGTTTCTCATCGGAGAAGATGACCGGAGGTCCTTCTCCGGCTGGTGGCTTTAAATTTAGGGTTTTTGCATGTTTGAATCTCAGCCGTTGGATCATGGCATCGTGTGGTTGATAGGGCTCCAGTGCATTAAAACACATCCTCCCTCTCACGTCCATGTTTTTGAATCTGAGTGACTCGTGTGTGTGCGTGTGCATGCTACTTGTTGTGAACATCACTGCTGATTTGTTTGATGTGACTGATTGATTGATCTAATGCCTAATAACGCGCCAACGCATTAATGAGTGAGGCTGCACGGTAGTTGTTTTCGTTTTTCTCTCAGATTGTATGCATGTGGATGAGTTCATAATAATTACCATGTACTTGATTGTTGTGAGACGTTGGATTGTTGACTTATTGAGATTCATATCATCATGTGGCCATGATGGATGGTGTACATTGACTGCGTGCACATTTTTCACACACGATCACAGTTTTAATTGGACTTGGACCACATTTGATGTTTGTACCCCCACTTTGAGCCCATTGTGTTTTTTAAACGTGAAAGTTACTCTGAATACACCCCTCCCCATTTCTTTGGTTCTTTTAATTTCTTTTTCACATCTGTTTGGATTTTTATTTTTAAAAATAGTAAATGACTTCTAGAAATCATAATAAAATTCATGAACCATCCTTATAGTATTATAAAATTTTTACAAATTTTATTTTCTATTTTTCTATTAGTTTTTGCCTCTGATTTAATTGTTGCTTGAATTTCTTTTTGGGGTGGTTCATTTGTGCACATTTGATATTGTTGATTTTATTTCTCACTATTGGTACATAGTTTGATCCCCATTCTTTTTGCATATTTTAGAGGATACTTTGAGGCATTTAAAATATTTTTTTATCATTTTAAAAACCATTTTTGCATCATTTTTGAGCCATTTCCTTGAGCATGATCTTGTGAAATTCTAAGTGGCTATTGCTTGATTGTTTGAGGTCCTTCCTTTCTGAATTTTGGTATTATTTTTTGGTATGATGCTTGTCTTTGGTTGAGGTCTCTTAAGACCTAATTTGGTGATTTTTAAATCATGTTTGATATTTGTTTGGTGACCCTTGTTTGAGGCGCTTTTTTCATGAACTTCTTGGATCATTTTTGGTTACTTGCTTGATAAGGTACTTGTGCCATTATATGAGATCACTCTTCTTGACTTTTTTTAGCCAGGTTTAGATCATTATAGGTCTTGTGATTGAGATTATAGGTCATTGGTTTGAATTTGATGTCTTTTGGTGTACATATTCAATGTTTGTTTTATATGTTTCCTTTTGACATATTTCCTCTTTCTTTTGCATCTAAGTGCCTACTTGAATTGTATTTGGTTTGCTTGTGTCATGCCATGCTGCCCATTTGCATTTCATATAATGTGTGCTTCTGATTTTAAAGTATTGTATTCATTCCATGTGCTATTTATGTCTTATTTTGCATACTTGAACATGTTTCATCCAAATGCATTGTTTCTTTTTCTTTTAGCTTCTAAATAACTTGAAATTGCTTGAATGTGTTTGTCTTGTGCATCTTATATTCAGATTAACATGACACATCACTTCTGACCTTGATACTTAAATTTCATCTTGAACTTTTGTAGGTTTGACTTATGCCTTAAATGTTTTTTTCCATGTTTAATTCATGATTCATATCTTCTTACTTCTTCTCCTAATCAATGCTTGGATGCTTGAGTGTATGCCTCATTTGACATTTGTATATCATGTTTAGGCACATATTTAGGTCATCCACATTCTGACTTGGACATTATTTGAAGCATAATTGCATGATCGCCTTGCATATCCATTCACTCTTCATTTATTTCTTCTATGATTCACTTCTTTAGGTTTTGAGTTCTTTAGTTGTTCATAGTTTGTTCTTGTTTGATCAATTAACATTAGAGGACGCCCTTAGAGTATAGATTCTGACCTTAATTGAATTTCATCTCTTAGGAGCTTTATCCTTTAACTCTTAACTTGTTTGTTCACCATTTGTGATTCCTTTTCTTATTGCACTACTTGTAAATTTTTGTGAGCTAACCTTTTCATGTAGGTGCTAAAGGTAAGTAAGGGTGTGGACTTAATTCCACATACACTTCTCTCCCTCATCTTCTCTTATCTCTTTTAAATAATTCAATTTGTGTTTGATAAGCATTTACATGCTTTCTTTGAATAACTTCTTCTTCATCCCTCTTTAAGATCAACTTAACTTCCATTTTGGAAGTAAGTTGTTTCTTTTGCTCTTCTTCTTCTTTCTTTTAGGTTTAGATTCCTGGAACCACATTAACCTTAGGATCTCCAAGCATGCTAACACTAAGGTGTGTCCTAGTCTCCCTCATTAGATTTTCACCTTTGATCCTCTTCTTGAGTCACTTCTTCTCATCTTCAAAAAAAAGTAAAAACACCTAATAAAGGCAAAACAAACATTGTATTTAGGCCTTTCATGTAATAATGAGATAGTGAGGGATCTTCTCTCATTTTCTTAGAATATTTAGCGTGCGTCCCATCTCGGGTCGATATGCGAGGCATTCGATCTCACATGAGGGACTTAAATACAATGTGCGTTGCAAAACACACATAATCAAAAAACACTTCTTTCTAAAAGACAAAAAAACAAATGACGTCTTTCCTTTGGGAATTCTCTTCTCACCTCACTCACTCTCGACGTACGAACGTGCTTCCCTCCGTTCTTATGCAAGATGGTAACGCCCTCGGACCAGCGAGCCTGCAACACCTGAGCTAGAACGTTAGCCGTTCTTTAAAAAACACAAACAATCCATCCCTAGTGAGGGGAACTACGTCGCTCTGATTCTCATGCTCCCGATGATATACGTAGGCAGTGGGGTAGGGCCCATTCGAGCACTTCTTTTATTTTCCCTACATTTGTTTCTTCGTTCCTTTCCGTTCTCGTTCTTTTTCCTTTCCAGTAGCAGCGGAGCTCCAGTCGACGGCACCCTTTGATCGAGACAAGCAAGCGTGGATCCCATTGGGTACGATGGACGCGTGGGGGTGCTAATACCTTCTTCGCGCGTAACCGACTCCCGAACCCAGTTCTCTTGGTCGCAAGACCATGCTCTTTCCTTTCCCTCAGGTTTATGCGGTGTTTCCTTTCCCTCTCTTGGGATAAATACACATTGCTGGCGACTCTGTTTCGGTGCCACTTTCGCGTTTGTACTTGGATGAAAATCCCGGGAGCGACAGCTGGCGACTCTGCTAGGGACCGAACCCAGAATCTCTGGTTTCCTTAGCGAGTCAATCCTAGCACTTGCCTGTTTTCTTTCATTGGGTGTTTACTGTTGTGTTGAATTACTGTTGTACTGTATTTCTATTTACTGTATTGCTGCTTTACTGTACATTACTGTATTTACTGCATTTTAGCATTTTCATTGCATATGATATATTATGCTATACTGCTGTACTGTTTTCTGTTTGGCGGGATGGGGTATTCTGAGAGATAGGCCCAATACCTAGGCCTGAGTGCACTTATGATTAGTGTGTTTCATATCCTCTCGCGTTCCATCTCGGTTCGAGGAGGGAATATGAAACACAATCTGGATGTGGTTCTCTCTAGAGAATTCTGCGTTGTGGATTTCCCACGATGGTAGAGCTATCTGGAAGAGCTGTTAAGTCTGGATGACCTTTTAGGATGACCCCTCTTTGTTTTGAGGCGAATCAGAGGACGATCTCTTTGTTTGGCGATAGCATTGTATCCTTCGGGCTGAATGTGCTATTGCTTCTCAGTCTGAGACCCGAATTTGAGGATCCTCATCTTCTAGTACATACATGTGAGATTGGGGGGATTGTTTACAGGTGTGCAAGAACCTTTGACCTTCAGAATACCCGATTTTCTTATGAGTTCTGAATCTGTGGTTTTGACCAGCTCACATTTTGTTCTGGATTTGTTACTGGATTTCTTATCTTGGTGTTGTATATCTCACCAAACTCAGATTGCAGTACAGTGGATTCAGCATTGTTTGTGCAACACTGATCACATGCTCTTGCATACATATCATCATTAGCATTCTTGCATTTAACCTTCATGTTTATTCATTTGCAGGGTATACTTCCTTTCGGTTCCAGTTGACAGTTCCCTCGTTCAGTTATGGAGACTCCCAGGAAGAACAATGTGCATTATACTTTCTTTGACACAAAGGTGGGACAGTTACGAAAGATGATTTCTCTTATTACACCAGACCATGTGGGTATGTTTCGAAAGGCTTATGGGGAGTTATGACTGTGGTTGTTGACTTGAACGCTTCAGAAAGAAGTGTCATCCATACGTGCTTACAGTTTTATGACCCACAGCTAAGGTGCTTCACTTTCTCGGATTTTCAGTTAGGCCTGATGCTAGAAGAGTATGCCCTGCTTCTAAGTGTGCCTCTCAAGTACCAGATTCCTTTCAACTCTGACATGCGCCCTCGAAAGCCTGAAGAAATAGCTAAGGCCCTCCATTTAAGTATACCTGTGGTAGCAGATAACCTCGCCACCAAAGGAGGTTTATCTGGTTTTCATTTGGACTTCCTAGTTGCCAAAGCTGAAGAATGTGCTGCTAAGTCTCAATGGGAAACCGTTTGCGCGATCCTGGCTTTGAGCATCTATGGAATTATGATGTTTGCTGATGAACCTAAATTTGTGGACATGAGTGCAATCCATATTTTTGTGCGGAAGAATCCCATACCGACACTCCTGGGTGATTTGTACTACTCGGTGCATTTTAAAAATAAGAAGAAGCGAGGAGGGTTAGTTAGATGTTGCGCACCTCTGTTCCACAAGTGGCTTATGAGTCATTTACCAAATTCAGAGGCCTTTTTGGATCCTCATCCTGCAAAGAACTGGGCTAAGAGGATGATTCTGTTGACAGCAAAGGACATTCGTTGGTTCAATCAGAGGACGATGGGGGGAGACTTTGTCAGTAGATGTGGAAGACATCCTAATGTGCCACTCTTGGGAATAAAGGGTTGCATCATTTATAACCCTGTTATTCTCAGGAGACAGTTAGGATTTGCTTTAATAGAGCCTCTGAGGGACGGTGATTTGGAAGAATCTTTCTTTTTCCCTGTAAAGGATAACCTTTTGTTGGTAAGGCAAGCGGCTGGAGCTTGGGGTAATCTGCAAACGAAGGGTAAAGTCGTCTTCGGAAAGTTCAACAATGTGTCTTCTTCTCAATATGATGCCTGGTTGAAAAGAAGGGTTCAGATCACCCTTTTTCCTTTTTCTCAGGAAAGACCGTCAGATCCAGCTGCTGAAGAACTAGTGACTATGATAAGCATTGCTGAATATAACAAGCTTAAAGCAGAGATGGATAAGACGGTTAAAATGAATGAGAAGCTAAGCGAAGGACTCAGAAAGACGCTTTGTGAAAAGCGTAATGTTGAGTATGAACTGCAAAAGCTGACTGAGCGTCACGAGGCCAATGAGAAAAGAATGGTTGAAGACACCATCTATATTCGCAAGGTCAAACAGAATGAGATGGCACTAAAGGAGGCGTGCAAGCGCATTAATGAGCAGTTGACCAAGTCTGAGAATGCCCTGGCCAAGGGACAACAAAGATGGGATGAGTTTTCCAAATGCCGGAGAGAGATAGAGGCGAGAATTAAAGCTGAAAATGACGAGTTGAGGAAAAATTTGAAGAGCAAAGAAAGTGAATTTCTCCAGCAACTAAGTTCGGCTAATCAAGAGATCGAAGATCTGAAGATCCGCGCCGGAGTAAAGAGAGCCAAAGAGTTTGCTGTCAAAGATCAAATCCGAAAGCTAGAAGAAACTGTCAAGTTAAGGAGTCAATTGATCAGAAGTCTTACCGAACGCCCAAATGATCCAGTTACTGAAGCGCTTCTCAAAGAGGCCCGGGAAGATTTATATGGGCTCATTGTTTGAGTTGTATTGTTGCTATTCTGGAAATCACCATCAGGCTTGTTGATGGGCTTTCTTTTATTTTGTATTCATGTTATTCAGTCGTATTTGTTCAAAAACAATTTGTATTTGACTGTTCCACACCTGGCTGTGGGTTTTTCATTTATTCTATTGGATTTGTTGAAGTGGATTCTTCGTCAGATTAGACAATGATTCACACACTCACTGGGATGTATGATGGGTATTCTGAATTATTAATATGCTCCTCTGATGTTCTGTCACTGTTAGCAACTGCAAGAATGTGCGCTTTCCTCTTTTGGTCAAACTGGAATCGAAGGAAGGAATGCCTCAAAATGAATAAACATTGCATTGCATTGCATATCATTTTACATTTTGTTGTCTGCTTTTTCAGGTACTTGCTGCAGGAGATCTCTAAACTTTATTTGGTTTCAGGCATTATAGTTAAGAATCATATTCACCGATACTCAACTCGAAGAAATCAAGCAAGGATTATGGATCAAGTGCAGAGTGATTTGGCTGAAATGAGGGCGCGCATGGACCAGTTTATGACTCTCATGACTGGTATGGCACAAACTCAAGAGAGATTGAGAAATGGCAGACATGTTTATGGGCACCCTGCAAGGGGCATACCTTGATAGATTAGCTGCTTGTCCATCAACCGGATTTGCTGATATAGTGATTGTTGGAGAACGAATAGAGAGTCTGTTGAAACTTGGAAAGATCCAAGATGTAAGTGGGGCTGGTTCTTCTGGGACGAAGAAATCATTTGCTAGTGGTCATAAAAGAAGAGAAGGGGATACAAATGCTGTGTATAGAGGACGAGGCAGAGGACGTTCTCAGGGTTACCATCAAGTAGGTGCAGTGACAATCCCAGCACCGTCTGTTCAACAGCAACAACCCCAACAACAAGCTCAGCAGCAGCAGCAACAACCTCCTTTCCAACAGAGATCTAGGCAGAGGGATCGTAAGATTGACCCTCTCCCTATGACTTATGTTGCGTTGTTACCACAGTTACTCAAGTTGAAGTTGGTTGAGCTTCGTACTATGAGATCTCCCCCCGCTGGCAACTTGCCACCTAATTTTGATGTTAACGCTTGCTGCGAGTTCCACTCAGGTGCTCAAGGGCACTCCATTGAAAAATGTTGGGCGTTCCACCATAAGGTGCAAGACTTGATTGATGCTAAAGCGATCAATTTCTCGTTACCTCCTAATGTTCTACAAAACCCCATGCCTGATCATGGTGTAGCAGATGTGCGGGCTATTGAAGACGGAAAGAGGTTAAATTTGGTAATGGATATCAGTCAGGTGAAAACTCTGTTGCTAGTGGTAAAGGATCATTTGTTGAAGGGACAGGTGTTCCCGGGATGTAATCAAGATTGTTCCGAGTGTTCGAATTAAGAGAACGGCTGTGATAAGTTGAAAGTAGGTCTGCAGGATCTGATCAATAAGGGTCGGCTACAGTTTGACAGGGTTGTGAAAGAAACTGACGAGGTGTCAACTGTGACCATCTATTATACCCCCGCTGAGATTCAGGTGCCTGCTAGTACAGCTCCCGTAGCAAGTGTTGTGCAAGAAAGACCCAGTCCAGTTACCATCACAGTACTAGGACCAGTTCCGTTTACAACTACGAAGGCAATCCCATGGCACTATGGGGCAGACGTGTATTATGAAGGTAAAAAGCAGGAAGTCGGGACATCAGTCAGTTCAAATATTGATAATGTTGGTGGTGTAGGAGGCTTTACTCAGAGCGGAAGGTTGTTTGCTCCCCAAACTTTGCGAAGTGATAAAGAAGCTGAAGCTGCAGCAAAAGCTAAAGGAAAACAGGTGGTTGAAAGTGTGCCTGTGCCCGAAGCAGAGACAAAGATTGCCTTCGACAATGAGGTGGAAGAGTTCATGAGGATAATAAAGAAAAGCGATTATAAGATTGTCGATCAACTGAACCAGACGCCCTCGAAAATTTCAATTTTGTCATTGTTGATGTGTTCTGACGCGCATCGGAAGGCTTTGTTGAAAGTGTTGAAGAGAGCATACGTTCCACAAGAAATCACTATTAATCAGCTTGAGGGTGTAATTTCCAATGTCAATGTTAGCTACAGATTGGGTTTCACAAGCAGAGATTTGACGTCTGAAGGGAGAAACCACAATAAAGCTTTGCACATTACAATGGAGTGCAGGGGTGCAGTGTTGTCGCATGTACTAGTAGACACTGGTTCCTCGTTCAATGTCTTACCTAAGAAAGAACTAATGAAGCTGGAAGTTGATGGTTTGATTTTAAGGCCCAGTGAGTTGGTTGTCCGAGCATTCGATGGAACGAAAAGATTTGTGTTTGGTGAAGTAAAATTGCCCGTGCAAATTGGACCGCAGGTGTTCAAATCTACATTCCATGTGATGGACATACAGCCTACGTATAGCTGCTTATTGGGTCGCCCTTGGATTCACGCAGCCGGGGCTGTTACGTCCACCTTACACCAAAAGTTGAAATACAAGTTCGAGGGACAAGTTGTGACAGTGTGTGGTGAAGAAGATATTTTTGTTAGCCACTTGTCCACGTTCAAGTATATCGAAATGGATGGGGAAATTCACGAGATGCTTTGCCAGTCGTTTAAAGCGGTGAATATTGACAACGTGCCTGAATCGTCCCTTGCACCAGAAAGAGTCGGTACATCCATTTCATCCTATAAGCAAGTTGTTGAGGTCGTCAGACCAGGCAACGCTCAGGGATGGGGCAAGCTGATAGAGACACCAATGAAGAAAGACAAGTTTGGTATTGGCTATCGTCCCTCTATGACTTCTGCTGCAGAGAACGGTGGACCCATCAATTTCAGCAGTGGAGGAATCATTTACCCAGATCAGTCTTGTGCATCTACAGAAGATAGCGTTGATAGTGACTGTGACTTGGACAACTGGGTACGCCCACGTGCTCCGGGACAACCATTGCAGAATTGGTCCGTTGAAGTCATCCGAGTTACTCTTCAAACAGAGTAATTTTCTTTGTTTTTCTAACCATAATGCATGTTAAAATCTTGCGCTCTGCCCAAGGCGTATAGATTCATTTGTAGGGCCACCCTGTTTGTATTTGCAATTTTAATCATCAATAAAGGACGTTTTGCACTCAAATTTTGCTCTCTGTCTTTCATTTTTATTTTTGCACAAAAATAACAAAACGGCAATGTTTCGTTTATTTTTGTTTTAAAATAAATTCTAAAATAAAGCATGAACCCGTTCATGCAGACTTGATCCTCCGGATTTCATTGATAACGGTTCTGCTATTGCCATGTATGACTTTGACAAACCGATTTATCAAGTCGAAGAAGGGGATAAGAAGGGCTGTGAACTCCCTGAGGAACTGGCCAGATTGTTAAAACAAGAGGAACGGACTATCTAGCCTCATCAAGAGACCATAGAGATCATCAATATTGGTATCGAGGACGCTAAGAAAGAGATCAAGATCGGTGCCAGCTTGAAAGCAGATGTGAAGAAAGCCTTTACTGAGATGTTGTGTGAATATGTTGATATCTTCGCCTGGTCGTACCAAGACATGCCAGGGCTGGATACTGATATTGTTGTGCACAGGCTTCCATTGAGAGAAGAATGCCCGCCAGTCAAGCCGAAACTTCGTCGAACTCATCCTGATATGGATATAAAGATCAAAGAAAAGGTTCATAAGCAGTGGGACGTTGGGTTTCTTGCTGTGACTAACTATCCTCCCTGGGTTGCGAACATTGTACCAGTACCAAAGAAAGACGGAAAGGTGAGAATGTGTGTGGATTATCGAGATCTTAACAAAGCTAGTCCGAAAGATGATTTTCCATTGCCTCACATCGATGTACTGGTTGACAATACAGCTCAGTTTTCAGTGTTCTCGTTTATGGATGGTTTCTCCGGGTACAACCAGATTAAGATGGCGCCTGAGGATATGGAGAAGACCACGTTCATTACGCCGTGGGGTACATATTGTTATAAGGGGATACCTTTTGGGTTGAAAAACGCAGGGGCAACATACCAGCGGGCAATGGTAACTTTGTTCCACGACTTGATTCATAAAGAAATCGAATGTTATGTGGATGACATGATTGCCAAGTCGAGAACAGAAGAGGAACATCTGATTAACTTGAAAAAGCTGTTTGAAAGGTTGCGAAGTTCCGTTTGAGATTAAATCCAAACAAGTGCACTTTTGGGGTGCGTTCTGGAAAGCTGCTGGGTTTCATTGTGAGTGAAAAGGGGACTGAGGTTGATCCTGCCAAAGTGAAAGCAATACAAGATATGCCTGAACCAAGAACGGAAAAAGAGGTTCGTGGTTTTCTGGGTAGATTGAACTACATTGCAAGGTTCATATCTCACCTAACAGCCACGTGTGAACCAATATTCAAACTGCTAAGAAACGTTCAAACAGTCAGGTGGAATGACGATTGCCAATTGGCATTCGATAAAATAAAAGAATACTTGCGGGAACCTCCAATTCTCATGCCTCCAGTTTCAGGAAGGCCTTTGATAATGTATTTGACAGTGCTTGAAGGTTCTATGGGTTGTGTTCTCAGTCAACACGATGAGACATGTAGGAAAGAGCATGTTATCTACTACCTGAGCAAAAATTTTAATGACTGTGAGTCCCGATACTCAATGCTTGAAAAGACATGCTGTGCACTTGCATAGGCCACCAAGCGATTGAGGCAATATATGATCAGGCACACAACTTTGTTAATTTCCAAAATGGATCCTATCAAATACATCCTCGAGAAACCAGCACTAACAGGCAGAGTTGCACGGTGGCAAATGGTTTTGACAGAATATGGTATTCAGCACACTTCCCAAAAGGCCATCAAAGGAAGTATCTTGTCAGACTATCATGCGCAACAGCCAATTGATGATTACCAACCCATGAAATTTGCTTTCCCTGATGAGGACATCATGTTTCTCAAAGTTAAAGACTGCGAGGAACCACTCCCGGAGGAGGGGCCAGACCCTGAATCCAAATGGAGTCTGATGTTTGATGGGACTGTCAACATGAATGGGTGCGGAGTTGGAGCAGTTCTTATCACGCCGGAAGGTGTCCATATGCCTTTCACTGCCCGAATAACTTTAGGATACACCAACAATGAAGCAGAATATGAAGCTTGTATAATGGGAATTGAGGAGGCGATTAATTTGCAAATTAAGACCCTTGATATCTTCGGTGATTCAGCTTTGGTAATCAATCAAGTGAAAGGGAGTTGGTACACGCACCAAGCAAATCTGGTTCCGTATAGAGATTATACAAGGAGATTGCTGACGTTTTTCACAACAGTGAAGCTGTACCATATTCCTCGAGATGAGAATAAGTTTGCAGATGCCCTGGCTACTTTGTCTCCCATGATCAAAGTGCAAGGATGGAATCATGTGCCTAAGATCGAAGTGTCTCGTCTTGACAGACCTGCATTTGTGTTTGCTGTTGATGCAACGTTTGATGACAAGCCATGGTTTCATGATATCAAGTGTTTCCTGAAAAGTCAAGAGTACCTGCCAGGGGCATCTGCCAAAGATAAGAAGACGTTGAGAAGGCTATCTGGTAGTTTCTTCTTGAATCAGGATGATGTGTTGTACAAGCGAAATTTTGACATGGTTCTGCTCAGATGCGTGGATAGACACGAAGCAGACCTGTTAATGCAGGAAGTACATGAAGGATCTTTTGGTACTCATGCTGGGGGACACGTAATGGCAAAGAAGTTATTGAGGTCGGGGTATTATTGGTTGACCATGGAGTCAGATTGTTGCAAGTATTCCCGTAAGTGTCACAAATGCCAGATCTATGCAGACAAAGTGCACGTTCCTCCAAATCCGTTGAGTGTCATGTCCTCTCCTTGGCCCTTTGCAATGTGGGGCATTGACATGATCGGAAAGATTGAGCCTACTGCTTCAAATGGCCATCGTTTCATTTTGGTCGCCATTGATTATTTCACTAAATGGGTTGAAGCAGCATCTTATGCCAACGTCACTAAGCAGGTGGTAGCTCGTTTTTTGAAACGGGATATCATTTTTCGCTATGGAGTGCCCGAGAGAATCATTACTGATAATGGTTCTAATATAAACAACAAAATGATGGTTGAGCTGTGCCGGGACTTCAAAATTGAACACCACAATTCTTCTCCGTATCGGCCGAAGATGAATGGCGTTGTGGAGGCGGCCAACAAGAATATTAAGAAGATTGTGCAGAAAATGGTTGTCACGTATAAAGATTGGCATTAGATGTTACCATTTGCTTTGCATGGGTACCGAACGTCAGTATGCACGTCCACTGGGGCAACCCCATTCTCACTTGTATATGGTATGGAGGCAGTACTACCGGTTGAAGTTAAAATTCCATCCCTCAGAGTCATGATGGATGTCAAGTTAGACGAAGCTGAGTGGGTTCGCGCCAGGTTTAATCAGTTGAGCCTTATTGAGGAGAAATGATTGGCAGTGGTGTGTCATGGGCAATTATACCAACGGAGGATGAAGCAGGCATTTGACCAAAAGGTGCGTCCTCGGGTTTACAAAGTAGGAGATGTGGTGCTCAAAAGGATCCTTCCTCCTAGTACAGATCACAGGGGCAAATGGACTCCCAACTATGAAGGTCCATTCGTGGTTAAGAAGGTCTTCTCGGGCGGAGCCTTATTACTTACAACCATGGACGGCGAAGACTTTTTATCCCTTGTCAACTCAGACGTAGTCAAAAAATACTTTGCATGAATAGACCCGTTGGACAAAAAAGGAAAAGTCCAGGCAAAAAAGGGCATCCCGGCGAACCACAAAAACAGAATAAAAAGGTTCGGGCAAAAATTAGGGATAATAAATAAAAAAATTGTTGTACACCCGGTGAGTTGAAAATCCGCAAGGACAACTCATGTAAAAAAGGGTATCCCGGTGGATTGAAAACCCGAAAGGGCGGTCCATACAACAGAGGGATTTAAGCGAACGACTACGGTCTGAGTTATCTGTACTCTATCACTATTTCAACAACTGGCCTTCCAAAGGGTAGGAATCGGTCTGATCATTCCTCAGAAGGCAAGGTCGGGGAGTCTTGAAGACATACTGGCCATAGCAGAATTGAAACTCAGTGGAATGTCGTTTTCACATTGCCATTAGGATAGTTTCTTTTCTCAATTTTCAGCAATCACCTCTTTCCAGGGATTGCTTCCTTATGTAATTGCCTATTCTGGGCTTTTCTTCAATAAATTGAATTTCAGTAAAAAGCTTCTTATTTTGTTTTACTGCTTTGTTTGCAAAAACGTCTGAATTTTTGATAAAACATTGCATTTGAAAACATGGTGGCTTTACAATAACATGCGCGAAAAAACATTTAAAATTGCTTTGAATGTTGAACAATCTTGGATGGTGGATTCAAACCACGCAATATTCCGGGGCATGTGTGTGTGTTCTTTTGTCGCAGGTAACAGATCCAGATGACTTCAAGCACAAGAAGCATTTTTCCTCTTAGACGAGTAATCACTTATTCCCGCACCGAAGACTGGGGCAATCATGTTCAGGGAAGGGCTCACATGGCACCCTTTTGTCACAACGTTTACTAATTGAATCCATCATGCGGTCGGCGGTCGGTCACGATGTTTCGACATTGGTAAATGGAGTTTAATTGGATAATGTTGTATCTTATTAAGTCGTTTCTCTCATTCAGCACTTCCAATAGCTATAAGCTTTTCTGTGTCAATAACGGTTGCGAATTCCCCAGTAAAGTTTCTTCGCAGACACGAAGTTGAGGGTCAATCCCCAGTGAAATCGCCAGGAGTTTGAAGATGCTTAATCTTCTGTAAAATCCTCTTATGACGTTTCTTCAGGTAAGTCTTGTATCATGGAGCAAAAAGCAAGTTGATGACTTCCTAAGCATGGGATGTTTTGAATTTCCCCAGCAGGAGATGTTCCCGATCCATTATCCCCAGTAGAGTTTGAAGACTCTCAGTCTTCTGTAAAATCCTCTCGAGAGACGTTCCCCAGCATGAGACGCGTTGAAGCATTTCTCCCCAACAGAGTTTGTTATAAACTCATTATCCCCAGTGGAGTCATCAAACGGAAAGGTCTCCTAACATGGGGCATTGTGACACTTATCCTAAACTCGACAGTCTCATTCCTCAGCAGACTACTATGGAATTGCTTTGGGTTTCTCCAGCAGATCTCTAGGGACTCTTTCTCAGCATGATTTGCATATTCCAGGCAGAGTAGTTCTGGTCCCCAGCAAGATCGTATCTCTGGCAGTGGTATTCCCCACAAGTTCAGCATTGAATCTTGTCGACAATACTCCCCAGCTGAGTTGTTTTCCTTCTCCGCAGAAGTTTAGTAGGTCAATGTAATACCCAAAAAATTTGCTCTCCCTCTTTGTCATCATAGCATGGCATTATCATTTATCATATCATATCCACCTCATTAACATTGCATTGCATTTAACATAGAAAAATGAAGCATGGCATCCTCCTTACCATCAGGGCATGTGATCAGGTGGGAGATGGACAATCAAGAGATCATTCAAAGCACAAAAAGGTCAGTCAAGTTGCCTCAAGGCAAGCCAAGAAGCCTTTCATGTCTCATACTATCTCAATTGATCATCCACAACCTCAAGGATAAGAGATACAATAGGAGATTGAAGCATTACATCCTACACTATGCAAGAAGTCCAAAAATTGAAAGAAAATCCTCAAAAGAGATAGCTCATTGATTCAAAATCATCCTCAAGTGGCATTTCTCATCATCCTTTAAGAGGATACACAACATACTCTGAGGAATTTGGATTTGGAAGATGTGCAATTTCCTCCTAACCAGAGGGGGTCAAAATTAGGGTTTACAGTAAAATTAGGGAATCTCTGATTTTTTGGACAAAACTTGATGTCATGGTATTCCATATGTCCCTAAGTGTATGTATGTGGAAAATTACATCTCACTTGGTTTTAGAAGTGGTTCAATTGGAAGAAAGATCAAGAATCAGAGAAATTGGGGCAAAGTCAAATAATCAGAGGAAAAAGTCAACTCTTGACTTTTCAAGGCCAAATTCATGAAATTCATGTTATATGTGACCAATGTACAAAATTTGATCAAGAAACTCCAAAGGAATCATAAAAAATCAAGAAGTGAAAAGTTGCCATTTTTGGATGAAGAAGGGTTACTAAAAATAGCAAGTTTTGGCCATTTTGCATCAGAGTTTGAACCAAGGCCATTCAAATTTGGAGCACCAAATGAAAAATCCACTCTGCCTCAATGAAAGGTCTTGCTTTAAGCTTCAAATCCATGGGTAGAACATTTCCATTGGATAAAAAATGAGGGAGATATGATTGATCAAAGTTGGAAGAAAGTAGGCCAAAAACCATGTCATGACCAAGTTTGGCCAAGCTCGCGCGCAGTCATTTTCACAAGCATGTGGTGGGCCAGAAGTACACTCACTTTTCTCATAGTTAGAGGCTCCAAATGAGAAACTTTTCAACATCAAAGATGTTCCTTGTAGTGTCAGCTTCAATGTTCATGTTGGACAAAATTCCATTTGATCAAGTTATAGAGGCGATATATGGGTCCAAAGTCATGGTGATTATGCTGAAAATCCCATGCCAACATGCCTTGCCAGCCAACCTCACTGCCTCACCCTTATACCAGTCCCAAACCTTAATGTTCTAAGTCATTTTTCAACCTCTTCCATGTCTTATTTCAATTCATTTTTCACACCAAATATGTAGCATTATATTTCCTCTTTCGAATGAACCCAAAAACACACTAAATCATTCAGGGATTAGGGAGAGTTTCATCATCCAATCACTATGATGGCATTGATTCCAAGCTGTCATAAAACCAGAAAATGAACCATGGCTGTGGTGGTTGTTTCAGAATTCACATGAACACTCTTTATTCTTTTCCCCATTTAAACCAACATCCCCTTACAAACTTGAGCAGCACGTGCTATCCATGTTGCTTCACACATGAAAAGGGAAAGAACCCAAACTTGTCCAGCAAGCTTGCTGCTACACTGCATAATCTCATCCTCACCATAACACTCTAAACATCATCCTCACCATAACCCAGCCATAACCAACTCGTCCCCTAACTAACTTGGCTCAGTTAGTTAGGGTGGACTCACTTAACCCAAGGGTGACTCAGTTAATTCACTCACTAAACCATAGCTAAACTCAACATATAAATTCCAATGCTCTTCACATTTTGAGAGAGGTTTTTTCATTTCTCACTTTTCTCTCCAAAAACAATTCAAGTGCTCTCTCCAAACCCTTTCTCTGTGTGCACGATTCTGTTATCACCTTCCTCTACTTCATCTCCATCATCATCAATGGCGCATGATTGAAGTAAGAACCAGCATAATCCACACGAATTCTTCAAGTGTACTTCATCAAGTTTTTGAATCCCTCACTGGTCTCAAGATATCAAGCTCAAACAGCATTTATTTTGCTTGGTTTGTGA
The DNA here is from genome assembly GCA_022829125.1 of Lathyrus tuberosus. NCBI lineage: Eukaryota > Viridiplantae > Streptophyta > Magnoliopsida > Fabales > Fabaceae > Lathyrus > Lathyrus tuberosus. The sequence continues at coordinate 115,908 of JALAZF010000820.1, read as the reverse complement.
AGCTCCAAGGGAGAAGAAGAAGATAGGATCTCTGGTATTCTGGTGGATCCAAAGTTCATCATATTTTCAGGTTCTCTTCCTCAACTTTATTTTACTGGATCCAGCTTGTTTTTGTGATGTTTGTGGCCTAATAGAGGTCGTGTGTGTCCTGGCTAGTTGATAGGCTTCTTAGAGGCATAGTTCTATACCTAGGGCTTAATTTGATTGACTCTGTTCTTGCTGTGCGTATGTGTTTGGTGATTTTCATTAGCATATTCATAATGTACATGAGTTTAGCTTTCAATTGATGTATGTATTGTGATTTTCTGGAAAGAATGTGAGTTGCAGACGGTGGTAAGTGACCGGAGAAGGTGACCGGAGGTCCCTCTCCGGCCGGTGGCTTCATTTTAGGGTTTCATTTGCAGTTTGAATATGGACCATTGGATGTTCATCATCGTGTGGCTTAAAACGTGCCAACACATTAAAATAAGCATGCTCCTCACGTGCCTTTTTTTCTGAATTCATTTAAACTTTGTGTGGCATGGTACATGGTAATTGGCATGTGTCCTCACGTGCATGCGTTAATCTTGTGTACTTTGATTTTTGTGTTGACCTGACTTAAATCAATGGCTTGGATTGTGTTGACTGATGTTGACTGAAGGTGCATTGTTGTTAATGTGTTATGCGCGCATTTGGACTCAATCAGATTGATATTTGCACCCCTTGTTTTGAGGCCCATTTAATTTGCACTGCGTTATTGCTATGTTCATACCCCCTTCCCTTTGCATTTCATTTTCATTTTTTTTATTTTTTATACATGTTTCATTTCTAATTTTTAAAAATACCAAAACAGATTGTAAAATGCCACAAAAATTCATGAGCATCATTAAAACATTTAGGAAATTTTCCATGATTTTATTTCTTGATTTTATGACCTTTTTACCCCTGGTCCATAATTTTCTTTGAATTTCCATTTAGATGCATTCTAAGCATGATACATGAATTTGTTTAATTTTGTTCTTGATCATTACCAACTGTTTTGACATGATTCTTTTTGCATTGATTCACTAATACATTGAAGCATGTTAGATGATTTTTGTTTGATTTTTTAGGTCACTTTATCACATGTCTTGATGCCTATATTTGCACCACTTTGCATGATGTTTCAATTTGACCTAATTGCTTTGTTTGAAGTCATTTTGCTCTGAATTTTTACATGCTATCTTGATGTATGATGCATTTCTGACCTAGGCATTCCAATAATATGCTGGCATAATTTTCATGAATCCATTTGGTCTTCGTTTGATGCATTACATTGGAAGTATAATACATGTCCTGTCATTTTAACTTTAGTGCATGTTTGCATGATTTCTTTTGTGCATATTTGTATGAGCATTTGCATAGTTGTGTGAGTCATTCATATGATATTATAGGTCTTTGATACACATTATAGGTCATCTTCACATGTTCATTTCAACTTGAACTTTGTGCATCCTAACATGTATTGTTTGCACCTTCTTTTTGAGTTTTCATCTCACTTCTTCTTATATTACTTCTTGAATGTCTTGAAGTTGATTCATAAATACTTTTGAGATGTTTATAAACCATTTTCCATTTAGTTTCAATTCTGGTTGTTGATTTACATGTTCCATTTATGCATGTCCTCTTCATTTCTTTCCATCTTTCATCTATCCCTTCTTCTTGTGACATGTTTAAATGCTAATGGATGATGATTATTGCTTATTCACTTGCACTTGTATGATGATATTCACTTGTTGTCCATATGATGCTCATTCTGGTTGTGGTTCTAGGATTTGTTTTCTCATTTAATTCTTTTGAGTTTCATGATGCATTACATGTTCTTTTACTTCTTATACTTCTTATACATGTTTACTAACCATGTAGGGGCTTTGGTAAGTTTTAATTGAGTGTGGATAAGGAATCCACATTCAACTTCTATCCTTTCTCTTTTACAATTCTATTCTATGTTTTGTTAAGCACTTATGTGCTTTCTTTTAATAACTCGTCACTTTCCCTTTGTGAATTACAATTCATCTTCTACTTTAGAAGTGAATTGTTTAATTCATTCTTTCTTTAGACTTTAGGTTGAAACCTCACAAACCTTTAGGATCACTCCCTTTAGTCTTCAATTAGGATTGAGTCTTAGTCCATATAGGTTTTACCTTTTCTCCTCTCTTGAGTCTCTTTTCTCATCTCAAAGAAAATTCAAAATATATAATAAAGGTAGGCATTTATTGCATTTAGGCCTTTCATATAAAGAAAAGATTATAAGGGGTCTTCTCTTGTAATCTTAGAATGTGTAGCATATAGCCCATCTTGGGTCAATGTGTTAAATATTTGATCTTGTATGAGGGACTTAAATGCAATACTTGTTGAAGGTGCAAATAATAAAAAACACTTCTTCATTTCTTAATTAATAAAAACACTTAATCAACACAAGTATGCTAGTGTGTTTGAACCTTGACAATTGGAACTAAGTGTGAGGGTCTTCTTCACCCTTAGTGTGCTTTCTTACCCATTCCATCTTGGAATGTGAGAATGTACACATTCCAATGACTAAGATCCAGATACACTGTCATATGCAAACAAATCCAAAACACTTCCTTCTAAAAGACAAAAAACAAACAATAACGTCTTTCCTTCGGGAATTCTTTTCTCATCTCACTCACTCTCAACGTATGAACGTGCTCCTACTCGTTCTCTTGCAAGATGGTAACGCACTCGGACCAGCGAGCCTGCAACACCTGAGCTAGAACGTAAGCCGTTCTCTAAAAAACACAATCCATCCCTGGTGAGGGGAACTACGTCGCTCTGATTCTCATGCTTCCGATGAGATACGTAGGCAGTGGGGTAGGGCCCATTCGAGCACTTCTTTTATTTTCCCTACATTTGTTTCCCGTTCCTTTTCTTTTCTTTCTCCTTTCTTTCTTTCAGTTCCTTTTCCAGTATCCTTTCTTTACACCCTTTGATTGAGACAAGCAAGCGACAGCTGGCGACTCTGCTGGGGACGAACCCAGAATCTCTGGTTTCCTTAGCGAGTCAATCCTAGCACTTGTCTGCTTTTCTTTCATTGGGTGTTTACTGTTGTGCTATATGTTGCTGTTTATTTATTTTACTGTATTTACCGCATTTTAGCATTACATATCATATATTATATTGTGTTGCGCTGTTTTGTCTGTTTGGCGGGATGGGTGTTCTGAGAGATAAGCTCACTACCAAGGCTTGAGTACACACATAGGTATTAGAGTGGATAGTCATGACGCTTGCGTGGTGGTGACCACGTATTGTTGTTCATGAGACCCACAACCAGACGAGGTTCTATCAGGAGCTTTCTGCTACTGCATGTTATGCAGGCCAGTGGTTATTCTCTTGAGGGACTGTCGACTCTGGTGACCATTCCCGAGGACTCAGTTGCGGCACTCCTCCCGAGATGTGACAGTGGCAGACCACATTCCGTGGCAAACCCATTGCACATTCTCGATCCGAGGACCCAATGCTGGGAACTTGCTATAGGACATCCCTTTTTGAAAGAGAGTCAGCGGAGGCACTCCTCGATTGGCGATAGTACTGTACCCTGAGGGATGAATGTACTATTGCTTCTCGACCTCAGTGCCAGAAGCTGAGGACCTTTTTGTTTTGGAGAATCAGTTGAGGCCTTCTCGATTGATGATGATGCCAAACCAGAAATGGTGAACGTATCATCATTTCTCGACCTGAGAGCCCGGGATACTGAACATCCTAGTACCCACATGTGAGAAGGGCGGGTTGTTTACAGGTTTGCAGGTAACCATGACCTCCTACATACCCAGTTTTCTATCGTCATTGCACAAAAAGGAAGTTTCATCCTATTGTATTCAGATGGTTCTTATCTATGGTTCTATATTAGTCTCAGAGCTACACTGACACCGTTCACAGTTCAGCACAGACACCTGATTACCTGATCACATTGCCCTTTGCATTGCATTATCATATCCTAACATACATGTTTATTCATTTCCAGGTGCATATATTACCCTTGATTCCAATCATCAGGTCGCTGCAAAGATGAACACTAAAGAGAGGAAGAATATCATCAGCTATAAGTTCCTTACGCCTACTTTAGGCCCTATTGTTATGCTGAAGGGAATGGCGAGTCCTGCAGTACGAGAAGCTTTTGAAGAGAAATATGGGTGGATTTTATCTATGGTCCGTAATGTCAGTGATTATGAAGCCAGAGGTCTCCATACGTTGATGCAGTTCTATGATCCGCCTCTGAGGTGTTTTGTATTTCCAGACTATGTGTTGGTTCCTACCCTGGAGGAGTATTCCAACATGTTGGGGATTGCTATCAAGGAGGAGCCCCCTTTCTTTGGATCAGTGGGGGATCTTGACTTTGGGAAGGTGGCTGGTGCTCTTTATTTGAGCAAATCAGAGTTAGGCGACAATGTCTCCAACAAAGGAAAGATTCGTGGTTACAAGTTGGAATATCTGATTAAGAAGGCCCAGGAAGCAGCTAAAGGCGAGAATTGGCTTGTTTTTAATGCTTTGTTAGCCCTTTGTATATACGGCATAGTGTTGTTTCCCAACGAGCCGGATTTCATTGATACGGACGCTATACGAATATTCCTGATGAAGAACCCGGTGCCAACGCTACTGGGAGATCTTCACTACTCGTTGTACAACCGAAACGAAAAGAAAAGAGGAGGGATAATTCGTTGTTGTGCACCTTTGTTCTATAAGTGGTTTGCAGGCCGTTTACCACAATCAGGGGCTTTTGTGGATTCCAAAGATTCTCTTGAGTGGAAACAGCGTTTAATGGGATTGGTGGCCAAGGACATCGTATGGGTAGATCATGGGCTGATTGGCAAGAATATTATCCACAGCTGTGGTAAGTTCCCTAACGTTCCACTGATAGGAAGATTGGGTGGGATTAACTACAATCCTTCTTTGGCCATTCAACAATTTGGGTATGCCCTGACAGGTCCGCCTATTAAGAGAGATGTGGAGGAGTCCCTCTATTTTCATACATCAGATGGGTGGGAAGCAGCGCAGAAAGCTTCTGAAAGCTGGGGTAGCATACTGAAAAAGGGGAAAGTTACTCTAGGAAAGCCTAACAACCGGGTTTATCCAGCATATGAAGAGTGGGTGAAGAAAAGAGTTGAAGATTTTCTCTTGCCTTTTGGTAAGGCACCCCTTTTGTATCCGGAGAATGAGAAAGCAAGAAGCACTGCTACTGTGGAAGAAGTTGACAAGTTGCAAGCCTTGGTGAAAAAGCTCCAAGGAGAGAATTCCGAGTTGAGTAGCCGTCTTCAGAATGCTCTACATGCCAACAAAGAGCTGGAGCGGAAAGCCCGAGATGCTGAACAAATCCTAACTGCAAAAGAAAAAGACTTTGCTGGAAGAGCCCAACATTTCCGGAAGATTAGTAAAGGTGCTGATGATGCTACTCAAGCCCACAAGCAAACCAAACAGGCGTTAGCACAGACCAAAGAAAAGTTAACAAAGTTTCAGCACGCTTGGGACGAAGTTAGGATAGAGAATGCTGAATTACAGGAACAGTTGCAGATTAAGGACGAAGAGCTTGAAAAGGCGCATGAGCAGAGGAGAAAGTATCGGGAAAGCCTCGGTAAGAGTCAAGAACAGCTAGAAGAAGCTAGAGGTGAGCTGAGGAATACCAAGAAAGAGCTTGAAGAAATCATGATAGAAAGGGAGATACTCAAGACGCAAGCTGGCATAAAGAGACACAAAGGAATGCATGACGACGAAGCTCTTATGCTGCATATGGGTTCTTTAACTGAAGCTCTTGAGAAAAGGGATGTCTTGATCAAAGAAATGATTGAAAAGCCGAATCACCAGCGTACCCGTATACTTTTTGAGGAGATCAAATACTCAAGTGATAAGCTGAAGGATGTGGAATTGTCAGACTGATGTTCTTTTCCTTATATTTTGTTATTAATGGTTACCATCAGGCTTGTTGATGGATCCATTTTTCCTTGTATTGCATTTGCGGATGAGCCTTTCTTAAATGTACTTGAATACTTTGTTGAATGAGTATGAGCAGTTTTTCCTTATCAGATAGCTGCACACAAGCACATGACCACGACACGTCTCTTTATATCACAATTTCTGGTCTTCAGATTTCTGTGGTTGGATTGGAATCAGGGTATAAAGCACCTCGGAAATGACAAACATGGCATTGCATATCATTTTGCATTTTTTTGTTACTTGTTTTTCAGGTACTCGTTGCAGGGACTCTAACCTTTACTTGGTTTCAGGCAGTATAGCGGAGAGTCATATTCACCGATATTCGACGCGAAGGAATCAAGTAAGAATCATGGATCAAGTGCAAAGTGATTTGGCTGAAATGAGGGCGCGTATGGACCAGTTCATGACCCTCATGACTGGCATGGCACAAAATCAGGAGAGGTTGAGACTTCTGGTCGAGCGTCCAGACAATGGGTCCGAAGGTGATCAACATGACAATTCACAGGGACACGGCATCCCTCCTCCCGGTGGCAACCCTCCTCCTGGTGGTAACAATCGGGGTAATGGAAATGGTAGGCATGCTGGTGTTACTCTTGAAGATACTCTGGAAGACCAATTTACTCTACTAGATGCTGATGTGGGTAATCAAGGTGATCGAAGGTATGAGGAGTTAGCAGAAAAGATCAGGGCCATAGAATGCAAGAACTCTATGGGTATTGATGTTACCAGCTTGGGGCTGGTCTCAGGAGTCAGAATTCCCCCTAAATTCAAACCTCCTACTTTTGATAAGTATCACGGCAATGCGTGTCCCCAAACGCATCTTCAAGCTTACTTTGGGAAGATTTCAGCCCATACGGATGACGAGAAGCTATGGATGCACTATTTTCAGGACAGTCTGGCTGGGGCGTCCTTGACCTGGTATATGAAGTTGAATAGAGCTGCTGTGAAGAGTTGGAAAGATCTGGCAGAAGCGTTCCTGAAGCAATACCAGTATAATATTGACATGGCGCCCAACCGCACTCAATTGCAGGGATTGTCCCAGAATGCCAAGGAGAGTTTCAAAGAATATGCACAGAGGTGGAGGGAAATGGCTGCCCAGGTTCAACCTCCCTTGTCAGACAGAGAAATGGCAGATATGTTCATGGGCACCTTGCAAGGGGCCTATCTGGATAGATTAGCTGCTTGTCCGTAAACTGGATTTGCTGATATTGTGATTGCGGGAGAAAGAATAGAAAGTCTGTTAAAGCTTGGAAAGATCCAGGATGTGAGTGGGGCTGGCTCTTCGGGGACGAAGAAACCGTTTGCTAGTAACCAGAAAAGAAGAGAAGGTGATACGAATGCTGTGTTTAGAGGACGAGGCAGAGGGCGTTCTCGAGCTTATTATCAGGTAGATGCTGTAACAATCCCCACACCGTCTGTTCAGAAACAACAACCCCAACAACAAGTTCAACAGCAACAACCTTTTTTTCCAGCAAAGGTCTAGACAGAGGGATCGTAAGATGGATCCTCTCCCTATGACTTATGCCGCGCTATTGCCCCGGCTACTCGAGTTAAAGTTGGTAGAACTCCGTACTATGAAAGCTCCGGTTGCTGGAAACCTGCCACCTAACTTCGATGCTAATGCTCGTTGTGAGTTCCACTCAGGTGCTCAGGGACACTCCATTGAAAAATGTTGGGCTTTCCATCATAAAGTACAAGATTTGATTGATGCTAAAGCCATCAATTTTTCTCCCGCTCCTAATATTACTCAGCATCCCATGCCTGATCATAGTGCAGCAAATGTGTACGCTATTGAAGATGGGAGGAGATTGAATTTGGTGTTAGACGTTCATCAAGTGAAAACTTCTTTGTTGGTTGTAAAAGATCGTTTATTGAAGGGACAGGTGTTCCCGGGCTGTAATCAAGATTGCTCTGAGTGTATGAATCAGGAGAACGGCTGTGATAAGTTAAAGATGGGTTTACAGAATCTGATCGATGAAGGATGTCTACAGTTCGACAGAGTCGTGAAAGACATTGAGGAGATATCAACCGTGACCATCTATTACACTCCCGCTGAGATTCAAATGCCGGTCAATGCAGTTCCCGTGGCGAGTGTTGCGCCAGAAGGGCCCAGTCCTGTCACTATCACGGTGCCAGGACCGATTCCGTTCACGTCTACGAAGGCTATCCCATGGCACTATGGGGCAGATGTATATTACGAAGGTAAAAAGCAGGAGGTTGAGTCGTCAGTTAGCCCAAATATTGATAATGTAGGGGGTGTAGGGGGCTTTACAAGGAGTGGAAGGTTGTTCGCTCCCCAAACCTTGAGAAGTGATAAGGAGGTAGAAGCTGCAGCAAAGGCTAAGGGTAAACAGGTGGTTGAAAGTGCGCCTACACCTGAAGCAGAGACAAAGATTACTTTTGATAAGGAAATGGAAGAATTTATGAAGATAATCAAGAAAAGCGATTATAAGATTGTGGACCAACTGAATCAGACCCCTTCAAAGATTTCAATCTTGTCACTATTGATGTGCTCTGATGCGCACCGGCAGGCGTTGTTGAAAGTGTTGAAGAGTGCATACGTGCCACATGAAATTACTGTTAATCAGCTCGAGGGCGTAATCTCCAATGTTAATGTTAGCCATGGATTGGGCTTTACAAGTAGAGATTTGACTGTTGACGGAAGAAACCATAATAAGGCTTTGCATATCACGATGGAGTGTAAGGGCGCAGTGTTATCTCATGTACTGGTAGACACTGGTTCATCACTCAATGTCTTGCCCAAGAAGGCATTAATGAAGCTGGAAGTTGACGGTTTGATCTTAAGGCCTAGTGAATTGGTGGTCAGAGCATTTGATGGAACTAGACGATCTGTGTTTGGTGAGGTGGAATTGCCCGTACAAATTGGACCACAGGTATTCAAATCCACGTTCCATGTAATGGACATACAACCTGCATATAGCTGCCTATTGGGACGCCCTTGGATTCACGGAGCCGGGGCTGTTACTTCTACTCTACATCAAAAGCTGAAGTATGAGTTTGAAGGGCAGGTTGTGACAGTGTGTGGGGAGGAAGACATCTTTGTGAGTCACTTGTCCACGTTCAAGTACATTGAAATGGATGGGGAAATTCATGAGATGCTGTGCCAATCATTTGAAGCAGTCAATATTGACGATGCACCTGAGTCTTCTTCTGTACCAGTTGGGGCTGGTACCTCCATTTCATCTTACAAACAAGCTGTCGAAGTCGTCAGGGCAGGCAACGCCCAAGGTTGGGGCAGGTTGATAGAGACCCCAATGAAGGAAGACAAATTTGGTATTGGTTATCATCCCTCTACAACTTCAGATGCGGGGAGCAGGGGACCCATTACTTTCAATAGTGGGGGAATTATATACACGGATCAGTCTTGTGCAGCCACAGAGGATAGTGTTGACAGTGATTGTGACCTGGACAACTAGGTACGCCCTCATGTTCCGGGACAACAAGTGCAGAACTGGTTCGTTGAAGAAGTCATCCAGGTTACTCTTCAGACAGAGTAATTTTTCTTTGTTTTTTCTAACCATAATGCATGTCAAAATCTTGCGCTCTGCCCAAGGCGTATAGATTCATTTGTAGGGCCACCATGGTTGCATTTGCAATGTTTAATCATTAATAAAGGACGTTTTGCAATCAAATTTTGTTCTCTGTCTTTCAGTTTTTATTTTTGCACAAAAAAATAAATAAAATGGCAATGTTTCATTTTCTTTTGTTTTGCTTAAAAATAAATTCTAAAATAAGGCATGAACCCGTTCATGCAGACTTGATCCTCCGGATACCACTGATAACGATTTTGATATGGCCATGTATGACTTTGACAATCCGATTTATCAAGCCGAAGAAGGGGATGAGAAAGATTGTGAACTTTCTGAAGAACTGGCCAGATTGTTGAAACAAGAGGAAAGGGTCATCCAGCCTCATCAGGAGACTGTAGAAATCATCAATATTGGTACCAAGGACGCCAAGAAAGAGATCAGGATTGGTGCCAGCTTGCAAGCAGATGTGAAGCAAACGTTGACGGAAATGTTGCGCGAGTATGTTGACATCTTCGCCTGGTCGTATCAAGACATGCCGGGGTTGGATACGGATATTGTCGTGCACAGGCTGCCATTAAGAGAAGAATGTCCGCCAGTCAAGCAGAAACTTCGTCGGACTCACCCCGACATGGCTTTAAAGATTAAGGAGGAAGTCCAGAAGCAGTGGGATGCTGGTTTTCTTGCTGTGACAAAGTATCCTCCGTGGGTAGCCAACATCGTGCCAGTACCGAAGAAGGATGGAAAAGTGAGAATGTGTGTGGATTATCGAGATCTTAATAAAGCTAGCCCGAAAGATGATTTTCCACTACCTCATATTGATGTGCTGGTCGATAATACAGCTCAGTTTTCAGTGTTCTCATTTATGGACGGTTTCTCCGGGTACAACCAGATCAAGATGGCACCTGAAGATATGGAGAAGACCACGTTCATTACGCCGTGGGGTACATATTGTTATAAAGTAATGCCTTTTGGGTTGAAAAACGCAGGGGCAACGTACCAGCGGGCGATGGTGACATTGTTTCATGACTTGATTCATAAGGAGATCGAATGTTATGTAGATGATATGATTGCCAAGTCGAGAACAGAAGGGGAACATCTGGTTAACCTGAAAAAGCTGTTTGAAAGGTTGAGAAAGTTTCGTCCGAGATTAAATCCAAACAAGTGCACGTTTGGGGTGTGTTCTGGAAAGTTGCTAGGTTTCATTGTGAGCGAAAGAGGAATCGAGGTTGATCCTGCCAAGGTGAAAGCAATACAAGAAATGCCTGAACCGAGAACAGAAAAAGAGGTTCGTGGTTTCTTGGGTAGATTGAATTACATTGCAAGGTTCATATCTCACCTAACAGCCACGTGTGAGCCAATATTTAAATTGTTAAGGAAAGATCAAACGGTCAGGTGGAATGACGATTGCCAATTGGCATTCGATAAGATAAAAGAATACTTGCAGGAACCTCCGATTCTAATGCCTCCAGTTGAAGGGAGACCGCTGATAATGTATCTGACAGTGCTTGAAGGTTCCATGGGTTGTGTTCTCGGTCAACATGACGAGACAGGTAGGAAGGAGCGTGCTATTTACTACCTGAGCAAAAAGTTCAATGATTGTGAGTCCCGATACTCAATGCTTGAAAAGACATGCTGTGCGCTTGCATGGGCCGCTAAGCGATTGAGGCAATATATGGTTAGGCACACAACCTTGTTGATTTCAAAAATGGATCCTATCAAGTACATTTTCGAGAAACCAGCATTGACAGGCAGAGTTGCACGGTGGCAAATGGTCTTGACAGAGTATGACATTCAGTACACTTCACAAAAGGCCATCAAAGGAAGTATCTTGTCTGACTATCTTGCGCAACAGCCGATTGATGATTACCAACCCATGAAATTTGACTTCCCTGATGAGGACATCATGTTTCTCAAAGCTAAAGACTGTGAGGAACCACTCCCGGAGGAGGGGCCAGACCCTGAATCCAAATGGAGTCTGATGTTTGATGGGGCTGTCAATATGAATGGGTGCGGAGTTGGAGCAGTTCTTATCACGCCGGAAGGTGTTCATATGCCTTTCACTGCACGAATAACTTTCGGATGCACCAACAATGAAGCAGAGTACGAAGCTTGTATAATGGGGATCGAGGAGGCGATTAATCTACGGATTAAGACCCTTGATATATTTGGTGATTCAGCCTTGGTAATCAATCAAGTGAAAGGGAGTTGGTACACGCACCAAGCAAATCTAGTGCCATATAGAGATTATACGAGGAGATTGCTGACATTTTTCACAACAGTGAAACTGTACCATATTCCTCGAGATGAGAATAGGTTCGCGGATGCCTTGGCCACTTTGTCTTCCATGATCAAAGTGCAAGGATGGAACCATGTACCTAAGATTGAGGTATCCCGCCTTGACAGACCAGCATTTGTGTTTGCGGTCGATGTAGCGTCTGATGACAAGCCATGGTTTTATGACATTAAGTGTTTCTTAAAAAGTCAAGAGTACCCGCCCGGGGCATCGTCCAAAGACAGGAAGACGTTGAGAAGGTTAGCTGGTAGTTTCTTCTTGAATAAAGATGGCGTGTTGTATAAAAGAAATTTTGACACGGTCCTGCTTAGATGTGTGGATAGACGTGAAGCAGACTTGTTGATGATTGAAGTGCACGAAGGCTCTTTCGGTACCCATGCCGGAGGGCAGGCAATGGCTAAAAAGTTGTTAAGGTCGGGATATTATTGGTTGACTATGGAGTCAGATTGTTGCAAATATGCCCGCAAATGCCATAAATGCCAGATCTATGCAGACAAGGTGCATGTGCCTCCAAATCCGTTGAGTATCATGTCGTCGCCTTGGCCGTTTGCCATGTGGGGCATTGATATGATCGGAAAGATTGAGCCTACAGCTTCCAATGGTCATCGTTTCATCTTGGTGGCAATTGATTACTTCACCAAATGGGTTGAAGCCGCATCCTATGCCAATGTTACAAAACAAGTGGTCGCTCGTTTCTTAAAACGGGATATCATTTGCCGATATGGAGTTCCCGAGAGAATCATTACTGATAATGGTTCTAATTTGAACAATAAGATGATGGCTGAGTTATGCCGGGACTTCAAAATCGAACATCACAATTCTTCTCCGTACCGCCCAAAGATGAATGGCGCGGTCGAAGCGGCCAACAAAAATATCAAGAAGATTGTGCAGAAGATGGTTGTCACGTACAAAGATTGGCATGAGATGTTACCATTTGCTTTGCATGGGTATCGAACGTCGGTACGCACGTCCACTGGGGCAACCCCATTCTCACTTGTATATGGTATGGAGGCAGTGCTACCGGTTGAAGTAGAGATTCCGTCCCTCAGAGTTATGATGGATGTTAAGCTAGATGAAGTCGAATGGGTACGAGCCAGATTTGATCAGCTGAGCCTTATTGAGGAAAAGCGATTGGCGGCTGTATGTCATGGGCAACTATATCAGCGCAGAATGAAACAGGCATTTGACCAGAAGGTGCGTCCTCGGGTTTATAAAGTCGGAGATGTGGTACTCAAAAGGATCCTTCCTCCCAATACAGATCACAGGGGCAAATGGACTCCTAATTATGAAGGTCCATTTGTGGTTAAAAAGGTCTTTTCGGGCGGAGCTTTATTGCTTACAACCATGGATGGCGAAAACTTTTCATCCCCTGTCAACTCGGACGTAGTCAAAAAAATACTTCGCATGAATAGACCCGCTGGATAATAAGAATAAAAAAAATCCAGGCAAAAAAGGGCATCCTGGCGAACCAAAAACAGAATAAGGTTCGGGCAAAAATTAGGGATATAATTGAAAAAATTTGTACACCCGGTAAGTTGAAAACCCGAAAGGGCAACTTAGGCAAAAAAGGGTATCCTGGTGGATCGAAAACCTGAAAGGGCGGTCCACACAAAAGAGGGATTTAAGCGAATGACTACGGTTTGAGTTATCTGTACCCCATTATCGTTTGAACAACTGACGTTCTGAAAGATAGGAATCGGTCCGATCGTTTCTCAGAAGGCAAGGTCGGGGAGTTTTGAAGACATACTGGTTATAACAGAATGGAAACTCAGTGGAATTCCGTTTTCACATTGCCATTAGGATAGTTTCTTTTCTCAATTTTCAGCGATCACCTCTTTCCAGGGATTGCTTCCAGATGTAATTGCCTATTCTGGGCTCTCAGTCAATAAATTGAATTTCAATAAAAAGTTTTCTATTTTTGTTTTATTGCTTTGTTTGCAAAAACGTCCTAATTTTTGATAAAACATTGCATTTGAAAACATGGCAGCCTTGCAATAACATGCGCAGAAAAAACATTTGAAATTACTTCGAATGTTGAATACTCCCGGATGGTGGATTCTAGCCACGCAATATTCGGGGCATGTGGGCATATTCTTTTGTTGCAGGTAGCAGGCGCAGATGATTTTAAGCACAAGACCAGCAATAAATCACCCCACGCAAAAGACTGGGGCAATTATGGGTAAGGAGATCGGCGTTCATAGTTCGGTCGACGATTGTTCATAACGGGTCGATATCAGTGAATTAAGTTCAACTGGGTACCGTTGCATCTTATTAAGTCGATTCTCTTATTCAGTCCTTCCAACAGCTACAAGCTTTTCTATGTCGGTAACGGTCACAGGTTCCCCAAAAGAAGGGTCTCGTCAACACCGAAACTGATGGTCATTATCCCCAGCGAAGTCACAAGAGTTTGAAGAGGCTAGATCTTCTGTAAAATCCTCTTATGACATCCTCTTCGGGGACGAATTGTTGTTTTGTCCAAGCATGGGGCATGATTGTTGCCCCAGCATGAAGTGTTGGTCATCCCCAGTAGAGTTTGAGGACAGTTGGTCTTCTGTAAAATCCTCTCAAAAGGCATTCCCCAGCACGAGACGTTTTAAAGCAGTTTTCGCCAGCAGAGTTTGTTATAAACTTGTCATCCCTAACGGAATTGTCTAAAGGGAAGCTCGCCTAACATGGGGCATTGTGGTACTTATCCTAAGCTTGACAGTCATATTCTTCAGAAGAATACTGTGGAGTTGCTTTGGGTTTCCCCAACAGATCTCTAAGGACTCTTTCCTAGCAAGTTGCAGTGGAATGTTCTAACCAGGATTTGCATATCCCTGGCAGAGTAGCCCTGATACCCAGCAAGATCGTATCTTTGGTCATGGTATCCCCACAGAGGTCAGCATCGAATCTTGTCAGCAACTCCCAGCTGAGTTGTTGTTCTTCCCGCAGAGGTTTATCAGATCGACAAAATCTATTCCTCAACAAGGAGGGTACAGCCTTTCCCCAGCCGGGTCAGAAGGTGGATAACCCCTACAAAGGGTCTTGGATTGGATAGATCCCCAAGCAGAGTTTTTATGACTTCTCTCCCCTAGCAAGACGCCGTGCAAAGAAATTCTCATCCCCAGCGGAATCGCTGTGACCAGAATTCATTCCCCTAACAGATGAAGTGGCTCCTGGCAGATTTATTATTCTTCAAGTCCAATTTATTTTTGGCAAGCTTGACAATTCGAAGCAGACGGATTATTCATTCATTCTCCAGTGGAGAGGTTATCCTTTCAGGAGTCTCCAAAGTCGAATCATTGGTCTTTGTTCCTCAGCAAAGTCGGCAGAGATGTCTGACACGGATGCAGAGTGTAATCCAGTATAGGAATTTGGCGAAAGGTCCATCTAAGGGTGGCATATTCTAAAAGTCCAACAGTGGATTGGCAAAAGTCCGTCTTCGGGTGGCAAAAGTCCAACAGTGGATTGGCAAAAGTCCATCTTCGGGTGGCAAAGCAGCTAAAAGTCCAACAGTGGATTGGCAAAAGTCCATCTTCGGGTGGCAAAGCAGCTAAAAGTCCAACAGTGGATTGGCAAAAGTCCATCTTCGGGTGGCAAAGCAGCTAAAAGTCCAACAGTGGATTGGCAAAAGTCCGTCTTCGGGTGGCATATTCCAAAAGTCCAACAGTGGATTGGCAAAAGTCCGTCTTCGGGTGGCAAAAGTCCAACAGTGGATTGGCAAAAGTCCGTCTTCGGGTGGCAAAAGTCCAACAGTGGATTGGCAAAAGTCCGTCTTCGGGTGGCACGAAGCTGCAAAGTCCACCAGTAGTGTGGCAGGCCAGTAGTCGTCTGGAGTTGCATAAAAGACATTATCAAAGTCCACCAGTGGTGTGGCAGGCCAGTAGTCATCTGGAGTTGCATAAAAGACATTATTAAAGTCCACCAGTAGTGTGGCAGGCCAGTAGTCGTCTGGAGTGGCATAAAAGACGTTATTAAAGTCCACCAGCAGTGTGGCAAGCCAGTAGTCGTCTGGTGTCGTTCAAAAGACAGATTTTTCCGACGACGTTCATTGAAGATTCAATCCAGAAGTCTCATTGGGTTTATATCCCTTTTCTTTTTCATCATCCAGAGCAAATTTTTGGTTATATTTGGTATTCAATCACTATACACCTTGAAAGTCCGAAAGCAATTGCTTTCAGGCATTCAGGTCTACAGCGCTTGAATAGGGGCAGCTGTAATACCCCAAAAATTTGCTCTCCCTCTTTGTCATCATAGCATGGCATTATCATTTATCATATCATATCCACCTCATTAACATTGCATTGCATTTAACATAGAAAAATGAAGCATGGCATCCTCCTTACCATCAGGGCATGTGATCAGGTGGGAGATGGACAATCAAGAGATCATTCAAAGCACAAAAAGGTCAGTCAAGTTGCCTCAAGGCAAGCCAAGAAGCCTTTCATGTCTCATACTATCTCAATTGATCATCCACAACCTCAAGGATAAGAGATACAATAGGAGATTGAAGCATTACATCCTACACTATGCAAGAAGTCCAAAAATTGAAAGAAAATCCTCAAAAGAGATAGCTCATTGATTCAAAATCATCCTCAAGTGGCATTTCTCATCATCCTTTAAGAGGATACACAACATACTCTGAGGAATTTGGATTTGGAAGATGTGCAATTTCCTCCTAACCAGAGGGGGTCAAAATTAGGGTTTACAGTAAAATCAGGGAATCTCTGATTTTTTGGACAAAACTTGATGTCATGGTATTCCATATGTCCCTAAGTGTATGTATGTGGAAAATTACATCTCACTTGGTTTTAGAAGTGGTTCAATTGGAAGAAAGATCAAGAATCAGAGAAATTGGGGCAAAGTCAAATAATCAGAGGAAAAAGTCAACTCTTGACTTTTCAAGGCCAAATTCATGAAATTCATGTTATATGTGACCAATGTACAAAATTTGATCAAGAAACTCCAAAGGAATCATAAAAAATCAAGAAGTGAAAAGTTGCCATTTTTGGATGAAGAAGGGTTACTAAAAATAGCAAGTTTTGGCCATTTTGCATCAGAGTTTGAACCAAGGCCATTCAAATTTGGAGCACCAAATGAAAAATCCACTCTGCCTCAATGAAAGGTCTTGCTTTAAGCTTCAAATCCATGGGTAGAACATTTCCATTGGATAAAAAATGAGGGAGATATGATTGATCAAAGTTGGAAGAAAGTAGGCCAAAAACCATGTCATGACCAAGTTTGGCCAAGCTCGCGCGCAGTCATTTTCACAAGCATGTGGTGGGCCAGAAGTACACTCACTTTTCTCATAGTTAGAGGCTCCAAATGAGAAACTTTTCAACATCAAAGATGTTCCTTGTAGTGTCAGCTTCAATGTTCATGTTGGACAAAATTCCATTTGATCAAGTTATAGAGGCGATATATGGGTCCAAAGTCATGGTGATTATGCTGAAAATCCCATGCCAACATGCCTTGCCAGCCAACCTCACTGCATCACCCTTATACCAGTCCCAAACCTTAATGTTCTAAGTCATTTTTCAACCTCTTCCATGTCTTATTTCAATTCATTTTTCACACCAAATATGTAGCATTATATTTCCTCTTTCGAATGAACCCAAAAACACACTAAATCATTCAGGGATTAGGGAGAGTTTCATCATCCAATCACTATGATGGCATTGATTCCAAGCTGTCATAAAACCAGAAAATGAACCATGGCTGTGGTGGTTGTTTCAGAATTCACATGAACACTCTTTATTCTTTTCCCCATTTAAACCAACATCCCCTTACAAACTTGAGCAGCACGTGCTATCCATGTTGCTTCACACATGAAAAGGGAAAGAACCCAAACTTGTCCAGCAAGCTTGCTGCTACACTGCATAATCTCATCCTCACCATAACACTCTAAACATCATCCTCACCATAACCCAGCCATAACCAACTCGTCCCCTAACTAACTTGGCTCAGTTAGTTAGGGTGGACTCACTTAACCCAAGGGTGACTCAGTTAATTCACTCACTAAACCATAGCTAAACTCAACATATAAATTCCAATGCTCTTCACATTTTGAGAGAGGTTTTTTCATTTCTCACTTTTCTCTCCAAAAACAATTCAAGTGCTCTCTCCAAACCCTTTCTCTGTGTGCACGATTCTGTTATCACCTTCCTCTACTTCATCTCCATCATCATCAATGGCGCATGATTGAAGTAAGAACCAGCATAATCCACACGAATTCTTCAAGTGTACTTCATCAAGTTTTTGAATCCCTCACTGGTCTCAAGATATCAAGCTCAAACAGCATTTATTTTGCTTGGTTTGTGAAGCTCCAAGGGAGAAGAAGAAGATAGGATCTCTGGTATTCTGGTGGATCCAAAGTTCATCATATTTTTAGGTTCTCTTCCTCAACTTTATTTTACTGGATCCAGCTTGTTTTTGTGATGTTTGTGGCCTAATAGAGGTCGTGTGTGTCCTGGCTAGTTGATAGGCTTCTTAGAGGCATAGTTCTATACTTAGGGCTTAATTTGATTGACTCTGTTCTTGCTGTGCGTATGTGTTTGGTGATTTTCATTAGCATATTCATAATGTACATGAGTTTAGCTTTCAATTGATGTATGTATTGTGATTTTCTGGAAAGAATGTGAGTTGCAGACGGTGGTAAGTGACCGGAGAAGGTGACCGGAGGTCCCTCTCCGGCCGGTGGCTTCATTTTAGGGTTTCATTTGCAGTTTGAATATGGACCATTGGATGTTCATCATCGTGTGGCTTAAAACGTGCCAACACATTAAAATAAGCATGCTCCTCACGTGCCTTTTTTTCTGAATTCATTTAAACTTTGTGTGGCATGGTACATGGTAATTGGCATGTGTCCTCACGTGCATGCGTTGATCTTGTGTACTTTGATTTTTGTGTTGACCTGACTTAAATCAATGGCTTGGATTGTGTTGACTGATGTTGACTGAAGGTGCATTGTTGTTAATGTGTTATGCGCGCATTTGGACTCAATCAGATTGATATTTGCACCCCTTGTTTTGAGGCCCATTTAATTTGCACTGCGTTATTGCTATGTTCATACCCCCTTCCCTTTGCATTTCATTTTCATTTTTTTTATTTTTTATACATGTTTCATTTCTAATTTTTAAAAATACCAAAACAGATTGTAAAATGCCACAAAAATTCATGAGCATCATTAAAACATTTAGGAAATTTTCCATGATTTTATTTCTTGATTTTATGACCTTTTTACCCCTGGTCCATAATTTTCTTTGAATTTCCATTTAGATGCATTCTAAGCATGATACATGAATTTGTTTAATTTTGTTCTTGATCATTACCAACTGTTTTGACATGATTCTTTTTGCATTGATTCACTAATACATTGAAGCATGTTAGATGATTTTTGTTTGATTTTTTAGGTCACTTTATCACATGTCTTGATGCCTATATTTGCACCACTTTGCATGATGTTTCAATTTGACCTAATTGCTTTGTTTGAAGTCATTTTGCTCTGAATTTTTACATGCTATCTTGATGTATGATGCATTTCTGACCTAGGCATTCCAATAATATGCTGGCATAATTTTCATGAATCCATTTGGTCTTCGTTTGATGCATTACATTGGAAGTATAATACATGTCCTGTCATTTTAACTTTAGTGCATGTTTGCATGATTTCTTTTGTGCATATTTGTATGAGCATTTGCATAGTTGTGTGAGTCATTCATATGATATTATAGGTCTTTGATACACATTATAGGTCATCTTCACATGTTCATTTCAACTTGAACTTTGTGCATCCTAACATGTATTGTTTGCACCTTCTTTTTGAGTTTTCATCTCACTTCTTCTTATATTACTTCTTGAATGTCTTGAAGTTGATTCATAAATACTTTTGAGATGTTTATAAACCATTTTCCATTTAGTTTCAATTCTGGTTGTTGATTTACATGTTCCATTTATGCATGTCCTCTTCATTTCTTTCCATCTTTCATCTATCCCTTCTTCTTGTGACATGTTTAAATGCTAATGGATGATGATTATTGCTTATTCACTTGCACTTGTATGATGATATTCACTTGTTGTCCATATGATGCTCATTCTGGTTGTGGTTCTAGGATTTGTTTTCTCATTTAATTCTTTTGAGTTTCATGATGCATTACATGTTCTTTTACTTCTTATACTTCTTATACATGTTTACTAACCATGTAGGGGCTTTGGTAAGTTTTAATTGAGTGTGGATAAGGAATCCACATTCAACTTCTATCCTTTCTCTTTTACAATTCTATTCTATGTTTTGTTAAGCACTTATGTGCTTTCTTTTAATAACTCGTCACTTTCCCTTTGTGAATTACAATTCATCTTCTACTTTAGAAGTGAATTGTTTAATTCATTCTTTCTTTAGACTTTAGGTTGAAACCTCACAAACCTTTAGGATCACTCCCTTTAGTCTTCAATTAGGATTGAGTCTTAGTCCATATAGGTTTTACCTTTTCTCCTCTCTTGAGTCTCTTTTCTCATCTCAAAGAAAATTCAAAATATATAATAAAGGTAGGCATTTATTGCATTTAGGCCTTTCATATAAAGAAAAGATTATAAGGGGTCTTCTCTTGTAATCTTAGAATGTGTAGCATATAGCCCATCTTGGGTCAATGTGTTAAATATTTGATCTTGTATGAGGGACTTAAATGCAATACTTGTTGAAGGTGCAAATAATAAAAAACACTTCTTCATTTCTTAATTAATAAAAACACTTAATCAACACAAGTATGCTAGTGTGTTTGAACCTTGACAATTGGAACTAAGTGTGAGGGTCTTCTTCACCCTTAGTGTGCTTTCTTACCCATTCCATCTTGGAATGTGAGAATGTACACATTCCAATGACTAAGATCCAGATACACTGTCATATGCAAACAAATCCAAAACACTTCCTTCTAAAAGACAAAAAACAAACAATAACGTCTTTCCTTCGGGAATTCTTTTCTCATCTCACTCACTCTCAACGTATGAACGTGCTCCTACTCGTTCTCTTGCAAGATGGTAACGCACTCGGACCAGCGAGCCTGCAACACCTGAGCTAGAACGTAAGCCGTTCTCTAAAAAACACAATCCATCCCTGGTGAGGGGAACTACGTCGCTCTGATTCTCATGCTTCCGATGAGATACGTAGGCAGTGGGGTAGGGCCCATTCGAGCACTTCTTTTATTTTCCCTACATTTGTTTCCCGTTCCTTTTCTTTTCTTTCTCCTTTCTTTCTTTCAGTTCCTTTTCCAGTATCCTTTCTTTACACCCTTTGATTGAGATAAGCAAGCGACAGTCAACAAAATCTCGTCCTCAGCAGAGTGTTAGCATATTCTCCTCGGGTTTGATAGATCCCCAAGCAGAGTTTTAATGACTTGTCTTCTTCGGCAGAGTGTTAGTACATTCTTTCCCCAGCCAAGTCAGCAAATTCTCATCTCCAGCGAAGTTGCTGTGACCAGAATTCATCCCCAAATAGATGAAGTAATTCTTGGCAGAATCATCATTTCCCCATTTTTCAAAGTCCAATTTATTTTTGGCAAACTTGATAATTCGATGCAGATAGATTGTTCATTCATTCTCCAACAGAGACATTATCCTTTCAGGAGTCTCCGAGATCAAGTCATTGATCGGTGTTCCTTAGTAGAGTCAGCAGAGATGTCTGACACGGATGCAGAGAGTAATCCAGTATTGGAATTTTTAAAATTCAATCGTAGATTGGCAAAAGGTCCATCCAAGGGTGGAAAATTCTTAAAGTCCAACCGTAGATTGGGAAAAGGTCCATCCAAGGGTGGCAAATTCTTAAAGTCCAACCGTAGATTGGCAAAAGGTCCATCCAAGGGTGGCAAATTCTTAAAGTCCAACCGTAGATTGGCAAAAGTCCACCCGTAGTGTGGCAAGTCCGTAGTCGTCACCGCAGCTAAGTCCAGCCGTAGATTGGTAAAAGGTCCATCCAAGGGTGGCGAATGAGCAAAGTCCAACCGTAGATTGGTAAAAGTCCCCCGTAGTGTGGCAATTCAGCTGCAAAGTCCAACCGTAGATTGGCGAAAGTCCACCCGTAGTGTGGCAAGTCAGTAGTCTTCTGACTCCATTCAAAAAAGACAGTTCACCTGTAGCGTGGCAAGCCAATAGTCGTCTGGCGTTGTACAAAAGACGTTGTTAAGGTCCACCCGTAGTGTGGCCGGCCAGTAGTCGTCTGGCGTTGTACAAAAGACATTGTTAAGGTCCACCCGTAGCGTGGCAAGCCAGTAGTCGTCTGGCGTTGTACAAAATACATTTTTAAGGTCCACCCGTAGCGTAGCAAGCCAGTAGTCGTCTGGTGTTGTACAAAAGACGTTGTTAAGGTCCACCCGTAGTGTGGCAGGCCAGTAGTCGTCTGATGTTGTAAAAAAAGACATCCCTCCAGTGTTATTCTTCATCATCAGAGTTTTATTCAAGCAGAGTTCATTTGGTTGGGTTTATATCCCTTTTCTTCTTCTCCAGAGTGCAAATTTTCGGGTTATTTTTGGTATTCAATCCCTCCATACCTTGAAAGTCTGACAGCAATTGCTATCATCCGTTCAGGTCTACAGTGATTGAATATGGGCAGCTGTAATACCCCAAAATTTGCCCTCTCATTTCTTTATATCATTTGGCATGAGCTTTCATTTCATTGTATTGCATTCAAGCATAGAAAAAACAAAACAACAAGCATTACATTGCATCTTGCATAAGGGCATGTGATCAGTGGTTCTTTAGGTGTTGATCATCCAAAGCAAGAGAATAAGAGCCAAGTGTTTCTCACAATTCTCAAAGGGTTTCTCAAGCCATATGTTATCCCCACTTGATCCATAAGGTATGGGAAGAGGAGTATTTATCAAGAAGGTTGGGCAGTGCATGATCTCCTACACAAGGCAGTCAAAATTGGGGATTTGACCCACAAATGGGCAAGCTCTTTAAGTTTTCATCATCTCCAAATGGCATATCTCATCATTTTTTGAGAGAATACACATCATATTCAGAGGAATTTGGGTTTGGAGGATGTGTTATTTCCTCCTAACTAGAGGGGGCCAAAATTAGGGTTTGACTTAAAATCAGTTTATCTCTGATTTTTTGGGCAATACTTGATCTCATGGTTTTCCTTATGTTCTTAAGTGTATATGGATGGAAAATGGCTCATCAATTGGTTTCAGAAGGGTCTCAATTGGTCAGTTGCTTGTTAATCAAGAAATTGGGGAAAAAGTCAACTGTGCATGGGAAAAAGTCAACTCCTTACTTTTTAAGGTCAAATTCATGAAATTCATGTTATATATGTTCAATGGACAAAATTTGATCAAGAAATGATGGAGGAATAATGAAAAATCAAGAAATCACAAAACTGCCAAAAATAGAAACTTTGGGGTTTCCAAAAATAGTAAGTTTTGGCGATTTTAGAACCTCTCTTTGAGCCAGGCTTTCTCAATTTTAAAGCATCAAATCAAAAATCCACCAGTCCACAACAAAAGATCTTGTTTCAAGCTTCAAATCCATATAAAGAACATCTCCATTGGATAAAAATTGAGTGAGTTATGGATGATCAAAGTTTGAGAAAAGTAGGTCCAAAATCAGGTCATAACCAAGGATGCCTAGGCCCACGCGCCATCATTTTTACAAACACTTGGTGTGGAAAATGTTCACTCATTTTTCTCAATGGTAAAAGCTCCAAATGGAAAACTTTTCTACATCAAAGTTGTTCCTTGCAATGCCTTCTTCAATGTTGATGTTGGACAAATTTTGATTTGGTCAAGATAGGATGAAGATATGTTGGTTTCAATTTGGTATGATCACACTGAAATTTCATGCACCACATTGCTAGGTCATGACTTGCCTTTGCACGCCCACCAACTAGCTTTGAATCCTTGTGTTCATAGCCATTTTCAAGTGTGTTAAAGGCATTATTTCAATCCCATTCTCACATCAATATGATTCTATGATGCACCATCTTTCTAATGCCATCAATATTTCATTGTTTCATTCACTAACAAGAGAGAAAATCATCATCAAACATCCATGTCATCTTTGATACCAAACTGTCACAAAACCAAAAAATAACAATGTTGTTGTTGATCCATATCAGTTTGCACACATGCTTTATGAATCAATGTACTTCCTTTCCTCATTAAGCCAAGCATTTTCCTTACTTGCACGTGCCATTCATGCTCACTATACATGGAAATGGAAAGAGTAAAAGCTTGTAGAACAAGTTTCCTTGCTGCAGCTCATACACGAGTTCATCACCACCATTGATTCATTTGCACTCCACCATAGCACATCATAAACTACCATCACCATAGCACAGCCAAGCCAACTCGCCCTAACTAACTTGACTCAGTTAGTTAGGGATGACTCACCTGAACCATATCAACTCACATTAACTAACTCATTTAACCACCTCTGGTTGACATTTAACTCAAATTATAAATAGAAACTTCACTCCAAAAATTCATTTTGAACACTCATTTTTCTACACTCACCTCTGAACTTCCCTCTCTTTCTCTCTGAGTTCTATCATTTGCTCTCCACGATTTCATCTTCATTGTTCCTCCATTGCTCATTGTTTGGTGTTTTTGAATCGAGAGCAACAAGAACAACTCAATCTCTTCAAGTTCATCACCACTGCATTCCTCAATCTTCTTCATATACTCGTGAATCGACAACATTTATTTTGCTAAGGTTGAAGATCTAGAAGCTCAGAATCTCAAGCTTTTCTCTGGTTTTCTTAACACTTCACGTTTCTCATCGTTTTCAGGTTTCATCACTCAACTTGTTTCATTCGATTCTCATTAATTTTAAGTTGTTTTGCTGTTTAAAGCTTGCTAGAAGCTCTATTAACTCCGGCTAGTTGATAGGCCTCTTAGAGGCATAGTTTCAAAACCTAGGGCATATCTTCATCTCCTCTGTTCTCTATGTGTATGCTTGTTGTGTGAAAAATAATGATGGATTCATGATGTACGCAACGCTAGCTTCATTTTGATATCATGTTTGTGCATTTCTGGAGACTTGGAGACTTGCAGGTGGCGGTTTCTCGCCGGAGAAGATGACCGGAGGTCCTTCTCCGGCCGGTGGCTTTAAATTTAGGGCGCCAGCGCATTAAAATACATCCTCCCCATTTCTTTGGTTCTTTTAATTTCTTTTTCACATCTGTTTGGATTTTTATTTTTAAAAATAGTAAATGACTTCTAGAAATCATAATAAAATTCATGAACCATCCTTATAGTATTATAAAATTTTTACAAATTTTATTTTCTGTTTTTCTATGATTTTTTGCCTCTGAATTAATTGTTGCTTGAATTTCTTTTTGGGGTGGTTCATTTGTGCACATTTGATATTGTTGATTTTATTTCTCACTATTGGTACATAGGTTTATCCTAATTATTTTTTCATATTTTAGAGGATACTTTGAGGCATTAAAAATATTTTTTTCTCATTTTTAAAACTATTTTTGCATCATTTTTGAGCCATTTCCTTGAGCATGATCCTGTGAAATTCTAAGTGGCTATTGCTTGATTGTTTGAGGTCCTTCCTTTCTGAATTTTGGTATGATTTTTTGGTATGATTCTTTCCTTTGGTTGAGGTCTCTTATAAGACCTAATTTGGTGTTTTTTAAATCATGTTTGATATTTGTTTGGTGACCCTTGTTTGAAGTGCTTTTTTCATGAACTTCTTGGATCATTTTTGGTTACTTGCTTGATAAGGTACTTGTGCCATTGTATGAGATCACTCTTCTTGACTTTTTTGAGCCATGTTTAGATCATTATAGGTCTTTTGATTGTGATTATAGGTCATTTGTTTGAATTTGATGTCTTTTGGTGTACATATTCAATGTTTGTTTTACATGTTTCCTTTTGACATATTTCCTCTTTCTTTTGCATCTAAGTGCCTACTTGAATTGTATTTGGTTTGCTTGTGCCATGCCATGCTGCCCATTTGCATTTCATATAATGTGTGCTTATGACTTTAAAGTATTGCATTCATTCCATGTGCTATTCATGTCTTATTTTTCATACTTGAACATGTTTCATCCAAATGCATTGTTTCTTTTTCTTTTAGCTTCTAAATAACTTGTAATTGCTTGAATGTGTTTGTCTTGTGCATCTTATATTCACATTAACATGACACATCACTTCTGACTTTGATACTTAAATTTCATCTTGAACTTTTGTAGGTTTGACTTATGCCTTAAATGTTTTTTTCCATGTTTAATTCATGATTCATATCTTCTTACTTCTTCTCCTAATCAATGTTTGGATGCTTGAGTGTATGCCTCATTTGACATTTGTATATCATGTTTAGGCACATATTTAGGTCATCCACATTCTGACTTGGACATTATTTGAAGCATAATTACATGATCGCCTTGCATATCCATTCACTCTTCATTTATTTCTTCTATGGTTCACTTCTTTAGGTTTTGAGTTCTTTAGTTGTGCATAGTTTTTCTTGTTTGATCAATTAACATTAGAGGACACCCTTAGAGTATAGATTCTGACCTTAATTGAATTTCATCTCTTAGGAGCTTTATCTTTTAACTCTTAAATTGTTTGTTCACCATTTGTGATTCCTTTTCTTATTGCACTACTTGTAAATTTTTGTGAGCTAACCTTTTCATGTAGGTGCTAAAGGTAAGTAAGGGTGTGGACTTAATTCCACATACACTTCTCTCCCTCATCTTCTCTTATCTCTTTTAAATAATTCAATTTGTGTTTGATAAGCATTTACATGCTTTCTTTGAATAACTTCTTCTTCATCCCTCTTTAAGATCAACTTAACTTCCATTTTGGAAGTAAGTTGTTTCTTTTGTTCTTCTTCTTCTTTCTTTTAGGATTAGATTCCTGGAACCACATTAACCTTAGGATCTCCAAGCATGCTAACACTAAGGTGTGTCTTAGTCTCCCTCATTAGATTTTCACCTTTGATCCTCTTCTTGAGTCACTTCTTCTCATCTTCAAACAAAAAGTAAAAACACCTAATAAAGGCAAAACAAACATTGTATTTAGGCCTTTCATGTAATAATGAGATAGTGAGGGATTTTCTCTCATTTTCTTAGAATGTTTACCGTGCGTCCCATCTCGGGTCGATATGCGAGGCATTCGATCTCACATGAGGGACTTAAATACAATGTGCGTTGCAAAACACACATAATCAAAAAACACTTCTTTCTAAAAGACAAAAAACAAACAAATGACGTCTTTCCTTTGGGAATTCTCTTCTCACCTCACTCACTCTCGACGTACGAACGTGCTTCCCTCCGTTTTCTTGCAAGATGGTAACGCACTCGGACCAGCGAGCCTGCAACACCTGAGCTAGAACGTTAGCCGTTCTTTAAAAAACACAAACAATCCATCCCTAGTGAGGGGAACTACGTCGCTATGATTCTCATGCTCCCAATGAGATACGTAGGCAGTGGGTAGGGCCCATTCGAGCACTTCTTTTATTTTCCCTACATTTGTTTCTTCGTTCCTTTCCATTCTTGTTCTTTTTCCTTTCCAGTAGCAGCGGAGCTCTAGTCGACGACACCCTTTGATCGAGACAAGCAAGCGTGGATCCCATCGGGTACGATGGACGCGTGGGGGTGCTAATACCTTCCTCGCGCGTAACCGACTCCCGAACCTAGTTCTCTTGGTCGCAAGACCATGCTCTTTCCTTTCCCTCAGGTTTATGCGGTGTTGCCTTTCCCTCTCTTGGGATAAATACACATTGCTGACGACTTTGTTTCGGTGCCACTTTCGCGTTTGTACTTGGATGAAAATCCCGGGAGCGACAGATGTCTCGAATTTATAGTTGTTCGAAGGATAGCGGTTGTTATGTTTCAACGTAGCCCTTTTCCCTGTAAATTACCATTTTCTAACTTTGTAAATACTCTATGGAATCACGCGTTTGGCTGATTTCCATCCTATCAATAAAATTCGAGCCCTTGTGCTTTTTTTTACAATTCTTATTTGTGTTAGCTTTACAGGACGACATTTTAACATGATCAAGAATTCTTGAAATAAAACAAAAATGAATTTACTTCTAAAATTTCTCTGCTTAAAATAATGATGGCAATTTCTTTTGACTGTTGAACATCGAAAGAACATCGATCGCTTTTCCAGAAGTAATCAAACCTCAAAGTGCAGAATCAAAGTACTCCTTCTAAGCCAGTGCGCCTGAATGAAGGATCAACCGTGTCAGAAACCCTGTTTCATCTAACACCCCCCGGCAGAGCTCTTATCTCCTAAGCCCGACCAACGGTGTTCCCCGCGGGGACTATCTCTCCTAAGCAAGGTGGAATTGCTATCGTGAACCAGTGGTACCTCTTCGTCCCCAGCGGTGGCCGAGTATCCAGTCGTGTTCATCTACTAGTCTGTGTGTCGCATCAGTTTTGTCAGCATATACATACATACATCATGCATTATTGATTCACATGCATAATCATATTGCATCACTATAACTCCCGTCGGTCTTATCCCCTAGTGATAACCATCCTCTCAATCGAGTTATCAGTTATTTCCTCGTCAAGAAATATTGCCTCTGAACGATCTCTCCTCCAGTTTACTTCTAGATTAGAATTGTCCCTTGACCACTTTGATAACTTGAACCTCTGAAAAACCAGAGAACCTTCGCCAAACATCACTCTTCGCCATTGAAGATGATATTTTCATTTTCCAGGATTAAGGAAAATCCCCAGAGAAAGCCTCTTAATCAGAGATTCGACAATACCGCAGTTTTTCTCCAAAAAATCCGCTGACGAAAAGGTCATCAGCACCTCAAAATTGGATCACATCATATGGCATTTATCTAAGAAGATCTCAAGAAAAGTATGATGTAATATCCCCAAACGAAAGCAGTCTCTCAAGAAGACTCGTTTTCCCCAATAGAGTCGACAAACGGCGTCTCAAATAGAGAAGTTTGTGCCTCTCTACAATCAAAACTTTCTCCATCAAATGGAATCTCCCCAGGAAAATTCAGAGAGAAGTTTGAAGAAAACCGCTACGAATAGCGTCCCTTGTCAAGAAAGTTTATTGACAAAAGAAACTGAGACCAGTTCCTTGGTAGGAAACCAGGATCGAGGGGAAGTTTAATTCAGAAACTGAGACCAGTTCCTTGGTGGGAAACCAGGATCGAGGGGAGGTTTATATCGGAAACTGAGACCAGTTCCTTGGTGGGAAACCAGGATCGAGGGGAAGTTTAAATCAGAAACTAAGACCAGTTCCTTGGTAAGAAACCAGGATCGAGGGGAAGTTTACCTTTTCTAAGCATCATTTCTTAGCAAAAGAGGAAAGATGCGCGAACTGCCATTCTTAACCACCATCAAAATTTCGGTTATTTCGATATTTAATCCTCTTGCACCCCGAATGCCCGAATACCTTCGCCATTCACACCTTCGGGTCCAAGAAGATTAAATAGGGGCATCTGTCATACCCCAAATTTTGACCACTAAGATTTCCCATCATTGGGAAAATCATCATCACAATATGGGTAAACAATCATACCTCATCAGTCTCCCCAAAGATGGGTGAGCATCCACTACTATCAAAGATTAGGGTTTCAAGCCCTCTCAGAGCTCTTAGACAAAGGATCAATCAAGAAATGACATGATCTTCAACTTGTCTAGACTCTCAAACATCCACAAAGGATCAAGAGGACTCCCACTTCAAGGATTAAGCCCAAGGCTTCTCCCTTCTAGGTGGATCAAGCCTTAAGATCACCGATGTCACCAAATTAGGGTTTGGTCGACCAGGGCCTCCAGATGAAAATTTTCCTCTAGGCATGAGCCAATGCTTCAAAACATAACCTATGATGCTTCAAGGGACATCATAAACCCAATCATCAAGTCAATTTAGCCTCAGGGGATGCATTCACCAAAAAGTCAGGAATTAGGGTTTCTTGACCTAATTCATCCCTAAGTTGACTTTTGGGACAAAACATGAGCCAAGACCTCAAGAAAGGATTTGAGGGTCTCAAATACACCAAATTGATCCATTTGTAATAATGGATTGATCCAAGAAGCTTGATCCACAAGTTTCAAATTCATCAGAACCAAAATTAGGGTTTTGCGAGAAAAGTCAACTGTGCCTTTGACTTTTGACCAGGACATGCTCCCAAACCCTAAGACATGATTCAATACACCCTCTAACACCTATGAAATCAATCCATCAAGTTTGATTTAGGTCAAGGACTTGATTTCATAGAGGATCGCACAGTTTGGAGTTCATCTGTTAAAAAGTCCACTATGCACAAAAGTCAAACTTTGACTTTTTGAGACTTTTCACAATTATGGTTTTTTAACCCTAAAATGATGTTAATGTGTGATTTGAATCATCATTCATCAAGAAAAATCAAGAAAAATGGGATAACTTGTAAAAGGGGTAACCATAAAAACTTAGAAAATTTTCTAAGTTATGGAACAAAGTGGCTAGGGTACCAACTTTGGAGGATCATAACTCCTAAACCACAAGGCCATTTTTCCCCATCCAAAGCTGGATTTGTAGCCCTCATGGACCTCTACAAAAGCTTCAACTACACCTCATTCCAATTCATTATGGTTTTTGAGTTATGGAATGATCAAAGTGGCTGAAAACATGAAATGCCACTTTTTCCAACACTTAGTGAAATTTTCACTAAGTCAGAATATGCCTTCACTTTTTTCCAAATGTAGGGGTATTTTTCACTTGGATCCAAAAAGTATCAAAACCAATTATGATCAAACAGTTATTGTATCATATAAGGGGTTTCCAAAATGGCCAAGAACTCCATCAAATTCCACTTGAGCCATTAGATATGACAATGGCAATATGCCTTGCTGAAAACTGCCAAAGCAAGGCAGATTTTGGAGTTTTGCTCGATTTGCCCAAATTTTACAAAGGGCAAGCAACTCTATCCATATGAACACCTCAAGGGGGGACCAAGGAGGAACCAACTCTGATCCTAAGCCTCCCAAGTCTTTGGAACCAAAAATAGCATGCTAAACCTAGAATTGCCTAAAAGAGGGACAAGACTCCAATTTTGGATTGGAGCATTCAATGCATACACCAAGGTGGCATGGACTGACCCATTGCCAACTGAATTCAGTCAAGACTTATCCAAGACCAAGGGAACCAGCAGCCTGTGCCCTAACCTCTAGTCAATGGCTAGAGGAGACTTGGATTCTCATTGCTCAACATTGGCCAAACCTATGCAGTAGTTGTCATTCACTATTCCTTGCAAAACAAACTTGCTCTACTATAAATAGAGCTCATTTGTGCTCAGTTTGAGTACACCAAAGCCATCAAACATATGCTTTCCTCAAAATCTCTTTCTCTAGGCAAAAATACCTTCTTTAGCAAGGTAACTCTGAGTTTTTGAGTTTGAGAGCAATTCCAATCAAACAAATCACACACACACCTCATAAACATCATATGGAAGTGATCCAAACACTCACATAACATCTGGAACACCAAAATCACAAAATCACAAGCCAATTGCTCAAGCCTTTGACAGATTTGCAGTTGGGGTACCATCTCAAGTTCCAGATCATTTCAATCCACTCCAAGCATCTAGACACACTCCATGGCACCTAGGGAGGCTATCCACATCATTGGAACCTAGTTGTAGCACCTCCAACCTAGAACTCGATCACCAGCTGCAAGAGGTGAGCATGAGCTCTTCTAACTCTGTGATCCATGCAATTTTTGCTGCACAATAATTTGGCCATATGTTCATAATCATGCATAGAGTGTTTACCCTCAATCAATTGCTTTGTATGAATCGTG
Source organism: Lathyrus tuberosus (assembly GCA_022829125.1). Taxonomy (NCBI): domain Eukaryota; kingdom Viridiplantae; phylum Streptophyta; class Magnoliopsida; order Fabales; family Fabaceae; genus Lathyrus; species Lathyrus tuberosus. Next base: position 84,358 of record JALAZF010000820.1, on the reverse strand, counting down.
TATGGAATTTCTAAACCTTCATGCAGAATTTAGGGTTCTTGAGGTTTCTCTTTGATTTCTTATTCCATGCTTAAAATTAATGAAATTAAAGACCATAGACATGATCGTGAGGTTGAAACGAGTAGATTGATATGTAGATTGCATGATATAATCAAGTATTCAGTGAGATTGGATAGAAAATGCAAATATGCAGAAACAGAGGGTGGCGCGTGTTCTTGCCCTTGTTCTTGGCGCCCTTTTTGAAAATTCAAATATTTGAATTTTGTGATTTTATTTAATTGATTCAAAAATTAATTTCTCTCTGAGTTTTAATGATTTTGATTTGATTCTTTTTTTAATAATTTACAAAAATGTTAAAATATTTTATTTTACCAAAAAAAAAATCCCAAAAATATTATTTATTTCATATAATTGATATTTTTGCCAAGAATTAATATTTTAATTGTTTTTGACATTTAAAATACTTTTTCCTTCTTGATTTTACAAATTCTTATGATTTCTAATCATTTTGTAGGTCAAAACATGATTTTTGAAACATTAATCCAAGATCACAATTTGTTTTCCACATATTAAACAATTTTGATCATTTTAATTGAATTGTTTATTCAATTAAAATACATTTTGGAAACAAATTAGGGTTTTTTGATTAATTCAACCCTCATCAATTTTTTTCAATCATTTTGGGCATTTAATAGAGTGTAAGACCCAATTCCCTTTTAAATAAAACCATTTTGGGCCTCAGATATTGTATAAGTCCCTCTGCGTTAAAAGAAAACCTCGGCACGATCGCCAGTTGAAAAATCAAACCCTTGGGCCTCTCCTCGAGCTATAAGACCCATTCAAAACTCTTTGGGCCTCTAATAAAGTGTAAGACCCAATCCTTTGTAAATACAAACCTATTTTGGGCCTCAAATGTTGTATAAGTCCCGTTGTACTTCAAAAGTTCGACGCGATTATCGCCTGTTTAAAACAAACCATCTGGGCCTCTCCTCGAGCTATAAGACCCATTAAAAACCATTTTGGGCCTTTAATAGAGTGTAAGACCCAATCCCCTTTTGAAACCAAAAACGTTTGGGCCTCAGTCATTGTATAAGACCCACGGTGTTTTCAAAATCTCGGCGCGATCGTCGCCCTTTTCAAAATAAACCCTGGGCCTACCCTCGTGTTATAAGCCCCATTTCTTTTTATTTCAATCATTTTGGTCCTCCTGAGAGAGTTTAAGACCCATCCCCTTTGTACAGAAAACCTCTTTGGGCCTCAGTCACTTGTATAAGTCCCATTGTACAACTTTAACAGTGCAGTCACTGATAAAACCTTGGGCTTCTCCTTGAGTTGTAAACCCCAACAATCTTTTCAAAGCACTTTCTCCTTTGATTTTGAATATAATATTGTTATCAAAGCTTTCTTTGTTGAACAAACTAACCAAACAACATCGAAGCTCTACAACTGAGTAAGTGTTTACCCGCTTTCATTTACCGCTTTCATATGTATATAATTGTACTGTGGGGTTGTTTCACTGTAAGTTTTCTTTCATAAACTCATATCGACTGTGTAATACTAGTATAGATATTTAGAGTTTCCCCAGCAACTACGTCTAGAACTAAACAAAACCTCATCCGACGTTCTCCAGGATATTTCAACATAACCTAAACCATGAGAATTTTCTTTTACAACAATTTTAGGTAACTAGATCTAAGAAAACTCCCCCATTGAGCAGTTCATATACAGAAGGCCAATGTTCCAAGTGAAACCCCTTCTGGAACTGTTCATCAGCCTCCTCTTGGGCTTAGTGCAAGGACCCACAGGCTTCCTAAAAGCACCCCCGCCTCCTCTTGGGCATTGTACAAGGACCCGTCGGCTTCTTAGAAGTTTTCACAGCCTCCTCTTAGGCTTCGTATAAAGATTCTTCCTCCGGGAATATAGCCTCCTCTTGGGCTTCGTACAAATTGTCCCTTCAGCTTCTTAAAAGTTTTTCTCGCCTCCTCTTGGGCTTCGTACAAATTGTCCCGACGACCTCTTAAAGGTATAGGAACAGAAATTAGTCATCTTAATAGAACAGTCTTTCAAAGAGTCTAGATCTTTCTACCGCGAACGTACTGTCTCTTGATCTCTCTTAAGTATAGTACAAAAGATAAAACTCTAGACTTGGACAGTCTAATCTCCTTAAGTCTCGAAGATATTCTCAAGTTCCTTTCAAAAATAGGAAGAAAACATCCGTAGACTTGGGCAGTCTCAATACCCTTCGGATTCCCCGTTTCCTTAAAGAACAGGAAATAACCTTGATCCTCTGATCATTCCCAAAGCACAACATTACCCATATAAGAACTGATTTTCTCTTTTAACCAACATACTGGACCTGTCACTCAACTGAAACAGTAATACCTAGCCTCCTCTTGGGCTTTGTACAATGATTCTCTCCAGCTGAGCTGACCTTTTCACTCTCTTTTTTAGTATAAAAGACTCTCTTGTTGAGTCACACATTTTTTAGCCTTCATCTCGGGCTGTGTAGGAGATACAAAACACTCTCTTGTTGAGTATAAAAAGACTCTCTTGTTGATTCGATCACCTTTAGCCTCTATCTCGGGCTTCGTACGAGATACAAATCACTCTCTTGGTGAGTATAAAAGACTCTCTTGTTGAGTCAAACCCTTTTAGCCTCCGTCTTGGGCTTCGTACAAGACGCATATAAAAACACTCTCTTGTTGAGTCAACCCTTTTAGCCTCTATCTCGGGCTTCGTACGAGACACAAAAGCATCCTCTTGTTGGGTCAATAGCCTCCTCTTAGGCTTCGTATAAGGAAAACTCCAGTTAAGGAAATCAACCTTTTAGCATCAAAATATGTGCCTTGCTCACAATATACAAACATCAACAACTCCTTTTCCTTCATCTAATCGCTGTAAGCGGCAAGCCTCTGGATTATTTACATCCACGCCTCTGTCCCTCTTTTAGCATGAGAAATTCCTAAGGCAAGATGACATTGCTCTAAACTGAGTTAAAGTCTTCTCCTTCAGGTTGAAAATCCCCTATAAAGGAAATTATGGCATTACTAGATTCACATATCCCAGTTAAAGTAATTCTCCTTTATAATCAGTCACCCAACAGTTGTGACAACAGACCCCTTTAGAGATGACAAATTCTCTCTAAAGTCAACACCCTTTTAGCTTCACATCTTGGGCTTCGAACAAGATACAAATAGACCCTTCAGCTTCACATCTTGGGCTTTGAACAAGATACAAACCACCTTTAGCTTCATGTCTTGGGCTTTGAACAAGACACCAAAACACCATTTCCTCCCATAGAATAAGAGGAACTACGATCGCTCTGATTTCCCTATCCCGGGAATACGTAGTCATAAGATTGAAAAAGAATCTTAGCGAGCACACTAATCAAAAAACCCAAAGTCCCCTACCTCCAGCCAATCTAGCACAGTATCCCAACAATTCCCCATGAACAATCCCAGTATTTTGTTCTGAACAAAATAAGCAGAGAAAGACCCACGAACTAAAGCCGCATCTGTAAACCAACAGTTTTGACTGTTTAAACTCAGTTTGCAAGCAGGGTTAATTAGAGACATCTATTTCCCTTCCTTCATCAGCTTCAATGGGATAAGAAATGAATCGAACTATAGTACCAAAGCAATAGTGATTCGAAACCACAAAAACCGCGCTACACACTCTAATGGTGGAAATTGTGCTTTTGTGTGTGGTTTGGGGAAGATGATGAAGATGAATGTGAAAAAGTTGCAGAAAATTGAGAGAGAATTGAGAGAAATGAGAGAGTGATCAAGTGAAAATTGTGAGAATGGTTGAAGGTCCAAGGATCCCCCTCCACAAATGTGAAGGTTTGTTTATATAGAAGCTAGCTTTGGAGTAGGCTAGGTTTGGAGTGTGCTTTGGAGCTTGCTTTGGAGCTTGATTTGGAGTTAGTTACACTTAACTCACTGAGTCGGAAGTTAACTCAGTTAGTTAGTTGGTTAACTCAATGGAGCAATCCCAATGCAAGTCCAAATCAAATGGTCCTCATGCATGGAAATTAAGTTACATGGTAGTCTTGATCCAAAGTGATGTATTGGAATAAATGCTTTGAATTGTCTTGAAAGGCCTTGAAATGTCTAGAAATGTCTAGAATATTCCCCACAATGCTAACACCAAGTAGACCCCAAAATATTAGAGGAAAAGCTGTTGTCATGAAAATGCAACAGAAATTTTCCAAATTACTATGGTTAATGGATTAACCACTTTGCATTAGTAAATGGTTAATCGATTAACACACCCCAAATTTACCCAAATTTGCTTGAAAAAAGGTGATATGACCATGGTTCCGATTTCCGACCTTTTGCTTTGATGTATATGCATGGAAACCCTTATTTTTTGCTTGTGTTGATGATGTGATGACCTTGTGAGGATATGATTAACCGGGCTTTGAAAACCTGAATATTCTTGGAACAAAACCACAAAGAAAAAGTGCTAATGCGTATGCCAGCGATGCGAATGTTCATGCTTATGCAAAAGGCAAAAGGGGAGGTCAAATTTTAGGTTACGACAATTAGGTCTCAGCCCTCAGGTTCTGTCAGATTTGGTGATGGATTTAAAGGAGAAATTAAAGGAGCGGGAAGACTGGTGTGTACAGGTTCTCCTAATTTAGAAGATGTGCTACTTGTGAAAGGATTAACTGCAAATCTGATTAGAATTAGTCATCTATGTGATCAAAGGTTGTTGGTCAATTTTTCAAAGTCAGAATGTTTAGTCAAGGATGAGAAAGATGATATTCTAATGAGGGGTATAAAATCTAGAGATAACTGCTATCTATGGGAACCTCAAATAATTGCCTACTATTCCACATGTTCTATAACTAATGAGGATGATGTGAAGTTATGGCACCAAATTCTTGGACATGTCAATCCCAAAAGAATGAAGGAAATAATGTCTATAGGAGCCGTTAGAGGAATGCCAGATCTTAAGATTAAAGAAGGGAAAATCTATGGTGTGTGTGAGATTAGAATGCAGGGTATGATGTCTCACATAATGTTGCAACATCAGACTATATCCAGAGTGTTGGAACTGCTTCATATGGATTTGATGGGACCAATGAAGATAGAAAGGTTGGGTGGAAAGAGGTACGTCTATGTGATTATAGATGACCATTATCTATGAGCTATGGAAAGGGAGGAAACCTACAGTCAAACACTTGCATACGTTTGGAAGTAAATGCTTTGTGTTGACTGACAAATATCAAAATGGTCAGATAACCCCTATAAGTGATGAAGGGATATTTTTGAGGTACTCTTCAAGCAGCAGAGCCTATGGAGTTTTTAACTCCAGAATTAAAATGACAGAGGAATCTATCAGTGTGATAATTGATGATTCAATTACTGGGCATAGGATAGGTGTTGAGAACGATGTTGGAACTTCCTCTGTGCAAACTAGGGAAGAAGAAAGATTCAATCTTTCTAGCATTGTGACAGATTCCCCTCAATTCACTTCAGGTGTCTCTGTTAGAGTTCATGCAGAGCTATCCAAGGAACTCATTGCAAGACACCCTTCGGAATATACAAAGAAAATATTAGACTCTTGTCTTGTCTTTAAGCTGGAACCAAGGATGAGTCATATCATTAAAAAAAAGATCTTGAATTACATCCTTGAAACAAGTGTCTATGGTGTGTTCTATTCTCACAACAATGAAGTCTTGATGAAAGAATTCTACAATGCGGATGGATATGCTTCTGGGAACACTATTGAAACTGAATATGGTAAAACAAGAAGGGGTTGCTCTCAACTAGTGTGGATGAAGCAGATGATGGAGGTATATAATTTCAAGCAGAATGTTATGACATTAGGTTGTGAAGGCCTTAATGTTGTCATATATGTTACTCAACATGACTGGAGCAAGAACCCTGACATGTATAATCAACTAGTCAGGAATCTTGATGAAGGAAAGGTGATTATTTTGAAGCGTGTGGACTCTAAGGATCAGCTGAGTGGTATGTGTACTAAAGTATTATGTGCAAGGCAATTTGAGAACATAAGTAGTGGGTTAAGTACTTGCCCTATAAAGGATTTATAGTAGTTACAAGTATGGAGGAAGGCACCGGCCACTATATCTTTCCTCTATTCTCGGAGGCATAGTAAGCCTAAGAAGGTTGTCATCATTGAGGGATTGAAGAAGACAGGTTTTAAGGTTGTGGCAAGGGAGTTCAGTGCCAACTCTCCTAAGGCTTGTGACAACATCAAAAAGTGGAGAAAGATCTTTGACATGGGCAAGAGGTGGCATAACACCTGAAGTTGATTGAGATTGTGTGTTTCCATTTCCTTGTGTATGCTTGAATACACTGTGTCTGGACATTGTCTTTTTTTGTGTTATACAATTTAGGGGGAGTTCTGCTAATGGTCCTGTGATGTCAGACAAGATGTCTTGACAAGTTTTGTTTGGTGTATGGAGTTGACGGGTGTTTCTTTTATTCCATTGTGTTTGCTTCTGATAGCTCTTCTTTGAGAAAATACTTTCTCTGCAGTGAGAGTATGACTGAGATGGCTGGTGCTGCTGTGTATAAGATCTAGAATTGCTTAAGTTGTTTTTAATTGGTCTCCACCCTCAGGGGGAGAACTGATTATGTGTGACATGGGGAGATGTTTACCTGTCTACAGCGTAGCTACTTTGGTACATCCTGTCAAAAGCATGCATGTTCTCATGCAGCCTGTTTTGTTTATCTCTAGTGAAGGTATAATGTCAAGCAAGATGCCTTGCCATTGCTCTGTCAGGTTGGCTGTGTTATTTGGTTGTGAAATGTCTTACGTAATGTCGTGACATTGTGCTCAGCTTTAAGGCTAATCACTGATGAATATTTTAGGCAGGGAATTTGGTGGGAAGCTTCATATTTGGAGAATGTTTTGTGTCTTTGGATGGTTCATAGGAGTATACGATGTCTATCAGAATGTCAGGACATTATACCAAGCTGTTTTAGTTAAGACTGTCAAGAGTCTTTGTGTGGTCAACATGCCAAGGACGGTGTGTCTAGTCCTCAGTGCTCTAATAGTAGGACTGAAAAACATGTTTTTTGGTGCATGTGTAGCGTGTTTCTATGACATGGGAATTGTCTTGGTCCAAGATTGGAAAAAGAGACTTAGAATTAATAGATTTGCTTCTCACATGTGGACGGTGGTTCATTTTCAAGGCTGAGTTAATTGTTTCCAACATTTCTCTCCTTGACCTGTCAGGCGTTACAATTAAGAAATTTGTGTTATATAAAGTCTGAAGCCTGCTTGCTTTTTCATCCCTTCACGTTATATTTCAAACATGAGCCAATCCTCCAAAATTTATGATAATAAGAAGGTTTACTTGAAGGAACCTTTGAACGAAAAGAAGGAGCAATCAAGTGTTGTGACATCTGCTGAATCATCAACCGGAGCTGTCCTGATAGGGAAAACTTCTGCGACAAAGGTTATGTCTTTAAAGAAAATTCATCCTAAGGATCATGTTTCTGGTGCAGATGAAGACTGGGTTCAATTTGTTAACTCAGGAGGTTGGAGGGAATAACTAGTTCAAGAGGAGAGCATGTTTTTGTTTGTTTTTTTTTGTTGTATTAAGGTCCTATTAACAACTGTTTTCATTTGGGGTCTTAGGTTGCTTTCTTTGGTGTGTTTTTTTGTGTTGCTAGGTATGTTTCTGTTTTTGCAGAGTCAGTTTTGTTTACTTGTTATTTGTCAAATTTTAGCTCAAACAGAGGGAGATAAAAATAAAAGTAATAGTAAAAGTAAAAGTCTCTAAAGATGGTATTGTTGGGTTTTGAACTTGTGCTCTATGCAGAATGTCCTACCAGATGTTCTGTCATTCTGGACGTGTTTTGGGCTTTTATGACTTGTGTCTTATGTTCTTCTTTTGCTGCTTCTGCCATATGTGTTTCTAATGTAAGTGGCTTCTACCATATGTGTTTCTAATGCCTTTAACTAGTGTAGTTCAAGTGTGTGTCCAGGCTGGTTTTCTTTTGCTTCGGAAAGGTTTCTTCTTCCGTTCCGAGAGGTAGATTTATTCCTCTGTGATAAGGATCAGTTTTATGGTCTAGGGAGAGCGTCTTGGATATTCCCGAAGATGTAAGTTATCTTATTCCTCATGTACACAGTTTCCAGGGTTTATTGTGAAAAAGGTGTTTTAGCCAAAATTTGCCAAAGGGGAAGATTGAAGGTTCCATGGTTTATGGATTGGCAACAATTTTTCCTAAAACATGGTTTACTGCAGGATGTCGTCCGTGATGTGTAACAGGCTGATCAACTCACTTTGAGAGCAGATGTCCTACCAGATGTTGTAACATGTTGTACCAGAACATTTGGTCTGGCTGTTTTAAATCTTGAATGATTTGTTTTAATTCTGTGATATTTATTTTAGATATATCTCAGTGATTTACGCAGGTCAAGAAGATGCTATCAGGAACAAGTTTCTGTATCTCCAGCTGTACACAAATTGCTAAATTTGGACGACGAGATGTTTTCGGAAACTTTGAAGATTTGTCTATGCTATTATGGAGAAGATTCTGCAGGTGATTGAAGCCTAAAATAAGTGTGGAATTATTGTTGAAGAAATCGTGTGTGCAAATAAGGGTTTAGGGTTTCTGTTTTTTTAGTGTGTTGTTGTATTGTGTGTCACTCACGTGTCTTCTGATACATTGATATAGACTGTTTGTGAGCCATTCATTCATCACCTGGATTCTTGAACTGGACTGATGTTATTGAGTTGTAAGTGTCCACTCTAATCTTTTAAACAAGAGTGTATTATCCTTGATTGAAGCTTTTAAGCAAGATCAAGTATTGTCTATGAAGTGTGTCTTCTTCTGATGTATTGTTTTGTCTATCACTGTTGTTGGTGACTGGTAGGAAGTGAGAGGGGATTTTCATACCTAGCTGAGTCTTAGGTAGAAGTTGCACTGGGTAGATATTAGTGAGAAGTTGTAAACTGGGTTGTTTATCTTTGAATTGATACTACTAATAATGGATTTCCTTTCTAGCTTGATAGCCCCCAGACGTAGGTGTTGTTGTACACTGAACTGGGTTAACAACTATTTGTGTTTTGTTATTTTATGTACCTCTAACTGTGTTTACTTTGGTTCTTGTGTTTTAAACAGATATCAGTGTCTCGGCATCTCTTAGGACATCTGATATCTACATACCAGAATTTTAGGGCTCAGGTAAGACTCTAGTGATACCCCGATCAGTCTTCATGGAAATCAGGTAGGACTCAAACCATCCTCGATGGAACTCTTGTAAGACTTAGGTGGAACTCAAATTAAATTCACATAATCTATATGATGGACTTAAACCTCTTTTGATGGGGCTCATATGTCGTTCTGACGGGACACAATCTGGGTGAGCGATAAAACTTCTAACAGACCATGTCCCAGGTGAGGGATAGACTTATAAGCTGGGGATACAAGAGGTGAAAACCTACTCATTGGTTGATAGTGATCATTCAAGATAAAATGCTATTGGCGAATGTCTCTTGAAGACTCACCGGGAGTGAGCTTGCTAGAGAAAATCTTTTTTGAAAAGGTTCTTTGGAGATGTTAATGGGGAAGGCCAGAAGGCCTCCCTGCTTGGGGAATTGTATTGGTATAGCTAGGGATTGTCTGTATGACAGACTTACTAGGAGGCATAATGATAAGCCTTAGGTGGAGATTTTTTCATAGACTTAGCTAGGGATTGTACTTCTACAAGCGGTCATAAATCCTTTGTTTATGTTATGAATTCTTTGAATGTATGTTAATGCATGATATATTTTAAATTGATGCATGTATTTATGCATGATTTTTTCTTGGGCTGATGCCTCTTGCATGCTGGATGCATGTAACTACGAAAATTGGTTTTTTGTGTAACCTTTCGACTCTCTGGTATTTGAGACTCTGATGTGAACATGGAACGGGCCGTGATACCCTTGATGTCTAGAAAGACTCCACATGACCTGAAAGGGAGAAACTTCTGCGTCGGTCAAGTCATGGTGGTTAGTAATGGACTCTACATCTTGTTGTGGACACAGTGCGGGAAGCCTTATGGTACCCTTCTATGTTTCACGATCAGAGTAAAACCCGTTTTCAAAACTTTTCATCATTCCTAGTGTTTAACACTTTTTAATTAAGTAGAGAAAAACAAGGAATGAGACTCAAAAGTAGAATTTTATTTATTTGACCAAATGGGTCACAATACACAAGGTAATTCTTGTAAGAGGAGACTACCAAAAATCTAAAAGATGAAAAATGGCAATGAACAGATTATTCATGTTCCCACTAAATTCAACACATGCTACTTTCCCCATACTTTCCTCAGACAATGATGATTGGAAGGATTCCTTTCGTTCGAGTCTCTGTTGTAGGTTATAGTGTTGTTGTCATATGCCTTTTGGAAATCCCTATCTTTTGCCTGGATCGCGCTTTCGAGTTTTTGATCCATCGGGATGATATACCCTTTTTTGCCTAAGCCGCCCTTTTGGGTTTTTGACTTTCTGGGTTTTACTCTTTTGTAATGTCCCTAATTTTTTCCTGGATTGCTCTTTTGAGTTTTTTATCCACTAGGACGTCCTAATTTTTGCCTAAGCTGCCTTTTCGGTTTTCAACTTAGCAGACTGTATTTTCACTTTTTTTCTAGGCATAATATCTTTCGACTGAGTCAGAGTTTATTGGTAATGGAAGCTCCTCTTCATCCATGTTTGTAAAGATCAATGCTCTGCTAGAGAATACCTTTTTAACCTCGTATGGCCTTTTATAGTTTGGGTCCACTTTCCGCGTTAATTGATATGAATGGGTAATATCTTTTTCAGCAGACTTCCTTTTTTAAAAGGTCCACCTTCTGCGTTAATTGCTATGGATGAGACATCCTTCGAATTGACAAGGTCAGTATTATAGTTTGGTGGAAAAATTGATTCACTCGGAACACACTAGGTCGAATTTGGCATATGCAATCGATATGGTGATCTATTCATACATGACTCGAGGGTAAGACACTTGCAAGTTGTTGATTGTGTTCTACAATATCTCAAATGCATTCCATGAATAAGACTCTTCTTTAAAAAATGTGGAAGTCTAACTATGAAGGCTTACAATGATGTTGATTATGACGGTTCACTGATTTATAAAAAAATCTACTTCAGGCTATTATACCTTCTTGAGTGGAAACTTGTTGCTTTGAGGAGTAAGAAGCAAAGTGTAGTTACTCGATCAAGCTCTAAAGAGGAATTTAGAGCTATGACATTAGAAATTCATGAGCTATTATGAATGAAACAAGTGCTAGAAGAATTAAAGATACAATGTGAATGTCATATGAAGTTGTTTTGTGATAATAAATCGGCCATAAGTATTCCACATAATCTGGCATAACATGACAAAACAAAACAAATTGAGATTGACTGACATTTCTTCCAAAAAAAAGTTGAACAATAGATTGATAACTACCTTCTACATACCATTTGGGAATTAGTTGGCATATATGTTAACAAATTATTTACCAACAGAATAATTCAACCAACTTATTTGCAAGCTTGGAATGAGTGACATCCATTCAAAAGCTTGAGATATAGTGTTGTAATTATTTATAGTTATTTTAATTTAAAATCATGAGATTCATTAATGTTTTGTAGTGGAATTAGAGTTGATCGGAAAGTGAGGATGCAGAGCTTGTTGCGGTGGTTTTGAGCTTCAAATGCGGTGGAAAGGAGATTGACCTGCAAGATTAGCACTCCAATGCTCAAGTCAATATGAGAGTGAAAAATGACATTTGAATGAGAGAGGTTTGAATACTTGGTGTAGCGGTAAAACTCGCGAGTGTAAGCTATTGATTAACTTAACTCAAGGAAAACAGAGTTGCCATCGCGCTTTTATTTATTCCACAAAGGAAAAGGAAAAAAGAGCGAATAAAAACCTCGTAGTTCGTGGTACAAAGAACAAAAATTTGTTTGTTTTAGTTGATTTTAAGTGTAAAGACAAGTCGTCATTTCCAAGCGAATAATTCCGCTTAAAGAAATGAATCATGTCTAAACTTATGAAAAAAAGTTTAAAAGAAAGAGTGGACAAAGCACAAAAGGAGATTGATGAGTTTTTATATTTTTTATGTTTTTACGAAATGGTCAAAATATGGTTAATATTGATTGACATTTATTAAAGAAAACAAAGCTTAAAAAGTCACTTGACCAAAGTCAAGGTTTTATTATGAAAACGGTTTTAAGTTTGAAAACAAGAAGCTTTTGAAAAAAAGAGAGGAGATTTTGAAAATTGAAGAAGGGGTGGAGAAGAAGTGACTATCCTAGTGCATGAAAATAAAAGTTAAGGATAAGAAAGATCTAACCACATGGACGAGCTCCATAGCATAAGCATTTTTCCTTTTTGATTTGGTCTTGATTCAAAATAAGTATTCAAAAGAGGACTCCAAGTATCCAAAATCCAAGGTTTTCCATCACAAACTTCCAAGCAATAGGTTACGATCCTAACTCTAAGTCCATAAGTCCATAATAAAGAGTATAGGTCCTCCAAAGCAAGGGATAGTGGCCATAGTCCAACAATTAAGCGCACAAGTCTTTTAGTGGTTTAATCCTTTATTAATGTTTTTGAGTCCAAAATGGACAAAAGAAAAATAAAACACAAGATAATATGGTCCAAGTGGACAAAAGAAAAATAACATAAACATAAACATGATATGATAAATGACATAAAGCATAAAAAAAATAAAGAGAGATAGGGAGTGAGAAGGAAAAGTAAAGAAGTTAGGAGTTAGTGGTTAGTTAGCACAAGGCTCTAGTGCCACAAGCCTTCACCGATTATTCCATTCCGCGTCTTGAATTATAGTGATTAAACAATGTACTTAGGTCAAGGTTAATGAAGACTTGTTAGAAGATTGATAGAATCAAAGCCTCTACAACAACAAGCTTCAAAGATTTTGAACCTAATACAAAAGATCAATCACCATTGGGTTGACGCGACCAATCAAGGTCCGGACCATGAAAGTTCAAATTCTGAATTGGATAAAGAGGGACAAATGTTGCGCTATGTTAAGCAATCGCCGACTAATTTACAGAGTAATTACCCTACAATAAGGCCGGTCAATAGATCTTTGTGCTAATGCATGCTAGATGAACGATATGTAGATCGTCATCCGAAAGCAATACCGCATGAAAAGAAAATAGGTAAAGATCTAGTCTTGATCAAGAATTCAACAAAGAAATTCTAAGATCCATAAGACTTTCATCGATCAAAATAAAAAAAGAAATAGATGAAGAGAAAGCCAAATTGAATTACAAAGTCAAGAACCTTTCATCTTCAAGTTCAATCACCTTTAATTGATATATTTAAGTGTGAAAACATATCACTAATTCAAAGCACCTCAAATGAATTCAACAATTCATTTAAAGATAGATTTGAACTAATGAATATTTAATTACTCTAACCATATCCAAAGTCCATTGAAATTGAAGAGAAATTAATCTCAACAATGCATTTCAAGGCTAAAACAAGAAGAAATTGGAAGAAGGAAGAAGAAAAACAAAAACAGCCCCAAAAACAAGTGAAAATATGCATTATGTTTCGAAGTAACCGGTTACAGCATATCTGCTAACCAGTTACTTAGTTCAAAATAGGCGCAATTTTTCAAAATTAACACAGAGTAATCGGTTACAGCATATCTGCTAACCGGTTACTCTGCACCAGAATGCAGAAAAGTGTGCAAAATTCAGCATGATCCACTTTCAAAACTTTTTACAAACACTTTGTGATCATGGAACTGAAATTGCACGAAATTTAATGTAAAATAACAGTGAAAACCAGCAATTAAACACAATTACCAGATCCAAAGGATCAAGTAACAAAGATCTCCAAAGATCTACATTATGGAAGATGAAGATGAAGCTTCAACAATGGTGAAAAATGGATTACCACTTCAAATCTGAAAATTCCTTCAAATTGCTTCAAGATCCAAACACCAAACCCTTGATCTATTAAAATTGATGAAGAACACAAGTTTGGATGAATGTTTAGCTCAAAGTTGAACAAGATTCAATGTGAATTCTTGTTAACTTTCAAAAGAAGAAAAGTGAGCTTTGTTGAATTTTGTGGTTGGGAAGAGAATTTGTAAGAGGTTTGTTGGCTATCAAAAGCTTGTGAAATTAATGAAATGAAGCCTCTATTTATAGAGTTTAGGCTTGGGAAAATTGGTGGTTTGGAATTAGTCTTGGATGATCAAAATTAGGATTGGAGTTCAAATTTGGAGGGAATTATCAAAAGAGTGGTGATTAGTGAAGGTGCATGGTGGAAAATGATCAAAGTGATGTAGGGAAATTAAAATAAGGTGGTCTAGAATATTCCAAATGTGATCAAGGGATGAGATTGGTGCCAATTGCTGAATTTGAATTTGCCACCATTTTTTAAATTTTCACGAGGGTAACCCGTTACAGCATATCTGCTAACCGGTTACTCAGTGCAAAATTTGTGAAAAATGAGCATTTTGTTGCACTGTTGTGGTTCCGGCTCGATTCTTTTGTTTGTCAAAGAAGGCATGAAAATAAACACATGAACCTTGGAGTCTCTTGAACAATAATCAATTAAATCTTGGAAACTCTTGATCAGATAATTTTTTGAATTAATTGCGGATCAACTTTGACTTTGTTCAGATGGAATTCATTCGAGATGCGGGGCTGTTGTTTTGGTATTTTTAACCTGTTCTTCCCCTGAAAATGTTAGTGAAAGAAAACAAAATATTTTTGGATTTTGATTAATGGTTAGTAAGCATAAACAAATTAAGCAAAAAAAAAAAAACAACTAACAAACACACACATACTCAAAGATTCCTGCAAGGCATAATCCCACAAAAGAGGGAACCAATGCATGATCTTGTTTGTGGCATGAAATGCAAAAGGACATGTAGGATCTTAGGGGTAAAAAATTAGGGTATTAAGCTGCCCCTATTTAAGTTTCTTCTATCCGGAGATAAGAAGATTGACATCTTTGTCTCGACGAGATAGAAGAGACTTAAATATAACAATAAACCCAATTTTTGGCCCTAAGAGACCACGAGATGATATGATTATGCAAATGATATGCAGACACAAGACCACTGTGGGGAGAATATGCCATAGCATAAACAAAAAGAACGGGAGAATGAAACTCCACCGGGGAAACACATCACAGGAGACCACTGACTAGCCGGGGAATACACCGCACAACTATTGGGACTCGGCTGAGAAAAAGATTCAAACTGGGGATAACTGTATATGGAAATAAACCACAACACAACAAGGATATAATTCAATAGGGAAGACCTAGCACAGCAAGGCTCCACTGGGGAAAATCAATACCTCAACAATGAACTATCTCTAGGAGACCGAAGAGACTAACCATCCATCGGAGTAGAAAACCTCAACGACGAACTGTCCCGTCTAACCGAAGAGACTTACCATTCATCGGAGTAACAAAAATCTCAACAACGAACTGTCCCATATAACCGAAGAGACTTACCATTCGTCGAAGTAACAAAATCTCAACAAAGAACTGTCTCATCAAACCGAAGAGACATACCATTCATTGGAGTTACAAAATCTCAACAACGAATTGTCCCATCAAACCGAAGAGACTTACCATTCATTGGAGTCACAAAATCTCAACAACGAACTGTCACATCAAACCGAAGAGACTTACCATTCATTGGAGTCACAAAATCTCAACAAAGAACTGTCCCATCAAACCGAAGAGACTTACCATTCATTGGAGTTACAAAATCTTAACAATGAACTGTCCCATCAAACCGAAGAGACTTACCATTCATTGGAGTCACAAAATGTATTAACTGCATCACCTCAGGCTTCTCAAATAAAGGAATGCCACGAAACAGTATTGAACCTTCCAAAAGGGGAATCATACGCAGATTTCAGCTGAAGGGCGTAGAATCCTCAAAGGTTCAAAATAAATTCACTCTCAATCTAGGTTTCATAGCCTAGAGATCCAAACAAATATTGCAGGGGACCAAAGTTCAATCCAGGAACAAGCTGGAGAGAAACGGTCAAACAAGACTCATCCCGAGGAGGAAATATCTCAACTGGGGACTAACTCCATCCAGATAATGCACTGGAGAGGAAACTGAATCAAAATCTTCCACGAGAAATAAACTCAGTGGGGGATTAACAAAGATAAGCATTTTTCTGCTTACGGGTCGACACTTTAAATGGAGAGAGGACACACACGCTCTACGGGGATAACAACACCAGAGAGCAAAGAAGCACCAACACAAATGCAAAAAGTAAAATGCAACAACAATATGCTATGCACAACAAATGAATGCGCATGCGATGCTTATGAGTATGAATATGCTGACAAAACAGACATAAAGAATAAACAGAGGGTGAAATAAACACCACAACACCACTGAATACTCGGCTAATCTTAACAAGATGGAGATGTTATTAGCAACTTTGCTAGGTATTTAGCTGAAGAAATCCCGCAAGAGATAAACAAAAGCTATCAAAGGAAAATAAATCTTGCTGGAGAAAGGAAGATACTGCTTGGGGAGAAACCCAAATATCAATCTTCTAACATCAGCGATCCACAAAGAGGATAACAACATAAACTCTTCTTTGAGGATGGCAAGAAGCTGTTGGGGAATAACAACAACCCAAACTTTCTGATTCTTCCTGGGGATCGTAAAAATTCACAGGAACTTCCATTTCAAAAGGATGAAGAGATCTGCTGCGAAAAAAAATGAATCCGTTGGGGATTGCAAACATATAAACATCTACGCTAAATCCACTGGGAAAACCAGGCAGACCTGCTGGAGATACGAGAACATTCTCATAGGATTAACCAATTCTGAGCAAAGCATCCTGAATTTACTGGGAAAACAGAAAAAGGTCAAACTATGGGGGATTTTAGATCCATACTCATCATGAATGAGAGAAAACCCAACAGGTGACTAGTATATCAATATTCCTTGAATATAGTTATTATGAGCGACTTTACTGGGGAATAGCCACAATAGTGATGCATAATCTTCACTAGAAGGATAAATCTCTGAAAAACAATCCGGAGAGAAGTATATCTTGGACTTGCCAGGGGAAATGAGAAATTATCCTCACTGCTTTATGATTGGAAATGATAATACACTGCCTCTGTTGGAGAATCATCAAGGATAAATCCCTGGGTAGAACATCCTGGAGAGAAAAACATCCACAAGACAAGATGAAACACGACAAGCGATCACCACGTCAATGCTTCTTAGAAGAGAATAACATCGCTCTCTGTTTGGGGGCATCCAAAGCAACAACAACACGTCTAGAGGGTAAAAATCTGAGTGAAGATTTCTCATATGATTTCTGCTGGGGACAGCAAAAATAAATCTCTGCGTGGGAACTACCATTAAGGAGATGTGGAACTCAAAACTACTCAACTGCCTGACCATAACATAATCAGCTGGAGAAGATTCGAATCAAGACCTAGCTGGGGAAAAACCAAACAATATTGGTCCTTATGAATTCAACACATCATAACATACCCATCACCTTGTCAACAACTGATCACATTCATAGGAACAAGTTCTGCTGAGGAAATATCAACAAACTCTACTGGGGATCTGTCAATAAATTCTGCCAAAGGAGCGAGAACAAACCCTGCTGAGGAAAACATTGATCCTACCATTCTTGGAATAACCGTTGACATTCTTTTTTATATTCATAAATCAAAGAAAAAAAAATTTTATAATTTTCAAAAATTTAAATCAATTATTCACATTTTGTTTCAAAAATCATCATCAGCAATAAATGAAATTTTGCAAACAGAAACAAAATAAGAATTGCAAACAAAGGGACAAAGGCCCAAAATTTATTAATAGAATGGAAGTCCACAAATGGCATAACTCCATGGATCATTACAAAGTTTAAAAAATGGTAAATACATGGAAAGGGTTACATTGAAATACAATGACCACTATTCTCCCTAACAACTTTGAATTCCGTTGTGCTCAAAACTTCAGCTGAGGATGATTGAAGAAGAATCCTTAATGGAAATGTTGCTTTCAAATGATCAAGACTGGCCAGATGCAGTTACTTGCCATAATCCCTAACTTTTGCCTAGATTGCCCTTTTCGGGTTTTCAATCTACCGGGATGATTATTTCTGTTCTTGTCTCTAATTTTTGCCTGGACCTCCCTTTCGGGTTTTCAGCCCACCGAGACGCTCATTTTTGCCTAAGCCGCCCTTTCGGGTTTTCAACTTAGCGAGCTGTTCTTTTTAATTTTTAGACGAAGTGTTTCTTGACTGCATCGACATTCACAGGACAAGTGAACTCTTCACCATCCATAGTTGTAAGAAGTAATACACCACCAGAGAAGGCTCTTTTAACAACATATGGGCCTTCATAATTAGGAGTCCACTTGCCCCTAGAATCATTGGTAGAAGTCTAGATCCTTTTGAGCACGAGGTCGCCTTCTTTGAACATACGAGGTCAAACCTTCTTATCAAAACCTTTCTTCATTCTCTGTTGATACAATTGACCATGACACAAGGTCGTCATTCTTTTTTCTTCAATCAAATTCAACTGGTCATATCTGCTTTGGCACCATTCAACCTCAGACAATTCAGCTTCCATCAAAACTCTCATAGAAGGGATTTCAACTTCTACTGGGAGCACTGCTTCTAACTTGTAGGTAACAACCATCTTCTGAACAATCTTCTTGATATTCTTATTAGCAGCTTCAACAACCCCATTCATCTTAGGTCTGTAAGGAGTAGAATTATGATGCTCAGTCTTAAACTTATCACATAATTCCTTCATCATCTTGTTATTCAGATTCGACCCATTATCAGTGATAATCTTGCTCGGAATACCATACCGACAGATGATTTGGTTCTTGATAAACCGGAACACCACTTGCTTGGTGACATTGGCATATGATGTCGCTTCAACCCACTTGGTAAAATAGTCAATAGCCACCAATATGAAACGGTGTCCGTTCGACGCTTTAGGCTCAATCATTCCAATCATATCAATGCCCCACATGGAGAATGGCCATGGAGAAGAGATAACATTGAGAGGAGTTGGGGGCACATGAATTTTGTCAGCATAAACCTAGCACTTATGACACTTCTTCACAAATTTGCAACAGTTGGATTCCATTGTCAGCCAATAGTAACCTGCCCTCAACATCTTCTTAGCCATTGCATGCCCATTGGCATAGGTACCAAAAGATCCTTCATGAATTTATTTCATCAACATGTCTGCTTCGTGTCTATCCACGCATCTGAGCAAGACCATGTCATAATTTCTTTTATATAGCACATCATCATTCAAGAAGAAACTACCAGCCAATCTTCTCAAAGTCTTCTTATCTTTCTTGGATGCCTCAAGCGGGTACTCTTGATTTTGAAGAAAGCATTTAATATCATATTACCACGGTTTATCATCAACAACCTCTTCAACCACAAATACATGAGATGGTCTATCAAGCCATATAACATCGATTTTGGGCACCTCATTCCACCGATTCACCACAATCATGGAGGATATAGTGGCTAAAGCATCTGCCATTTGATTTGCTGCTCTGGCTACACGGTGAAACTCAACCTTATTGAAGAAAGTTAACAACCTTCTTGCATAATCTCGATAAGGAATCAAATCAGGTTGACTTGTCTCCCATTCTCCTTTAATCTGATTAATCACCAGGGCTAAATCTCCGTATACATCAAGAATCTTGATTCTTAAATCAATGGCTTCTTCCAAGCCCATAATACATGCTTCATACTCAGCCGCATTATTTGTGCAAGTGAACATCAACCTGTCATACCCCAAATTTTGACCACTAAGATCTCCCATCATTGTGCAAATCATCATCACAATATGGATGAACCATCATACCTCATCAGTCCCCCCAAAGATGGGTGAGCATCCACTACAATCAAACTTAGGGTTTCAAGCCCTCTCAGAGTTCTTAGACAAAGGATCAATCAAGAATTGACATGATCTTCAACTTGTCTAAACCTCTCAAACATCCACAATGGATCAAGATGACTCCCACATCAAGGATTAAGCACAAGATTGCTCCCTTCTAGGTGGATCAAGCCTCAAGATCGCTAGCGTCACCAAATTAGGGTTTTGGTCGACCAGGGCCTCCAGTTGGAAATTTTCCTCTGGGCATGAGCCAATGCTTCAAAGCATAACCTAATATACTCTATGTAACCTCATGGACCCAAGTATCAAGTCTATTTGACCTCAGGGGATGCTTACATCAAAATCAGGAATTAGGGTTTCTTGACCTAATTCACCCATAAGTTGACTTTTGGGACAAATCATGAGCCAAGACCTCAAGAGAGGATTTGAGGGTCTCTAATACACCACATTGATCCATTTGAAACAATGGATTAATCCAAGAAGTTTGAGCAACAAGTCTCAATTTCATCAGTACCACAGTTAGGGTTTTGCGGAAAAAGTCAACTGTAGCTTTGACTTTTGACCAGGACATGCTCCCAAGCCCTAAGACATGATTCAATATACCCTATAACACCCATGAAACATGTCCATCAAGTTTGATTTAGGTCAAGGACATGACTTCCTAAAGGATTGCACAGTTTGGAATTCATCGGATAAAAAGTCAACTGTGCACAAAAGTCAACTTTGACTTTTTGAGATTTTTCACAAAAATGGATTTTTAACCCTAAAATGATGTTAATGTATGATTTGAATCATCATTCATCAAGAAAAATCAAAGAAAGTGGGATAACTTGTAAAAGGGGTAACCATAAAAGCTTAGAAAATTTTCTAAGTTATGAACAAAGTGGCAAGGGTACCAACTTTGGAGGATCATAACTCCTAAACCACAAAGCCATTTCTCCCCATACAAAGCTTGATTTGTAGATCTCATGGCCCTCTACAAAAACTTCAACTGGACCTCATTCCAATTCTTCATGGATTTTGAGTTATGGATTGATCAAAATCACAAAAAGTGAAAACGTCACTTTTTTCTAACACTTAGTGAAATTTTCACTAAGTCAAAATCTGCCTTCACTTTTTTCCAAATGTAGAGACATTTTTCACTTGGATCCAAAAAGTATCAAAACCAAATATGATCAAAGAGTTGTTGTATCATATAAGGGCTTTCCAAAATGGCCAAGAACATCACCAAATTCAACTTGAGCCATGAGATATGACATTGGCAAGTTGCCTTGCTGAAAACTGCCAAGGCAAGGCAGAATTTTGCATTTTTAGTCGATTTGCCAAACTCAGCCAATTTCAAGCCTTGTCATCATCTTGGACACATCTGAGGATCAAATCTAAAGGGGACAATCACTGAGCCAAGCCTCCAAAGTCCTTGGAACAAGAAGTAGCATGTCAAACCTAGAATTGCCTAAAAGAGGGACAAGACTCCAATTTTGGATTGTAGCATTTAATAGATGCTTAGAGGTGGCATGCACTGACACATTTCCAACTGAATTCAGTCAAGATTCCTCCAACAAGTAGGGAACTAAAGCTCTGTGCTTTAACCTCTAGTCAATGGCTAGAGGAGACTTGGATTTTCATTTGCGAACATTGGCCAAACCTCTGCTGCAGTTGCCATTCACTATTGATCCCTAAACAAACTTGCTCTACTATAAATAGAGCTCATTTGTGCTCAGTTTGAGTACACCAAAGCCATCAAACATATGTTTTCCTTAAAATCCCTTTCTCTAGGTAAAAATACCTTCTTTAGCAAGGTAACTCTGAGTTTTTGAGTTTGAGAGCTTTTTCAATCAAACCAATCACACACACACACCTCATAAACATCATATGTAGGTGATCCAAACTCTCACAAGTGACTTGTAATCACAAAATCACAAAGTCACCTCTCAAAACCTCAAAATAGGCTTTTTGTGCATTTTTCAAGCCATGTCTTGATTCAGTCACTTTCCAAACCAGATAAAACCTCAAACACACTCCAGATATCATCCTTGAACTGTCCCAAATGGTTCCCCCATCTGGAACACCATTTGAGAGAGTTGCTATTTTGGTCACTTTTAACCCCTTTTGCAAGAAAGGGCCAGTTTGTGTTTTTGCAGGTACCAGCTGATTCCAATCATTCTAAAAGCTTCTAAGGGATAATTTGAGTGTGTCTAAAGCATCAAATCATTTCTGGAACAAGAGGCTTGACAGATTGCACAAAAACTCCAAAAAGCTCAAAAAGAGGTAAGCCACATGACTTGAACTTTCCAAAATATGCAATGCTTTGAAGTCCACTGATCATGCACACCTCATACATCTTATATATGTTGTGTTTAAACCAATTGATCATGTAATTCATGAATGTATCAAAGTGTAGCATAGAACATGCAATTATAGGCCTTTTTAAAAACCACTATCGAGTTTTGAGGAGGGAGTGTGATCTGAAAAAACTACCACCACCATTGGATTCCTTGTGAAATTCTGGTCCAGATGCATATAAATTTTGTCTGAAACCATTAAAAATTGAGAAAGATATGACCTTCAAGTTTCTGAGCCAAAGCTTGTCTTGCCTTGCCTTGGGCCAGGCCTAAAACCAAGGCATGACTTGTATATTTGTGTTTTCACTCAAAACAATGGATGTATGACCAGCCTAGTGGTAAGGCGCACGCCTTGTGACCTTGAGGTCGTGGGTTCAAACCCCACCCATGCCATTTTGTGTTTTTTCACATTTTGCCATTTTTTCCAATATTTTTATGTTTTATTAATTATTTGGAAAATTAATAACTCACTCAATTTTAATTATTTTTTATTGGTTCTTTTTGCAAAAAATCACAAAAATGTTGAAATATTTTATTCCACAAAAAAATTAAGTTTATATTATTTATTTAATATAATTAGTATTTTTGTGAATAAATTCATTTTTATTTATTTTTAAACATTTTAAAATGAACATTCATCTTGAAAAATCAAGACCAAATGAGTTTTAATATCTCTTGTGATTAAAACATCATTTTTAAAACCTTAAAAAAAATCACAAGTGGTTTATTCAAATTCATTTGGTATTTTTCATTGATTTTCTTTTAATATTTACTGTTAAAGGAAAACAAATTAGGGTTTCTTTGATTTTCACCCTCACAAATCATTTTCAAACACTCATGGGCCTCTATTAGAGTGTAAGACACAATCCCCTTTTAACCAAAACAATTTTGGGTCTCAGATATTGTATAAGTCCCTCTGCGTTAAAAGAAAAGTTCGGCGCAATCGTACCCCGTTTAAAATAAACCATTTGGGCCTCTCCTCGAGCTATAAGACCCATTCAAAACTTTTGGGCCTCTATTAGAGTGTAAGACCCAACCCCTTTAGAAAACCAAATTATCTTGTGCCTCCGTCATTGTATAAGACCCACTACGTTTTCAAAAATCTTGGCGCGATCGCCATTTCAAACGAAAAATCACATGGGCCTACCCTCGTGTTATATGCCACACTCTTTTTCTTTAAACCTTTTGGGCCTCTTGAGAGAGTGTAAGACCCATCCCTTTGTACAGAGAATCTTTCTCGGGCCTCAGTCACTTGTATAAGTCCCTCTGTACAAAACGATAGTGCGATCATTGATAAAAAACCCTGGGCCTCTCCTTGAGCTGTAAGCCCCAATTTTTCTTTCAAAACACTTTCTCCTTTAATCTTGAATATACTATTGTTGTCAATCTTTCATTGTTGAACAACTAAACAAACAACATGAAAGCTTAACAACCGAGTAAGTGGTTATATGCTTTCTTTATCCGCTTTCATATACATATAACTGTATTGTGGGGCAGTTTCACTGTAAGTCTTCTTTCATAAACTCATATCGACTGTGTAATAATAGTATAGATATTTAGAGTTTCCCCGGCAACTACGTCTAGCACTAAGCCCTGTTGATTACTCTTAAAATAGACAAAACTAGATCCCCATAGGATTACCAGACACGGTCTTCCCTCCTCTTGGGGTTAAACAATATAGAGACGTGAAAGGCAGCATTCTCGGTGAACCCTTTCACAGACTGTCACCTTTAGAAATCGTCAAAGAAACTCTATTCCCCAGAGATGATCTTTTCTTTGGGAATGGCATCTCTTGAGTTTCTTCTAAATTCTCGAACTTTGCTGGCTTGATCTATTCTCTGTGAATAGCCTGTCTTGAGTTTCTCGGGGTTTGGGGACCCACAGGCTTCTTAAAAGCATCCTCGCCTCCTCTTGGGCGTTGTACAAGGACCCGTCGGCTTCTTAGAAGTATTCACAGCCTCCTCTTAGGCTTCGTATAAATGATTTCTTCCTCCGGGAATGATAGCCTCCTCTTGGGCTTCGTACAAATGGTCCCTCGGCTTCTTAAAAGTTTCCAGCCTCCTCTTGGGCTTCGTACAAATTGTCCCGACGACCTCTTAGAGGTATAGGAACAGAAATTAGTCATCTTAATAGAACAGTCTTTCACAAAGTCTAGATCTTGCTACTGCTGTTTCTTAAACGTATTACAAAAGATGAAACTCTAGACTTGGACAGTCTAATTCCCTTGAGTCTCAAAGACATTCTCAAGTTCCTTTCAAAACTAGGAGATGAAACCCGTAGACTCGGACAGTCTCAATACCCTTTGGATTTCCCAATTCCTTAAAGAACAGGAAATAACCCTGATCCTCGAATCAAAACCCTTTTAGCCTCCATCTCGGGCTTCGTACGAGATACAAAAACATTCTCTTGTTGAGTATAAAAGACTCTCTTCTTGAGTCAAAACCCTTTTAGCCTCCATCTCGGGCTTTGTACGAGATACAAAACACTCTCTTGTTGAGTATAAAAGACTCTCTTGTTGAGTCCAACCTTTAGCCTCCGTCTTGGGCTTCGTACAAGACACATATAAAAGATTCTCATGTAGAGTCAACCCTTTTAGCCTCTCTCTCGGGCTTCGTACGAGACACACAAAAATCACCCTCTTGTTAGGTCGATAGCCTCCTCTTAGGCTTTGTATAAGGAAACCTAGGTTGAACCAATCAACCTTTTAGCATCAAAGTTGTGCTTCGTTCACAGTATACAAACATCAACAACTCCTTTCCCTTCATCTAATTGCTGTAAGCGACAAGCCTCTGGATCATCTACATCCATGCCACTGTCCCTCTTTTAGCATGAGAAATTCCTAAGGAAAGATGGAATTGCTCTCCACTGAGTTAAAGTCTTCTCCTTCAGGTCAAAAACCCTTATTAACGAAATTATGGCATTGCTGGATTCACATATCCCAGTTAAAGTAATTCTCCTTTATAACCAGTCACCCAACAATTGTGACAAACAGACCCCTTTAGAGATGACAAATTCTCTCTAAAGTCAACACCCTTTTAGCTTCACATCTTGGGCTTCGAACAAGATACAAATAGACTCTTTAGCTTCATATCTTGGGCTTTGAACAAGATACAAACCACCTTTAGCTTCACGTCTTGGGCTTTGAACAAGACACCAAAACACAATTTCCTCCCATAGAATAGGAGGAACTACGATCGCTCTGATTTCCCTGTTTCGGTAAACGGGAATACGTAGGCATAAGATTTAAAGAAAAATCTTAGCGAGCACACTCAACAAAAACCCACAATCCCATACCCACATACATTAATTAAAAAGTATCAGTCCTAACCCCCTACCCATGAACATTCCCGGTGTTCTGTTATAAACAAAGAAAGAAGAAAGAGGCCCCACTTCCATATCGCATCCGTAACCTAATAGACCGCTGTTTAAACTTGGTATGCAAGCAGGGTTAATTGGAGACATCTATTTCCCTTCCTTCATCAGCTTCAATAGGATAAAAAATGAATCGACCTGTAGTACCCCCAAAAGAGCGACAGTGTTTAAGAAAC
This sequence comes from Lathyrus tuberosus, assembly GCA_022829125.1. Taxonomy (NCBI): domain Eukaryota; kingdom Viridiplantae; phylum Streptophyta; class Magnoliopsida; order Fabales; family Fabaceae; genus Lathyrus; species Lathyrus tuberosus. The sequence continues at coordinate 58,576 of JALAZF010000820.1, read as the reverse complement.
ACGTCCAGTTTCGCTCGCTACAGAAAAGTGGCGCCCACCGTGGGGCCAAGTCTTTGATTTTCTTTCTTTCTTTCTTAAAGTAAAAGCCTTTGGCAAGTTATTTTATGATGGTTCAATCGGGGGATGTCGTTATTGCTAGGATCGGCCTTCACTAGGATCTTTGGTCAAAACGTTTAAATTAGGAAGGAACCACAGAGTGGCGCCTCCGCCGGGAAGCCATTTTCTGTCAGGAACACAAGATTAATAGCTCTTAAAAGTCTTGGACATTAGGACAAATATATATAATGCTTTTCCTAATTGATATATGTGTTTATTTTTTAGCTAATGGGAATGCGTGTGATGTCGCATGTGGAAAGATTCAGTATACCCGTAGGAAAAACCCCTTTAGTAGTGCGGAAGCTATCGGGAATAGTTGTCACGCGATACCACCCTCTTCTGAGGACTCTTCAAAAAAAACACCACCTAGCATGGTTCCCGGCCCACTGGTGTTTTTCTCGACAAGAGTTGATGATGTTGAGAGACAGATACAAAAATCACTAGTATAGACCTTTGGGACGGGTAGAGCCTTGACTCCATGACACCGACCCTTTGACCCCATGTTTTTTCTATGTTTTTGTGTGTTGCATTCATGCATTCATTTAAAAAACATTACATCAAAGAAAATATTCTCTTCTAGTCTCTCCTTTTTTCAAATTAAACTAAGACAATGATTGCAAATGTCAAAGAAAAAGACTGCGCTCATGGATTTCGGTAGAAGGAGAACTCATAAGTACACTTTCAAGGTTCCAAAGTTAGAGTATTTGAGAGGTTTGACGAGAATAGTCACTAACCCTGAAGCTTTCAGAGCCAAGTACGGAGGTCTGCTACCTCTGTTAAGGGTCCAAGTAATTGAAAGAATCATGGATGCACTCGTTCAGTTTTACGATCCGGTCTATCACTGTTTCACATTCTCAGATTATCAACTAGCACCAACGCTGGAGGAGTATTCTCATCTGATCGATTTACACATCACTGATCGAGCTCCTTTTTCTGGACTGGAAGAAATTCCAAAGGATCAGACCATTGCAAGAGCAATTTATTTGGACGAGTCAGAGGTCAGGACTCACATGACCACTAAGGATGGCATACGAGGTTTGTCGGCCCAGTTCTTGACAAAGAAGGCCTTGTACTTCGCTAGTATAGGGAACGTGACTGCTTTTGAAAGCATCTTTGTCTTACTCACTTACGGGTTATTTCTATTTCCCAACATCAATAACTTCGTCGATATCAACTCCATTAAGGTTTTTCTCATTGGAATCCCTGTGCCAACTTTGGTCGCGGACGCATATCATTCTGTACACTTAGGGAATTTGTACAACGGAGGGGAGATCACATATTGTGTACCTCTACTATACAAATGGTTTATCTCCCATTTGCCTAAGTCTGCTGCTTTTTGGGATCAAAAGAATACTTTACGTTGGTCGCAGAGAATCATGTCTCTTACCAACTCTGACATAGATTGGTGCAATAGGATTTATGAGGGAATCAGGATCATTGACCGTTGTGGAAACTTCCCCAACGTACCGCTCATAGGAACTAAGGGAGGAATCAATTACCATCCGGTATTGGTTCGTCGTCAATTTGGATACCCGATGAGGCATGTCCCGCGGAATACTCATCTGGAAGGTCTTTTCTTCAAAGAAGGAGAAAATGACAGAGCACTAAAGATGGAAATAGTGCATGCTTGGAAACATGTTCATAAGAAAGGACGAGAGCCTCTAGGAAAACCGGATTGTGTCTCGGTGGAGCCTTACCTCCACTGGGTACAAACTAGAGCTCTCAAGCTAAAGATGCCTTATCCTCGTCACGGAGTTCTTCCACCAAGGGAGTCTGTCATGTACTTCATGACTGAAATGGAAAAACTCCAGGTTACTCTCAATAAAGTTCAGCGGGAGAGAAGGTCTTGGAAGAACAAGTACCGCACCCTCAATGTGGAGTGTATCAAAATACAGGAACTACTGAAGGATATAGATGCCCTGATTGAAATTTTGGAGCAGCATGTTGTGGATAATCAGGATGACCAAAGGAATTTGCTCGCTCCTTTCACCTGGCAAAGGAATGACAACCCAACAACGGCCCAAGAGCCCCAGTCCAAGAAAAGGAAAGTACCAGAATCAGCACCCGGTTTCTCCTCAGAGAGGACACGGGACCCCCTTAGCTTAGGTTTTTGTTTCCGCACCTTGTAATCTACTGTATTTCTATTTTTGTAATCCTTTGAATTCAATAAAACGGGGTTTCCCCACTGTTTGATATTTGCAATCTAATTGTCGAATTTTATTTTGATTAAACCAAAAAACACTTAATATAATCATTGCATTCATCATTCTCACGTCACGTATTCTTCTTACCTACGAATCTCACATTTGTGTATCGATTCTAGAGTCAAACTGTCTCATTCGTACAATACTTGGGCCAATCGTCAGAAAAAGATGGATGATCTTGAGGAAGAGAACAGAGAGTTGAAAGAAGAGATCGACGCTCTGAGAGAGGATATGAGAAAGCTTCGTAACGACATGCAAGCCATGGAAGAAGCTTAGCTACAAAGAACTTTGATCTCAGAGGTCACCTCAACGCCCATAGTGGAGAAGTATGATCCTAGGTACAAAATGCTGAAAGATCGTCCCTGGGGCATGCCTGTTAACTATATCCCGGAAGGATATGTTCCGCCAATCACTGGAGATCCAGAAACTTCAGCAGAAGCCGCTGGGCCTGAAGGTTACAAACTTTGGGAAAGCGAAGATGCCAGAGGCATGTTGAGGACTCCTGAAGGTTACAAACTTTGGGAAACGCCAAGATTCACGGCCGTAGTCACGGTACCGCCCCCTGTGGTGCACACTGTCCCGAAAGGACAGATTCCATAGATACCTTCTGGTAGAAAGGAAACTATGTTCGACATGATGGACGAATTCCAGGAACAATTCTTGGAGATGCAAAAGGAACTGCAAGCCATCCGCAGTCAAGATTTATTTGGAAAGGACGCCGCAGACCTTTGTCTGGTCCCCAATGTGAAAATTCCGCACAAGTTCCAAGTGCCCGACTTTGAAAAATACAAGGGTAACTCTTGCCCTCAGAGTCACTTGGTAATGTATGATCGGCGAATGTCGGCTCAGACAGAGAATCAGGACCTACTGATTCATTACTTCCAAGATAGTTTAACCGGTGCCGCACTCAAATGGTACATGGCTTTAAACCGCGCTACGATTAGCACATTCAGAGATCTTGGCACTGCCTTAGTCCACTAATATAAATACAATCTAGACATGGCACCAGACAGAGATCAGCTCAGATCAATGTCGCAAAAGGACAAAGAAACCTTTAAGGAATACGCTCAGAGATGGCGTGAAATTGCTGCTCAAATTTGTCCACCTCTTGAGGAAAAAGAGATGACAAAAATCTTCTTAAAGACCTTAAGCTCATTTTACTATGACAGAATGGTTGCCAGTGCGCCCAATGACTTCACCGAAATGGTCGGTATGGGGGTACGTCTCGAGGAAGCTGTTCGAGAAGGACGTCTAGTAAAAGACACTGGATCATCAAGTAGTACAAAGTGATACGGTAGTGCTCTCCCTAAGAAAATAGAGCAAGATATTGGGAATATCTCTCTCGGAAAGCAAAGGCGACGTTATCAACCAGTAGTAGCTGTGACTCCTGCTATCAATCCCGCGCTTACGTATCAACCTCAGGTTGCGCAGAGCCAACCTAATCAATAGCAATTTCAGCAAAGGACACAACAGCCTCTTCAGCAGGCTCGTCCTCCATACAACAACAACCGTACAACGCGGCCACCAGGATTTGATCCTATCCCCGTATCATACGCAGAACTATTTTCGTTACTACTAGCCAAGGGGCACATCCAAACTAAATCCCCTCTTGCAGTACCGGAAAATCCGCCTTTTAGGTTTAAGGTGGACCAGACATGCCCTTATCATCAAGGAGGATCAGGGCATAACATAGAGAACTGTCTCAACTTCAAGTCTGACGTGTAAAAGCTTGTTAGGAGCGGGGTCTTATCTTTCAAAGATACGAATCCGAATGTTCTCACGAACCCGCTGCCTCAACATGAGAAAGCTGCAGTCAACTTGATAGAGGAAGAGTCTAACAATGTATCAAATTCATGATGTACTCTTGTTAAGGACCAATCTGGTCAAGATGCATTGTAGACAGAGTGGGTATGGCCACGTGCCACCTCATAATTATCACCAGTGTGATATCTGCTCTAAAAATAATCAGGGATGTTCTGTGGTGCAATCAGCTTTACAGGAACAGATGGATCTCAGATGGATCCAAGAGCACCGAGTTCGTGGAGTTAACATGGTTTATGCGAATTCCAACATCATACAAAACCACGATATCCATGCGATGAATGTCAACCTGGTGGCAATGTACTCAAGGCAAATCCAGTATCATAATCTGCCACGGCACGATTACAGTTCTTGTCTAACTTGCTCGGTAAACAAACAAGGATGCTCTTTTGTACATGAGGCCCTCCAGCGTCAGATGGATCATGAATGGATCTAGGACTACCATGATAGGAACCACTATCAGATCAACATGGTTCAGATCTTTGATATTCGCTTGATGAATACCAACCTGGTAGAGTTACATGCTGAGCAGGTCCGACTCGGGTTCCTGATTTCACATAACTGTCAAAGCTGTAAGGCGGGTTGCGAAAACAAGCAAGGTTGTGCCCTTGTCCAGGAGGCACTTCAGCACTTATTAAATCACTAGTGGATGCCAATCTATATGGATGAAGATACTCAGCAAATTAGTATCAATAACAGGAACCCTACTCGGCATCAAAGTCAGGATGTCCGATCTATGGAAACTAACCTAGTGAGGTTACATTGCATTCAAAACGGGCGTGGCCAGGTGCCGCCACACAACTACGAACATTGTAGAGTCTGTTCAGAAGATAACTAAGGGTGCTACCTTGTGCGAGCAGCTCTTCAGGGTCAGGTAGATCGTAGAGAGATTCGCCCATATCCGGGTTCCGGACAAATCAACGGGTCGCCGGACTACCTCGCTGATCAAATTGCGGATGTTGTCGTAATCTCTGATCATCAGAGGGCCGGGGATGTTTGTGCCATCATTCCTCTACTTGACGAATCGAGATTTCCCAACCAGGAACAGATTGAAATTGCTTACGACAGTCAGAAAAATCAGAAGGCTCCCATAGTCATCTATCTACCAGAACCACTACCGTATGAATCAACTAAGGCAATCCCTTACAAATACGGTGTGACGATAATTGAAAATGGAAAGGAAATTCCATTACCCTCCGTCGTAAATATCGTAGACATCAGTCGTGTAACACGGAGCGGTAGAATCTTCAACAGAGGAGTTGGAGAGTCCAGCAAAGAAAAGGAACCTCAGACAGAAGTTCCCAATCCACCGGTCGGTCAGTCCAGTAATCCCGACCTTTCGAAAAACAATGATGAGATGTTGAAGCTCATCCAAAGGAGTGAATACAACATTGTTGATCAGCTATTACAAACTCCTTCAAAGATCTATGTGTTGTCACTTTTACTCAGTTCAGAAGTGCACAGGGAGGCTCTACAGAAAGTCTTGGAGCAAGCCTTTGTAGAACAGGATGTAATAATCAGACAGTTTGATAACATTGTCTCTAACATCACTTCCTGCAATAACTTGGGATTTAGTGATGAGGAATTACCTGAAGAAGGTCGCCGTCATAACATGGCGCTCAACATTACAGTCAACTGCTATGACGATGATGTAGCCAGCGTACTGGTAGACACAGGGTCAGCCCTGAATGTCATGCCGAAGTCCACTTTGATGCAATTATCCTTCAAAGGACCCCCGATAAGAACCAGTGAGGTCGTAGTCAAAGCATTCGATGGGTCCAGAAAAATGATTATCGGCAAAGTCGACTTTCCCATAACTATTGGTCCTCACACTTTCCAAGTCACTTTCCAGGTCATGGATATCCGGGCAACGTACAGTTGTTTATTAGGAAGACCTTGGATACATCAGGCTGGGGCAGTCACCTCGACCCTCCACCAAAAGTTAAAGTTCGTCCAGAACAACCAGCTCGTCATGGTCTGTGGAGAGCAAGCCTTGCTCGTGAGTAACATATCATCATTTACTTGTGTAGAACCCGAGGAGGTTATTAGAACTCAGTTCCAAGCACTGTCGGTGAGCAAGGACAATCAATCCGAAGAGGGAACTTCCATTTCCTCATACAAATACGCTATCAAAGTGGTCGAGAGTACCAATACAACAGGATGGGGACAGCTAGTCATTCCTACTGACAATAAAATAAAGAAGGGTCTTGGTTTTTTTGTAACCTGTACCCAGACAGCTACTACCAGCGATGAAAGTCTTCATCCTATTCGAGACTTCTTCCACAGTGGAGGTTTCCTTCACCCAGTGCCTCAAGAAGTGCATACCATCAATAAAGATGATTCCTCTGATATGGAGGAAGAATGGGTGTCCTATCTTAACGAGGACGGTTATATGTCTCATGACGAAACGCAGACTCCGTTTTGCTTTCCTGCACAGAGCCCGAGATTTATACCAAGGTGAGATGTCAAAATGATGTATGGAGATTGCGATTCGGAAGGATGTTGTGCTCCACCAAACTTATTAGAGGAAGACACTCTGCTGAAAGACAACTTTGACCACAACTATCATGGCCCGATGGATGGCCTGCCAATGTGGCAGCCTTACCCAGGAGACTTGGGGCAAGAGAATCAGCCGAACAATGAAAATCAGCTGAGCATCATTAAACAGAATACCTGTGTCCCCACCATGTCATGGGATCAACACCCAGGGTATCCTGAAAATACCCCGCACGACAATGAATTCGCAACGTTCGCAGGATTAGAGTTCATCAACTATGCTTTTCCCGAGGTCAACGTCATCGAGAAAGATGACTCCTCCAATTCCAAAGAAGTATGGGACAACCGAGTGGTAAGTTCAACTACTTCGTCAAGTACACCGCTCCCGAAAGCTCTCGTATCAGGTTCGAAGATATCCAGCCAACTGGATGGGGACATTTGCCTGAAGGCACAAATACTGTGCAAAATACAACTGAGGAATCCTCCTACGACAACTCTGCCTGGGAGACAGATTCCAATGATCTTGCTCCACCAGAAATCAGCGTCATTTCTGAAGACAACTCAAGGAAAGTACCAGACTTTATGATTCACCGAGGAGTTCGCCGCCAATGGGTTGCTGTCGATGTTCCGAAGATTGTTCATAAGTCAAAGTAATTGCCATCTTTAGCCTTTCACCCTGCCCAGGTGAAACGGATGTTTTGATAGGGCTCGCTTTCTGTAAATTTTCCCTCTTCGCTTTGCCCAAAGTGACGGAGTTTTGTTTTATAGGGTTGTAATTTCAAGAATCGACTTGTTCATTAATAAAATAACGTCGTTCTGTAATTTCTGCGTTAATTGTTGTTTTCTCTTTTTGCTTTTCTTAGAAAATGGTAATCCTAAAACACTTCTCAAATAATAAAAACAAGCAGTAAAAGAAACACACTGCACACACTCTTGCATTTTCTCTATCTCTTCTAAAAACAATCATCACGTCATACAGATTACTTATTTTAAACCCAGTTGAAACATACGAGCCGATGCCTTCTCCCAACTTTGAGTTCCCGGTATTTGGGGCTGAAGAAGAAGTTGACAACAAAATTCCAGAAGAGATCTCCCGATTACTCAGACAAGAGAAAAGGTCCATTGAACCTCACAAAGAGCCGTTGGAAACGGTAAACTTGGGTTCAGAAAAAGAGAGAAAAGAGATCAGGATTGGGGCACTGCTCAGTCCAACTGCCAGAGAGGGTTTGTTAAAGCTTCTCAAAGAATTCCCCGATGTATTCGCTTGGTCCTATCAGGATATGCCAGGGTTGGATACCAGCATCGTGGAACACCATTTACCATTGAGATCGGACTGTCCTCCAGTAAAACAAAGGTTGAGACGGACTCATCCAGACATGGCCATCAAAATCAAAGAGGAGGTACAGAAACAGATTGACGCGGGTTTCCTCGCTACATCAGAATATCCTCAATGGTTAGCCAACATCGTACCCGTTCCGAAAAAGGACGAAAAAGTCAGAATGTGTCGATTACAGAGATTTAAACAAGGCTAGTCCAAAGGACGACTTTCCCTTGCCGCACATTGACATGCTGGTAGACAGTACAGCAAAGTTCAAAATTTTCTCCTTCATGGATGGATTCTCGGGCTATAATCAGATCAAAATGGCGCCGAAATACATGTAGAAAACTTCGTTCATTACCCCATGGGGTACCTTTTGTTACAAGGTAATGCCGTTCGGTTTGAATAATGTCGGGGCAACCTATCAACGGGCCATGACTACTCTTTTTCATGACATGATACACAAAGAAATTGAGGTATATGTCGATGATATGATTGCAAAATCTAGAACAGAAGAGGAGCATGTGACCCACCTGTCAAAACTATTTGTGCGGTTGAGAAAATACAAACTCCGCTTGAATCCCAACAAGTGCACCTTTGGTGTCCGTTCAGGGAAACTCTTAGGGTTCATCGTCAGCCAGAAAGGGAATGAGGTTGATCCTGACAAGGTAAAGGCCATTCAAGAAATGCCTTCTCTGAAAACTGAAAAACAAGTCAAGGGATTCCTGGGACATTTGAACTACATCTCCATATTTATATTCCTCATGACCGCGACATGTGCGCCGATTTTCAAACTACTAAAAAAGAATCAGGACTGCGTTTGGACAGAAGATTGTCAAACTGCCTTCGACAGTATCAAGGAATACCTGTTGAACCCACCGATTCTATCCCCTCCAGTGGAAGAAAGACCACTGATCATTTACTTAACAGTCTTGGAAGACTCCATGGGTTATGTACTTGGCCAACAAGACGAAACCAAAAGGAAGGAGTCTGTCATCTACTATTTGAGCAAGAAATTCACCGACTGTGAAACTCGGTACACGATGCTCGAGAAAACTTGTTGCGCTTTGGCTTGGGCAGCCAAACGTCTGCACCAGTACATGATTCGTCACACTACTTGGTTAATCTCTGAAATGGATCCAATCAAGTATGTATTTGAAAAACCTGTTCTCACGGGAAGGATTGTCTGTTGGTAGATGGTACTATCAGAATATTACATAGAGTACCACGCTCAGAAAGTCGTTAAGGGGGTGTTTTAGCCGATCATTTGGCTCATCAACCGATTGACGATCAAGAATCAATCGGGTTTGACTTCCTAGACGAAGATGTCATGTATCTAAAAATGAAAAATTGCGATGAACCGCTACCCAGTGAAGGGCCAGAACCAGATTCCCAATGGGGACTTATTTTTGACGGAGCTGTTAATCATTACGGAAACGGAATTGAGGCAATTATCATAACACCTCAGGGTACCCACATTCCTTTCACTTCCAGACTTACGTTCAAGTGCACAAACAACGAGGCCGAATACGAAGCTTGTATTATGGGTCTCGAAGAAGCGATCGACTTAAGGATCAAGAACTTGGACGTATACGGCGACTCAGCCTTGGTTATCAATCAGATCAAAGGATATTGGAACACATACCAATCAGGATTGATCCCTTATAAAGATTACACGAGAAGGTTGTTACCCTTATTCAATAGAATCGAGTTTCATCATATCCCTCGTAATGAGAATCACATGGCTGACGCTTTAGCCACTCTCTCTTCCATGATTAGCATAGGTCAATGGAATGGCATACCTAAGATCGACATAATGCGCCTTGAACGGCCCGCTTACATCTTCACGATTGAAGCAGTCATAGACGACAAACCTTGGTATCACGATATCAAATGCTTCCTTCAGAAACTAGAGTACCCACATGGGGCGTCTAGAAAAGACAGGAAAACCCTCAGAAAACTGGCAGGCAGTTTCTTTCTGAGGGGTGATACACTTTAAAAGCAGAATTTTGACATGGTCTTGCTCCGATGCATCAACAGACCAGAAGCAGACATGCTAATAAAAGAAATTCACAAAGGATCCTTTGGCACTCATGCTAATGAACACACAATGGCAAGAAAAATTCTAAGAGCGGGGTACTATTGGTTGACAATGGAATCCGACTGCTACAAGTACATGAGGAGATGTCACAAGTGTCAGATATACTCCGACAAAATCCATGTACTGCCTACACATCTCAAAGTTCTTTCTTCCCCATGGCCTTTTTCCATATGGGGAATCGACATGATTGGCTTGATTGAGCCCAAGGCTTTGAACGGACATCGGTTCATCCTGGTAGCCATTGACTACTTCACCAAGTGGGTCGAAGCAGCGTCATACGCTAATGTAACCTGACAAGTGGTGGTCCGATTTATCAAAAACAATATCATCTGTCATTATGGTATTCCCGGCCAGATCATTACTGATAATGGATCTAACTTGAACAATAAGATGATGAAGGAGTTATGCGCAGAGTTCAAGGTCGAACACCATAACTCATCTCCCTACCGACCTAAGATGAACGGAGCGGTAGAAGCGGCTAACAAGAACATCAAGAGGATTGTTCAAAAGATGGTTGTAACCTACAAATATTGGCACGAGATGCTACCCATTGCTCTTCACGGTTATCGCACATCCGTCCGCACTTCAACAGGGGAAACCCCTTTCTCTCTAGTATATGGCATGGAAGCAGTGTTCCCCATAGAAGTAGAGATCCCGTCAATCCGAGTATTGATGGAAGCTAAGCTTACAGGGGCTGAATGGTGTCAAAGTCGACACGATGAATTGAACCTGATCGAAGAAAAGAGAATAACGGCACTATGCCACAGTCAGTTGTATCAACAGAGAATGAAGAAGGCCTTTGACAAAAAGGTTCGACCTCGCATCTTCAGGAAAGGAGATCTCGTGCTCAAGAAAATACAATCATTTCTCACTGATTCTCGGGGCAAGTGGACTCCGAATTATGATGGCCCTTATGTGGTCAACAATGCTTTTTCAGGCGGCGCCTTGAGATTTGCAACTATGGACGGAGAGGAATTTGCCTACCCCACAAATATTGATGTAGTCAAGAAATACTTCGCCTAAAAAAAAGTCTCGGTGGATTGAAAACCCGAAAGGGCGGTCCAGGTAAAAATTAGAGACATGATCAAAAATCATCCCATTGGATTGGAAACCTCAAAGTACAATCCAGGAAAATATTAGGGATAATGGCAAGTAACTGTGTTCAACAAAGGGGCAAATCCTCAGCAGCAGTTACGTCGTCCATCAAAAAACTCCAATCAAGGCCATCTTTGACAGAAGCTCAAGATGTCCAGAATTCAAAGTTGGTAGAAGGATAGCGGTCGTCATGTTTCAATGTATCCCTTTTCCCTTAAATTACCATTTTCTAACTTTGTAAATACTCTATGGAATCACGCGCTTGGCTGATTTCCATCCTATCAATAAAATTTGAGCCTTTGTGCTTTTGCTTGCAATTCTTATTTGTTTTAGCTTTATAGAACAACATTTTAACATGATCAACGGTTCTTGAAATAAAACAAAAATGAATTTACTTGTTAAAACCTTTTTCTGCTTTTAAATAAAGATGGCAATTTCTTTTGACTATTGAGCATCGAAAGAACATTGCTCGCTACTCCAGAAATAGACGAGCTTCAAAGTGCATAATCGAAGTACACCTTCTAAGCCAGTGCGCCTGAATGAAGGATTAGCTATATCAGATGCGGCTTTCCCATCTGATACCCTCGGCCGAGTTCTTATCTCCTAAGCCCAACCAACGGTATTCCCCGCAGGGACTGTCTCTCCTAAGCAAGGCAGAATTGCTACTTTTGGATCAACGGTACGACTTCGCCCTGCGATGGCCGAGTATCCCGCCATGTTCATCTTTTAGTCTGTATGTCGCGTCAGTTTTGTCAGCATATACATACATACATCATGTATTCTATTTGCATTCTCATTCATATTGCATCACTATCACTCCAGTCGGTCTTATCCCTAGTGATAATTGTCTTCTCAGTCGAGTTGTCAGTTCTTTCCTCGATTAGGAAAATGTTGCGTTTGAACAATCTCTCCTCTAGTTTATTTCTGGATTGGAGTTGGGTCCTTGACCACTTTGATAACTTGAACCTCTGAAAGACCAGAGAACCTTCAACCGATGTCACTCTTCACCATTGAAGATGATATTTTCGCTTTCCCAGATTAAGGAAAATCCCCAGAGAAAGCCTCTTAATCAGAGATCCGGCGGTACGGCGGTTTTTCTCCGAAAAACCACTGATGAAAAGGTCATCGGCACCTCAAAATTGGATCCCATCATATGGCATTTCTCCGGGAAGACCCTGAGAAAAGTATGATGTAAGACCCCAAGAGGAAGCAGTCTCTCAAGAAACTCGCTTTCCCCAGTAGAAACAAATGGCGTCTCCAATAGAGAAGTTTGTGCACCTCTACAACTCAGACGTTTGGGTTCCCCAGCAAATCTGACATCATTCTTTTTCCCATCAAATGGCATCTCCCCAGGAAAATTCGACGAGAAGTTTGAGGAAAACCGCTACACGTAGCGTCCCTTGTCAATAAGGTTTATTGACAAAAGAAACTTAGACTAGTTCTTTGGCAGGAAACCAAGAACGAGGGGAAGTTTAATTCAGCAACTTAGACCAGTTCCTTGGTAGGAAACCAAGAACGAGGGGAAGTTTATTTCAGAAACTGAGACCAGTTCCTTGGTAGGAAACCAAGAACGAGGGGAAGTTTATTTCGGAAACTGAGACCAGTTCCTTGGTAGGAAACCAGGATCGAGGGGAAGTTTAATTCAGCAACTTAGACCAGTTCCTTGGTAGGAAACCAGGATCGAGGGGAAGTTTAATACAACAACTTAGACCAGTTCCTTGGTAGACAACCAGGATCGAGGGGAAGTTTTACCTTTTCTAAGCATCGTTTCTTAGCAAAAGAAGATGAATGCGTAAGCTACCATTCATAACCACCATCAAAATTTCGGGTATTCCGATATTTAATCCTCTTGCACCCCGAATGCCCGAACACCTTCGTCATTCGCACCTTCGGGTCCAAGAAGATTAAATAAGGGCATCTGTCATACCCCAAATTTTGACCACTAAGATCTCCCATCATTGTGCAAATCATCATCACAATATGGATGAACTATCATACCTCATCAGTCTCCCCAAAGATGGGTGAGCATCCACTACAATCAAACTTAGGGTTTCAAGCCCTCTCAGAGTTCTTAGACAAAGGATTAATCAAGAATTGAGATGATCTTCAACTTGTCTAAACCTATCAAACATCCACAATGGATCAAGAGGACTCCCACATCAAGGATTAAGCACAAGGTTGCTCCCTTTTAGGTGGATCAAGCCTCAAGATCGCCAGTGTCACCAAATTAGGGTTTTGGTCGACCAGGGCCTCCAGTTGGAAATTTTCCTCTGGGCATGAGCAAATGCTTCAAAGCATAACCTAATATACTCCATGGAACCTCATGGACCCAAGTATCAAGTCAATTTGACCTCAGGGGATGCATACATCAAAAATTAGGAATTAGGGTTTCTTGACCTAATTCACCCCTAAGTTGACTTTTGGGACAAATCATGAGCCAAGACCTCAATAGAGGATTTGAGGGTCTCTAATACACCACATTGATCCATTTTCAACAATGGATTGATCCAAGAAGCTTGAGAAACACGTCTCAATTTCATCAGTACCACAGTTAAGGTTTTGAGGAAAAAGTCAACTATAGCTTTGACTTTTGACCAGGACATGCTCCCAAGCCCTAAGACATAATTCAATATACCCTATAACACCCATGAAACATGTCCATCAAGTTTGATTTAGGTCAAGGACATGATTTCCTAAAGGATTGCACAGTTTGGAATTCATCGGATAAAAAGTGAACTGTGCACAAAAGTCAACTTTGACTTTTTGAGATTTTCACAAAAATGGATTTTTAACCCTAAAACGATGTTAATGTATGATTTGAATCATCATTCATTAAGAAAAATCAAAGAAAATGGGATAACTTGTAAAAGGGGTAACCATAAAAACTTAGAAAATTTTCTAAGTTATGAACAAAGTGGCAAGGGTACCAACTTTGGAGGATCATAACTCCTAAACCTCAAAGCCATTTCTCCCCATCCAAAGCTTAATTTGTAGATCTCATGGCCCTCTACAAAAACTTCAACTGGACCTCATTCCAATTCTTCTTGGATTTTGAATTATGGATTGATCAAAATCACAAAACGTGAAAATGTCACTTTTTTCCATCACTTAGTGAAATTTCCACTAAGTCATAATATGCCTTCACTTTTTTCCAAATGTAGAGACATTTTTCACTTGGATCCAAAAAGTATCAAAACCAAATATGATCAAACAGTTGTTGTATCATATAAGGGCTTTCCAAAATGGCCAAGAACATCACCAAATTCAACTTGAGCCATGAGATATGACATTGGCAAGTTGCCTTGCTGAAAACTGCCAAGGCAAGGCAGAATTTTGCATTTTTGGTCGATTTACCAAAATCAGCCAACTTCAAGCCTTGTCATCATCTCTGGCACATCTGAGGGTCAAATCTAAAGGGGACAATCACTGAGCCAAACCTCCAAGGTCCTTGGAACAAGAAGTAGCATGCCAAACCTAGAATTGCCTAAAAGAGGGACAAGACTCCAATTTTGGATTGGAGCATTTAATAGATGCTTAGAGGTGGCATGGACTGACACATTTGTAACTGAATTCAGTCAAGATTCCACCAACAAATAAGGAACCAAAGCTCTATGCTCTAACCTCTAGTCAATGGCTAGAGGGGACTTGGATTTTTATTTGCCAACATTGGCCAAACCTCTGTTGCAGTTGCCATTCACTATTGATTCCAAAACAAAATTGCTCTACTATAAATAGAGCTCATTTGTGCTCAGTTTGAGTACACCAAAGCCATCAAACAGATGCTTTCCTCAAAATCCCTTTCTCTAGGCAAAAATACCTTCTTTAGCAAGGTAACTCTAAGTTTTTGAGTTTGAGAGCTTTTTCAATCAAACCAATCACACACACACCTCATAAACATCATATGTAGGTGATCCAAACTCTCACAAGTGTCCTATAATCACAAAATCACAAAGTCACCTCTCAAAACCTCAAAATGGGCTTTTTGTGCATTTTTCAAGCCATGTCTTGATTCAATCACTTTCCAAACCAGATAAAACCTCAAACACACTCCAAATATCATCCTTGAACTGTCCCAAATGGTTCCCCCCATCTAGAACACCATTTGAGAGAGTTGCTATTTTGGTCACTTTTAACCCCTTTTGCAAGAAAGGGCCAGTTTGTGTTTTTTCAGGTACCAGTTGATTCCAATCATTCTAAAATCTTCTAAGGGATCATTTGAGTGTGTCTAAAGCATCAAATCATTTCTGGAACAAGAGGCTTGACAGATTGCACAAAAACTCCAAAAAGCTCAAAAAGAGGTAAGCCTCATAACTTGAACTTTCCAAAATATGCAATGCTTTGAAGTCCACTGATCATGCACACCTCATACATGTTATATATGTTGTGTTTGAACCAATTGATCATGTAATTCATGCCTGTATCAAAGTGTAGCATAGAACATGGAATTATAGGCCTTTTTCAAAACCACTATCGGGTTTTGAGGAGGGAGTGTGATCTGAAAAAACTACCACCACCGTTGGATTCCTTGTGAAATTCTGGTCCAGATGCATATAAATATTGTCTCAAACCATTAAGAATTGAGAAAGATATGACCTTCACGTTTCTGAGCCAAAGCTTGCCTTGCCTTGCCTTAGGCCAGGCCTAAAACCAAGGCATGACTTGTATATTTGTGTTTTCACTCAAAACAATGGATGTATCACCACCCCAGTGGTAAGGCGCGCGCCTTGTGACCTTAAGGTCGTGGGTTCAAACCCCACCCATGCCATTTTGTGTTTTTTCACATTTTGCCATTTTTCCAATATTTTTATGTTTTATTAATTAATTGGAAAATCAATAACTCACTCAATTTTAATTATTTTTTATTGGTTCTTTTTGCAAAAAATCACAAAAATGTTGAAATATTTTATTCCACAAAACAAATTAAGTTTATATTATTTATTTAATATAATTAGTATTTTTGTGAATAAATTAATTTTTATTTATTTTTAAACATTTTAAATGAACATTCATCTTGAAAAATCAAGACCAAATGAGTTTTAATATCTCTTGTGATTAAAACTTCATTTTTCAAACCTTAAACAAAAATCACAAGTGGTTTATTCAAATTCATTTGGTATTTTTCATTGATTTTCTTTTAATATTTACTGTTAAAGGAAAACAAATCAGGGTTTCTTTGATTTTCACCCTCACAAATCATTTTCAAACACTCATGGGCCTCTATTAGAGTGTAAGACCCAATCCCCTTTTAACCAAAACAATTTTGGGCCTCAGATATTGTATAAGTCCCTCTGCGTTAAAAGAAAAGTTCGGCGCAATCGTCGCCCGTTTAAAATAAACAATTTGGGCCTCTCCTCGAGCTATAAGACCCATTCAAAACTTTTGGGCCTCTATTAGAGTGTAAGACCCAAACCATTTTGAAAACCAAATTATCTTGGGCCTTAGTCATTGTATAAAACCCACTACGTTTTCAAGAATCTCGGCGCGATCGCCATTTCAAACGAAAAATCATATGGGCCTACCCTCGTGTTATAAGCCCCACTCTTTTTCTTTAAACCTTTTGGGCCTCTTGAGAGAGTGTAAGACCCATCCCTTTGTACAGAGAATCTTTCTCGGGCCTCAGTCACTTGTATAAGACCCTCTGTACAAAACGATAGTGCAATCATTGATAAAAAACCCTGGGCCTCTGCTTGAGCTGTAAGCCCCAATTTTTCTTTCAAAGCACTTTCTCCTTTAATCTTGAATATACTATTGTTGTCAATCTTTCTTTGTTGAATAACTAACCAAACGGCATGGAAGCTCTACAACCGAGTAAGTGGTTATATGCTTTCTTTATCCGCTTTCATATACATATAACTGTATTGTGGGGCTGTTTCACTATAAGTCTTCTTTCATAAACTCATATCGACTATGTAATAATAGTATAGATATTTAGAGTTTCCCCGGCAACTATGTTTAGCACTAAGCCCTGTTGATTACTTTTAAAATAGATAAAACTTGATCCCCATAGGATTTCCAGACACAGTCTTCCCTCCTCTTGGGGTTAAACAATATGGAGACGTGAAAGGCAGCATTCTCGGTGAACCCTTTCACAGCATGTCACCTTTAGAAATCATCAAAGAAACTCTATTCCCCAGAGATGATCTTTTCTCCGTGAATGGCATCTCTTGAGTTTCTTCCAAATTCTCAAACTTTCCTGGCTTGATATATTCTCTGTGAATAGCCTGTCTTAAATTTCTCAGGGTTTGGGGACCCACAGGCTTCTTAAAATCATCCTCGCCTCCTCTTGGGCATTGTACAAGGACCCGTCGGCTTCTTAGAAGTATTCACAGCCTCCTCTTAGGGTTCATATAAATGATTTCTTCCTCCAGGAATGATAGCCTCCTCTTGGGCTTCGTACAAATTGTCCCTCGGCTTCTTAAAAGTTTCCAGCCTCCTCTTGGGCTTCGTACAAATTGTCCCGACGACCTCCTAGAGGTATAGGAACAGAAATTAGTCATCTTAATAGAACTGTCTTTCAAAAAGTCTAGATCTTGCTACTGCTGTTTCTTAAACGTAGTACAAAAGATGAAACTCTAGACTTGGACAGTCTAATTCCCTTGAGTCTCAAAGACATTCTCAGGTTCCTTTCAAAACTAGGAGATGAAACCCGTAGACTCGGACAGTCTCAATACCCTTTGGATTTCCCATTTCCTTAAAGAACGGGAAATAACCCTGATCCTCGAATCAAAACCCTTTTAGCCTTCATCTCGGGCTTCGTACGAGATACAAAAACACTCTCTTGTTGAGTATAAAAGACTCTCTTGTTGAGTCAAAACCCTTTTAGCCTCCATCTCGGGCTTTGTACGAGATACAAAACACTCTCTTGTTGAGTATAAAAGACTCTCTTGTTGAGTCCAACCTTTAGCCTCCGTCTTGGGCTTCTTACAAGACACATATAAAAGATTCTCTTGTAGAGTCAACCCTTTTAGCCTCTCTCTCGGGCTTCGTACGAGACACACAAAAATCACCCTCTTGTTGGGTCGATAGCCTCCTCTTAGGCTTTGTATAAGGAAACCCCGGTTAAACCAATCAACCTTTTAGCATCAAAGTTGTGCCTCGTTCACAGTATACAAACATCAACAACTCATTTCCCTTCATCTAATTGCTGTAAGCGGCAAGCCTCTGGATCATCTACATCCATGCCACTGTCCCTCTTTTAGCATGAGAAATTCCTAAGGAAAGATGGCATTGCTCTAAACTGAGTTAAAGTCTTCTCCTTCAGGTCAAAAACCCTTATAAAGGAAATTATGGCATTGCTGGATTCACATATCCCAGTTAAAGTAATCCTCCTTTATAACCAGTCACCCAACAATTGTGACAAATAGACCCCTTTAGAGATGACAAATTCTCTCTAAAGCCAACACCTTTTTAGCTTCACATCTTGGGCTTCGAACAAGATACAAATAGACTCTTTATCTTCATATCTTAGGCTTTGAACAAGATATAAACCACCTTTAGCTTCACGTCTTGGGCTTTGAACAAGACGCCAAAACACCATTTCCTCCCATAGAATAGGAGGAACTACGATCGCTCTGATTTCCCTGTTTTGGTAAACGGGAATACGTAGGCATAAGATTGAAAGAAAAATTTTAGCGAGCACACTCAACAAAAACCCACAATCCCATACCCACATACATCAATTAAAAAGTATCAGTCCTAACCCCTACCCATGAACATTCTCGGTGTTCCGTTATAAACAAAGAAAGAAGAAAGAGGCCGCACTTCCATATCGCATTCGTAACCTAACAGACCGCTATTTAAACTCGGTATGTAAGCAGGGTTAATTGGAGACATATATTTCCCTTCCTTCATCAGCTTCAATAGGATAAAAAATGAATCGACCTGTAGTACCCCCAAAAGAGCGACAGTGCTTAAGAAACACGTCCAGTTTCACTCGTTACACAACCTTGCAGTGAAAGGAATATGAGAACCATGAGGAGTAACAATTATTGCCCCAATACCATTGCCATACTCATTAACAGCTCCGTCAAAAATCAAACCCCAACGGGATCCAGGCTCAGGCCCTTCATCAGGTAAAGGTTCTTCACAATCTTTAACCTTTAGATACATCACATCCTCGTCAAGAAAATCAAACCTGATAGGTTGATAATCATCAATTGGATGGTGTGCCAAATGGTCAGCCAAAACACTTCCTTTTATCGCTTTTTGAGTTCCGTACTCGATATCATATTTTGACAACAACATTTGCCAACGAGCAATCCTCCCAATTAAATCAGGCTTTTCAAAGATATACTTGATTGGATTCATTTTGGATATCAACCAAGTTGTATGATCCAACATATACTGGCGAAGACGCTTGGCAGCCCAAGCTAAAGCACAACATGTATTTTCAATCATTGAATACCGAGACTCACAATCGGTGAACTTCTTACTCAAATAATAAATGGCAAACTCTTTTCGACCAGATTCATCTTGCTGACCTAGAACACAGCCCATAGACTCTTCCAACACAGTCAAATACATGATCAAAGGTCTTCCTTCCAAGGGAGGATACAAAATCGAAGGTTCAAGCAGATACACTTTAATTCTTTCAAAAGCTTTCTGACAATCCTCTGTCCAGACACAACCCTGATCTTTGCGAAAAAGCTTGAAGATCGGCGCACAGGTGGCAGTCATATTTGATATGAATCGGGAGATATAATTCAAACGTCCCAAGAATCCTCTTACTTGTTTCTATGTTTTGGGCGCAGGCATTTCCTGAATAGCTTTAACTTTACCAGGGTCAACTTCAATGCCTTTTTGGCTGACAATAAAGCCCAACAATTTTCAACAGACACCAAAAGTGCATTTATTAGGATTCAAACGGAGCTTAAACTTTCTCAACCGCTGAAACGACTTCAATAAGTACTCAATATGATCTTCTTCAATCTTCTACTTACAAATCATATCATCCACATAGACCTCAATTTCTTTATGCATCATATCATGGAACAAAGTAGTCATAGCTCTCTGGTACGTTGCACCAGCATTTTTCAAACCGAAGGGCATCACTCTGTAACAGAATGTTCCCCAGGGTGTAATGAATGTTGTTTTTTCCATATCCTCGGGTGCCATCTTTATCAAATTATAATCGGAAAAGCCATCCATAAAAGAAAAGATACTGAATTTAGCAGTATTATCTACCAACATGTCAATGTGTGGCAGTGTAAAATCATCTTTTGGACTCGCTTTATTCAAATCTCTATAGTCAACGCACATTCATACTTTTCCGTCTTTCTTTGGAACAGGAACAATATTGGCCACACATTGAGGATACACAGAAGTCACAAGAAAACCAGCATCAATCTGCTTTTGAACCTCCTTTTTGATCTTCAAAACCATGTCAGGATGAGTTCTTCTCAATTTCTGTTTCACAGGTGGACATTCAGGCTTCAATGGCAATCTATGCTCCACAATATCAGTATCAAGACCAGGTATGTCTTGATAAGACCAAGCAAACGCATCAACATATTCTCTAAGAAGCTCCACAATCCTCTTCTTAACGTCTGACTGAAGCAGTGCCCCAATCTTGACTTCTTTCTTATCATCATCTGAACCCAAATTAACCAATTCCAACGGCTCTTCATGAGGCTGAATGGCCTTTTCCTCATGCTCAAGCAACCTAGAAATTTCATCTGGAATCTCCTCAATATCCTCTTCTTCAGCTCCAAACACAGGGAACTCAAAGTTAGGAGAGGGTATAGGGTCATTGTTTTTAACGGGTTTAACAATCAATCTGCACAATGAATTATGTTTGATTTTAGAATATGAATAAAAAGTGCAAGTATCATGCAGATAAAAGTGATTATCACATTATTATTTTTTTGGTTTTTTATGTTACCATTTTTCAGAAATAAATCAAAAAGGGAAAACATAATATGGATAAACAAAATAACATTTTATTGATGATGATAAAATTTGAAACAAAGCCCTCACAAATTCACTTTCACCTTGGGCAGAGTGAAAGGATTTTTGAAAGAAACAAAAAAAAATTACTTTGAAATATGAACAACAGTTGGAACATCAACAACTATCCAATTCTGGCAGATCTGTCCATGTGTCACGAAGTTGGGAAGTTCTTCTTCTTCGTCATCTTCAATGATGGCAGCAGTAAAGTGATCTTTGTGAATGAATTCGGCACTGTGAAAGGTCTCATTAATACGCTTTAAATCTCTTCTGACTGTACCAGGCGTAAAGCCTAAACCAGTTTTTCCCAGGTTATCAACCACGTCAATGACTCGGCCCCAACCGTTAGACCGACCAGTTTCTAACACATGCAAAGCATCTTTCAAAGAAGACACGGGTAACTCTTTCTTCTTAACAGCTTTTTCATCAACAGAAAGAGCTTGGAACGGAGTTCCAACAGTTTCATCAGCATCAACATACGAAAAGGATGAAAGGTGGCTCACCAGCATCGCTTGCTCACCTCCAACAATTACCAGCTTATCATTCTTAACAAATTTCAATTTCTGATGAAGAGTTGAAGTCACTGCCCCAGCTTCATGAATCCAGGGTTGGCCAAGCACACAACTATAAGCAGGACGAATATCCATTACTTGAAAAGTAATCTGGAAGAAGCATGGTCCTATTTTGATTGGAAGATCAACCTCTCCAATCACAGTTTTTTGAGATCCATCAAAAGCTTTAACAACAACTCGACTATACCTCATGGGAGGACCTTGGTAAGAAAGCCTTGATAAAGTAGATTTTGGCAACACATTCAAACAAGAGCCAGTATCAACCAACACATTGGAAAGCGCATCTTCTTGACAGTTGATGGAGATATGTAAAGCCAAATTGTGATTTCTCCCCTCCTCGGGTAACTCTTCATCACAGAAACTCAAATTATTACATGCGGTGAGGTTGGCAACAACGCCATCAAACTGATTAACAGTCACATCACGCTCAACATATGCTTGTTCCAATACCTTCTGCAAAGATTTCCTATGAGCTTCAGAATTCATCAGTAAGGACAACACTGAAATCTTGGACGGGGTATGCAAGAGTTGATCTACAACACTGTACTCACTCTTCTTGATCAATTTCAAAACTTCATCCTCATAAACCTTTGAACCACTGGACTGACCAGAATCATCGACATAACTCTCATCTTGAGTTCGTTTGCCAGCAATAACATTCTCCAAAATCTTTGGAGGCTCAGGAGCAAAAACGCGACCACTTCGGGTCACTCTACTCACATCAGCGATGCTTACCACAGAAGACAAAGAAGGAATGGGCACTTCCTTACCAGATTCTACCATAGTAGCATTGTACTTATACGAAACAACTTTGTCAGATTCATAGGGTACCGGACCGGGCAACTGAATAACCAAAGGCGTAACAGTGGTCTTCCGACTATCATAAGAGATAACAAATCTTTCAGGAATATTAAAGCGTGGTGCAATAACATTCACCTCATTCTGATATTCATCTCTTTTAGCAGTGACCCCAATCAAATTATCGTCCATCATCCTTTGAATATCTCTCTTCACTATCACACAACCACGTGGATTCACGGAACAAATACAGCAAGCTGCATAGTCATGATCAATATCATGGTATTCACTCAAAAGTGCATGCATTTCCACAAGAGATCTTCGGATCCAACGGATATCAAAATTTTTGAATGTACCAGGACAACCATAAACAATATTGACAGACGCCTTGCCGTGATTAGGCAGCGGATTCGATTGGACATTAGGATTGGAATCTTCGAAAGACAAAATACCACTTCTAGCCAACCTTAATTTGCACTTCCATCTTTAATGGATAACAGTTCTCAGTGTCATGCCCAGCTCCTCCTTGATGGATAGCACAATGAGCTTCAGGCTTATACCACCATGGTGAATCTTTTGGAACAGCAGGTGGTGGACGGGTCTGAACAAGATTCTTCTTAATTAAACAAGGAAGCAATTCTGTGTAGGTCATCGGAATCGGATCAAAATCTTTTTGAAAACGGTCTCGTTGATTGTTCTGTTGATTAGAGCGTTGTTGAGCAGGAATTGCCTGAACAACAGGAGTTGAATTAATAATAGGAGTAACTGATGCAACATGTTGCTGACACTGATTGTTTTTATTGCGAGGTCTTCTATACCTTTCTCGAGAAACGACATTGGTCTCTCCTTCTTTCTTTTTGGCAAATCCTCCACTATATTTTTTGGAACTTCTAGTAGAATTGCCATCTTTCGACAAACGTCTCTCCCGGACACCCTCTTCCAATCTCATCCCCATATTAACCATCTCAGTGAAATCACTTGGGGCACTAGCAATCATACGCTCATAATAGAAAGGACTCAAGAGTTTTTAGAAAAATCTTGGTCATCTCCTTTTCTTCCAATGGAGGGTTGATCTGAGCAGCAATCTCGCGCCACCTTTGTGCATATTCTTTGAATGTCTCCTTATCTTTCTGAGCCATTGCCCGAAGTTGGTCACGATCAGGAGCCATATCCATATTATAGTTATACTGTTTCACAAACGCCTCACCCAAATCTTCGAAAGTGCGAACTCGAGTACTGTCGAGTCCCATATACCATTTCAAAGCTGCACCAGACAAACTATCCTGAAAGTAGTGAATGAGAAGCTAATCATTATCCTTCTGAGCCGACATCTTACGAGCATACATAGTCAAATGACTCATTAGACAAGAGTTACCCTTATACTTTTCAAAGTCAGGGACTTTGAACTTATGCGGGATCTTCACATTAGGAACCAGGCATAACTCATGAGCATTCTTTCTAAATAGCTCTTTACCCCTCAAAGCTTTGATTTCTTTCTGCATCTCAGCAAACTGGTCTTGAATCTCTTCCATTCTATCATAAGCACTGGCATTTTCACTTGGGGCAATGTGGAAAATCTGCTCTTCACCAAAAGGAACGGCATGACCCACAGGCGGTGGTACAGTCATCACAGGTTGAACGGTAGGAACTACTGGAATTTCAGGAGGTGGTGGTGGTTGATAACCCTCAGGAACAAAGTTATGAGGCATGCCCCAGGGGAAACCAGAAGGCATGGAGTATTGAGGAACACTAGCAGGCGCCACAGAGATGGGCATGGAGACAATCTCAGAAATGACTGTCCTTTGCACAGGAGTTAAAAGTGGAGGAGGAGGAGGTTGATTCTGAGCAGCAACCATTGCTTCCATCATAGCAGTGAGTCTCTCCAAACTATCCTTCAAATTTGTCACTTCCTCACGAAGCTCACGGTTCTCTTGTTGCAACTGATCCATCTTCTTCTTCAGATTAGCCCGAGTATTATACTGGTGCGACAGCTTGGGTGAATGAAGACCAAAAGAAACATAAGACACCTGGAAAAGGCAAGAAACAATGCAAGAGATGATGCTTGATGTGCAAGTGCAAATGCAAAGTTTCAAGGAATTATAAGGCATATTGCAAACATTATTATCTGAAATACCCAAAATCTCATTCATTAATGATGGAAAATATTACATCTCGGAAGTACAAATTCAAGAATCCTAAAACAATAGAGAATAAAGAAAACTAGATCCATAGAGAATCCTATGAGAAGAAGTCCCAACTCTATCTTCCAGCTTCTTGATGTGGGCCTGCATCTGAGTCTTCTCAATCAGCAATTGATCAATGATCAACTTCCAAGGAGATTCTGAACTCTTCGAAATATCGGAAACTGGCTGAATGCGAGAGGAAAATAAATCCTCTTGCGCCTTTCTCTTCTTGTTGGAAACTTTATCTTCTTCCTTCTTCTTGAAGTGCTCTTGAAGTCTTGCATTCTCTAACTCAACAATCTGATACTTGTTCTTCCAAGCATCTCTCTCTTGTTGCATCTCGGCCAAAGCGATCTGAAGCTTCTCTGTGTCTTCCATAAGGTAGAGAATAGGCTTTTTATCAGTTAGAGATAAAGACTCCTGACGCGCATAAGGCATCTTCAAAGTAATAGCTCTATTCTTAACCCACTGGAGGTAAGGTTCTGAAGAGACACAATTCGGACTTCCCAAACTTTCCTTTCCTTTTCTACGAATGCTGCACCAAGCTTCCACAATTTCTCTCTTGAGAGCAACCTGAGATTCTTCTTCCTTGAAAAAGAGACCATCCAAATGAATGTTCTCCGGTACCTCTCGCAAAGGATATCCCAACTGACGACGAGCCAACACTAGATTGTATCTTATTCCTCCCTTTGTACTAAGAAGAGGCACATTGGGAAAATCACCACAACTATCAATAATCATCGCTCTAGAAGGAACACGGCTATACCAATCAATATTAGAATGAGTGAGAGACATAATCTTCCGCGACCAATATAAACCATCCTTGAGATTCCAGAAAGCTGCAGACTTCGGTAAGTGAGAAATAAACCATTGTAAAGCAAAGGTGCACAACAGATAATCATCCCTTCACCATGGAAATTCCTGAGGTGAATAGAATGGTAAGCATCGGCAAGCAAAGTGGGAATTGGATTCCCAATCAAGAAGATCTGAATAGCGTTGATGTCGACAAAGTTCTCAATATTCGGGAAGAGGAACAGTCCATAAATAAGCAAGGCAAGAATACCCTCAAAAGCAACTGTGTTCTTCACACTAGCAAAGTGATGATCTCTATCCATCAAGAACTTAGAGGGTAACCCAATAATATTTCCTTTGGTATCCATACGAGCCTTAATCTTGGAAACTTTCAAGTGAGTAGCCTTCGCAATAACATCATGCTCAGGAGCGGGGTCCAAACCAGAGAAAATCCGACCATAAACAGGCAAACCAAGCAGGAGAGAATACTCCTCTAGCGTAGGTACCAACTGATAATTATGAAAGGTGAAACAATACAGCAAAGGGTCATAGAACTAAACCAAAGTAGCAAGCAATCCTTCAGCCATATCAACCTTCAAGAGAGATAAAAGCCTTCCATATCTGGACTCAAACTTCTTGGTATCAACAACCAAAGATCCTAGCTCTCTCAAACCCTCTAATTTAGGACTCATGAAAGTGTACTTCTTTGTACTTCTCCTTCCAAAATCCATAACAAAAGTACCTTCAATGTTTGCAATAACACCTTTAAGTTCCTTGAAACCTTCCTAGAAGAATACTCATGAATGCATGAGTGCATGAATGCAACAAACACAAACAAGATCACACAAAGCACACGGGTCAAGGTTCAAGTCACGAGCATGAAGCCAAGGGTAAGAACCAATCCCACAAAGGTATGTACTAAGGTTTTGTCTTCATTGTACCTGCAGAAAACATCAGTTCAAACAGAGTGCCCAGGGTCCACAATCCACTATCAAACAATCCAGCGCACCAATTTTCTCGGAGGTTGGTAGTTATCCTCAATAGAATCTAATCTGAGTGTAGCATCGCGTGACAGCTAAGTCAGATTTGCATCCTCATAGCTTCCGCGCTACGATCCTAAAAAGGCTAAGATGGGTTAAGGGTTACTATGGTGCTCAGTGTTATAGGCTTCTATGGAAAAAGTAATGCCTTCTCGATCGCTCGATCGACATCAGTAATTCCAAAGAGGCAACCACCGAGTGGATAGATTCTCAAGTTCTTCTTTTTCAGGAGTCGCCACCGTGCTTTTATTTATTACACAAAGGAAAAGGAAAAAAGAGCGAATAAATCCTAAGAAGTCTAAAAAAGCAAAAGCTAAAAAAGACAAAGAGAAATGGGTAAGGGGGGTTGGTTATGTAAAGGGAAGGTTTTACGCACCCAATACATCTATAGTACTCTATAGGAGCCCTTTGATGTATTCATGCTTTTTGTTCTGAAAATGGTTTGCTTGAAAAGAGATTGAGAAGATGAGAGAAGAATTATTTTTTTAAGATTTTTTGTGTTTGGAGAGACTTATAGCCTCATGCCTATGTACCCACGATGTGCAATGTAGGATCAAAACCTCGTAGTTCGTGGTACAAAGAACAAAAATTTGTTTGTTTTGGTTGATTTTAAGTGTAAAGACAAGTCGTCATTTCCAAGCGAATAATTCCGCTTAAAGAAATGAATCATGTCTAAACTTATGAAAAAAAGTTTAAAAGAAAGAGTGCACAAAGCACAAAAGGAGATTGATGAGTTTTTATATTTTTTATGTTTTTACGAAATGGTCAAAATATGGTTAATATTGATTGACATTTATTAAAGAAAACAAAGCTTAAAAAATCAGTTGACCAAAGTCAAGGTTTTATTATGAAAGCGGTTTTAAGTTTGAAAACAAGAAGGTTTTGAAAAAAATAGTGGAGATTTTGAAAATTAAAGAAGGGGTGGAGAAGAAGTGACTATCCTAGTGCATGAAAATAAAAGCTAAAGATAAGAAAGATCTAACCACTTGGACGAGCTCCATAGCATAAGCATTTTTCCTTTTTGATTTGGTCTTGATTCAAAATAAGTCTTCAAAAGAGGACTCTAAGTATCCAAAATCCTAGGTTTTCCATCACAAACTTCCAAGCAATAGGTTACGATCCTAACTCTAAGTCCATAAGTCCATAATCAAGAGTATAGGTCCTCCAAAGCAAGGGATAGTGGCCATAGTCCAACAATTAAGAGCACAAGTCTTTTAGTGGTTTAATCCTTTATTAATGTTTTTGAGTCCAAAATGGACGAAAGAAAAATAAAACACAAGATAATATGGTCAAAGTGGACAAAAGAAAAATAACATAAACATAAAAATGATATGATAAATGGCATAAAGCATAAAAATAATAAAGAGAGATAGGGAGCGAGAAGGAAAAGTAAAGAAGTTAGAAGTTATTGGTTAGTTAGCACAAGGCTCTAGTGCCATAAGCCTTCACCGATTATTCCATTCCGCGTCTTGAACTATAGTGATTAAACAATGTACTTAGGTCAAGGTTAATGAAGACTTGTTAGAATATTTATAGAATCAAAGCCTCTACAACAACAAGCTTCAAAGATTTTGAACCTAATACAAAAGATCAATCACCATTGGGTTGACGTGACCAATCAAGGTCCGGACCACGAAAGTTCAAATTCCGAATTGGATAAAGAGAGACAAATGTTGCGCTATGTTAAGCAATCACCGAGTAATTTACGGAGTAATTACTCTACAATGAGTCCGGTCAATAGATCTTTGTGCTAATGCATGCTAGATGAACGATATGTAGATCGTCATCCCGCACGAAAAGAAAATAGGTAACGATCTAGTCTTGATCAAGAATTCAACAAAGAAATTCTAAGATCCATAAGACTTTCATCGATAAAAATAAAAAAATAAATAGATGAAGAGAAAGCCAAATTGAATTACAAAGTCAAGAACCTTTCATCTTCAAGTTCAATCACCTTTAATTGATAGATTTAAGTGTGAAAACATATCACTAATTCAAAGCACCTCAAATGAATTCAACAATTCATTTAAAGATAGATTTGAGCTAATGAATATTTAATTACTCTAACCATATCCAAAGTCCATTGAAATTGAAGAGAAATTAATCTCAACAATGCATTTCAAGGCTAAAACAATAAGAAAGGGGAAGAAGGAAGAAGAAAAACCAAAACAACCCCAAAAACAAGTGAAAATATGCATTCTGTTTCGAAGTAACCAGTTATAGCATATCCGCTAACCGGTTACTTAGTTCTAAATAGGCACAATTTTTCAAAATTAACACAGAGTAACCGATTACAGCATATCTACTAACCGGTTACTCTACAGCAGGATGCAGAAAATTGTGCAAAATTCAGCATGATCCACTTTCAAAACGTTTTACAAACACTTTGTGATCATGGAACTAAAATTGCACGAAATTTAAAGTAAAATAACAGTGAAAACCAGCAATTGAACACAATTACAAGATCCAAAGGATCAAGTAACAAAGATCTCCAAAGATCTACATTATGGAAGATGAAGATAAGGCTTCAACAATGGTGAAAAATGGATTACCACTTCAAATTTGAACATTCCTTCAAATTGCTTCAAGATCCAAACACCAAAGCCTTGATCTATGAGAATTGATGAAGAACACAAGTTTGGATGAAGTTTTAGCTCAAAGTTGAACAAGATTCAATGTGAATTCTTGTTAACTTTCAAAAGAAGAAAAGTGAGCTTTGGTGAATTTTGTGGTTGGGAAGAGAATTTGCAAGAGGTTTGTTGGCTATCAAAAGCTTGTGAAATGAATGAAATGAAGCCTCTATTTATAGAGTTTAGGCTTGGGAAAATTGGTGGTTTGGAATTAGGCTTGGATGATCAAAATTAGGATTGGAATTCAAATTTGGAGGGAATTATCAAAAGAGTGGTGATTAGTGAAGGTGCATGGTGGAAAATGATCAAAGTGATGTAGGGGAATTAAAATGAGGTGGTCTAGAATATTCCAAATGTGATCAAGGGCTGAGATTGGTGCCAATTGCTGAATTTGAATTTGCCACCATTTTTCAAATTTTCACGAGGGTAACCCGTTACAGCATATCTGCTAACCGGTTACTCAGTGAAAAATTTGTGAAAAATAAGCATTTTGTTGCACTGTTGTGGTTCCGGCTCGATTCTTTTGCTTGTCAAAGAAGGCATGGAAATAAACACCTGAACCTTTGAGTCTCTTGAACAATAATCAATTAAATCTTGGAAACTTTTGATCAAATAATTTTTTGAATAAATTCCGGATCAACTTTAACTTTGTTCAGATGGAATTCATTCGAGCTGCGGGGCTGTTGTTTTGGTATTTTTAACCTGTTCTTCCCCTGAAAATGTTAGTGAAAGAAAACAAAATATTTTTGGATTGTGATTAATGGTTAGTAAACATAAACAAATTAAGAAAAAAAACAACTAACAAACACACACATACTCAAAGATCTCTGCAAGGCACAATCCCACAAAAGAGGGAACCAATGCGTGATCTTGTTTGTGGCATGAAATGCAAAAGGACATGTAGGATCTTAGGGGTAAAAATTAAGGTATTACACTTGGGAAATGGGACGATTTCCTTTTTAAATAAGAGAAGCGGTTGGCAATTAAACGCACGTGGCAAGGTGTGGGATGCATTCAACCGTTATATTGATCTGAATGGTTGGTAGAAGTCCTATGTGGGGAATAGTTTAGTTGACGAGAAAAAAGATTCCACCTGTTTTGTGCCTAAAATGCTTTATTGCTTCATTACTGGACATTCTCCTATTTTTTAAATTCATTTTAGAAATTTCAAATAGCATTTTAGCTTATAAATGTTATTATTTTTCTTCCACTTTTACCCTTATTATTTTAATTAAAATTAATTTTTACCTTTCATAATTTATTTTAAATTAAAATTAAACTATTATGTATTAACTACATAGAATATCAAACAATTACATCATTTTAAATTAATTGAACATCTAATTTTACTTAACATTCAATTAACTTGTTAATTCTCTATCATTATCAATATCAACTATAAATTTATCAATTATCAACCATCAATAATAAACTATAAATTACTCCCTCCAGTTTTTATTATAAGAAAAAAAATGACTTTAAATCTTGGTCACTATTATAACAAAAAATTATTAACTCTTAGAATAATTAATGTTTGTATTATCATTATATCCTTAATTTAATTTAAAAGTATTTAATGTTAATAGTTGATTTATCAAATATAATTAAAATGATGTGGCAAAAATAGAGCTTAGGTGGCAGTTAACAGTGATGATGTGACATTTTAATTTATTATTTATTTATTTTTTAATTCCACGTGATTTTAATTTTTTTTAATTTTTTTTTAATTTTTTTTTTTAATTTTTTTTTAATTTTTTTTTTTAAATTTTTTTTTATTTATTTGTACGCCAGTTAAGACTGAAAGGACCTAATTGTTACATTTTAAAAACATGTGGGACATGAGTGTTACAAATTATGTCTTTCCATAATGAAGTTTCTAATGCAGTGGTTATGGTTCTAAGTTGATCAAAGGAGTATTCTCTAGCTTTTATGGTAAACCCAACAGTATCCGCATCCGCAGCATCTCAACAGCACAATAGTAGCTGGGATTCCCTCGACTTGCCGCGATATCACCGTGTTCATTGCTGGAGCTGCAGCAATATCACAACAACACCATTAATTCGGTTTGTGATTTTGATTCAAGAAGGGAATCTGTTCTAGTTACGCAGTAATAACTTGAAGCATCTGTATACACAGGGGGAGTTTTGTGGATTCAATTTCAGGAACAACAACAACTCAACATCAACCATTTGTTCACAACTCAGCCCCTGCATCAATGATAGTTGTCAGTAACGTTTCGATTTCGAAATTCTGTTTGAGATTGTGTTGTTTACAAAATCAATTTGGGTTGCAATTAAAATCTCGATTTTATATTATTGATCGTTCTTTTGGGTTCTGATATTGGATTAGCACATGTTAAATTGATGCCATGTTAGAGATTGATGTTCACTTGCAAGCATTATACAGCTACTACTGCAAGATTACTTTCCATCTGCAACCACATTGTTAAAATATGTGACGTCGATAATTCGCAAATCATTTTATTTCGAACATCTTCATTATGCTTGTTGTGTTATGTATTTACAATCTGGTTGGCTTCTTGTTACCTCGATGTCAATTAATTTTGTGTCGATTTCAAGCGGTTGTTGTTTGTTTTGTTATTTGTTTGATGCTGCTGTAATGACTTTGAAAACAATATACATTGCTTGATGCTTGGATTTGTAATTTCAGTGACAGTTTGATGTTGGTGCCTATTGGTTGATTGGTATGCGTTTTAATTTTGCTGTCACTTTCGACTTGATTACGCAGCTGTTTGTGATTATCATCTATTAGTATTACACCTTGCTAGCTGCAGGTTCAATTAGCTTTTTGCGCGCGATTATAACACTACACAAACACGTCTGCATAATGCAGGATGGCAGAACCTGGAAATACTGTGGCATTTGAGGAAAATTTATTACTTTCTTGAATCTTAAAGATTACAAAATCTTAAAATTAAAAAATTAAAAATAAAAAATCTTAGACTTTTCTTGTTATAATATACTCTATATTTAAGTAGTGAATTTCATTTTTAAAATATTAACATTATACAAGATCCTTCCAGTAGTGAATTTTTAAAATATTAACATTTTTAAAATATTAACATTATTTAAGTAGTGAATTTAAGTAGTAACACTCAAGTTCCATATGTTTTTAAAATGTAACAATCAGATCCTTCAAGTTTTAACTGGTGTATAAATAAATAAAATTTTAAAAAAAAATTTAAAAAAAATTTTAAAAAAATTTTAAAAAATTTTTTTTTTTAAAAATAAAATAAATTAAAATCCACGTGGAATTAAAAAATAAAATAAAATGCCACATCATTTAACTTAACTGCCACCTAAGCTCCGTCAATGTCACATATACTTTTTTTAACGGAAATTTCAAAAAAGGTTAACTATGCAAACTTTTTAAAACTTTAAGGATCCGACTGTTACAAAAAAATCTTAAAAGACCTAAGTGGTAACATAAAATAACTTAAAGGACAAAAAGTGCCTTTTTGCCTTGTTTATAATAAGGGCAAATAACATTTTTCGTCCCTTAACTTTACACCAGGGTCCAAGTTGGTCCCTTAACTTTAAAAAGTGGCGATTTAGTCCTTTAACATTTTAAAACGTGCCACGTTTATCCTTCTGTTAGCTTCCGTTAGTCCCTTTTTGATAATGTTGTCCACGTGGGAGATATGCCTGTGACGTGGAAGTGTTGAACGTTTTAATTAATCTGCAGAAAATGAAAAGTCCATTCAATCTCTTTCTAAGTGGTGTAGCACTCTGCTAGGGCATGCGAATTGGAGAAGACGAAGTGCATAACGAACGATTTCTCACCAGACGAGACGGTTCCAGACGAAAAGGAGTGAAGATCTTCATCTGCCATTGATCAAACGGTTAGTTAATTCGTCTTTCATATTTGTTAGGGTTAAAAGTTATGAAAATTAGGGTTCGTATTCAGTTTTAGTCTTCTTGTAGATTTGATAGGGTAAACCTTAATTTTGTAGATATTTTGGTCTGGTTAGGTATCATGGATGAAATTATTGAACTCAAAATTCATCACAGTGGGGAATTTACTGATGAGGGTCTGAATGTATATGCGAATGGTGTAGTTGATGATTTGAGGGTAGATGTAGACAGATGGAGTTATTTTGAGCTAGTGGGTGTGTTAAAAGATTTGGGTTATAGGGAGTTTGAAACAATCTACTATAAGGATCCACAGTTTGGTATGAATGCACTAATTAATGACCATGGTGCATTAGAAATAGCAGACCTGTATAGGGTTCACAAACGTGTTGATATTTACATTCAACACACGTTGTCTCAACCTGACTACTGTGACAAAGTTGATGTGGATGACATAGTTGGTGAGGGCCCTGAAGAAATTGTGGATGAGGTGGAGGAGTTACTTAGTAAGCTGGTTGATGAAGTAACTCATGGTGAAAATACCACCCCTGTTCAGGTTAATGTAGAAGAACAAGTTATTGTAGAGGAAAAAGATAATGGTGATGAACAATTTAATGGTGATGAACAAGTTAATGCAGAGGAACAAGGTATGAATGTTAAGGAACATGTGACTGGTGAGAAACAAGTGAATATTGAGGAACAAGTGAATGTTGAGAAAGAAGTGAATGTTGAGAAAGAAGTGGAAGTTGGAGTTGATGATGGTTTAAGTACTGATGACAGTGAAGATGAGGACTACAAGTATGATAGTGCACAAGATGTGGCTTTTGATGATGAGTCTGATGGGTTTGATGAGGTTGAGCAGGATGAAGTTGAATCCCTAATTCATGACGAAATTGAAGGTAGTAGCAAAGTTCATAAACACAAAGGGAAAGCTGGTGAAGATAAAGGCAGTGACAATGATACTTATGACATGGAGAATGGTTGTGATAGTGATGAAAGTATTGGACTTCCAAGAAAAAAACATCCTATTTTTAGACAACCAAAAGACATGGCTGATTACAAGTGGGATGTGGGAGTCTATTTTAGTTCAAAGGGTGACTTTAAGGAGGCAATAACTACTTATGCTGTGCAAAATGGTAGAAACCTTAGGTTTGTAAAGAATGACAAAGTTAGGGTAAGGGCTAAATGCAAAGATGGTTGTAAGTGGGAGGCATACTGTAGCAAGCTGCCCAATGAAGACACTTGGCAACTTAGGAAAGTGGTTGATGAGCATAGTTGCAGTAGGGAATATAATGTGAAACTGATGAGTACCAAATGGTTGAGTAAAAGAATCCAAAATAGCTTGAAAGACAATCCAAAGTTGAAGATATGGGATATCAAAGAAAAGGCCCAAAAAAATGGAATGTTGGGGTAAACAAAACAAAGGCAATAAGAGCAAGGTTTGCTGCAAGGGATTTTGTTTATGGATCATTCTTGGGATGAATCTACATGATGGAGATATGGGCTATCAACAGAATGAGGTTTGGTACTTTGGATGAGAATGACATATTGCCTAATATTAGAAAGAAAGTTGATATCACAAGCACCTACACCAACAATTGGCTTGTAAGGTATGTTAGTTTAGTACACTAGTATTTGTTGAATTAACAATTGCACGCAAATGAATCATTTGTTCTGTTTTCTTTGGTTCTTTAGGATGTCTGATGAGCATATGTTTGAAGTAAGGCACTTGGAGAATCAGGCTGATAAGTATGTTGTGAACCTGAAAGACCAAGTGTGTTCATGCAGAAGATGGGAACTTACAGGACTCCCATGTGTGCATGCATTGTCTGCTATGAAGAGTAGGAATTTCAGGATAGAAAGTTACATCCCTGAATACTATAGAGTTTCAAAATACAAGGCAGTTTATAAACATGTCATCTACCCTGTTAATGGGTCTAACTTGTGGGTTAAGACACCATATCCTGATGTGCAACCACCCAAGTTCAAGAAGTCAGGCTGCACAACAAGTCAGGCTGCACAACAGAGTACTCAACACTCTGCCCAAGAATCTACTCAAACTGTTACTCAGCCTGCTGTGCAACCCAGTCAAGCATCTCAAACTGTGCAACCCAGTCAAGCATCTTAAACTGTGCAACCCAGTCAAGCATCTCAAACTGCCCAAGAATCTACTGCTCAGAAGACTCATGGTCCTGCAAAGGGGAAGACTCAGAAGCTACCAGTGAAAATAGCTCCAAGGCCATTTATTCCACCAGGCCCTACAACCAGGTTGTCTGCATCAAAGAATGTTGTTGGTCCAGTCACTAGAACATCTACTCCCACCAAGAGAACAGCTGCAAAGAAGAATCCCTAGACATATTTAGGATTAGGTGTTTTAGTCACTATGGTTTTGTGGTTTTTGTTATGAAGTGAACCTGTTTTTTGTTTTGCACTTTTAAGGTTGTGCTGTAATGAACAAGAATGTTATTTAGGTTCTGAACATGTTATGAACCTATTTTTAGTTATGTTTCTGGTCTGTTATGTAATCAACAAGAATGCTGTTATGGTTCTTAACCTTTTATGAACCAGTTTTTAATTATGTTTCTGTTATAAACCTGTTTTGAATCTGTTATAGGTCAATTTTGTTATAAACCTGTTTTGTTTCTGTTATAGGTCAATCTGATATAAGTCCCAATTATAGGGCAATAACAGTCATAATATTACAGCTCTAAATTATAGGTCATGTACCATATACTTATAGGTCATGTCCAAATATTATAGGTCATGTCCAAATATTACAAATGATACAATATAACAGCAAATCTTTTTCATTAATAAAACATTCAACCTTACAAACAACATTCAACCCAGAAAATATTTAAATGGGGACAAAACATACTTTCACATACACAATATAACTGACCTAATTCAACCTAAATAACATTACAACAATAACAATTAGAAACAACAAATTCCATATTTTTTTCCACTTCATCATCATCTTTATTTCAGCATCAATATTCATCAGCTTTTTCCCAAGTTCTTCAATGTCTTTTTTTGCCTCATCTAATCCCTTTACAGACACCCCTATCCTATGCATTAAAAGCTCTTCTTTCTCATCAAATGCATCCTCATGGTACCAACCAAAGTAATTGCATCCATCTTGCTTAAAATTGGGACAACCCCAAAATAACTTTCCCATGTTCTTCACTGTTTTTGCTCTTTGCAGAATAGCCATGTCTCCACAATAGCAAGAGGGCTTCCTCCAATGATTTCCACTGACTGTTGAATCCCCATTTTCTGCATTTCTCTTGCTCAAAGAAGAAGAAGAACTACCCGATTTCATTTTCCCTAAACCCTAGCTTTTGCTTTGGAAAAAAATTGTAAGGATGGAAGATGATTTGAGTTTGCCCTAACAAGGAAGAAGAATGAGCGTCTGCAGAATGCACAATCAAGGAAGAAGACGATAAACATATTCCAAGTCACCTGCCACGTAACAAAATATAAACAGACGTTTGGTCAAACTAACGGCAGGACTAACTTGGCACTTTTTAAAAAGTTAAAGGACGAAATCGCTACTTTTTAAAGTTAAGGGACCATATTGGACCCTGGTGTAAAGTTAAAGGACGAAAAAGATTATTTTGCCTTTATAATAATGATTAGAGGAGGGAGTACCTTTCTAAAATGTTTTTCGGCATCAGCGAGTATTCATCCCCACAGTAATTAATAGTCCATTTTTTAAAGTACAAAGGAATGAAAATTGGTTTCTTTATCTTTCAGCTAACTAACTGTTGCACTCATTTGTCGTGAATAGGGGTGAAAATAAGCTGGGCTGAGTTAAGTTTTGTCAAGTATAAACCTGACTTATCAAAAAAATTAAAGTCTAAGTCTGACCTATAGTCTATCAAAAGCTTATTTTTAGGTCTGAGTCTGACCTTTTCAAAGGTCTGGTTAGCTTATTAACCTACATAAAAACCTATTATTTTAGATATATGTAAATAAGCAATTAAAATAATGTTTAAATAAACTAACAAACTAAAAAATCAATGAAAATAAAAATTTGTTTTCAATGACTTATTTTAACTTACGTATTAGCATAAGTTTTATGAAACTATTTGTTTAAGATAACTTATGAAAACAACTTATAACATTGTTCATAAAGTTTTTTCATCTTATTTTCATAAGTTTTCAGAGATAACCAATTTTTATTTATGTATTTTAACTCAAAGTATAAAACATAACATAATGATAATAAAAAATTATTCATATTTATTTAAATAGGCCGACCTGTTAGGCTTAAAAGACTTTTTTTATGATCTGAGACATAACATTTTTAACTAAATATAGGCTTATAAAAAAGTCTAAGTCTTTTCTATTTACAAAAAAAAACTTAGTCTGGCTTGAACCTGTGTAGGATAGCTCGTAGGCCCCTGTTATCGGTCTGACTTATTTCCACCACTAGCTGTGAGATTAATTATGGAAAAATTACTACTTCATCCGTCCCAATTCATTTGAAATAATAAAATCTCTCAAAATAAATGAATCATTTCAATCTACAATGCTAAGTAATTCTTTTTTCTAATTTTATCCTTCAATTAATACTACTTTCACTATTTTCAATACATGATAAATGGTAATTTAGTAAAAACTTAATTCTCTCTCTTTAATTATTATCTTTTTTTTAATATATATGAAATTGTCAACTAACTTATTTATTGTGAAACTGAAAAGGTATCATTTTGGCACACATATCAATATTGCCTTACAAAAAGATAAAATGAAACTGTACATTTTAAAAAAGTTCTTTTCAACTTTACATCGAATCCTTTCGCAAAAATAACAACATTAATTGTTGTAGTTTTAGTTAAACATCACCCCTTGAAAATCTACAGGGTTATGCAAAAATATTAGGAAACTGCACAAATTAAAAGAAAACATAAAATTAACAGAACTACTCTAGGAGCTCCAGATTAGAGTGCAATCATTCAACTCATTCACCCATTGCTCAAAATCATTTGCTTGTAACGACTTCTCATTCTCAACCACCATGGCTTGACTTCTATTCTTGGCTAATTTGTTAAGTAGATCAGCCATACCCTTTCTCCTCTTCAACCCCGGTGACGATGACTCAAAACTTCCCTCAGACGAAGAAGGCTCAGGCGAGTCCCGTTTCAAAACCACCTCCCTCTCTGGCTCTGGCTCTGGCACTGGCGTAGGCATGTCAGAGCTAATGAGGTGAGGAAAATTAACCTTAGCTTTTTGGCCAC
Source organism: Lathyrus tuberosus (assembly GCA_022829125.1). Classification (NCBI taxonomy): domain Eukaryota; kingdom Viridiplantae; phylum Streptophyta; class Magnoliopsida; order Fabales; family Fabaceae; genus Lathyrus; species Lathyrus tuberosus. The sequence goes on along the minus strand of JALAZF010000820.1, from coordinate 20,367 downwards.
GCATTTTGAAAGCAGCTTTGTCGTAAGCCAAAGCTGCTTCTTCCTCTGTGACATAAGTTCCAAGCCAAACCCTAGCACCATTCTTTTTAGGATCTCTGATCTCTGCCGCGAACTTCCCCCATGGCCTACGCCTCACGCCCTTGTACCGCTTCCAAGACGGTGGAGGTGCACTTACCTCACCCACCTCTACAGATTTGTCTGAAGCACTGTCACTTTTAGGACTTGGAAAAGGTTGATGAGATGTTAGAAGGCTGGAATCATCACAAAGAAGGTATTGTTGAATGTGCTCCAAATATTCCAAATCTAAGTCTTTGGTTGTGGAAGCCATTTTTTGAATGAGTGTAGTGGTGTTTTAGATCTAACAGTGAGTGAGTGTTGGGAATACTGTGCTATACTTTATTTATATACAACTACTATTCTAATTGATTGAATTTTTTATTCAAAAACTGACATTTGAACCGCGTGGTGTTGTTCACTTTTTAAATTAATATTCTTCTTAAGGCCACTTCGTTGAAACTTCATGGATTTTTTAGTTGTGACAATGAACGCTACAAAATAATGAATATACAAAGCCCTTGTTTGTTATTGCACGTGGACGTTAATTTGCTTTATATAGTTAAATATTTATAGATACCTAATAGATAATATTCCTTTTCTGATAATGATAAATAATGCAATATATAATATTAGACGACCTTGTATGCGGATAATGTCTTTTAATGATGAAACTTTTTAAATTAACATTTAGGCCAAATAAAGCCAATCTCGATTCAACGTTCTATCTTTACTTAGCTAGGCTAGTTGCATCTCGCATCTCTTTGTTTAAATGATAGTCCTTCTTCTTCGGGAGTTTTTTAACCGGGGAGCATTGAATATTACGGATTTTTTTTTCTTTAGTAAAGAGTGAAAGACACGTTACATATGCACTAAAAACTTTAAGGTAATAGGTGGGTGGACTCTCTCATTTATAAATATTCAAATCTCTATTTTTCTAACCAATGTGAGATTATTATCCACACTGCTCACACTTGTGACATTCTCAACAATCCTATCCAAGATTTTTAACTTATAAGGGAATCCGTTATTTTCATTTTTGTTTTACTTATTGTAGAAAGTTTGGTTGGTTTGACGAGTAATGCTATTGTGTTGGGGAAATTTTAAGGTTTCCAAACATCCATTTTGAACTACCTCAATTTGCTTATGATGCTTTTCTTATTCGTGATGGGTCTTTAAATAATTTTTGGACAATCAAAGTTCTATTGAGAGGTTTTGGGTTAGCCTCCAATTTTTGTGTAAATCTGTTTAAGAGTTAAATTTTTTACTTCTACCTGAAGAAGGGTTTCTTATAGAATTGGATCAACACCTTTTAAATTTCTCGAAGTTCTGGTAGGGGCTAACCCTAAGAGAAAGGAAACTTAGGTTATAAATTTAATAAAGTTACGGAAAAGGTTGTCAGCATGGTAAAGGAAATCTATGTCCATTGGTTCAAGAGTGTTGATGCTAAATGTAATTTTGACTAATATTTCAATATTTCTTTTCTCCTTTTATAAAGAACCAAGAGTGATCATTCATGAGATTGTTCAATTACAACGATTGTTTTTGTGGGGAGGAAGTGTCGAGAAGAGAAGGGTCTATAGGGTGAGTTGGGATGTGTGCAATCAAAGTAGCTGGGCAAATTGGGAGTGAAAAATTGTAAGCACTTTAATCTCTCTCTCTCTCTCTCTCCTAAGCAAATGGAGTTGGAGGCACCACTACAAAATTATCTATCACCACAGTTGAGAGAATGATTATATCACAGATGGTGGCTGGTGGTAACAAAGTGTGAGATAGTGCGCAACTTTCCACCACGGGTTAAGGTCTATGGTGAAAAGCTGGATATTGTGTTGTATTTCACCACGGTTGGAAATTCCAACCGTGCTGAAATATAGTCATCCAACTTTTCACAATCGTTGGAACTTCCAACTGTGGTAAAATGTCAATCAGTCCATTTTTTACTACGGGTTGAAGTTCCAATCGTGGCGAAAAGTCTGGCAAACCAAATTTTCATTTTTGCCACATGTTTTGCCTGACTACATAGAGAACTTCAGTCAATAATATAGAATATTAAATATTTCTAACACATCAATAACAACAACACTAACAACAAGAATAACAACTAGAAAAAGAACAAGAACAACAAGAACAAGAATAAAAACAATAAGAACAAGAACACGAGTAAGAACAACAACAACAACAATAAAATAAATTCAATAAAATCATTAAAAGTTAAATTTCAACAATAAAAACAACAAAATAAATATAATCATTAAATATTAAATCTCAACAACAACAATAATGTAAACAACAACAAGAAAAAATAATAACAAAAACAACAAAAACAAAATCAATAAAATCGTTTAATGATGTTTTCGAGTTTGGTTAAGTAGAAAAATAGAGTTTCGTAAATTAAAGATGAAGATTGGAGGCAGAAGATGAAGTTCGTTTAAGTTTGTCTATGGCAAAAGTGAATGAACATTGAGCGTTATATATCTTGAAAATGTAATTTATTTTTAATTTAAAAATTAAAAAATAGGGAGGCTCCACTTTTCAAAGTTTCCAACCGTGGTGAAAAATTGCTTAAAAATAAATACAAAAACAAAATTGTTGGTGCAGGAATTTGAATCCATGACCAGACACCATTTTCCACCATGCTTGAAAACTTTGACCGTGGTAAAAAATGGCTTAAAATGAAAATTAAATGAATGTGCCTAATAGAATAAATTCTACCACAACGGATACTTTGGCCGAAGTGAAATTTCATTACAAATTCTATTTTTTATAGTGACGACCAGGAACAGGAAAAATGTATTTTAGGCGGGTATTCTTGCTTTTAGGTATGGAGACGTGCAAGGCAAATTGCTTCATTCCTCTTTTCAAGCTAATGCAAACACGATTTTTTATGGTGGAAGAATTTGAGAGGGTTAGGATTGGAGAAGAGGAGGATCAAAATTGGTTTGCAAATGTGGTAGTTTGTAAGCTGGGGGGGCATTTGTTTTTGGAATCATAAGCTGGTGAACCACAAACCGCTGAAGTTTGTATTCTCGAATATGTTCACTAATGCTCAGGATCCAAATTTAAAAGATCATGAAATGAGCCAATGTATGGAAGAATATTGCAACTAGAATGTTGGTTTGAGGGGGTTGGGACTAACTATTGAAGACAATGTTGCTGAAATGTCATTACTGTTGAATATTTTACAAGGTTTCAAGTTAGATTTGGAGGTTGCAGATTTGTTTACTTGATGGAAGGCTAGTGTGGATTTGTCTGTACATAATAGCTTTAAAATGCAGGAAGAATTGAATCAAGATGGGGTTGTCATAGAGCCCAAAATCCAGTGTGCATTGGATTGTCTATGGTCTTGTAAAATCCCTAGAAAAGTTCAAATATTTGGTTGGAAACTTTTTCTTAATAGATTGCCAACCAAATATGAATTATGCAAGTGAGGTATTATCAATGGTGTACACAACAAGGTTTGTCCTCTTTGCTTTAAAGAAGAATAACATTCATTGCACCTATTCTTTAGATGTTCGGTTAGTTCCAAAGTCTCGAACCGGGTGTGGTGTTGGTTAGGTGTGCTAATAGTGGAGTGCAAGGGGGGAGCGGATGAGCATTTGGTTCACTTTAGTCTTAGGTGCAAGAAGAGATTTAATGATAAGTTAATTTGCTTCTTTTTTGCGGTTGTTTGTAGGTCAATTTGCTAAGCATTTGGTTCACTCTAACATTGAAGGAACCAATAATTATTGAAACCCTTCTGCCTCCCTAACCCTTTTAGTGACTGATCACTTAAGCAAAATAGAGCGGCATGAAGAGCATTTTCCCATTCAGGATTACTTTCCTGGTGAACAAATTTTACAAATATGTGAGGTAACTCCTTAATGCGCTAATTTAGTTAATTATCTTGTTGCTGGAGTCCTTCCTGCAAATGCATCTAGAGCACAAATTCACAAACTCAAAAGTGAGGCAAAATATTATGTGTGGGATGATCCATATTTTTGAAATTTTGGTACTAATCAGGTAATTAGGAGATGTGCCCTCGACCATGAGATTGACTCTATTTTGCAATTTCCTCATGCATCTCAAGCTGGGGGACATTTCTGTCCTCAAAGAAGTACAAGCACTACTATAAATAATACATTTCATGACAAAGATTTCACCTCACCTACTAAAAAACCGAGGTACAGGGCCAAGGCGCACCATCTTTTATTTTACTTTTTAAAATAGATACCACATATTCCTTCGATTTCTAATTATAACTAAGGGGGAAAATAATTCTAGGACATGATTTGAATCCCAACAAATACAGTTTATGTGTTTATTTCTTTAAAGGTAATGTCTTTCTTTTTATTTTATTTGTTATTTTTAAATTAATTATCTATTCCTTCAATTATCTTTAATAACTGAGGGATTAGATAATCAGATTTTACTATAAAAGCACTCATTAATTAGATTTTGCCTTAAAAATAACTTATATGTAGCCGCTCCAAACTTGTACGCATCATATTTTCGGATGGATTGCAAGAGAGGAAAAAATCTTGAATGTTCTTCTTTCATAAACAAAACTTTTTTTTTTGCTCTTGAAATTCATCTCAATATAATGGTATTGTTTTTTGTTGTATTTTTGGAATAACCTTCCTATGTTGTCAATCAAAGAAAATACTCCATAATTTATTGTTTTCCCCGGTTGACAACATTGAGAAATTTATTCCTAAACATGCTGTAAATTGCAGTACAAAAAATGGTGAATGGTAAAAAAATTGAAAAGGAAACAAGACATGTTACTTTAAATTTTTTATCATTCACACTAGTGTAGATAAGGGATTTAACACCAATTTTTTAGAGATTTAATATCTGGTTTTTTTCGGTGTTGTTGCTACCGGTATTGTAAGTATGATTTTCACACCGGTTTTAAAAAAATGTATGGTAAATTGATTTAACTCCGGTGATAAACTGGTGTTATAAGTGCTACATATTGGTGTTAAAACTAACATTCGACACGTTTTTTCTCCTTCAAAGAGGTGTAAGCACTTATAAATCGTACCTACTTTTTCCAAAAACGGGTGTTAAAGTTCAATGGAGAGTAGTTTGATTAGAAACCAACTTATGACACCTGTTTTTACCTAAATAAGATGTAGAACATATATATCACATCAATTTTTTTCTAAAATTGGGTGTAAAAGTTTAACGAAGTTATCTGGTTAGAAACCAAACTTTTACACTTGCTTTTTTTCTTAAATTAGGTGTATAAAATTTTCTTATAATATTTGTATAGCGTATGTATCACACTTATTGTTCCTTACTAAAGTTTGTATTATAAATGACATCGAGTGTGATTTGATTTTAAATGAACTATCAACAAATATTATTCTCTAAAATGGATGACAAAAAATACATAACACAAATGTTTAATCTTAAATAAAGTTGACGGTCACATATGACAATTGCAAATCTTTTATTATTGTTTCAACTAAACAATATTAAACTCACAATTTTTGGTTTAAATTTAACAGATTATACCAAAGAGTTTAAATCCAAATTCAAAAACAAATTATATTAAAACACAATGTAAATTAATAATTCAATATTAATTCTTATAAAATGTCATCTTTTATCGAATTCCCTATTTCTTTCTCTTCAATTTGATGTTGATCTTCAACTATTTACAAAAAGAATCGAGCCCAAAGTTGTCGAATATTATCAATAACATCCTTGCCATATGATGTTAAATCATCATATAGCTACAAAGACAAACAATACAAAAAATTAAATGAGAACGTGTTAAAACATGAAGTGATGTGATTTACATATTAAGTATTGAAATCTTTTGTTAGTAGCTAATGTAATCCTTGAAATATGCTCGTCTGGATAATGTCAAACATATTTTTCATTACATAATAACTCCAAACCCAACTATTGTCTTGTTTGTGTGCCTACAAATTAAATAAATAAATAAAACACACACACACACACACACACAGATATATATATTATATATATATATATATATATATATATATATATATATATATCAATTATGTTTAGTAAACATATAAAGCTAAACAAAAATAAATTTTGAAAGAGACATTTTACCTTAGAAATGTGTCCTTAAAAGGACTTGCTTGGTTGATTTCCAAGTGAACAAAACCAATAAATAATATTATCATCTGAACAAATTACAAATAATTTTCAGTGATTGCTGTGATTTTAAAAATAATTTTGTTAGAAGCATATATAAACAAAAATATAACATGTAGACAATTTGACAATCTAATAAATAATATGCACTTACACATTCAAACGTGGTCCTAAAAAACATTTTTAGGCTTATTATACATTTTTAGGCTTGCATAGCTTCATCACTATACCGCCAGATTTGTTATTAAATATCCTAAAAGGATCAAAGAAAACCAAATTTTTCGCTAGAGGAATTGGAGATACACCAGCGATGCAGATATCTAAATTGTTGAAACAAATATAAATATTAATTTATCAATATAGAAAATGAATTTTATTATATATATATATATATATATATATATATATATATATATATATATATATATATAGTATATATATATATATATATATATATGTGTGGTGTGTGTGTGTGTGTGTGTGTGTGTGTGTGTGTGTTTGTGTGTGTGTGTATTTATTTATTTATATTTATACTTAATTACACTACAAGGACAAAACTTGAGTTATTTTGTAAAATAATACAATATCTTAAATATTCAAAACTTGATTTAGATGTCACAACTTAAAAATAATATAAAAAGGATTATGCCATAAATTACGTGATTTTTTTTTTGTTATATTATACTCAAATTATTAAATTATAAATATTTTTATTTTTATTTAAAAAAATATAAAATAAGAAAATTTAATAGCATTTAATTTAAATTTTATTATTATCATTATTGTTTTGATTTTTGTTAATTCATTTTTCAATGAGGCATTAAATAAGGTTAAATATAGATGGCTAATAAAACTATGAAATTAATCATTACTATATTTAATAGTGTACAAGTCTAATGTTTCACGCTCCTATATTTTTCTTTGAAGATAGAGTCCATAACTATATATAAAGTAAATGTGAAAATTATAATTAATTATCTAAAAAGACAATTAATTTTTTTTTTCATCTAACCTCACAATTTTAATTTACTTATATTCTATTTCTATTCTAACAAATTTAAAATTTGTAAAATATAAAATGTTGAGAAAATTTTAAAATTTAAGTTTCTTAGTTTGCATGCTAGGTCATAGAGTAGTTTGGATAATTTATTTAAATGGTGGTGTGGGGAATATTTTGGGACAGTGGTAAAAAAAATTTCACTTCCATAATTATGGTCTTTTAGATCCTATAAAACTATTGAGGAAAAAAACTCAAGGATTTTGTAAACTTTTTATCTATACAACTTTTTGCTACAAAAATGAAATGATTAAAAAGCAATTATATTTGACCTAATAAAGAAAAGTAATTACTAAATATCATATATCTTCATACCTCGTGTGTTAGTTCAAATTGACAATTCATTTTTTCGGTTTCGTTAGAATACTAGAGACGTTAGATATATGCCGAACGAAACGAAACTGCATAACAAAAACAGATCAAAATTAAATAATTATCCCAATACATGACAAATAGATTTCAAATTAATAAAATTCATTATTATAAAAATTTAAATATGTTATCATTGATTAAAAACTAATTACAACAAACAATACCTAAAAATCAAGTATCAAATAACAAAGTAAATATCAAATAACAGAGTTATAACTTTGAATCAAAATGATATGAAATTTTATTTTCCAAGAACACAAATTTAACAAAACTAACTGAATTAGAGTGAGGGTTTTAGAAAAAGAATTATAAGTTAAAAGACATACCACGAGGATCTTGAAACGACGACGCGTGACAAGCGGAAGGGAACACAAATTCTAATTTGATAGTAAAATTGATTAAAACCTAAAAGAAAGGGATTATGTTTGTGATTATTCAAAACTGTTTTTGAGAAAGATTTTTATTCTGAACATTTTTTGAGAGGTTGATTGAGAGAAGAATTGAGAGAAGATGCAATGGTAGTGAAATCCTAATATTTTTACAAGCGTAGGTTTTACAAACGTACTTTTCTAAATTTTAGCGGCATATTTTAATTATTTATTTATTGTGTATATCATATTTCCAAATCAAATCAGGTACAGACATAAATTTTAGTATCACATTTAATATTTCTAAAAATAGGTATGAATTTATATATATATATATATATATATATATATATATATATATATATATATATATATATATATATATTATCATTTTATTATTTTACACTTACTTTTCTTAAAAACAGGAATCTCACATTAAAACATTTATTTGTCATAGAGCCCAAAATCCAGTGTGCATTGGATTGTCTATGGTCTTGTAAAATCCCTAGAAAAGTTTAAATATTTGGTTGGAAACTTTTTCTTAATAGATTGCCAACCAAATATGAATTATGCAAGTGAGGTATTATCAATGTTGTACACAACAAGGTTTGTCCTCTTTGCTTTAAAGAAGAAGAACATTCATTGCACCTATTCTTTAGAAGTTCGGCTAGCTCCAAAGTCTCGAACCGGGTGTGGTGTTGGTTAGGTGTGCTGATAATGGAGTGCGAGGGGGGAGCGACTGAGCATTTGGTTCACTTTAGTCTTAGGTGCAAGAAGAGATTTAATGATAAGTTAATTTGCTTCTTTTTTGCGGTTGTTTGCAGGTTAATTTGCTAAGCATTTGGTTCACTCTAACATTGAAGGAACCAAGAATTATTGAAACCCTTCTGCCTCCCTAACCCTTTTAGTGACTGATCACTTAAGCAAAATAGAGCGGCATGAAGAGCATTTTCCCATTCAGGATTACTTTCCTGGTGAGCAACTTTTACAAATATGTGAGGTAACTCCTTAATGCGCTAATTTAGTTAATTATCATGTTGCTGGAGTCCTTCCTGAAAATGCATCTAGAGCACAAATTCACAAACTCAAAAGTGAGGCAAAATATTATGTGTGGGATGATCCATATTTTTGAAATTTTGGTACTAATCAGGTAATTAGGAGATGTGCCCTCGACCATGAGATTGACTCTATTTTGCTATTTTCTCATGCATCTCAAGCTGGGGGACATTTTTGTCCTCAAAGAACTGCAAGCACTACTACAAATAATATATTTCATGACAAAGATTTCACCTCACCTACTAAAAAACCGAGGTACAGGGCCAAGGCGCACCATCTTTTATTTTACTTTATAAAATAGATACCACATATTCCTTCGGTTTCTGATTTTAACTAAGGGGGAAAATAATTCTAGGACATGATTTGAATCCCAACAAATACAGTTTATGTGTTTATTTCTTTAAAAGTAATATCTTTCTTTTTATTTTATTTGTTATTTTTAAATTAATGATATATTCCTTCGATTATCTTTAATAACTGAGGGATTAGATAATCAGATTTTACTATAAAAACACTCATTAATTAGATTTTGCCTTAAACATAACTTATATGTAGCCGCTCCAAACTTGTACGCATCATATTTTAGGATGGATTGCAAGACAGGAAAAATCTTCAATGTTCTTCTTTCATAAACAAAACTTTTTTTTTTGCTGTTGAAATTCATCACAATATAATGGTGTTGTTTTTTGTTGTATTTTGGAATAACCTTCATATGTTGTCAATGAAAGAAAATACTCCATAATTTATTGCTTTCCCTGGTTGACAAAATTGAAAAATTTATTCCTAAACATGCTGTAAATTGCAAGCAATTGCAGTACAAAAAATGGTGAATGGTTTTGGAAGAGGCTTTAGCGCTTTGGGAACCACCAGCGAGTTCTGAACCAGATATGGGAGGAGTTGACTGTATGTCACAGGAATCGGATCAAGAGGAGCATTCCTTTGTTCTAGATTATTTCGAGGTTTATGCTGGTTCTGACGCTCTCAATGCTGGGCTTACTGATTATGAGCCTGAGAAGGCTATTGATATGGTGGTTGTTGGTATTGGGCAACATCAACATATGGGTATGAATAGTATGGCATATGAGCCATTGGAGTTTGCGCTTGAAGGTGGACACTGGCCATGACAACATTTATTTCCTCTTCCTTTTCTTTAGAGAGCCCACCTTGTGGCTTATTGACCCTTGATTGTTGACTCACAGCGCTAACAATTTTCTCTGTTGTGATTCCATTCTCAATGTTTTCCCCAATGGTCACAACATCAGCAAAATTGGAGGATGAGCTACCAACTATCTTCTCATAGTACAAACCCTGAAGAGTACCCATGAATATGTCAACCAACTCTATATCAGATAGAGCAGGCCAGACTCGTGAAGCTATCTCATGCCACCTCTGAGCATATTCTCTGAATGATTCATCAGCTTTCTGCGCTTGATTTTGCAGCTGCAACTTGGTGGAAGCCATATCCAAGTTGTAGTTGTATTGCTTCAAGAATGCTTCAGATAGATCTTTACAGGTTCTGATTTTACCTTGCTCAAGGTTTATGTACCAATCCAGGGAAGCCCCAGATATGCTATCCTGGAAACAGTGGATAAGCAGATCATCATTGTCTATGTAGGAAGCCATTTTTCTGTAATACATTATAATGTGGCTTCTTGGACAACTCAACCCCTTGTACTTAGGCAAATCAGGTACCTTGAATTTCTGGGGTAGCACAACATTCGGAACCAAGCACAAGTCTTTGGCATCCATGCCAAAAACAGAAAATCCTTCAATAACTCTAATTTTCTCCTCTAATAGCTTGTAGTCTACAAGTTTATTCTAATCATCAGGTCTGACAAGAATTTGAGGATTTCGAAGTTGAGACTCGGCTAGAGCAAGTACTTGAGGAGAAGCAAACTGAGACGGATCTATCAACCCAGAGTTAACCATCCGACCAGCAGTCTGACCCATCTGAACACCGTACGGATAACCACAAGGATGTACCATAGCAGCTGAGGATGCCCCTGGATAAAGCATTCCAGAATGAACATTCTGAACAGCGGTTTAAGCAGATTGAGACAGGACCGGAACATGAATAGGAGGACCTCTATAAACATGTTTATATTCATCAGGGGTCTCAACATCAGTATGCGCAAGAGTCTGGCGAGTCTCTGTTTGAGGAATCTCATGGTCATCATGCACCATAGGAGCCAGAATCAGAGTAAGCATGCCCCATGGGTAAGAAACAGAATTCCCATTAGGCACAGGAATGGCAAAAGTTTAATAAGGTGCAAAGGCACCACCATTGGCAGTCTGATGAGTGAAATTCGGGGGAATTCCCCAAGGATAGGCAATGGGCATCCTATTCGGTGCAGGCTGAGAACTTGGCAAATTGACAGTAGGTTGAACAACAGTCTCAACTGGCATTCTAACAACAGTAGAAGAAAAAGTAATAACATGAGTGACAACAATTGCGACAGTAGCAGAGGTAACAGTGGTATCCTTCCGAGTACAAAGGAGTTCCATGATGGCATCCATGTTGTCCTGAAATTGAGCCATCCTACCCTAGAACTGAGTCAAGGTTTCTTTGTAAGCAGTATTCTCATAATTAGCCATGATTCTTGACCTGTTGGATCTGATGAAGTACTGGTGTCGGGTCGTCGTTGTCTTCTGGATGATGAAGGGAAGAAAGTGAACTTTTTCTAGTTTGGATGTATGCAATGCAAATGTATGTATGCATATATTGTTTATGCGGATGAAATGCCAATAAGATATGCAACACCCATTGATTCAAAGGTTAGATGATGCCACAGTTCAACATACATATGATGATGCAATAACTCGAGTTCAAAAATTCGGCATACATGATGATGCAATAACAGTATTAAAAAATGCAGGTTAGAGATGCAACATCTTCTGGATAGTCTGCACATAAAATTCTGCGTGGGTGCAAAGGTCTAATGTCTGTGAGAGAACAAAGGTATGAAGAGTCTTGGTTTCCTGCAAAAACCTAACATCCCTCTCACATGTGTGATCTAGAATCAACAAGGTGGTCCTTAGAGGGTCTCCCAAACCATAGGACTCATTTGAAAACCCCCGCCGTAGCGAATTCTCGCTGGACGAAGGTATTCTCAAGCGAATCACTATCTGGGATGTGGCTCTTGTGACAACCCAACGCGCGAGACGCAGGCGTCACGATAATCCACGTTCTATCCTATGTGCATGCTCAACCCCGGTGATAGAGCTTATCTCTCCAATAATATATACACATCCCAACAACAACAGAAAATATAGTAGATATCCAGAATATGCAGCATATGAATATTTAAAGCAGTAAAGAAATGCAGTAAAAAACATAAAAATAAAGCAAGTAAAGCATAAAGATAAAGCGAGCAAAGCACACCAGATGAACACCCAAACAAGCAAGAAAGCAAATAAAACTAGGCGAAACCCCAACTTGCAAGAGCAAGGACTCCCCAGTAGAGTCGCCAGCTGAAGCTTGGGAGTCCCAGCTAGCCAGGAAACAAGAAAAACTAGGCGAGACTCCGACTTGCAAAAGCAAGGACTCCCCAGCAAAGTCGCCAACTGAAACTAGCGGGATTATACTTGAGTGAATCACACACTCAAAGATACAACAGAGTCGCCATCAGACTTTATTTAGTCCCAAAAGACATGGAAAATATCGATAAAACCCAAGGGGAAGAGAAACGGGTAAGGGGGTCGGTTATGCGAGAGGAAGGTATTAGCACCCCACACATCCGTTGTACTCAACGGGAACCATTTTTCTTGCTTCTAGGCTTGGATGAGTTATCTATATAAAGGCTTCTAGCTAAAGAGAAGGGGAAGAAAAGGAAAAAAGAGAAAGTGCTCGCGGAGGATTAGGGCCCTCGTGCCTACGTACCCTCATAGTGCAATGAGGAAATCAGTGCGTTGTAGTTCATGGAACCAGGGGAAAGAGAAGAAGAATGGAAGAAGTTGGCTCGCCAAGATTTCGCAATCTTGTGCCTACGTATCCTCATAGTGCAATGAGGAATTCAGAGCTAACGTAGTTCGAAGAACAAAGACAGGAAAAGGAAAGGAAATGGTGTCAAAACCAAGAGTAAGAGAAGTAGAAAGATTCCTCTAGGGAAAGCAAAAGAATTTGGTGTCAAAACCAAGAAGGAAAAGCAAAGAAAAATTAGTAACTCTGCTAAGGATAAGACAAAGAAATGGTGTCGAAGCCAAGAGGATAAAGGAGAAAAAGAATAAACAGCGACTGTGCTGGGAACCAGAGGGTTGGTGACCCTACTAGGGACTAAACAAAGGTGATAGTGTCGAAACCAAGAGAATAAGTGAGCAAAGGATATTGAATTGAGACAAAGAAAGATTCATTGAGGATTCGGTATATTAACTGACAAGCAGTGGTTAACCGAAGAAAAAGTAAGTATGACTCTGTGGTGAAAAAAGGGGTTAGTGTCAACAGCTAGGCTGTGATGAACCAAAAGAGAGAGTACAGAACCAAGAGAAGGTGCTTGACTCTGAAAGGATTTTAGAATATTAAATGACAGTCAGTGGTTAACCGAAGAACGGGAGTGGAACCAAGTGAAGGTTGTGACCCAAAGGACGAGTGTGGAACCAAGCAAAGGTTGTGACCCAAAGGACGGGTGTAGAACCAAGCAAAGGTTGTGACCTAAAGGGATTCGGTGTTAACAGAAGGACTGTTACTAACCGAAAAGAAATGCGTAATTAACCAAGAGAAGGTGATTAACTCAACAGAAGCTCAGTATGTTAACAGACAAACTGTGGTTAATTGAGGAAAATTGCAAATTGGTGTTTTAAACTGGTAGGCAGTGTTTGACCAAAGAAAAGGGAGAGAACCAAAGAAAGGTTGTGAACTCCACCAGGGATTCGGTGTTTAACAGGTAAACTATGATTAACCGAAGAAAAGATTGCAACTACTGGGGAAAAGAGAATTGGTTCTAACAGTTTAACTGTGATTAACTAAAGAAAGAATGATTACAACTCTAATGGGGAGTAAACAAGCAATGATTGACCAAAGGAAAAGGTGTTGAACTAAAAGGATTTCGTTAACCAAAAGTGACAAAGATCTTTAACCAAGGAAATGGTGATTGATCCAAAGAGAGATTGAAAGGGGCAAGAGTGATCAATGATCGACTCGACTAGGGAGTGAGATACGCTACAGTCTTAAGATAAAGACGATTATTCCAGGCACAGGGTCATTAGTACCCTACCCAAAATAATCAGAATGAGTGTAGGAATTCTCCACTCTCATCCCTTCTCTAGCACTCAAAGTATAGTGCGGAGATTGAAACCGACATAGTAACGACGCCTAATTATAAAGTGCTCTAGTGCGTCATGCAGACTTCCGACTCAGCAGGGGATAAAGAGAAATAAGGCTCTAAAGGACCCTAGAGAGAGAAAGGAGAGGAAGATTGATTAATCGAAACATGGTTTCGATAAATCAAATCAAAGGGAATGAACAAGCCAACGATCTTTCAAACAAGTCGAAAGACCATCAAAGCAAATGTGCGAAGTATTGATTATACACAATTAAATTTGCTCAATAAAGAACAAACTTAATACAATCAAGAAAGAAATTGCAAGGCAGTACCAAACATCAATTAGCATGCATCACAAATTATTGCGGTGAAAATCGGATAACTAGCTATTAATTAACTTGCATCATATTTCTTTGCAACCGACTTTGATTTATCCAAAGGAAAGGTTTAAGATCGAGAAAACCTAAAAAGGGGGAGATCTAAGGTTCGGGGGTTGGTTACGCCTAGGGAAGGTATTAGCACCCTAAACGTCCTTAGTACTCTACGGGAGCCTCTTGCTAATGGTTATGTTTGCAAAAGATTGAAACCCTAGGGGTTAGTATCTACGTATACTCGACAAGGCATCGCACCTTGCGCCTACGTATCCTCGGGAGTAGAATCAGAGTATGCGTAGTTCTACTTCTACTGAATGATTGACTGTGGTCAATATTCAGAGGGGAAATGAGTGTGACCTCATTGTAGAGTATAAGAACTCTCTAAGTCTAGTTATAATGGTCCTATGTTGAAGTTTTAGTCAATAGGGAAGGTGAGTATTCATTAGGATGAATATCACCAAGAGTGTAAGAACTCTCTCCTAAGGCCAGTTATGATTCCATGGCCCTGATGAGGCCAAAAAATAAGGTTTAGCTCTTATGAGGCTACTAAGGTAAGATGGGGGTTATGACTTTAAGAGTCAACATTAATCACCTTCCTTTGGAATGGGGGGAAATAACAATAGTTGTAGGATATGATAACAAGAGATATTGATAAAGATGAATAAGCTAACAACAATAGCATGAGTATGACATGAAGTATTTCATAATAAAGCATGGATAAGATGGACATGGACATCATAGAGACATGTAAACAAAGACAAATCAATATGTATTAATCTTAAGGAAGACAATCACAAGAAACAATCACAAGATAAAGAACCATGATGTTAATCAAAGATGATATTTAAAGAAGAACAAAGCTTACATCAAAATCAAACATATGATAAGTCAAACATGGGATAAATTTGTTCAAGACTTAAACAATAATTAGTGAATAAACACTCAAATGATCAATAAGAATGATTCATAAACAAAGCTAACAATTAATCCAAAGATGGGTGGTTTAAAATTCTCACACTAACAATTAAACTTAAATAAGAAATAAATTGATGATTAAAATTAAATAAAAATATAAAAATATTTTTGGAGTTTTTGAAATAAAGAAAAAGTTTTAAATAAAATAAATAAAATTAAAAAAAAAGGTTTTTAAAAAAAAGGATTTAAAATGAAAATGTTTAAAAAAGAAAATAAAATAAAAAAACAACACGCGCGGGGGGGGGGGGGGGGGGGGGGGGGGGGGTGCATTAGTAAAATGAAATAAACTTGGTTTAAAGGTGAGGCGCATGGGCCTCTGGCAAGGGGGGTGTGGATAGGGAATGGGGGGAGGCCCAAGTCCAAAAGAAAAAAAGAAAAAGAACTCAGGCAAGTGAAAAAAAACAGAAAAAAACACAAAAGGGTTGATCCGCAGGATTGAACCCAGGCATGGTATGTGAAAGGGAAAGGCAAGGCAAGTGTGCTACCATTGGGACGACTGTTTCATCCAAGAGATATACGCTTCTAATTCATTATAAACCAAGGTGTTTCATGAAATGCATTAAATGGAAAAACACATGCGCGCACATAAAACTGAGTGTGTAGCACAATAAAATCAATTGGTCAAGTGTCATTAAAAATCACAACACGACGAAACCATTTAAATAACCAATCAAAACGCAAGCATGGAAAATCAAACATGCAGAAATAACAAGCTATCGTGTTTCATATTTGAACCCTCAATGCAAACATCCAACTTCAATCTAACCTAAAACCCTCAAAACTTAACCAAATATCATGAAATAACATACTGGAATGAAGTATTCAAAACATAGAACACGACGAAGCCCTAACCTAAATAAGTTAATGACCACATCATGAGCAAGAAGCAAAGGAAATCCATTGTCCAAAACCAAAACTCAGTTCAAGAAAGAGTGAGAAACCAACCTCTGTTTCAATTCATAACCCTCAACCGCTTTAAAAACTCAACAATAACATGTAGTAGGAACAAGTTACAACTCAGAATCTCATTCACATGATAACATGAACAACCAACAATGTTTAAAACTCAAATAAGTTGAAAATAACATCAAATAACCAGCATACCTCCATGTACGAGTTACAACCACTCACGCACATGATGAACATCAGAATTGGTATGTTCAGATTTACATATGATCAAAGCAAGTATATATTCAAATAGTATTCACTTTAACATGGTTAACAAGTGTTTATCATGGAAACAAACATGTTCATTTATTAGAGCAGTCATGAAGGGTTATGAACTTCTAAGATAAACTCCACAGAGGTTTATGACAATATATATACCATGCGTAGATTCAATGAGCACACAAACATTAAAACAGAAAATGATCTCTAACATTAAACTAACATGTATCATAGCATATAAGCATGATAAGTGGAGGGTTGAAGAACTTACCTGGTTCCTGAGTAAGCAACAAAGACTCCCTCCTCTGCAGCTAGCTCGTGAGTTCTCAAAGAACAAGTTTTGTTTTCAAAGTTGTTTGGTGTTGATTGTTGGTCAGAAGTGAATGAGAGCGTGGCTCCTTTTATAGGCGAACTGGTGGTTCATTTGCATAGAAAACTCAGTGGTTATTGGCTTGGCACAAGGGAGAAATATCTCCAACATGATACTACACGCATGGCCCTCTTTTCCACTTTTCAGTCTTGAGCCAAGTGAATATTTGTTGTAGCTTGCTTAGGGTTCAGATCAGAAAAGAAAGTGGGAAAGTCTCATGGATTAAAGTATACAAATGTATTACACGATGGTCATCCTTGTTACAGCATGACAACTTGTCACTTACTAGCTTTTCAAGTACAAACCAGTTGTACTTTGGAAGCTCCTTTTGCACGGTTTTGGTGGCTCACTTGTTGGGATAGGTAAAGAAAAAGTCAGCTGGTGTGTACTTGTGATGTGGTTCAGAATGTGTTCTAAGTGGTAGTTCAATGGGAAACATAGTTAGGGAAAAGAAACCAAATCGTGCACTCCACTTTGGTGCATGATATTTACTTTTCCAATGAACCAAATGAGATGACTCCTTTTCCTCTTAGAAGATCGGAGATAATAGAATAACTTTGGTATTGGGAATTGCTAGAAATTCAGCCCATAAATATGCGAAAATTCGTGGACAACATTGAGGTGCCAAAGAGTTTGGAAATTCTGAATTTTCTCAAGTGTGTACATATTTCAACATGTCATCTTTAGTGTACCATAACATGATAACCATACCACCAAATCTTGAAGTTTTTGATTCTATGAAGAGTGGGCATTTGATAGAGTAAGTCTCGTGTGGAAAGTTACTTGAGATAGTGCTTGTAATAATGAGAAAATAATCCATAAAGTCGTGCACATGGGCTGCCAAAAAGAAACTTAGAAAAAATTCTAAGTTATGGAAATTTCATCAATTGAGACACCTAACTTTAAAACACCATAACTTGAGATTGGCTTATTCAAATGAGATGTTCCACATATGGTTGGAAAGCTCTCATCATGCTCTAAAACTTTCATTTGGGACCCAAGTCTTGAATCCAAGTGGAAATGGGAGAAAAATGAGGTCAAAGTTAGAGAAAAATGTGATGAAAAGTGTAGAAATTTTTCTCTGTGTTGGGTCAAATTATCTTGCAAGCTTCATAACTCAAAAACCAAGCATTTTTGGATGAAAAGTCATATGGAACGAATTTAATATCTTGAAAAGAGCTTTCTAATGAGCTTTGAGTCACTCAAATTGAGTGTGTGGTTTAGGAGTTATGGTCATTTCAAATTGTGTTATTAGAGGGAAAATCTCACATATGAAATCTTTCATGAGCAAAACCCTACTTCTCTTGCAAGAAACCTCGTGAAACTTGATCTTGATGCTTTGAATACCTCATGAGACATTTTATGATTATTAGAACCAATGACACTTCATTTAAACCAAAATTCCCAAGGATTAAGGTTTCAGTCAAACCCTAATTTTGACTGTGAATGTACTGAGGTCAGATCTTGTAAACTTGCTTCTTCCTTCTCAACTAAAGATCTTAGGAGACTCTTGAGGATGTTGATAAACCAATAGAATCAAGAATTAGGGTTTGGGAGTTCATCTTGATGAAAATTAAAGTCATTGACTGACAGGTGTCACAGAAACCCTAATTTGGAGGTATAGTGAGGCTGAGGCTCAAACTTCTCTTGTTGAGGACCAATAGATCTTGGATTCCTGTCGAATAATGTCTCTTGGATGTAGATGACCTTAAGTGGTAAGTGAACCACACAAATCTTGACTTGATAGAGTTAATTTCTCAGTGATTTCTTTAGAGCAAAACCCTAATTCCAAAGTTCTTGCACTAGAGATCTTTTGTTGACTTGACTTGCTTCAAAACAACTTGTGGAGCTTCATGGTGATATGCAAACCTAATTTGAACACAAAGAAACAGACTGCAAGATATGGGTTAGTTCAAACAATGCAGAGATGATTGACCTAAGATGCACAAATGAAGATGACATCTAAGGGTAAAAATTTGGGGTACAACACAAATCATGTTATCATGTAAGCAAAAATGTGCAAGAATTAACATGATCATACAATGTAAAAAATCCAAAAAATTCCATAATCTACAAATCGTGCATCGAAAGTTTGCATACATGCTTCAAACAGAGGTTAAACAACTCATAAAACATCCACAAATATCAAGCATATCAAGCCATGGAAGTTAACTAAGGAAAAAATATCAAACAAGCTTGAAAAAACACAAAAATGGCATTTTGGTTCAGTGTTAATCGGTTAACAATTTGCTAGTGCAAAATGGTTAATCTGTTAACAGCTGAAAATGGCACTGTAAAAGGCTGTTAATTGATTAACCAGTTTTGCCTAGCAAATGGTTAATCTGTTAACATTGTAAAAAACGGTAACATGAAATTCAGCAAAAAAAGCACTTTTCAGCAACTTTTTCATGTAATTGTAATGGATCCAAGCATGGAATAAGGTGCATAAAACACGCTAATTCATATCAAACAAAATCTAAAAGAATTAATCATGCCAAATCAAGAATTTAAGCAACAAAAACCATAATTAAGCTACATCGTGAAAAATGCGAAAACGATCGGAAGCGTAAAATCGAGCAAGAATAACCAACCTACAAGGCGGAGGTTTGCCTTGGTAATTTATGTAAGTAAAATGTGCTGAAAATAAGCAAAGAAAACCAGAGAATTCCAAGCTTGAGATCAAATCATTGCGAAACCGACAAAAACACGATAAATGCTCAGAGTATAAATTTGCACTGAGACGATCGAAACGATTACTTGAATTGAAGTAGAAACTACTGTAAATCCATAAATCCAAGTAGAAATGTAGTGGAATTGAGGTTTAGATCAAGAGAATAACAATTTCGATGTGAAGATTGTTACACTCTAATGGTGGAAATTGAGCTTTTGTGTGTGGTTTGGGGAAGATGATGAAGATGAATGTGAAAATTTTACAGAAAATTGAGAGAGAATTGAGAGAAATGAGATAGTGATCAAGTGAAAATTGTGAGAATGGTTGAAGGTCCAAGGATCCCCCTCCACAAATGTGAAGGTTTGTTTATATAGAGGCTAGCTTTGGAGTAGGCTGGGTTTGGAGTGTGCTTTGGAGCTTGCTTTGGAGCTTGATTTGGAGTTAGTTACACTTAACTCACTGAGTCGGAAGTTAACTCAGTTAGTTAGTTGGTTAACTCAATGGAGCAATCCCAATACAAGTCCAAAT